>CM033469.1:317663861-318366361 GCA_019447015.1 Hymenochirus boettgeri
GGTGCTATTCATCCTGAGGAAGGTACAATTTGTCTGTTAAGGTACAATTTAAGCAGTTTGAAGGTACCAATTTGTCCGATGAAGGTGACTATGTCCTGATGGAAGGTACTATTTGCCCATATAACAGGTCACTATTGTCCCGATAAAGGTGTATTCATTTGCTGAGGGGACATTTTGTCCTGATTAAGGTCATTATCAGATGAAAGTTACAATCGGCTGATGAAGGTACCATGTCCTGATGAAGGTGGTAATTGTCTAATGAAGGAAAATTTGTCTAATGAAGGTACTATTTGTCCTGATGAACCGACCTAGTTTGTTCTTATGAAGTGTGCTATTTTGTCGGCATAAAGGTGCATTATTTGATGCTGATAGTGCTATTTCTCCTAATGAAGGTGCTATTTGTTCTAAGGAAGGCTACTATTTATCCTAAGACGTTTCTATTTGGCCTTTTAATACTTTTCATCCTGATAACAGTGCTTATTCATCCTAACGAGAGTACTAAAATATCCTGGATGAAGGTCCAATTTGTTCCTAATGAAGGCTATTGTCCTGAGAAGGTACTTTTTGTCCGATACAAGGTGCTATTTGCCCGGATGAAGGTGCATCATCCTGTGCTGAGGTACATTTGTCCTGATTAAGAACAATTTGTCCTATGAAGTACTATTTGTTCCTGAGAAGTGTACTATTTGCCCATATAAAAGGTACTTTTGTCCCGGATGAAGGTGCTATCATTCTGCTGAGGTACAATTTGTCCCCTGATTAAGGTACAATCCTCCAAGGACGTTACCAAATGGTTCCTGATGAATTTCCCCTTTGTCCTGATGAAGGGTGCAAACGGTCCCTCCTGAAGGAAATATTTGTCCTAAGGAAGGTGACTATTCGTCCTGATGAAAGATCCCTATTTGTTCTTATGAAGTGCAATATGTCCCGGTAAAGGTGCATGTAATTTGATGAGTAATGATATTTGTGCCTAATGAAGGTGCTTATCCTGATGAAGGTACATTATCCTAATGACGTTGGCTTATTGTTCTTTTTATGATACTTTTGATCCTGATAAAAGATGCTTTTTCATCCCAACGAAGATATTAAATATCCGACTGAAGGCCAATGTGTCTGATTAGGTAACAATTAATCCAGATGAATGACATTTGTCCTTATGAAGGTACTACTTGTCCTGATGAAGGTACTATTTTGCCCATATAAGGTACTATTTGTCCGAGATGAAGTTGCTATTTCTTCTGCTGAACGGTACAATTTTTCCTGAATTAAGGTACAATTCATCAAGTTGAGTATACAATTTGTCCTAATGAAGGTACTATTGTACCTGAGAGGTACTATTTGGCCATATAAAGTGTACATTTGTCCGGATAAGTGCATTCATTCGTGCTGAATGTACAATTTGTCCTGAATTAAGGTACAATTCATCCAAATGAATGTACCATGTTGTCCTAATGAAGGTCTATAGTCCTGATGAAGGTACTATTTGCCCAATATAGAGGTACTATTTGTCCGGATGAAGGTGTATTCATTCTGCTGAAGGTACAATTTGTCCTGATTAAGGTACAATTCATCCAGATGAAGGTACCAATTTGTCCTGGATGAATTACCCTTTGTCCTGCTGAAGGAACATATTGTCTCCTAATGAAGGTATATTCGTCCTGATGAAGATCTATTGTTTATGATGTGCATTTGTCCGAAAAGGGCTAATTTTGATGAAAGGGCATTGTCCTAATGAAGGTGCTTGAGTCTGATGAAGGTACTATTGATCCAAAGGACGTTACTATTGTTCTTTTTCGATACTTTTCACGCATGATTAAAAGTGCTATTCATCCTAACGAAGATACTAAATCCTGATGAAGGTCCAATTGTTCCTAATGAAGGTAATTATGTCCTGATGAAGTCTATTTGTCCTGATGAAGGTACTATTTGTCCATATAAAGGTGCTATTTGTCCAGATGAAGTTGCGTATCTCCTGCTGAAGGTTACAATTTGTCTGATTAAGGTACAATTTCATCCAGATGAAGTACAATTTGTCGAATGAAGGGTATTATTGTCCTGATGAAAGGTACTATTTGCCCATATAAAGGTACTATTTGTCCGGATAAAGGTGCTATTCATTCTGCTGAAGGTACAAATTTGTCTGGTAAGGTAAATTCATCCAGATGAAGTTACAATTCGTCCTGATGAAGTACCATTTGTCCTGAGAGGTCTGGGAATTGTCCCTATGAAGGAAATATTGTCCTAAGAGGTACATTTGTCCTGATTGAAGATCCTATTTGTTCTTAGAAATGTTCTATTTGTCCGGATAAGGGGCATTAATTTTGATGATAGTGCTATTTCTCCTAATGAAAGGTGCTATTTGTCCTAAGAAGGTACTATTTATCCTTAATGACGTTTCTTAGTTCTTTTTAAGATACTTTTCATCCTGATAAAAGTACTATTCATCCTAACGAAGATACTAAAAATCCGGATGAAGGTCCAATTTGTCCTAATGAAGGTACTATTCGTCCTGATGAAGATCCTATTTGTTCTTATGAATGTGCTATTTGTCCCGATAAAGGTGCATTAATTTTTGATGAATGGTGCTATGTTGTCCTGAGAAGGTACTATTTTCCTACATGATGTTGTTTTGATTCTTTTCGAGATACTTTCATCCTGATAAAAAGTGCTTATTCATTCCACGAAGATTACTAATTATCATGATTGGAAGGTTCCAAATTTGTCCTAATGAAGGTACTATTTGTCCTGATGAAGGTACTATTTGTCCATATAAAGGTGCTATTTGTCCGGATGAAGTTGCTATATTTCCTGCTGAAGGTACAATTTGTCCTGATTAAGGTACAATCATCCAGATGAAGGACAATGTCCTAATGAAGGTACTTTTGTATGATGAAGGTACTATTTGTCCATATAAAGGTTGCTATTTGCCGGAATGATGGTGCTATTCATCTGCTGAAGGTACAATTTGTCCTGATTATGTACAATTCATCCAATGAGTACAATTGTCTAATGAAGGTACTATGGGTTTCTGAGAAGGACTATTTGCCCAATAAAGGTACTATTTGTCCGGATGAAGGTGGCTATATTTCTGCTGAAGGTACAATTTGTCCTGTTAAGTACAATTCATCCAGATGAAGTTACAATTTGTCCTGATGAATTTACCATTTGTCCGTGATGAAGGTGCTAAATGTCCTGATAAAGAAATATTTGTTCTAATGAAGGTACTATTGTTCCTGATGAAGTCCTATTTGTTCTTATGAATGGCTATTTTGTCCCGATAAAGTGCATTAATTTGATATGGTTGTCTATGTGTCCTGATGAAGTACTATTATCCAATGACGTTGATGTTGTTCTTTTTCAGCTACTTTTCATCCTGATAAAAGTGCTAGTCATCCTAAACGAAGATACTAATATCCTGATGAAGGTCCATTTCTAATGAAGGTACTATTGTCTGATGAACTTATTTGTCCAATAAAGGTGCTATTTGTCCGGATTAATGAAGTTGCTTATTTCCTGTGAAGGTACAATTTTGTCCTGATTTAGGTACATCATCTAGATGAGTCAATTGGTCTATGAGTACTATTTGTCCTGATGAAGGTACTATTTGCCCATATAAAGGTACTATTTGTCCTGGATTGAAGGTGCTATTCTGTCTGCTGAAAGGAAAATTTTTCCTGTTAAGGTTACAATTCATCCAGATTAAGTTCAATTTGCCCTGATGAATTTACCCAGTTGTCCTGATGAAGGTTGCTAAATTCCTGCATAAGAATATATCTTTGTCCTAAGTGAAGGTACTATTTGTCCTGATGAAGATCCTATTATTTTTTTATGAATGTGTCTATTGTCCCGATAAAGTCATTATTTATGATCGATAGCTATTTCTCCTAATGAAGGTGCTTTGGTCCTGTGAAGGTCTATTTATCTAATGCTTTCTATTTGTTCTTTAAGATACTTTCATTTCATCCTGATACAAAGTGCTATTCATTCTACACGAATATACTAAGTTATCATGATGAGGTCCAATTTGTCCTAATGAAGGTACTATTGTCCTGATGAAGTACATTTGCCAGATAAAAGTCTAGTTGTCCGGATGAAGATGCTTTCATCTTCGTGCTGGAGGTACAATTTGTCTGATTAAGGTACAATTCATCCAGATGAAGGTACAATTTATCCGAATAAGGTACTAGGTTTGTCCTGATGAAGTGGGGTACTATTTCCCATATAAAGGTACTATTTGTCCGGATGAAGGTCATATGCCTTTTCTGCGGCGAGGTTACTATTTGGCCCACTATAAAGTACTATTGTCCGGTGAAGGTGCTCGATTCATTCTGCTCTGAAGGTACAAATTTTGTCCTGATTAGGACAATTCATCCAGATGAAGTTACAATTTGTCATCTTGACAGGTACCAATTTGTCCTGAGGAATGCTAATTGTCCTATGAGGAAAATTTGTTCCTAACTAAGTGTACTTTCCGTATGATGCCAGATCCTATTGTGTCTTAGTGAATGTTGGCAATATGGGGGGGTTCCCGGTAAAGGTGCATAATTTTTGATGATAATGCTATTTGTCCTATGAAGTTCTTTTTTATCCTGATGCAGGTACTATTTATCCTAATGACGTTGCTATTTGTTCTTTGTTAGATACTTTTGATCTACTGATAAAGTGCTATTCATCCCAACGAAGATAATAAAAAAAATGCCTGATGAAGGTCATTTGTCCTGATTAGGTAACAATTCATCCAGAGAATGTACAATTTTCCTAATGAAGGACTTGTCCTGATGAAGGTTACATTTGCCCATATTAAAGGTACTATTTGTCGCTAGATGAAGGTGCTATTCATCTTCTGAGGTACAATTTCCTGATAAGGTACAATTCATCCAGTGAATGGACAATTGTCCTAATGAATTTACCTATTGTCCTGCATGAAGGTACTATTTGCCCATATAAAGTAATATTGTCGGACTGAAGGTGCTATTCATTCTGCTGAAGTACAATTTGTGCCTGATTAAGGTACATTCATCCAGATGAAGGTTCAATTGTCCTGATGAAGGACCATTTCGTCCTGATGAAGGTGGCAAATGTCCTAATGAAGGTGCTTTTTTTGTCCTATGAAGGTATATTTATCTAATGACGTTGCTATTTTCTTCTTTTGAAGATACTTTTCATCCTGATAAAAGTTGGTCTTATTCCTTTTAACGAAATAATAAGCATATCCTGATGAAGGTGACCGCAATTTGTCCTAATGGAAGGTACTATTTGTCCTGATGAAGGTACTATTGGTCCATATAAAAAAGTGCTTTTTGTCTCGGAATAGAAGTGCTATATTCATCCTGCTGAAGGTACAATTTGTCCTGATTAAGGTAAATTCATCCAGATGAGGTACATTGCCGATAGAAGGTACTAATTTGTCCGGATGAAGGTACTATTTGGCCATTACTAAAGGTCTATTTGTCCGGATAAAGGTGCTATTCATTCTGCTGAAGGTACAATTTGTCCGATTAAGGTACAATTCATCCAGATGAAGTTACAATTCGTTCCTGATGAAGGTACCCATTGCTGATGAAGTGGTAATGGTCCTAATGAAGGAAATATTTGTCCTAATGAAGGTACTATTTCCTGATGAAGATCCTATTTGTTCTTATGAATGTGCTATTTGTCCGATAAAAGGTGCATTAATTTTGATGATAGTGCATTTCTCCTAATGAAGGTGCTATTGGTCCTAATGAAGGTACTATTATCCTAATGACGTTTCTATTTGTTCTTTTAAGATACTTTTCATCCTGATAAAGTGCTATTCATCCTACGAAGATACTAAATATCCTGATGAAGGTCCAATTTGTCTAATGAGGTACTATTTGCTGAGAAGGTACTTTTGTCCATATAAAGGTGTATTTGCCCGGGATGAAGGTGTTATTCATCTGTGAAGGTACCAATTCTTGTCTCTGAAAGGTACAATTTGCCTAATGAAGGTACTATTGTCCTGATAAAGGTACTATTTGCCCATATAAAGGTACATGTCGGATGAGTGCTATTCATTCTGCGAAGGTCAATTTGTCCTGATTAGTACATTCATCCAGATGAAGTTACATTGTCCTGATGAATTTACCCTGTCCTGATGAAGGAAATATTTGTCATAAGAAGGTAATATTGTCCTGATGAAGATCCTATTTGTTTTATGAATGTGCTATTTGTCCCGATAAAGGTGCATTATTGATGAAAGTGTATTGTCCTAATGAAGGTGCTATGGTTCCGATGAAGTACTATTATCCCAAACGACGTTACTATTTGTTTCTTTTTCAGATACTTTCATCCTGATAAAAGTGCTATTCATCAACGAAGATACTAATTATCCTGAGAAGGTCCAATTTGTCCTAATGAAGACTATTGTCCTGATGAAGGTACTATTTGTCCTGATGAGGTACTATTGTCCCATAAAGGTGCTATTTGTCCAGATGAGTGCTATTCATCCTGCTGAAGGTACAATTGTTCCTGATTAAGGTACAATTCATCCGATGAAGGTACAATTTGTCCGAAGAAGGTATTATTGTCTGATGAAGGTACTATTTGCCCATAAAGGTACTATTTGTCCGGATAAAGGGCTATTCATTCTGCTGAAGGTACAATTTGTCCTGATTAAGGTACAATTCATCCAGATGAAGTCAGTTTACAATTCGTTGATGAAGGTACCATTGTCCTGATGAAGGTGGTAATTGTCTAATGAAGGAAATATTGCCTACATGAAAGGTACTATTTGTCCTGATGAAAGATCCTATTGTTCTTATGAATGTTCTATTTGTCTGATAAAGGGCATTAATTTTGATGATAGTGCTATTCTCAATGAGGTTGCTATTTGTCCTAATGAAGGTACTATTTACATAATGACGTTTCTATTCGTTCTTTTAAGATACTTTTCATCCTGATAAAAGTACTATTCATCCTAAAAAGATACTAAAATCCGGATGAAGGTCCAATTTGTCCTAATGAAGGTACTATTTGTCCTGATGAAGGTACTATTGTCCATATAAAGGTGCATTTGCCGATGAAGGTGCTATTATCTGCTGAGGTACAATTTGTCCTGATTAAGGTACAATTCATCCGATGAAGGTACAATTTGTCCTAATGAAGGTACTATTTGTCCTGATGAAGGTACTATTTGCCCATAAGGTACTATTTGTCGGTGAAGGTGCTATTCATTCTGCTGAAGGTACAATTTGTCCTGATTAAGGTACAATTCATCGAGATGAAGTTACAATTGTCCTGATGAATTTACCCTTTGTCCTGATGAAGGAAATATTTGTCCTAATGAAGGTACTATTCGTCCTAATGAAGATCCTATTGTTCTTATGGAATGTGCTATTTGTCCGATAAAGGGCATTAATTTTTATGATAGTGCTATTTCTCCTAATGAAGGTATATTGGTCCTGATGAAGGTACTATTTATCCTAATGACGTTTCTATTTGTCTTTTTAAGATACTTGTCAATCCTGATAAAAGTTGTATTCATCCAACGAAGAATACCAATATACCTGATAAGGTCCAATTTGTCCTGCTGAAGGTACTTTGTCCATATAAAGGTGCTATTTGCCGATGATGGTGCTATTCATCCGCGGAAGTTACAATTTGTCCTGATTACGGTACAATTCATCCAGATGAAGGTACAATTTGTCCTAATGAAGGTACTATGTGTCCTGATGAAGGTACTATTTGCCCATATAAAGGTACCATTTGTCCTGATGAAGGTGCTAATTGTCCTGATGAAGGAAATATTTGTCCTAATGAAGGTACTATTCGTCCTGATAAAGATCCTATTTGTTCTTATGAATGTGCTATTTGTCCCGATAAAGGTGCATTAATTTTGATGATAGTGCTATTTCTCCTTATCCTAATAACGTTTCTATTTGTTCTTTTTCAGATACTTTTCATCCTGATAAAAGTGCTACTCATCCTAACGAAGATACCAAATATCCTGATGAAGGTCCAATTTGTCCTAATGAAGGTACTATTTGTCCTGATGAAGGTACTATTTGTCCATATAAAAGTGCTATTTGTCCGGATGAAGGTGCTATTCATCCTGCTGAAGGTACAATTTGTCCTGATTAAGGTACAATTTATCCAGATGAAGGTACAATTTGTCCGAATGAAGGTACCATTAGTCCTGATGAAGGTGCTAATTGTCCTGATGAAGGAAATATTTGTCCTAATGAAGGTACTATTTGTCCTGATGAAGATCCTATTTGTTCTTATGAATGTGCTATTTGTCCCGATAAAAGTGCATTAATTTTGATGATAGTGCTATTTGCCCTAATGAAGGTGCTAAGGGTCCTGATGAAGGTACTATTTATCCTAATGACGTTGCTATGTGTTCTTTTTCAGATACTTTTGATCCTGATAAAAGTGCTATTCATCCTAACAAAGATACAAATATCCTGATGAAGATCCAGTTTGTCCTAATGAAGGTACTATTTGTCCTAATGAAGGTACTATTTGTCCTGATGAAGGTACTATTTGTCCATATAAAGGTGCTATTTGTCCGATGAAGATGCTGTTCATCTTGCTGAAGGTACAATTTGTCCTGATTAAGGTACAATTCATCCAGATGAAGGTACAATTTGTCTTAATGAAGGTACTATTTGTCCTGATGAAGGTACTATTTGCCCATATAAAGGTACTATTTGTCCGGATGAAGGTGCTATTCATTCTGCTGAAGGTACAATTTGTCCTGATTAAGGTACAATTCATCCAGATGACGGTACAATGTGTCTCTGATTGAGGTCTACCTTTGTCGATGAAGGTGCTTTAATTTGTCCTGATGAAGGAAATATTTGTCCTAATGAAGGTACTATTCGTCCTGATAAAGATCCTATTTGTTCTTATGAATGTGCTATTTGTTCCGATAAAGGAGCATTAATTTTTATGATAGTGCTATTTCTCCTAATGAAGGTGCTATTTGTCCTGATGAAGGTACTCTTTATCCTAATGACGTTTCTATTTGTTCTTTTTATCCTAATGACGTTGTCATTAGGATAAAATGTTTGTCCTAATTGTGAAATTACCAAAACTGTAACCATTCTCATAAAATTACTGCTCTCTAAATAATTTGTATATATATAAGAACCGAAATCAAGTGCACTCATGGGTCTTATTCAACCAGATCAATGGTCCTTTATTGCAACCTAAGCATTTCAATGTCTTAATAGGATATATATCCTATTTAAATACGAATATATTCCTGTATAATTAAATAAAAGTTTAATATTGACTAATCTTATTTCTACTTATTCATACTCCAATAGGATATGTATTCTTATATATTTCTATTGAATTGACTTGATTTATACAAAAGAAGAGGCTGTGGTTAACATATTGGGATTAAGTCCTGCATCGGGTTGGTTACCCGCAGGTTACCCAATTTGTGGGTCAGGTTCGGGTAACCCTCATTGAGTTTGAATTGGTTGCGGATTGGGTATGGGTAAAGAGAACCGCGGGTTGTGTAGAAGAATTCCAGTCTTTTTTAAAAAAATATATATATCCTGTCTATGAAGAGAGATCTGTCTGTAATAATAACTGAAACTGAGAATACATTATCAATCCAAGACAGTATGCAGAATGCATAGCACCTTACCCTAAATCACACTCAAACGCTCCCAGTGTTTTTGTCTGGGTAAATATTGAGCTATTAACAGCTCTAATGTACTTAGAATGTTATACAGGATGCCATTGTGGATAAAAATACAGACAGCTATGTTGAACTTTAACACTTGTAGTGCCTGGGTAGGTTTTGCAGAGATCACTGGGTATTTTTCAGGGTGGGGTTGGGTGCGGGTCTGGAAAATAAGAGTCCGCGCAGGACTCTATATTGGGCTACTTTTTATATAAGGAGTTAAGCAATAAATGGCATAAAGAGTTTTTTTTTCTTCCAAGAACTTACATATTGATCGCTCGCTCACTCAGTAATCTGAAGAGAACAAGAAATTCCCCACTAGTGCGCATTGCATCATCAGGGGCTGTCCATTCTTCCTTCGATGCCAAGTGGTGACAATTCTTCAATCTGCCAACTGTGGATTATGCTGCAGCATGTTAAATGTATTTAGTTTCCAGCAAGGATTGTGAGAATGCCAATGACAGCTGCTGGTGACACAATACACACCAATGCAGACTTTATAAAGAGTACATGTAACCCTTTAGTTTATTTGCAGACCAGTAAAGTGGAAAATACATATATTACAGCTGATATATTTGCTGCTTGCAATGTTATTCTGTTTTATCTGCTATTATATCTCACCCCACTGAAGAGAACAAATGTAACACTTTTAAGCATTTATGCTTGTAGAAACTGAACAGCGCAATTGGAAACATGCAGTTATTGGTCTAAGCCAAAATATAGGGCTTTATTCCCTGCAGTGACAGTCTCTCCTACCCTTTATGCAATGAATAATTCTAATCTTAAGAGCCAAGTGTTTGAGTCATGTAAAAAACAATATGATCTTTACAAGGGTGCTGCAAAGTACCTCAATCATTTTTTTTTTCTATAGAGAGAATAGTTCAAACTATGTTTAAAGGGCATGTTCACCCCTTAAAGGGCATGTCCACCCCCAAAACTATAATCCCCCCAACTACTGGCCCCACCATGTAGTGTAGTTTAATCCTTACCTCACATCCCAGCTCCATCTGGTTCTCCTGTAGTCCCCCCCCCAAAGTCCCAAAAACTGACCACCAGGAGGCTAGCAGGTCCATATAGGACACTGCCTGCTACCTGGCCTCCCGGAGGGAGCCTTCCCCCATGTCCCCCAGCCCCAACCGCATAATTTTTATTTTTAGAAAGCTCCCCAATGTTTTAATTACCTCTCCGCTTTCCTACGCGGAAGTGAGCTGCCGGCAGCCGCGTCCGTGATTGGCTGCCGCTCAGCCAATCACAGACGCGGCTGCCGGTCCCGCCCCTCTGCTTGCATTTCCTCGCAAGCAGAGGGCCGGGAGCGCAGCGAAGGAAAGAGGGGAGGTAAGTAGAGTTTGGGGGGCTTTCTGAAATTAAAAATTACGCGGTTGGGGCTGGGGGACATGGGGGAACAACATATAAAATTTTAATTTTTAGGGTGGACATAGCCTTTAAATGAAAAATTATATACAGGTTAATAGCTCCCCAAAACCACAATATTTTAGCTGTTTTAGCATGAGTAGTGTTATAGCGGTTTCTGTGCATGTAGCATTATGTCAACATTGATCACCATAAAACATCTAGGCAATGCTAGGAAATAAAATATAGATTTGTCAATAAAGACTGGCTACCCACAACAAAACACGTTTACCTTAATTCACCTGCAGCCACTGCACTCCTTTGATGGGTTAAAGTCACACTAACCCATTTAGCATGACTTTAACCTTTAGCTTGTGGCGAGTATTGCAAGAGACAGTCACGCATGTGCCGCAAGCCATTCACCAGTGGCTGTGCCAGATCATTTGTAAGTTTGCCTAATTGTTTATGGACCAATTCTTACATCATTTTAAGTAACAAACATTAACACTCCTGGATAGGATGGAAAATGTCCACAAGTGTTTGTGCTAGGTACTTTAGTATTTTAACCTGATCACCCAGTGCAATGTTTCAGTCGCTCAGGCAGAAATATTGTCCGGAAATGGCCACTACTGGAAAGACATGATTTATTTATTAGCTATGGGACAGATCTTTAAGCAAATTGTTAATAGGGATTAAAATGTGGGCAGTGTTATAGCAGCCTATTTTGTATACATTTTGCTATTGATTTTTTTAGGGGGGGGGGGAGAGGAATTGAAAGTTATTTCTCTGTGCTGATAATGCAAAACTGCAGCGGACATTGAATTTTATGTTATTTTATGCAGGCTTTTGCTGCTTGTTTGTCAGTCAACCTAAATCTGCCTGCAAATTGGCACATGAAATTCGCTGCTGATACCTGTAAGATGATTTATTTATAGTTTGAAAAAAATCCTCAAGCTTAATATATACATTTATGGTTTATAGATTCAAAGGGGAAAGTACAGGTGAATGTACAATGTACAAATGAATATGCAATCCTGTGCATAATTGCAAATATTAGAATGAAAACAAGGGGCTAATGAGCCAAAATACATTGATAACATTCTTTGAACAGTTTATGTATATGATACATGGCAAACAAGGTCTCTCATGGTTCCTTACATATATTTCCAGGACTACAGTAAATTCTAAGAAGTTTATTATGCTAAATAGCTGTAAATAAGGAATAACAAGATGATTCATTGTGTCATGTGTCTTGTTTCTCGCACATACCCTGGATCCAAGAAAATGGCCTCTCCATCCAGGGGTCTATCAAGAGCTGTGCACCGCTGGCCGATTATCAGTCATCAAAGTGTCAGTCAGGGTAGATTTGTCAAGGAATCTGCTCATTACCCAGCATTAGATTTGTATTTTAATTGCATAATCACTATCAGCATTTTAACCTCGCAAAAAAAATAATGTTACTAAACCAGGGATAACTATTATCAATTAGAAATATTAGTAGTAGAGAATTGTACTGTGTTAGCCAGAGATGAAAGTGAAGACATCTTGGATATAAAATAATACCTTTTATTGGCTAACTAAAATGATTGAAAATGCAAGCTTTCGAAGCACTAGGCTTCTTCCTCAGACATGATACAATACTGAATCTTGTAAAGCACTCTATTTTATACATACTAGAACAAAGACTTTCGGACATTACACAGATGTTATCTTTTGCCCCCATGCCTGATTGGCAATGGCTGTCATAAATAAAACAGTAAATACACATTCAATGATCACACGCAGTAATAAAAGAATTTGCAAGGGTTAAACAAATAATCAGATACACTTCACCTCTAGTGTCCATGGAGGGTCTGGTATAAATTAGTTATTTATGGGTTTGGGTGGTTTAGAGGAATTTAGTCTGATTAACTCTACAAGACATTAAGATAAGAAACATAGTGACACATAAAGTTTAGATCTTTGTTGAGTCCAGAGTCCCAAATTTTTGTATAAATTTACATTCACATTCTAACCTCTCCTTTTGGGATCTGATGTTTCCCATAACCGCTGTGACTTTTAGGTCTTTCAGGCTGTGTCCTTGGCTGCAGAAATAGGCACCCACAGGGACATCTCGTTTATTGTTGTTAATTATGAATCAATGAGAGTTCATTCTTTGCCTCAGGGTCTGTCCAGTCTCTCCTACATAAAGTCCTGAGGGGCACCTAGAACATAAAATCAGGTAAACCACATTGGATGATATGCAATAATAAATATCTCTGTTCTCTCTCAGGGATTTAATGGCTTTTTGTCCCTTTCTGCTTATGTTGTGTACCATATCACACATGTACTAAGGACTGGATTGACATATACAACATATGCTATAACCCACTTAGTCTTGGATAATAGTAATCTGCTTCCATATGAACAAGGCCATTCGTCCCATAAAAAATATATCTTCTATTACAGACACAAGAACTACCAGAATATCCGGCCCTTGTGGTTCATCCTGTAGGGGAGACAGATTTTAATAAAACACATCAAATATCTAAAGAGAGGAGCAGGAAAAACTAATTGTTGCTATTAGCAACCAGTCTACTTATAAAAGAAAATGATGACTTTGCTCCTAAATGATCAATTTGGCCATGATGTAAAATTATGACCATGGTGATAAAAGTATCGGTCTCAGAATTTTCATTTATAAATGACATCTAGGGAAAAAATGTTAAGTAGCTAGTTTCAAATGTGTGAATAGGCACATTGGCTACCTGGGTGCTGGGATGTATCCAGCCCTCCATAAAGAAATTTCAATCTGTAAAACTTTTCCCTGTAATGTGTAACCTAAGTCTTATTTTAAATCTATTTAATAGATTTCCAAGTACAGGATATTTAAATGATATATCTAATTTTGCTGGAGTTGTTTTGTCTGCAGCTCAATGTTCCCTGCTCCCTCCATATCCAGATTTTACTTTCACCCCTTTAGCCCTATCTAGTTACGGTGTTTATAAGAAATACCAGCAGGATTCTTCCCCCCCAAAAAATAGATAAAACATTAGAGAGTCTTCTGACACCCATGATTTGATTTGAGGCCTAAGAATGCCTGTAATGCCACATCTTTTGACCATGTTAGCAGAATACAGTGATTACATCCAAACACTAAGGCTGAGGCCACACTACAATGCACTGTAGCATGTGCGATTCCAGTGCACTGTTGCACGTTTGCGAATGCAGTTTTCCTATTTTCTATTTTAGAAATGCAAGTGATTGCGCAAAATCGCATGTGCAGCGGAAATCGCAGGAATTTCCCGCAATTTCCATTTTATTTAAAATTATGTACGCAAAGATAGGAGTTTGTGATGTTTTCTTGGATGTAAGGTAATGCGGAGGTTGGCCCAGAAGTTTACTGAAGCCATGTCTCATCTTGGCCTTTCTTATGACAAACCCTTTTAGGCCCTTATGTTCTGATATCTCCCTATTCTCAGTTTGTGCTTTCTTTCAATTAATATAGCCACATATTATATTAAAGGAGAACTAAACTTACATTTTCAAAAACCTAATGTGAAAGTTTTTCTCCCCAGAACACCTATACATTGTAAGATTCTTCTCTGGTACGTTGCATTTAGTATATGTGAGAAATAGATTCTGTAAATAAGAAGGCTTCCATGTTGTTGCCAGTACAACCCACAGCCCATGAAGTCATCTAAGCACCACGCCCCCTGACCCCAGTATTCACTGTCTCTATGCACAAAGTGTTTCCTATACAGATGTCTACAAACCAATATGGAATCCCTGATAAGACTTTTAAAGCTGCTTGTTACCCTGCAGTTTATTTACCAGTCAGTGTGAGTTGCTAGAAAATAAACTGCAGGGTAACAAGCAGCTTTCTAAGTTATCAGGGATTCCATATTCCATTTTTTAAATTATTCTTTTACTAGCAAAAGATAAAGTTACCAAATGTAGCTAGGCTCTCTGCTTATTCAGTGTTGGCGCACCAGGTAAGGCACCAGATTTAAATAATACGCAGTTCAGAAGGTCACAAGTTCAATACCCCAGATGTAGCTTTTTTTGTTTCTATTATATTCCATGAGAAAGATAAAGCTTCTAATTGTACCCTTACATTCAGCTTGTGCAGTGGTGGCTCACCTTGTAAGACGCCAGGTTTAGACACATACCCTAGCTAAACCTTTTTTTGTTTCTATTATATTCCATGCAAAAGATAAAGCTTCTAAATGTTCCTAGGCTTTAAGCTTATTCAGCGGTGGCTCACCTTGTAAGATGCCAGGATTAGACACATACAGTTCAGAAGGTTATGAGTTTGATTCCCCCAATGTATTTTTATTTTTTGGTTCCATTATGTTCCTACTACAATATTCTATGTGTACCAATGGTTTATATAGTGTCTCTCTTAGCCTAGAGGTAAGACGTCTGCTTTTAGCAAGACAGGGTAAATTTACAATTTGCAGGTTCTATTCCCCACACTTACTTTAAGTATTCTGTTTCTTACATCCATGCTATCTATGAAATACACTGCAAAGATTCATTTTCTTTTTGTATGAAAAGCAAAGGATTATATCATTGTTAGGACAGGAGCCTTGAATGTGTTTGAAAACAAAAAACTGAATTCCCTGTTCTGTGTCATGGAGAGGGAGGATCTCTGTGCTATAATGTGATTGGTTGTCAGCTTCTAGGAAGCAAGGCTGCAACTTCCTTGTTTTGATCTGTTGAGCTTTATGGAGCATGTGCCTGTACGCAGACACTTAGCTGGGGGTTTACCCAGCTAAGGTGGATTGTGGGAGCTGACCCCTAGTACTCACAGGTTATTTTCATAAATTACCCAATGGCCACAGCAAAGGGAGAGGTGAGACACAGCTTTTTGTATGTTTGTGAATGTGCTCTGTCTATTGGGACAATGTTGTCTGGAGACTTTAGTTCCCCTTTAAACTTCTTACTATTATGTGTTCTTCCTCTTAGGGCACATCCATAAAAAGGTCTCAGATGAAACAATGGTTGAGCAGCTGCCATCAATTGGACACAATGGCACTATTCACTATTGTCCCTGCAATTAAAACTGTATGTAGGATGGTAGATGATCCAGAAAATATCTTTGGATATGGATGCATTTAGAAGATAAGGTGCAGGCATCAAGACACATACTGTTGAATATTTTCACAGGTATCTCTATAAAGCTAGCCATACAATAACTCAACACTAGCTCAATTAGCCATTTGGCCTGTGATTAATGTTGAATTGATTGTAATGTACATTGAGTAAAATTATCTGTTTGTAAACAAGCTCTGGAAAGTCCTGTCTATACCACTGTAATTTTCAATTAATCTACTTTTAAATCAGGCATGTGACAGAATGCATATTTACTGTGCTAACCAATTTAAAGAACAAAAGTGTAATTTGTCCCTCAAAACTAACCACCTCCCCTAATAGTACCAGGATGAGGACCTAGCGGCTTAGGCTTTGAGGAGACTCCACACTTGCCCTCCTGGTAGCTCCGACCCGAGTTAGGGGGCCGGAGCGTCTGACCTGGGGCGCCGCACCGGCGAGGATGCTGGGATTTGTAGTGCGGCGTTCCGGGTCCCGCCCCCCCTCCTTCTCTCCTTGGTAGTGGGCTGGTATCAGCCGCGGCCGAGTGCGTGACGTCATGACGTCGCGACGCGCTCCCGGATTGGCCGCGGCTGATCTCGCGAGAGCCGCAAAGGACACTGGGAGCGCCGACGTCATCGCTGACGTCATCAAGTTTATAAAAGGGGCGGGACACGAGGCAGCAGTCGCCATTTTGTAGAAATTGCTAACAGGAGGAGAATCTCTCTTCCTGCTCAGAGCAAAGAAACAAGACAGGCATTTCAGGAGGCAGAAATTCATATTGTTGATCATGGCTGATGCAGATCAGATGTTGGAGAGGGTAAGGGAGAGGATCAGCACGGAGGGGGCGGGGTGGCTGCAGGGACTTTTGGATGGGGGCCCACCGGCTGGTGGCACCCCCCAGGGGACCCGTCCCCAGACTAGATCTGCTAGCCGGACGGCTAGTAGGCCCATACGCCGCCCCACCGCTCCCGTCCGTTTGAGTCCCAGTCCCCCACACTCCTACCGCAGACCACGGGGGACGCCTGTAGTCAGGGCAAACACCCCCAGGCGTAGGGCGGCAACTGAGGGCCTGTTGAAGGCCTTTAACACAGTGCACCCCTCCCAACTCACTAGAGGTGGGGCGCGCCGCCCTCGGTTGCCGCCTTTGAGAGAGGAGCACGTCCCACCCGTGGCTGCAGCTCCAACTGTCAATAGAGGGAGGGCTAGGGGCAGGGGTGGCCCTGTTCCTGGCCCTAGCAGGTCCGCCCGCCCAGCTGTAGCAGCAGAAGCGGCAGGGGATACCGCCCTAGATGCCCAGCCAATACGGCAAGAGGTGGTGTCGGATGAGGGCGAGCAGTTTATGGACGCTAGGTCCACTTTCCGTGGGACGACGCCGGCCCCAGTTAGGCTGAGGGATTTTTCGGAGAGGAGTCGCTCTAGGGAAAGGAGCCAACCCAGGAGAGAGGGCAGTAGCCGCAGGCATGGGCGAAGGAGGAGCAGATACTCCTCCTCCTCTGATAGTAGCGAGGAGTCCTACAGACGCTGGCGCAAAGAGCACGGCCGCAGGGAGCGTCGCAGGCATCGCTCCAGATCTGGTGACGCTAGCAGGCGTTGCAGACAACACTCTAGAGACAGAAGGTCTAGAGCTTCACGGTCCTCTACCTCAGGCAGGAGCAGGAGGTCGTCCCCGGCTCTACGCGAAGGTGACAGGATGGGGCTGCTCATCGAGCACGGACAAGCGAGTCCACGTCAGGTGATCCCGGAGGCCCTAGAAGGGGGGAGTACAAGTGTGGTACAGTCGTCAGGAGGCGGTGAGTACACTTGTGCCGGGGCATGGGGTAACACGGGGGGTGGAGAAGGTGGTGAGCTAGTTCAGGTCCTACGGGCCTTAATGGGGAAACTAGACACCATGCCAGCTGGGCCGTCAACGAGCCCTGCCCCAGGGGGAGTGACAGCACTCCAGCCTGTGCCAGAGGTGCCTTCGGTGGAAGCGCTGAAGGAAACTTATTTTTGTGGTGTGAGCCCCGTAGGGGTACATCTATCAGCGGAGACCAAGGAGAAGATTTGGAAGAACGAGTTCGTTGATATATGGTCCTTGGTCTCCACTGATATGGTCACTGTTGACAAAGAAATAGTGAAGACAGATAAGGGGGAAAGGAAGCCCAAGGTGGCTAAGACGTTTGGGAACTGGCTACAAGCCTTTTGTGTTTTGGCCGGGGTGATTGGCCAGAAAGCTCCCCAAAAATGCTCCGAACTTTTTGTCTATCTGGACATGATTTTCGGAGCGTATAAAACACATGGTGGGTCGGCCTGGCGCCAATATGATGAGGAGTTTAGGAGGCGCCTGGCCGTCAGACCAGAGATGGGATGGAATATCAAAGCCGCAGATTCTTGGATAAGAATCATGCTGGCACAGAGAGCGCCCCTAGGGTCTAGTTCACCCCAAGTACCAAGCACGGGGAGTAGCAATTTTCAGCCCTCCGGAGCAAAAAGAACCGGCTCCTGCTGGCTTTTTAACGAAGGCAACTGCAAGTTTGGAGCGGCTTGTAGATTCAAGCACGAATGCTCCTTTTGCGGGGGAGGCGGCCACTCCGCCGCCAAATGCTTTAAGAAATCCCTTACAGTGCCAAGGCGGGCAGGAGGGAACAGGCAGCAGGACACCAGTGAACGTGGGGGCCATGGAGCACTGGTTAGGAATGTACCCGGAGAAGGAAGAGGCAGAGTTAATCAGGGGGGGGGTTTAAGCAAGGTTTCAGAATCCCCTTTAAGTTTTGTGGGTTACCCAAGTTTGCCCCCAATTTGAAGTCGGCCAAGGAAATGCCGGAAGTTGTCAGGGAAAAGGTTATGGCAGAGGTTAGGTTAGGGCGCATGGCGGGTCCATTTACCGAGCCCCCATTTTACAACCTTAGGATTTCCCCACTGGGTATAGTCCCTAAGAAGGAGAGTGGTAAGTTCCGTTTAATTCACCACTTATCTTACCCGAAGGGGAGCTCGGTAAATGATGGTATTTCTAAAGAAGCGTCCTCGGTCTCGTATGTATCATTCGACAGGGCAATTCATTTAGTAAGAAAGGAAGGTGCAGGGGCCTTGTTAGCTAAATCAGATATAGAGGCGGCCTTCCGCCTTCTCCCGATTCACCCCGACTGCTTTCATCTATTGGGATGTCAGCTAGACGGCAGGTATTATTACGACATGTGCCTTCCCATGGGCTACCAGAATCTCCAGGTTCGTGAGATCCCAAGGGGGTGTAGTGGTCCGGCATCGCCAGTTGGAGGGCGATAATAGGTCCCTGATGAGGCAAGATGGAGTGCACCTGAATGATATCGGGCTCGATATCTTCTTAACTGGTTTGAGAGACGGTATAGAGCAGGCACTGTATTTGTTGGGTGGCGGACGGAGTTCCGTGTAGGCCTACAGCAACTCCTGGTGGCGGGGGGCATCCTTGCAGAGTTTATGTGGAGCTGTTACATGCCCTCTGGGGATCCAGAGGCTTGGCATTCAGCAATGGCTACGGCTAGTTGGGGTTTTATATCTAATTAATATGCAAGGATGCAAATTTATAAGTTGACTAATTTAATTGATCACATGATTTGTTACAATGTGTCAATAAAGCTGTGGCCATTTATTTCACCCAAAAGGATTGTGTGTCTGCCTGTTCATTTGTACAGTTAATCTATGGGTTAAAGGAAAAGGGGTTCTAAGTTAATTTTAGTCATCCGAGGTATCAGCAACAGGTCAGCTCTGTTTATAGTGTTGAATGGTTAGTGAAAGGAAATACTGCCATGTTAATGTTAAAGTTTATAAGGTCTGATTTCAGTAAAAAAAAAAGTTGCGGCCTTTTCTCCACCTACAAGTTTTGTGTTGGTTGTTATTGTGTGGCGTCATTTATTTATCTTGTAATTTACACTTGGTTGAAGAACGTACACTTTTAACCTTCTTGCTTTTTAGTGTTTATTAAGTGACATGAGTGCACAACATTTCGGGAAGTGTCCCCTTCCTCAGGTGTCATTTATTTATGTTAAATTGACAATGGGGGTTCTAAGTTAATTTTAGTCATCCGAGGTATCAGCAACAGGTCTGGTAGCTCCGACCCGAGTTAGGGGGCCGGAGCGTCTGACCTGGGGCGCCGCACCGGCGAGGATGCTGGGATTTGTAGTGCGGCGTTCCGGGTCCCGCCCCCCCTCCTTCTCTCCTTGGTAGTGGGCTGGTATCAGCCGCGGCCGAGCGCGTGACGTCATGATGTCGCGACGCGCTCCCGGATTGGCCGCGGCTGATCTCGCGAGAGCCGCAAAGGACACTGGGAGCGCCGACATCATCGCTGACGTCATCAAGTTTATAAAAGGGGCGGGACACGAGGCAGCAGTCGCCATTTTGTAGAAATTGCTAACAGGAGGAGAATCTCCCCACCCTCCCTCCCTATTATTTTGTATAGTTGGGTTTAAGGTTGGTTAAAACGGAAATTTTGTTGGAGTCACAGCGGCGGGGGGGCATCCTTGCAGAGTTTATGTGGAGCCGTTACATGCCCTCTGGGGATCCAGAGGCTTGGCATTCAGCAATGGCTACGGCTAGTTGGGGTTTTATATCTAATTAATATGCAAGGATGCAAATTTATAAGTTGGCTAATTTAATTGATCACATGATTTGTTACAATGTGTCAATAAAGCTGTGGCCATTTATTTCACCCAAAAGGATTGTGTGTCTGCCTGTTCATTTGTACAGTTAATCTATGGTTTAAAGGAAAAGGGGTTCTAAGTTAATTTTAGTCATCCGAGGTATCAGCAACAGGTCTTGCTTGACCTATTGTTTTTTGTGTTTTTTTTCTTAGGTTCTCATCCTGGGTACTATACAGGGAGGGAAGGTGGTTTGGGGCACTACAGTTAAACTCACCTATAAAATTGCATGGAATATAGAGGCTGTTTAATGCATGTTGTCTCTGAACCCTGTCTGATTACAGAAGGTTATTTATGCTCTTAGCAAACCATGCATAAAAAAATACAATGCCTTAAAATTATTGCCTTTGCTTCAACATACATTTGCTGACCATATGCATAAAGACTAAACTGAATGATAGTATTTCCTGCTTGATATGGGCTGGGCAAGACCAAACATTACATTAGTCTGGAATGGGCAAATGGTATAGTACAACCTACTGATTAAAGCAGCAAAGACGACTTGATTAAAATGATTGTTTTCAATCTCTGTCCTATCACATTGTAGTGTATGGATGTTTTTGAATTTCATTTATTAAAGAGATTTTGCATAGTGAGATCGGATTTAAAAAGTAGAATATAATGTTTTATAAGAGGCTTTGAATAGCCATTAGTGTAAAAATGAGATTGCATGCGATTCCGTGTGCGATTGCGTTTGCGTTGCAGTGTGGCCGTGCCCTTATAAATAATAAATAATGTGATGCAAAGAGAATTAAACCAGTTTCACAAATGTGGCTCGTGCTGTGTGCAGGCATTGTTTCACCCATAAGTTCTAGTCGATGATCATGGTGATTCACTATGACTATTTATTTACATTTATATTAAAACATCAGTATTTATGGGTTACATTATATAATAAGTTAATCCGATGTACACACAGACCATATTATTTGAAATTTTGATAAACATGTATAATATATATATATATATATATATATATATATATATATATATATATAACTATACAACTTTATATATGGCAAGTCTTTTTTATTGCTAGTCATATATAGTTTGTAGGTAGGCACACTCAATATGGTATTCAAAAAATACTCATTTATTTAAGTACTGAAAACAACAAATGCCAAATACACACAAATGTTTGAATACCCTATTGATTGTGCCTACCTACAAACTATATATGACTGATTATACTTACCTGCAGTGGCACAGGTTATAGGAAGTGCACCTCGGACCTTACCTATCAGGGCTACCACATAAATTTGGAAATTGGATGTACTTTTTTATTGCTACAATTGCAAGAAAAGTTGCATTTTTAACAACTTTTTGTAAATTATGCAACGCACCAATGAAATACTATATTGTAGTGCAAAACTTAACGGGGATTGTTTCAGCCCTTACAACTACCGGAAAGCAACACTCTTACCTTACACTGCTCCCACAATGCAGTAAGTGCCACAAAGAATACTGGATTCCGGGGAGTGTCATTTGTTATTTTGCATTGCCTAAATAGAATGCAGCAGTGCCTTCCAAAAGCAGTAGGTACCAACAGAAGACATATTTATAAAGTAAAGTGGCAAAGGTTTTTCAATGTAATGTAATTGTTTTCAAGAAACAATTACACAATATCAGAAAGCTTCTGTACCTGATGAAATACATTCACGTGTCCTCAGAGAGCTAATTCATTTTTATCAAGGCCATTGGGGCGGTATAACAAAATACTGTGCCTTTAAAGACATATCAAAATAGCAATAACCAATACCATGCAGTATTTTGCATCTTTAACATCTGGTGTTTCAGAATCACAGATGTAAAATAACCACATGGCTGCAAAGTACTACTAACAACCATTACTTTGTCATGTCCATATAATAATCAGTTGTTATTAGTAATATTCCATGCCACAGATTTATAAATAAGCCCATTATGCCTCAGGTTTACTTTTGCCCAGAGACGTGGCTCTGGATTGGAAAACAGCTTACATTAAAGGAGAACTAAACACAATTTTTTATGCTCCAAAATCTAAAAACAACCCCCGTAAAAACACCAATAATCCATAAAATCCCACTTCAGTAAATTGTATTAAAGTAAATGTAAGCCTGTTAAGAACTGATTAAGTATCTGTGTGTATGTGCAGTGTCAGACCACACCTCCTCACCTCATTCACATGCTTCCTTGCTTTATCTGTCCTGTAAAAGGATTGGCTAGAGATTTTTAATGGGTGTGGCCAACTGTAACAAGTTTCTGCCATAGTCAAGGACTGAGCATGTGCAGAACATAATGGTCGTTGACCAAACTGTGTGACACTAGAATGCTGTGAAGTAAAGCACAAACCATATGTTATTTAGGTAAATTTCCCAGCGGCCATATCAATATGAGAGGTAAGACAAAGATTACTGGTTTTATATCAAGGTGCCCTGCCTTCTGGTTCAGTGTTGTTCTGTGGATTTAGTTGTCCTTTAAGACACAAGTCCATTTTTTGTTCAAACCGCTTGCCTAACTGTTTTTTTTACAATAAATTGCTGCACAAATCTAAAATGTTACCCAGTGCCTCACAGTGATATAATAACAATGGGCTGTAGATCCATAATGTTATTGTCTTTTCTCTGTTTAATGTCTGTTAAACTGTTGCTGCATTTGTGGATAATAAAAATAAATAATAATACAGTATATGTATTGGTAGCCCCAGCCTGGTAATGTCTACTTCTACAACTGAAGTTAATCAGAACTAATGGCAGTCAATGCATTCAGATGTATTTTAGCTACTTTCTTACAGTGTCTAGTTTCCATGGACATTATCTTGTCTGTTCCTTGCCTTCATTTCAATTTGATTTTTCTGCTAACAAAAAAGACTAGCACTCAATGTTTGTTCATACCTTGTAATGGATATTGATTTTAAAATGATAAGTAGACTGTTTTATTTTGCAATAGGATACTAACAGGGAGATTCACCCAGAGCCACAAGCACTCTGGGCAAATCTCCCATATCAAATTTACCAGAGGCTGTGCGGTTCTGGGTGAATCTAACCTGCACGTGAGGATTTAAGGCCAGCTATACTTACGTGCAAACAGCCATGCAGCCTCTGGTAAATATGCTTGTCATGGCTGTGCGAGTGCCTCTTCTGGTACCCATACAGCCGTTGCAAACTGAGACTTAAAGTCATGCTAACCGACTGTAAATTGGTTAGCGCAACTTTAAGAGCTGAAAGGAGCGTGTAAATGAGGCATAAAAGTGCAAAGACATTGTGCCATCATCAGGGGTGTCTCTCTAATGAGGCAATATGAGCAAAATGCTCAGGGCACCACCCGTTATAAAAATCAGAGAGGCGGCAGGCTGAGCTCACTTTAATTTTTTTTTTTTTAAGAAAAACGGCAGGAATTATGGGATGGATAAATGTCTTTTTGAGGAACTGTATAAATACCGCTGTGATGTGAAGTTTAAAAATACCAAATGTTTAACCACACCCATTCCTGGAAGCCGCACACATCTAGCCCTGGTTTGCGGTGGCGCACTTCATGGCACCTAGCGGTACATACGGGCAGCATTCAAAAGTTTGGCTCAGGTGGCAAAAACCCTAGAGACGCCCCTGGCCATCATCCACAGGAAGTCTCAGTATGGTAAGTAGTGATGAAGCCCAGTTTCAAAATAAAAATAAACTGGCGGTTTAAAAAATCCGTGCTAACAAGCTATCAACTTTTCATAGACAAATGTAAAATTCAAAACAAAAATTCCATTCAAAAATCTAAAATTCCTATCCATTTTGTTACTCTCCTAATGCTAAGGAGTTGCTGACAGGAAGAGAGACCCACGCCCTTTGCCTAGTTGAATGAACTTCACTGCTGTTATGTACATATCTGATGCTCAGATCTAAACTGAGTAAAGGTGGGTAAACTCCATCCAATGATCAGTGGAACAGTTGGTTGGGACAAAATATTGATGGTTTCTTCTTTCAGTAGTGACTGATCACCAAGAGTTTGTTCGTCCAAATTGGATGAACGCACGATAGGATAAGTTATAAGTCAGAAAACCACAGCTGCATGCTCGGTTGAGGCTAATTTTCGTACGGGGCTGCTTTTGCCGAGGCCAACAGTCCTTTGTCCTGGCCGACACATTGGAAGAGATGAACGATCGGTCGGGACGAGGGATTGGCACATGTGTAGCCAGCTTAAGGACAATAACCAATACCATGACAAACATAACAAACACAGTTAGGGGTCCTGCATACATTAGGAAGTCAGTACATTGGAAGAATTTATTTATGTACAGAAAATTGCTGGTAGGACAGATTAAGGAATGAAGATTTTGTTAAGGTCCTTGATAAAATCAATAAATGAGGCAACCCCATCACATAAACCCAACATGTCATCTAATGACTAAATATACTTTTTTTTAAAAAAAACAAAATTATAAATTGCTAAAATTCGATTTATTTTGTCTGTATTGTCATTGAAAATAAGTCTCCCCTTGGAAAAAATCTGCAACAAAAGGAGGGTGGGATTTTGGTACGACCTTGTAAACATTAAAGAAATCCAAGTAAAAAGTATTGTATTGTGAGCTTGATAATAATAGCAAAAACATTATCTACAGTAGAGGTGGTGGCAGCGGAATAGTAGGCAGGACTGGATTTAATATAGGAGCAAACAGGGCCATTGCCCAGGACCCCAATCCCAAAGGGAGCCCCTTTAGGCTTTAATAGTCAAGTGAAGAAAGGAACTGTCATCCATTCATTGTATAAACATTTATTTGCCCAGAGGTCCCTACAGTACACGTGTATGTGTGTAACAAATGGCGAATTATCAACGAGACCTGACTGAACAGGTGTTTGAACCTTCTGAGCTCCCATACATGCGAACAATTGTTAGCTGAAACAGCCGTTTGTCTAAAATTACACCGCAAATGTTACAAAAGGTGTTTCTGCAATCTGAACATATGCAAATTATTAAGAATTTTTATGATGTTGAAAATTTGCAGGCATTTCATAGGTTAAAATGTAAACAACATAGGTTAAGATACAAGCAAGAAATAGTTATAAATGGACTTTATTACACCACCTGCTGCCCTAAAAGGAGAACATTGTGTTTGACTTGACATTTTGTTATGGCAGAGTTAATGGTTCTCCTCCCATTGACTGTGACTAATACTTACCCAGTCATCCTTGTGAGCTGCACCATACAATTTCGCCTGCAACTTCCGTGTACCCTGTTATTATGAAGATCACATAAAGCTTTTCTGCTTTTGTTTTAAAACTAAGACATCCTCTGAACAGACCCTCAGAGCAGAGAATTTAGAGTCTTGTATTGTAATCATGTTTTATCAGAAGACATTATTACCACACAACATGTATTAAAGCCATTGTTTAGTAACATATTATCTCATATACAGAGACCACAGTTCAGGTCCAGGTCAGACAGGGATAAAAAGTACATGATACATTAAATGGCAATTAAACTGTGAGGCCTAGGACTCGGACAATGACAAAAGTAGATACATTATAATCACAGTCTGAACAAGATGAGTCTATTTGTATGTATGTAATGTATAGTTTATTTATATAGCGCCACTTGGGGATGCAGCGCTGTACAGTAAGGAAATACAATAAAGTCATACAAGGGGGACAAATACATAGTTCAGTACATAAATATATAAATTATATAAATAGAAGTGCTAGAGCTTTGCCACTAGAGGTAAGGAGGTCCCTGCCCCGTAGAGCTTACAATCTAGTTAGGTGGGTAACATACAGATACAATGGAATGGGTATAAGTGCTGGAATGAGACGTATGCAGTGCAAATAAAACAATCAAATACTGTGCTGGTTACCAGATAGGTAGGATGTAAGGATAGATTTAAACCTGCTAATTAAGGTTTCTTGACGTAGAGAGAGGGGAATAGAATGCCAGAGGATGGGAGCTACAAGAGAGAAAGGTTTAAGGCGAGAGGAAGCAGTACGAGTTGGGGGTGTACAGGAGCTGGTTTATATATGAAAAAAAGGAACAAAAATTAATGTCCCTGGCTACTTGTCTTTCTTCAATAAAAAACATTCAGGGTTATTCAATAAAATTTCTTATCATTTAAAATGGTGCTAATTTTGCCCCAACCAATTAAATGTTAGCTTTCAAATGTTAAATAACATCTGATTGGTTGGGGCAAAATTAGCCCCATTTAAAACGATAGGAAATTTTATTGAATCTCCCTGATTGTTCATATATATATATATATCATATATACTTACTGTATATGTAACAATATTTTTCATTGAAGCCAAGGAGAACACAAGCTGCAAGCACTGCAAAACTTCTAAATAGAATCGCTTTTAAATGAAAGCAAAACAGGAGGTAGGATTTCTTGCTCCTTACTCCCAAAGAGTTTTGTAGGGGTTAATTGTATTTTAAATATGCAAATGCATTTAACTCTTCAGTGTATTTTAATGTGAAGTGAAATATACTGTATTAATTCCATTATTACAGTAAGAAAGATGGATGGATTGATATATAGTGTTTATTATATACAACTTATTAAAGAGCCATATATTGTACCATATTTGACTGGTGGTAAGTTAAAAAAAAACATTTTATCATGGCGAGAAATTCAGGCTTCCTCAAAATGATTCCAGCAACTTGCAGTTATATCCCTTTGCCATATAAATTCAATTTCCTTGCATTACCCAATAGGCTGGCTACATTTGTTAATGATATTTAAATGGTATTTTTATTTGCATTTAAAACCATTTGTAAGAAGTCCCTGAGGAGTTTATTCTCCTTTTTCAATTAGTTTTATGACAGCGAAGAGAAGTGATATTTCTGAGAATAGATTGTTTAACCCTTTATGGATGAAATGGAACAAAGTTTGTCTGACATTAATTCTGAAGAAAGAAGAATAATTAATTTGGCTTGAAAAAGACAAATTGCTGTTCCTTCTTTTTCTTCTCTTTTATTCTTCCCATTTTTGGGCTCTCTTGAGTTAGACACACAATTTGGTACACAGGTGCAGGACATTTAAAAACTGTGTTATCTACTGTATGAGCTAAAGAATCTTGGGTCATATTTGGAAAGGTAACGGTTGGAAATCAACAATTGCGGCCGTAAATTTACGATTGCAGATTTACGGGCGCGATTAAATGTACCTGAGGCTTAATCAAACCTGATTGCCAATATCTTCATAAATACGGCTGGTTAGAGGCATAATTAAGCCAGTATACTATTTACTTGATTAAATCCAGTGGATCAGAGGCATTATGTCTTATTACCACTAACTTGATTACATTCACCTGATCGGAGGCATAACCCAGCCTGATTACCATTTCCTTGATTAGAGACACCAGATTGGAGGAGTAATCAAATCTGATTACTCATTATCTGTGGGTACTCCTAAGCTGGGTACACATGTAGAGATCCTTCATCCCAACCGACCATTCGGCACTTCTGACTGGTCAGCCAGGACAAAGGACTGTTGGTTGCTGCAAAGGTTTGCCACTACTGAGCTTGTCTGATCGCCCATTCTGGTTCAGACAAACGAACGGTTGCTCGTGGCCAAAAAACCCTTGCAATTTTTTCGGGCCTGATCGACACTGAAAAACTAGTCAATCTGTCAGAATACATGCATGTTGTGTACGCAGCTTTACTTGTTTCTCTGACACATGCACACACAGAGACACATGCTCATTCACAATTTCAAAATGAAATTTTCATCAAATTATAAAATAAAAGCAATATAATAAAAATACATGTATGTACTCACAATGAAGTTTTGAAATTACAACCCCTTTTTTATCATACTAGAAAAGTTATTACGTTTTAAACTTCGCAGCACACATAGACATGCAGCCTTTCAGGGCCTGATATAGTAGAAAGCGGTACCTGGAGAAAAAAAAAATGTTTCCCCCATTATATCTGGATGTGTGCACTCACAGGCACACTTGCTGTCGGCCTACATAGTTGCTGTGAGATCTGCTCCTGCCTGCCTTCATATCTGCAGCAGTAAGAAAAAACTGATGTTCCAATTTGTGTATGCAACTTATATGTACCAGTCACTGTGGGCAACTTAT
The DNA here is from genome assembly GCA_019447015.1 of Hymenochirus boettgeri. Classification (NCBI taxonomy): domain Eukaryota; kingdom Metazoa; phylum Chordata; class Amphibia; order Anura; family Pipidae; genus Hymenochirus; species Hymenochirus boettgeri. The sequence goes on from CM033469.1 coordinate 317,692,637, forward strand.
ATGTATCAGTCACTGTGGGCAACTCATATGTATTAGTCACTGTGGGCAACTTATAGGTACCTCTCACTGTGGGCAACTTATATATACCAGTCACTGTGGGCAACTTATATTTACCAGTAACTGTGGAAGACTTATATGTACCAGTATGTGTGGTCAACTTGTACGTACCAGTTACTGAAGGCAACTTATATGTACCAGTCAGTGCGGGAAACTTGTTTGTACCAGTCACTGTGGGCAACTTGCATGTATCATTCAATGCGGGCAACTTATATGTTCACTGTAGGCAGCTTGAATGCACCAGTGTTTGTGGACAACTTATATGTACCAGTCACTGTGGGCAACATATATTTACCAGTATCTGTTTGGGCGCAATCAGGCAAATATATGACCACCCACCATGTGGCATATATGTCCGTTATATCAACAGTTGCTGGTGAACTGGAGGATTGACCTAATAGTGTCTGCTGAACTAACTAGAGGGCTGACCCAACAGTGTCTGCTGAACTGGATGTCTGGAGGGTTTAGCAGCCACTGTTAGGTCAGCCCTCCACTTCCCCAGATGTTGTCAAGTCAGCTCTCCAATTTTAAATGATTACAAGCACTTGTTTACAGAAAATAATTTTACCAATTTTGTTCCTCTTCATATTGCTTGTCCCATTATGTTAAAACACAGCATTGCACCTGAATGAGTCCCAATTACTCAACGTGTCTATTTATAGTTATTTTCTATGAAATAGATTTAGACACCCAGCAGGGAAATTGCATAATACAATGGCAGGGGAACACAGGGCTACTGATGGCATGCAAGGCCCTTTTTTTACATTATAAAATGCTGCCTTGTGCTTTCCGTTCATAGATTTGTTTGGGGCAACTCTGTAATACAAAATAAAATTAATTTTATTCAAAGTGCTTAGCGTGGGCAGAGTTCAGTCACTAGATGTTTTATATCTGCTGAGAGCATAGTTACAGGAAAGAGTAGTTATAGGAACATATTATATGTGTCTTAAACTCTAACAAGCTTAATTTTTCCTGTAGAGAACAAAATAAAATTCTATTTAAGCACCGTGGGCCACCAAATTGCTAAGCTCCTTTTGCATATGAATTAGCAAGCTAGTCTGCTGTCAGCCATACAGGTTCTGTTAAAACCAATGTTGAACAGAAGCAATACAGTAAATGATAAGGAAGGAAAAGACAATAAATGATCATTTTCAATGTTGTATGGCTTTTGTTTTCAGTCTATTCTAGTTTAGTCCCTCCCCCCCAACATTTCTACCAGATCGAATATGTGCAAAGAAAATAAAAATAGAAAAGTGGCATTGGTAAAGGATTTGGTCTGGTCCAATAAGTCACACCAGGAATTGCAACTCAATTGATCTCTGTGGAGTCATGTGGATATTAGACAAAATTGATTTCTATGCCACTAGTGGAATCTGATTTTACATTTAACAATGGTACCATCAATGAATGTTTGTTTCAGCTGCATTTTATGAAAATTCTATACAGTGTCTTGATACAGCTGTTAGCTGTATCAAATGTATTTGCAGGCACTTTTAAGACTGAAACTTGCATGGTAGCAAAGTATAATATGTAAAAGTGTGACATGGAAAAATTACTTTTTTAAAGGAACCCTTTATTTTCCTTTATATTGCTATGAGTGTACTTTCCCTAAGCATGGCATTCACAAACATTACCCCATAGTAAAGCATGATTACCATACTAAAATAGTTTTTTTGCAGTTGAAGTGGCTGGTTTTAGTCTTCCTCTATTGTAAATGTGAACACTGAGACATAACTGATGGTAGTTATCCTGCATCTACAATGTTTTACTGAAAAACTCACTTCGGCAACAATCAGAACTAGTAGCACCACTTGCACCCATCTACAATACTGTCAATGTGGTCCTCATGAATGCATTGCCATTTTTCCCAAATGTGGAAACAATATCCTATAACAAACTGGGCTGGCAGATGCTATGAACTGATGAGTTAAAATTATTAATATTTGTCTTTCAAAGAGCAAAGAGCAGATTCCCTGCAGGTTTGAGACTACGTCTCTGTAAATGGAGTTGGCAATGTGGTAAAAACTGGTGGCACCTCCATTGCTGAAAAGAACTAGTAAATTCTTATTTATCATGCAATAACATCAGAAAAGCATTTGATCAGTACATTCTGTAATATAAATGTCTAAAATGATTTTTGTAGTGAAAAGAAAAACAGATTGTATGGTCTCCAAAGATCCTTCATATCAACATCACTGTGGGACTATTTGAAGACACAGAAGCAAATAAAAAAAGCTAAAATTGTCTGTGGAAATGTGGCAAGTCCTCTAGAATGCTTGGAGCAACCAAACATATGAGCACCTTCACAACGACATTCAAGTGTACTTAAGGGATTTGCTACTGTCTTAAAAATGTTGCTGTTTTTACAGCAAATATTGATTTGTCTGTTGCATGTGCTCTTCTGTTTACTTCTCTTTCTAGGACATTTCACAGGAGGAATTTGGCTGTGGCATTTTGCTAGCTTGCCAATGAGACTTTCTCTTTTAAAGGGCAAGTCCAGCCCCAAAATGAAAACTTATATACAGGTAAATCACCTCTCAAAACCCTAAACGGTAATAGTTTGAAATGTGAAATATATAAGTCTAACCTGAAATCCTGCACAATGTCCTGTTTCCCGTTTCTGCTTCCTGGTTCTTCCAGTTAATAACTGTCAGATATGGATTTGACAGTTGACATCACAGCCAATGACTGAATGTTAATTATCTGTCTGCCACTTCTGAGCATGCCCAGGCTCAGTACAGGTTTCTAAATTGCTCAGTTTCCATGAGGCATCCAGAAGCATAGCAGGCATACAGTAATGAATTCATAGGACAAACTATGATATGTCAACATATTTTAAAGAGGCCATTCTTTCTAAAAGATGTTCTTATAAGGGTGGAGTTGTCCTTTAAGCCTCTTCCATATAAAAATTCCTAAATAACTTGATTGGGGAATGAAATAAAGTTATGAGAACGAGAAATGAATGAGAACCCCACTTTATGAAAAACCTATTTAATATTGGGTTACAGTGGGTTTTCAGTGGGACCTGAACCATTTTCTGAAAACGTACCTATCTATGTAGCCTTTCCTTCTTCTACACGGCAATAATCATCCCAAAGTGATCACCACATTAAAGGAACATAAAAGATAAGCACAGTGTCTTGGAAAACGATTACATCACCCTGTTGGTCTTTTAGCATGGTCAATGCAATAACAGGGAGATTCAATAAAAGTTCTTATTGTTTAAAATGGTGCTAATTTTGCCCCAACCAATCAGAACTTATGTAACATTTGAAAGCTAACATCTGATTGGTTGGGGCAAAATTAGCACCATTTTAAACGATAAGAATTTTTATTGTAAGTATCTCAGTCATACTGGTTAGAACATTTAAAGGGGAACTGTGGTCTCCACATGAAAGGCCAGTTTCCTACCTTTAAATCGAGCCATCAATAACCTCTCTACGTGCTCCACAGCCCAAGATATAAAGAAATGACTGACCAGAAAGTTAATGGGTGGGAGGCTGACGTGACATTCCTAAGGCTTCTCCTGCACAATGCTGCCAGCGAGCACAGCCTCAGATTTCCACAGTGTGTGAGGGAGACAGGAAGTCCCTCCTCCTCTCTGCTGTGTGAAGGACCTGCAGCTGCAGAGAAGGTAAGGGAATCTACAGCCCTTCTCTCACACTATGTGAAAACAGCCTTTTCAGGCAGAGTTCTCACTAGGGGGGTATCAGAGTGACCCACAGCACCTGAGAGCGGGTGGGGCTTAGGCACCAGTGAGTGGGCAGGGCCACGACACCCGTGATAGGGCGGAGCCACATGGGGCTGTAAGGGAATGGGCCAAGGGGGGCCTGCAACTGGGGGGACCATGAGGGTCCATGAGTGGGAGGGACCAGGGGGGCTGCAAAGGGGAGGAGACACAGGGCAGATTGACTGACAGGTTTCAGAGCAGGAAGCAGGAAGTGCAGGGGACCTGGTGATGCTGCTGCCATATAACACACAAAAATGTAAATATCTTCCAAACTATGGAAAATAAACAATGAAAATAAACTGCAAAAATTCTCAGGAGAGCAATTCCTATCGATTTACCTAAAGTCATTTTTGGACCACAGTTCCCCTTTAAGAGAACTATTGGCTAATTATTTGATACTACAGTGAAAATGAGATACAATAATTAAAGGGCATGTCCACCCCTTCTAAAAACTTTTTACATAATGTAGTGTATACCATCCCACCCCCAACCACTATATTTACAACTTCAAAATCGCTCTCCTTCTTTACTTACACCTCCTCGATCCTCCGCTGTTCTGGTCCGGCTCCCATGCCCTAAGTAATAAATAGAGCGGTTGGGGGTGGGAGGGTATCCCCTGCATTGTGATGATGACATCATCGCGCAACCGTGAAGAACTACTGGGAACTGCCGGCCTGACTCGCGGCTGCTTCTGGATTGAAGGTAAGTGTCTATTGACTCGAGTATAAGCCGAGGCAAAGTTTTTAGGTTGATTTTTAAACCTAAAAACCTCGGCTTATACTCGAGTATATACGGTACTTACCTGCACGGGATCCCTCGGCTTCAGCCTCCAATGCAACTTCGGAAAATGGAGCTGAGAATCAGCCAATCACAGATGCGACTAACAGCTATTGATTTAGATGAATGATCCCAGTCCGCAAAGTAAGATTTTTCTAACTTTTTTACAAACAAACCATGCCGTTCGGGTTGTGTGTGTGGAAACTATAACTATATACAAAAAGGATTAAATGATAAACTAAAAGGCAGCAGCCAATGGGTCTGGATGGAAGGAGGAGGGGGATCGGCTCCACATTGCATGTCACAGTACCTCCTGGAGGCCAGAGAAGAGGCAAAAACCTTTACACAGGAAGACTCCTACGCTTCACTCTCCTAGACTTTGGACAAGCACTGCAGAGGAACCATTTGGACCAGAGGAGTAAGGATCTTTTAACACTATACAATGGGACCAGTATGAGTTTAAGTTTTGGGGGGGTGTACATGCCCTTTAAACACAGAAATATATTTATATTTATAATACTTCTTTAATGTAAAATAACAATATCACCTCAATGATGATGCAATGGTTATTTTACATGTCGTTTATTCTACACGGTGTAAAATAAGGATATGTTTAGTTTATTATTTGACATATGTATTGCTGGTTTCTTTTATAAGGCAACTCCTGCTTTGAAATAACTTTTTTATATCTGGAATGATTACCCCCCCCCCAAACCCCAGGTTTGTAATATTCTTACCTTCCCCCGACACTCCCACGCTGAGGATTTATAACAAACTGCAATCCCTCCTCCTCTGCTCCTGTTGCAAGCTGGTGACGAGCACGCTCATAAACACACGTTCAGTAATGGCAGCCAGCCAGCCAGTTATTACCAGGAAACTAGTGAGGGATCGCGGTTGTGTATGTTGTAATTCTTACGTGAGAGCGTCGGGTGAAGGTACGAATTGAACAAACCTGGGGTTTTGAGGGGGGGGGTAATCATTCCAAATATGAAGTTATTTTAGGGTTGGAGTTACCCTTTAAATAAACATGCCATATTTAAAAGAAACCAGCAGAACTTATGTCAAATAATAAAGGCACAAAAGTGCATCCTGATATTGTTATCAATAATAACAAAGTTTTATAAATACCTTCAAACTAACAAGATTCATCTGTGTTTTGTTTTTAGACAACTGGAATGAATATGCAGGGATATGGTAACATCTAAATAATAAATGTAATTTAATAATGTTATTTGGCACAATATCACTTGTTCTACTTTAATAATGTTCTAGGCACTCCTGCAAGCTGCAGCTCTTGGAAAACAAGAGGACTGGCCAAATAGATGCCCTAGGGCTGGATGAAACATTGTATTTTTACAGGGTCTAAGAACAAAATAGATTTTATCATTGCTTGTGCTATAAAAAAAACCCTCTCTGCATAAAAATCATCACCTCTCGGGACTAAAGGAAATATTGGTTAAAACAATTTATTAGATCAAATGAAAAAGAATATTAGACATGATACAGTATCTACATCCAAAATGAACAAATACACTGCTACGTACACAAGGTATTATTCTTATTGTGCCAGGAGATGCAGTTTTTAATTCTGCAGCTTCAATTTAGTCTTTATTTGGGGGGAAAAATACTGAAAAGCCCCCCACAAAAAGATAACAAGTGAAATAGACTGGGCTTTGTTTCTGGTTTAAACCAATAGGTGGCTATCTTGCTTTGTGTATTTTACTAGTGGAGAGACACTGAAACACTTATTAGATTGTGGACAGTTTTAGATATTGCATAGTGACTTGAGACTGGAAGCAAAAAATAAGAAATAGATAGCTTTATCTCTAAAAAAGTAAATGATTCTGGTCTCTTAAGGAAGCGATTAAAAGCAGAAATTTCTAATTTACAGGCGGCTGTAAAAAAAAAAGAATTATCCGTAACATTGCCAGACTTTGAATTCACCCCCTTTGCTTTTGCAGACAGTATGGTCATATTTTGCATTTTAATCACCAATTTGAAATTTTTTTTTAGTATTGAAAAGTTCCAAAGCCTATAGGCATCTTACTTTCATGCATATACACAAACTTACTGATGATACTACACCCTTTGTTGATGTCAATGCCCTCAAGTGGGACTCCTATAAATATAGCACAAGCAAACAAATGGACCAGGGTGCACACTATAGCAAGGTGATTCCTTTATTTATGCATCACAAATACAATGTTTTGGGGAACGCTTTGCCCCCTTGGTCAGGTGTCCTGGTCCATTTGTTTGCTTGTGCTATAGCTGGTCCATGGTAGAGGACTGACTGGGGTAGCACCTTTATTATTTTGGCTAGTAGCCACAGAGTGTGCCAGGGCCTCAAACCTTTAAAGGGGAAGTTCAGTGCAAATACAAATACTTTATCTGCCAATCTGCCAATTCAGCATTTTGTCTGTGTATAAATAAATGCAACCGAAATACTGATTTCCTGTTTGCAGGACCCTTAGTAGAGACCGTTATGGTCTGGCCCTTGACCCAGTCCCTGGGTTGATTCAGTTGCTCAGTAGAGGTCTGAGCATGTTTGACCCATCCAACAGCTAATCAGTAAAAATTACTGTTAGGAACATTCCAAGGAAGTGGTGCATCCTGGGAAGAAGAAGGACTGTTAGAAGCTGAAATGGCAGCTCACTAATGTCAACAGCAGGGAACAGCAAAGGGTATGAAATCAACTGATTTTTCAAAATAGAAGAGAATTTGTAGAATAACTAAGAAGGCATTACACAAACTAACAATTTAACAAATATTGATTATTTCCACTGAAGTGTCCCTTTAAGTGTGGAGTCATATAAATATAACTTACAAAGACAGTTCCTATGACAAGTGTGATGCTAATCTGATCTTTTGTTGGTTGATGTTAAACAATTTGTTGAGCAACTGTGCACATTGTGTGGTGTAGCAGTTGTGGTTCAGCAAGTACTGAATTTGTTTGCAGTAACATAAGTACACAGTTTCTAGGGAACAATAAACAAGCTTTTGCTTAATTGCTTATTTGAAATGTGGTGCTATTGTTTGGTGCAGGATTTTTATTTGATCAGATAAGCCATTTTATTATGTAAAAATATTAGTTTTTCAATATTTGCACTGAAGCCAGCTATGATCAGGGACAAATACAGATAAATCAGAATGATAGAAATGGCAGTTTTGGTACCTTTCTGCAGATGAATACACCAAAGCTTTTGAAATGGCAATTTTTTTTACTTACCATTCTTTTTTTGCAGAATATATATATACATACATACATCAGAAGTCAGACGAGGCACTCCAGGGTCAAGTTTGATTGTATTGTGATCAAACACATGCCATTTAATGCGGTTCAGCCATCTTGCTGGCCATCTTCAGGAAGTGATGTCAAACTCTTGGATTGTGCTAAACAGGTAAAACAGGTAAGTTCCCTCCCCCTATACACATATTCTATCCCATTGTATACTCTGTCCTGGTAATGAAACAGTTATTGAAAAGTGGCTAGTGCAAATAAAGTGCTAAGAAAGCATGACAGTCCACTGTTTGTTCAAGCCCTTTGGTGATAGTGTGTTTAGTCTTTTGATCCAGTGCATCTCTCTCTGGAGGAGGGCCCTTTTGCGATCAATGCCCTCACATACAGGTTTGTGATCGATCGCCATCCATTTAAGAGTGGGTAAAGTGTGTCCAGTCTCACGAAAGTGATGAGCAACTGACTGTTCTCCAAACTTACCATCCTTGTCCAGTTTTGCTCGCCCACCGCCAGTTTCCATAGCCTTTCGTATGGCAGTTCTGTGGTTTGCTAGACGTTCCCGCATGGGGGTGATTGTCTTGCCAATATAATATTGGCCACATGGGCATGTTATAAAATATATAATGTAAGAACTGGTGCACGTGAATCTACCCCTGATTGGGATCCTCTTCCCCGTGTGGGGGTGTGGGAAGTCAGGGCCAGTAAGCATAGTGCTGCATGCCTGACAACCTGTACATCTATAGCATCCTTACTTCTTGGTGGAAATCCAAGTTTCCTTAAAGGGTATGTCCATCATATTTTATAACTTTATTTTTTACCCGATCCGGGTAAGTTTCTCCTGCTCAGTATATGGGGTGTATTGTTATAGGTAAGGTATATTAGCAGCCTCATTGGCTTTGTTGGATATTACTTGATGCGTTTGGAGAGCCCTATCGAGTTGTACCTGGATTTTATGGGGGGGGACCTTCTCTCTTCAAATTTGCATCTCATGTCCTCGATTTGTACATAAGAGTCTTATCTGTGTTATTTCGTATAACTCTCAGCATCTGTGAGAATATAATCCCTTCTTTTTTTTGTGAGGGGGGATGATTGCTATTTGCATGTAAAACAGAGTTCCTATCAGTTGGTTTTGCATATAGGGTGGAACCTATCCCTAAATCTTTTTTGGAGTCCAAAAATTCAATAACATGCAGGTCAGATTTCATTGTAAGTTTTGTTGTGCTATCCAGGTTATGAATGGTCATCAGGAATTGTTCCGTTCCGCTTCCTCCTGTGACCCCTTCCACAAAATCTTTTATAGACCACTATATGTTTCTCAAACATGGGATATATATACTGGTCTTCAAATTGCTCGATAAAGATGTTGGGTGGACCATCATTTGAGCCCGTTCCTCTATTTTGTTGATAGTAAAGCTCTTCAAATCGAAAATACTTATGAAAATTTTTGAAATTCGAAATCTAATCTAATAGTTGGGTCCCCAGGGGGATTTTTCGTGTGCAGTGATAGTCCGATAAGAAAATCCCATGCATATGTAGGTCAAGTTCTTTTTTCTTTAATCGGACTAGTTGGAAAAATGGATCTCAGTTACTGGAGTCTGGATTTAATGCCAAAGGTGAATAGGATACGTTGTATGTCATCCTGTGAAAAGTAAAATTCCTTATTTGTATCAATGGTCACAAATTCAGTCGCAGTCGGATCCCACATAGTCCGATCAGAATACTGTCAGAATCTAGAATATTGTCAGAATAGGTTCAGATTTCTGAAGGGTATGGAACTATTACTCGCTGGTTAGGCTTGGGAGCTGTTACATATCCATCCAATTGCTATAGGTCAGCCACTTTGCTGCTTCAACCGCCCGGTTGCTCATTCGTAATGTTGAAATATGTATGCTTGTGAAGGTTCTCATTCATCTAGGTCATGGTATATCCGTTGTATTCAATTAGATCAACTGGACTTGAAGTTTATTTCTTGAAGACGTTTCGCTAGTCATCCGACTGGCTTTCTCACTTCAGAATGACTTGTACAAGAATCTGTGGCAATTATGAAAATCCCAATTAGCATATCACAGCCAAGTGTTAACACCTCTTAGCCACTCTGCAATCACGCCCTTAACACTTGGCTGTGATATGCTAATTGGGATTTTCCAGGGTACATAATTGCCACAGATTCTTGTACAAGTCATTCTGAATTGACAAAGCCAGTCGGATAACTAGCGAAACGTCTTCAAGAACTAAACTTCAAGTCCAGTTGATCTATTTGAATACAACAGATATGTTGAAATATGTACTGTATCAGAAGTCAGACAAGGCACTCCAGGGTCAATTCAAAAGATTTTATTGTGATCAAACACACACCATTCAATGCATTTCAGCCATCTTGCTGGCTGTCTTCAGTAAGTGATGTCAAACTCATTGATTGTGCTAAACAATCAATGTTCCCTCCCCCTATACATACCGTATATACTCGAGTATAAACCGCCCGAGTATAAACCGAGGTACATAGTTTTAACTAAAAAAGGAGAAAAAGAGATTGACTCGAGTATAAACCAAGGGTAGAAAAGGCTAGTATTTGCCACTTAAGATGTTTGGAAACTACAACTCCCAGCATGCTTTAATTGCTGGGAGTTGTAGTTTTCAAACATCTGCAGAAGCCAATACTTGCAAATAGGGGTAAATCCTCCTTTATTTGTGCATACAGTATGCACAAATAAAGAAGGTTTTACTCTTATTTTTAAGTATTGTGTGCATTGGTGTTCCTGTAGTATTCTCCTACCTTGTCCGACGGCCGCTCGCTCCTCGCTCCACATCCTCTGCGCTTCAGGATGATGTCACTACTCGGCGCCGCAAAGTGAGAGGTGCTGGGTAGTGACGTCATCCGGAAGCGCACTGAGGATGCGGATCGCACGGGCGCCGGACAAGGTAGGAGAAAGATTGACTCGAGTATAAACTGAGGTAAATACTCGAGTATATACGGTAAATCCTACCCCATTGGAGTATACACTGTGCTAACACTCTGTGTCACTCCGGAGCTGTCCAGGTACTGAACTGAAACAATTATTGAAAAGGTGCTAGTGCTAATAAAGTGCTACGGTGCTATAAATATTTTTTATCAAAAAATACATTTCTGTATGGCTAAAAAAAGTGAGTGCAGTTAAAAAGATTTGTTAAAAAATAATTTAAGAGAATTACAAAGAATCTATAAGAATGGGTCACTTAGGTCACTGTATACAAATTATCCAATAGCCTATTCGAAGTTAATTATCTTCGAACAAGCCTTACATTTTCTTCTAGCCAATTTAATAATTATAGCCAACTTGATAATTATATATATAATATGTACTAGCAAAAGTGTGCCCATTGGTGCACATTGGGAAATATGTGGGTGTATGTTTAGCTATATGTGGATACAGATGATATAACATTTTTATACACACTACTATAAAATTTAGGGATTTGTACAAAAAAATAAATAAAGGCTAGATGTTAAAAATAAAAATAAAGGAATTTTTGAAAATTTTGTAAAAATGATACAGTAATTTACTGTATATGGCTCTGGGACCCGGGAATTAGTCTGGGGAACAGATAATCGGATTCTTTCAAGTCAGAATTGGTTACAATCAGATTTTTTTTTAGAAAGAAACTGATTGGTATACTAACCAATCAGATTCTTTATGAAAGAATCTAATTGTAACCAATTCTAATTGGAAAAGAATCTGATTGGTACACTAACTAATCAGAATCTTTCTGAAAGAATCTGAATGTAACAAATTCTGTTTAGAAAATAATCTGATTCTGAAAGAATCTGATTGTATCCAATTGTGATTGGGAAAGAATCTGATTGCTATACTACCTAATTAGTTTATTTTAGAAAGAATCTCATTGTAACCAATTCTGATTGGAAAATAATCTGATTGCAGGGGAGGACTGGGACCTTTCGGCCTGGGGGGCAAATACAACTAAGTGACCCTTTCACGTTAGATTGCAACATTTTTGACCAGGCCCACTGGTTACGTCCATTTTTAATACCACTATTCCCATTTTACATTTTCAAGTGTATGATGTAGTTAAAGGACAATTATAGTCCTTAAATCTGAGTCACTAAGTCCTCACACCTGGGTACGCTTTCTAAGTCAAGTTATACCCAAAGTTTCCTTTGTTACTAATGAACTGGAGGGCTGACTAACACCAGCTAATGAACCGGGGGACTGGCAAACACTAGGGATGGCCGGTTCGCGGATCCGAACCCGGATCCGCCGCGGATTTATCCCGTTCGCGAACGGCGGATTTTTCCGGATTTTCCGCCTTCCGAACTTCCGATTGGCGGATTTTTCGTATTTTCGAAAATTTTCGAAATTACGAGTTTTCACGTATTTTCGAAAATTTTCGAAAATACGGGAAAACATGTATTTTCAAAAATCTTCGAAAATACAAGGAGTTCTCTTAAATCCTTACATACGTATTTTCGAAAATATTCGAAATTACGAGGATTACTTGTATTTTCGGAAATACATATTTTCGAAAAATACATGAAAACTCGTAATTTTGAAAATTCCCGAAAATACGTGAAAATTCGTAATTTCGAAAATTTTCGAAAATACGAAAAATCTCATTATTTTAAGGGTATTTTTCATTTTAACGGGTCCGCTCGCGGATTTTCGAACTTAAATTTTTTTGAAAATTCGCGGATCCTCGAGCGGACCGGATTTTGCGAAGTTCGGACATCTCTAGCAAACACTGAATAATAAACTGGGGGGCTGACTTACACTGGCAAATGAGCTAGAGGGCTGACAACACTGCTAATGCAGGCTGACTTACACTGGCTAACCATCTGAAGGGCTGACAACGCCGGATTAATGAAATTGAGGGCTGACAATACTGGCTAATGAACTGAAGGGCTGATTAACACTTATAATGAACTGGAGGGCTGACAACACTGTCTAATGAACTGGAGGGCTGACTAATACTGGTTAATGAACTGGAGGGCTGACTAACGCTGCTAATGAACTGAAGGGTTGACTGGTAAATGATCTAAAGGAGAAGAAGTTTCCTGGTACTTGCCCATGTTAATGCTATAGGTGTGTGCTGTGCCTTTCAAGCATGTAACTTACCAATAGCTTCTGGGGCAGCCCAAATGTTTCATAGGAGACCAGCCCGGGGGCATTTGCCCCTCAGCCTACTGGGCCAGTCCTCCCCTGTCTGATTGGTATACCAATAAGATTCTTTCTAAAAAAAAAAAGCTGATTGTAACCAATCAGAATTGAAAAAATCTGCAAAGCGGAATTCCCGCAAAATCCGTGAATTACGGAAATCCGTTGCGGAACTGGGTTCAGATCCGTGATCCGGTCCATCTCTATTCTTGATCTATTTATTGTAACATTGTATAGAGTGTTATAGTTCAGTAGAAACACCACTGTGAAATACAACTGTTGTGCAGAGCTTGAATCAATCTTCCCCCTTAAATTTCCAACCAATAATAGATCAATAGCAGATCCATTGGATCATTCTATAATTAAAGTTATCAATCTGTCTTTCAATACTCACCCTCCCCATTAACTCACAGCTGTCACCAGGGATTCTGTTACCGAATCACTATTGGTAAATGTGTTAGAGAGGGATCACTATTGGTAAATGTGTTAGAGAGGGATCATTATTGGTAAATGTGATAGAGAAGAATCATTATTGGTAAATGTGTTAGAGAGGGATCATTATTGGTAAATGTGTTAGAGAGGGATCACTATTGGTAAATGTGTTAGAGAGGGATCACTATTGGTAAATGTGTTAGAGAGGGATCACTATTGGTAAATGTGAGGTCCTACAAAGAATCCCAGACTATCCAATCTTCCTGTCCAGTTCAGGACACAGGTTCATGGCTTCTATGGAGTCTTTTGCTTAAATAATGTAATAAATGTAACAAACTCCCTTCATTGTCTCAGAGAAGTGGGCATAGAAATGTTTTACTTTCAGCCCCCTATCATATATTGCAGGGATAAGCAACCAGTAGATCTCCAGATGTTTGAAAATGACAACTCCCAGCATTTCTCTACAAGCACTCTGTTAGGGAATTCTGCGAGTTGTAGTTTCCAAACATCTGGAGATCTACTGGTTGCCTATCTCTGATATATAGATATCTCTTACTGTCCAGCAAACAGCAGCTCTCCTTTGTTTCTATTGAGACGGGAGGGGAGGGGTGGGGTGAGGTGAGGTGAGAGACTGTCACATGTTTTACAAAGGAAGTAAAATACTACTAACTTCCTACTAACACTCAGAAAATGTTTTGATTGGCTAACACTGCTATCAATCTAATATTAAGCACACCATTGGATGCAACACTAAAAGGGAAGTGAGAAATATGTTCCTTTTTAAGCTTACATTGCCTCCCTGTAAAACTTCCTGGGGTGAGGCTTAACACACCATTTTGAAGATTCCATTACAAAACAGGAGTGGGGATATACAAGTACTTTTATTTCTTTATATATTTTGCCTTATTTATATTTCTATATACTTTAATGTCATTACTACATATTTGTTAATATTGATATAACTATTTATTTAGTGCTTAAACAACACATAAACACTGTCCCTATGTATATTACTCCGAAAAACCCAATTTATTCCCCATGAATTTATACATTTATTTATATAATATAAGGGATAGATAATAAAGTTCCTCCATTTGGCCAATTTAAGACTCCTGGGTCTTATTTCAAATCAGATTTTAGTTTGAAACAAGACCAAGGAGTGCACCAATTTTTCCTGTTTTGCATGTATGGTGAACCTGTTTGGTGGCACCCGGGCATTCTGAAAGAGCTGAAAGTGAGTGCCTACTATCTTGCTTGTATATATATATATATATATATATATATATATATATATATATATATATATATATATCCCTTATATTATATAAATAAATCTATATTTTTACGTAGATTGCATTGAGTTTTTAGGCGCAACTAACTAGGTGGGGGTATAGAGCATTATTACACATAGGAAAGGTCTATATGTATGTGTGTAATTATCACTATTTAATTAAAATCACCATAAGAAATAACACTATACAAATTATAGTACTACTTCCTACTACTGAATTATAAAACAAATGATATACAATGAATAAAGTATACTTACTTTACTTGACACCCCTAAGTTTGAATGGAAAACTCAAAATGGTAGGTTTAGCCACACCTCTAGGATTTCTACAGGGTCTCCATGTAGACACTAAAAGGAAGTGTCTTGCATGTCAAATAGATGAGGGTATGTGTGTGTTTGCTCATGTTATGCGGTGAGATTGCCTGGGTCCTTTTTAGCAATTTCAGACTCATCCCATTTGAGCCTCCCCCTGGATACTTGCTGGGAGTGGAAAGGGAGAGCAAGTTTGGAATCCTAAAATCTACTGGCTGAAGGGATGTAAGTAGCCTCTTTCTGGCCTTATGGCTTAACAGCTATAGGCATAAGGGAGAGGTAGACAGATCCCGAATCACTTGCAGGTTTGTGCACTTTGTGTTGGTATCACTGAAAGCATGACCCAAGCTGTCAATAAAAATAATAAATAAAAATTGTGCTGTTTAGGTTGAACAGCACATTAAAAACATACACACATAATTTCCACCGTGCCCCAATGGGCACACTTTTGCTAGTATACATATATTTAATTTTGTTGTTTTTTTAAATTAAAGAAACTTTATTTGTGAGAAAGAACATATAAAACCATTATCAGAGTTTATGCAGCATCAATAAAGGTTTTACAATAGCAGTCATGCTATTTACTTATTTCTTTATAGCTATACATGTCTTTGTTCCAATCAATTAAACTTAACTAAACAATTAACAACTATCTAATGATTCCCTGGACCGTGTCTGTCTCTTATTTCTAATTTTATAATGGCTGTGGTATTTATATATTGCCAAATGTATTAGGATGCATTACATCCATAATCGGGAATTATAATCTCAATTGTCATGTACGCAATGATATTTCAGTTACATGTTTCAGTGGAGGTTTCCCAGTGACCAGACCTTTGCATATTTAAGAGGGCATCCTCTGTGACTATATAACATTTGTTTGAATGGCAGCACATCATTAACTGTCCGTCTCCAATGCAATAGCAGGTGGTTGTATAACTGACTTTCGACATTGTAATATATATACATTTTACTTATATAAATTAAATAATGTCTCCTATGGGACATTTCACATTTACTACTCTAATCCTTATACATCCTCCCTACAGCGCTCAGACCCCGAAATAGCAAATTTTCTCAAAAATATTCCCTTCCCTACACTCACCTCACAGAACAAAAGAATGTTGGATGAACCCATCACAGAGTTGGAAATCCAACACACTATTTCTATCATGGCTTAGAATAAAGCCCCAGGCACAGATGGCCTACCAACAGAATTTTATTAATATGGAGCTACTAGCACCTCAACTGCTAAGTCCGAAGCTCTATTTGCTTTAATACACAAACCTGGAAAAGATCCCTCCTGCCCAGAATTCTACCATCCCGTATCACTGCTACAAGTAGATTTAAAAATCCTGGCCAAACTCCTCTCTCTACACTTTAATGCAGGTCCCTTATACACTCAGACCAAACTGGATTCATCGCAGGGAAAAATATACAAGCCCAGCATGAGAGCATAGGATATGGGCTGGATGTGGCAAAGACCTTTGACAAATGGCAATTCATGTGAAAGGTGCTGAGGTCCTTCCAAATCGGCACCAACTTCATAACCTCGTTACAGATCGTATATTCTACCCCACGGGTCAAAGTGATTGCCAAAAGCTGAACCTCGGACTCATTCCCTCTAGGTAGGGGCACTCGACAGGGCTGTCTGTTGTCCCCTTCTTTATATGCATTAGTAGTTGAGACACTGGCCATTAAATTGAGACAAGATACAACCATACAAGGTTTTAAAAATGGAATTCAACAAAGTTGTTGGGCTCTATGCAGATGATATGCTATTATGCCTAACAGACCAAGAACACTCTTTGCATAGAGCCCTCACAGTGAATTTGGAGAAAAATTTGGATTGGTAATAAACTGGTTAAAATCACAAATTTTACTGATAGACTCTTTCCCCCCTCACCTTAGATGGAACACAGCATTTGCTTACTAGAACTGACAAACTCAAATATCTAGGTATATGGGCTTCAAGGGATATTAAGGAGTATATCAAACTCCATATTGAAGCTCTTATTGCAACAACTAAATCTACCCTTGGGAGTAGGGCAAACCTGATCAAAATTATATTACTTCCCAAAGTCATGTACATTACATATTCTGACATACTCCTGTGTATATTCCCCTTCAATATAATAAGTGCTAGATTCCCTGTTAAAATCTTGTGTTTGGGGACCATGCAGACATAATATTGGATGGTCAGAACTGCAATGCCTCGGTGGAATTGGGTGGATTCCCTAACTACAGTCTGTACTATCTGGCGGCACAGTTGGCACATCTACAACATTGGTACCACTCTGAGATGATTAGGGTACTCGAGATGCTGGGCCTTCCAGACACCCCTGTACCGATATTGATACCGGCACTGAAATCCCAAGACAATCACACTCACTTCTCTTACAGGCTCTTATGGGATGGGTTATGGGATAGTGTACTTTGCAGATTGAACATCCCTCCCGTTTACAAACAATTTCCTTTATGGGGTAATAAACACTTACCAGCGTTCCTCACTGTCCCAGGGCCAGCCTTATGGTTTTAATACGGGATATTCCAAATAACCCATTCAGGGGGGTGTTGGGGGGGGATTACTGCTTCCTGGAATTCCCCCTTTCTGCCTGCTCAGTGCAGCCTGCTGTTCTACTTCTCCTGGTGTCCATAGATTGTTACATAGACTGTTACATAGATTGTTACATAGACTGTTACATAGAATGTAATATAGATTGTTACATAGTTTGTTGCATAGACTGTTACATAGATTGTTACATTGTTAATTGAGCTGTGAGTGAGAAGCAGTTTGTATGTTTAAAAAATGTATCCAGTCTGCCATGTGATTGACAGCAGCATAGAGATCTGTATCAACATTAAAGGGTATGTCCACCCTTATTTCTATTTTTTAATATTGCCTTCCCCCTGGTCCCCCAGCCCCAACCGCATGGTTTTTATTTTTAGAAAGCCCCCCAAACTTTTACTTACCTCCCCTCTTTCCTTCGCCGCGCTGCCGGCCCTCTGCTTGCGAGAATGCAAGCAGAGGGGCGGGACCGGCAGTCGCGTCTGTGATTGGCTGAGCGGCAGCCAATCACGGACGCGGCTGCCGGTCATTCACTGCAGCGGAGGAAAGAGGAGAGGTAAGTAAGAGTTTGGGGAGCTTTCTAAAATTAAAAACCATACGGTTGGGGCTGGGAGACCAGGGGGATTACTATATTACAGGGGTTTTATGCTAGGGGGAGGGATAGTAGAACGGGAGGGAGGGGGCAGAAGAGCTGCAGTACGCATGGCAAAAATCTACCTGAGGCCAGGTAGCAGGCAGAGCCCTGCTAGCCTCCTGGTGGGCAGTTTTTGGGACTTTGGGGGTGGGGACTACAGGAGAACCATATGGAGCTGGGATGTGAGGTAAGGATTACACTACACTACATGATGGCCAGTAGTTGGGGGGATTATAGTGGACATGCCCTTTAACCCTGCAGCTGCCTGAGGTGATTGCTGAGACTGGGTTTATATTCATTACTTACTGTACCTACTACACTGTGATGGAGTTAGTGAGCAGGAATAGGGACATTAACAAAAACCTGGAGGTGGTTGTACCAATTCTGTTAGTAGGCCACGTTGCCTGGGGCTTTATTTAAGCCATATAGAAATAGTGTGTGGATTTCCAACTTTGTGATGGGTTCATCCAACATTCTTTTGTTCTTGAGGTGAGTGTAGGGAAGGGAATATTTTTTGAGAAAATTTGCTATTTCGGGGTCTGAGCGCTGTAGGGAGGATTTATAAGGATTAGAGTAGTAAATGTGAAATGTTTTGCTACTTTGTGGGAATTCAATTGGAAATATAAGGGGTGGGGTGGGGGTGGGAGTGGGGGAGAATAGTAGCCAAAATTGTTGCATGACAGATCCTGTTGATTCATTGTTTCACTCGTCTACAAACTTGGTGTACTAGATCCACTTATGAGGCTTGGTCTGCATGCTTTTAGGGGGTTTCCAACCATCTTTGAGCTTCAGTTGGTGTAGAAAAATATAGGTTTTGTCTCCATGTATCACTCACATTGCTTTTGGATTTCTGCTGAGAAATCTGAGTAAGCCGCAACAGTAGTGTTAAAGGGCATGTCCACCCCTTTAAAACTTTTTTGTTATATAGTAGGGCTTCCTCCCCCAGCCCCAACCGCTATAATAGATTTTTAAGAAACTCCCCCTAACTCTACTTACCTTACCTCTTTCCTCTGACACACTGTCCTGGCCCTCTGTTTGCATGAAACTGCAAGCAGGGGTCCGGACTGGCAGCTGCATCCGTGATTGGCTGAGAGGCAGCCAATCATGGACGCGGCTGCAGGTAGTGAAGAATGCTGAGGGAGAGAGGTAAGGTAAGTAGAGTTTGGGGGAGTTTCTGAAAAATCTATTATAGCGGTTGGAGCTGGGGGAGGAAGACCTACTATATATCAAAAGGGATTTACACTAGGGGGAGGGAGAGCAAAACAGGTGGGAGAGGGAGGGAGAGGGGGGGGCTGCAGTGCGCATGGCAAAATTCTCCCGGAGGAGAGACAGGACTCCTATATGGACTCAGCTAGGCTTCTGGTGGCCAGTTTTTGGGACTTTGGGGGGACATTGCACGGCAGCCATTTGGAGCAGGGATGTAAGGTAAGGATTTTTATGCACTACAGATTGGGGCAGTAGTGGGTGAAATTATAGTCTCGGGTATCCCTGCAAACCTTGTTATGTTATTTCTGTGCTGTCTTCCTGTTTGGCCTAGAGAGAGACACCACAGCGCTGTGTTTCCTTTTGCAGGGCCGGTATGGCATCTTCCACTGTACACACTCTGGTCACTCTGGTCTCAGCCTCAGTCTCTCTGTCTCTAAGATTTTGGAAGTCCTGGCGCAGCAGAAAAATGTCCATATTTACTTCCTCTGTTTTCGAAGTAAGGGTAGTCTGGCAGTTTGTAATTGCCTCCAGTCTTTTTCTGGTTGTGTCCAGGGTGTCTGTGTCTGCGGGTGTTTTGTCCGCAGGAGGTAATAATTGCTCGGCACAATCTTTGTTTTGTAACTTGAACCTTTCAAGTTTTGCTGCCACGTCCTGTACCTTTTGCAGTGGAGACATCGGTGGTGGTAAATTTGCAGATAGAAAGGTTAGTATCTTACCAGCTAATATCGATCTGGTCGTTTTATTCATGGAGCAGGATGATGGTAAGCTATGTGCATCTTGCTCTAGTCCATGTCAGGGCACACCCCATGCAGAAAAGACTTTAAACTTGTAATATTACCCTGGAGTTGTTTTACTGCCTATACTGCCCAAACTGCCTTTACTGCCCAAACTATAGCTTTTAAATAATTTATTGCTGTAATGGCTGCAGTTTGATGTATAGTATTGATTATATGCAAATTGTTCTGTGGACAAAAAAAAAAAAAAGATGAATCCATCCCTCTCTGTAAGCATTGTACATTTCAGTGCAGTGGGGAAGGCCTGTGGTGTCTTTCCCTGCTGAGCCGCTTAAGATACAAAGATGTCATTCTGTCAGCTACAGTAAAGGGTTTCTGTACTCCCTCCAGATATAACACTGGCTTTTGTACAACAACAACTCCAGTTAATTAGCCTCTGCAGCTTGCAGAAAATGTATAATGTGAAAGATGCAACTGGTGGAAGAAATTGTCATATTGTTATACATTCAATCAAAACTTTAACCTATCCTAAACACTTACAGGGAGATGCAATAAATCCCACTGCTCACTACTTACCTTTCTAACTCCAATTCTTTCTATCCTTTTGCATGTGCTTAAAGGGTATCTCCAGTGGTTAAAACCAATTTTTGCTATTCACTTTTATTGAAGAATGGGAGGTAAAGGAGCTGTGTCTTACCTCCCGTTCTTCAATAAAACATACAGGAGCCGGGAGAAAGGTAAGCTACTTACCCAGTCTCTCGCTCCTCTGCGGCGTCCTCTGACAGGTCCCAACGGACTCTGTATTCATACAGGGACATTCTTATCATTAAAAATGGTGCTAATTTTTCCCCAACCAATCAGATGTTATCTTGCAAATGTTAAATAAGATCTGATTGGTTGGGGCAAAATTGGTTGGGGCACCATTTTAAACAATAAGAACTTTTATTGAATCTCCCTGTAAGTGCGCTGGGACCTGTCAAAGGAAAGGGTGAAGGAGCGAGAGACCGGGTAAGTTGCTTACTTTCGTTCCCGGCTCCTGCAGGTTTTATTGAAGAATGGGAGGTAAGACACAGCTCCTTTACCTCCCGTTCTTCAATTAAAGTGAATAGCAAAAAGTGGTTTTAACTACTGGAGATACCCTTTAAGATTTTTCATTTTTTGGAATTAAAAAAAGGCACACAAAAAAGCCCCACTAATCAAAACGAATCGAAAATAAATTTCATTGTGCCCGAAAAATACAATAGAGAAATACAATAATTTGTCCTGCTGCTTTAAATTCCATTTAAATGGTTTTACTTACCCTTATTACATCACCAAAATGGATTAACCTAACATTGGGGAATATTATTGCATTGCCCGACTTGTGTTATATGTAACAATCTACAGAAAGGTTGGAAGAGGAAACCAGATAACATTCACAAATATTTTAAAGTAATGTACACACCAGCATGTAGGGCTTTATGTAATGTTTTCTATACAGACCCTTTTCAGCTGATGTGCTCTTTGGTTGACCAGAAAACAACAATCTAATTGGAAATTGTGGGTGTATTTTTAAACAAACATCAACTTAATTGTTTTAAAGCGAGAGTAGAGAGCAAGGTCATCTATGATTGGTGCAATCACACAACTGGGAATAAAAGCAGTTTATTTTTTCTGTGTATAATATGAGGAATATGAACAGAATGTTTCAGAGTTTGTTGCCTTTTGTGCAAAATCATAATGCATGGGTTAAAATCTCCGTGGTAACTCACATTGTCTAGAGCTTTTAGTCTGAAGCTGTGTGCAAGTAATTATATTTCAGGGAGAGGAAAACACGATATGTGGGGAATGAAAGGTGTTGCTTTTGTTAGCAGCCAGCAGGGCATCTTTGTAGACTGAAGACTGAAAGTTAAGGAAGGAGGACAGAATGTTTATTGGAACACTTTTGTCCATTTAACTCACTTGATTAAACCTTTTTTTTTTGGGGGGGGGGGGGTACATAGTTTCACGCTGTCTGTATGAATTTTAAAGACTTTACTATTTAAGTACAAGTCAGGACATTATGTTTGGGAAAATAAATTCTTTAAAAAAAATTGAACCAAACTTTAAAAAGAATATAGATGTGGAAAGGGTTAAATGGCATATAGCGAAAACGATTTCTTTTTTTGTGTCTGAGTTTAAATCATTAAGCACTAATTATTTCCAGGCTTATCTCCTGTAGCAGATAAGATTTCCATTAAGAAAATGCAAATAGAATGAGGTCTTTAAATCGGAGTGGGTAATTATTGAAGATAGGAAATCACAGCATTCTCAGGGCAGAGGTATAGTTAGAAAACTACTGAGCTATGTCCAGAATGTAAATACATCTTGGGATGGTGTAGTGTCATCATGGACAGAGTTAAACCAGCATTTACTTTTGACATTTGTCTCCCTGTATTAATTTGTAAGTAGAGTAAATTAAGCTTTTCTTTCCTCTAGCTGTCTTCTATTATGTTAATAGTGGTTTATAGTGTTTCATTAATAATTAGCCAAAAGAGGTATTTCTATGAAACACACATTGCTGGGGAAATGATGAGGGATTAACCCTTATCATTTAAATATAAACAGTTGAAAATCTAAATCATTGATATCTTACCTGTAGATATTAGCTGTGTGTTTGACCTTGTGTCTGGTCTGGTGCTGCCTCTTTTTTTGACAACCAATGAAATCAATCAGAATGCATACTCAGCATGTAGCATGTTTTTTTTTAGTTGGACTGTCAGCTAAGTGAGGGGGTGGCAGCCAGAAGATTGCACAGATCATAGAACTAACTGTAAGTTCTCTTGTGGGAAGGACACTTTTTTGTAGGGGTAGTCCTTGATAGAGGACATCAAAAGGGGACTGTTATTTTTAGAGGAATGTATTTTTGAGTTTTCCTGGATTCATTGTTAGGTGGATTCCTCCCCCTGGTGGCATATATGGTTTAAAGAGGAACTGAGGTCTCTTCCATCTCTCCCAGATATGAAGAAATCACTGATCAGAAAATTAGGGGGGGAGGTTCTGATGCTGCAGTCACAAATAATCTGCGGTTGGCACATGCTCAGTGCAGGATAAAGCAGAACAGCACAGTCCACAGCAGAGAGTGTGTAAGGTGTGTACATTTTTGTATTTTTTTAATACCTCCCACACAGGGAGGGACTGTCACATGGCTTCAGAGCAGGAAGCAGGAAGTGCAGTTGATGCTGCTACTATATCACACATAAAAATATAAATATCTTCAAAACTATGTAAAATAAAATAATGAAAGTGAATTTCAAAAATGCTCAGGAAAGCAATTCCTGTAAATTTAACTGAAGTCATTTTTGGACCACAGTTACCCTTTAAATAAAGCACAGTGATATTTCACAACATTTGATGATGCTGCAAGAAAAACCTTTTGGATGTGGGTTGGAGAGAATTGATGTGAAAACAGGACAGGGCAGCTAAGATAATGGTGGCATTATTTATGACTTTTACATCTGTTTCTGGTGGCTCTAGCAGAGCTGCTGTTCATGCTTTTCACAAGAAGTAAATAACCTACCACAAAGCCTAGTAAATAAGTAATATCACTACTCTATAGGTACACATATCTATTAAAATCTATTAACAGCTTCAGCTGCCTCAATTTACGGAGGACATGCCAAACTGAGGGCACTCAAAAGGGCTAATCTAGATGTGGGTAGAGTTGTTGGGTATAATGTTGTGTGGTCTATGCTGAATAGGGTGAATGGACAATAATGTCTATTTTGCTAAGAATTGGAATGTGTGCAATACTCCAACATCCAGCCACTGTTACACTCCTGTGAAGCTTAATCACTTTCCATTATTTTACTCTGCTGCTGCTTATACTGATGCTTTATAGTAATCAAACAAAGTCAAAAAGATTTATCACACAGCCAACTTACTATTATGTTTAATAAATCATTTTATAGATTGTATTGTACTGTAGTTCTAAGAACTGACTGAAAACAAAACTCACACTGGCCAGCCTGGGTCTACCAGGTTCTCCAAAAGCATGAGATAGTCATTCATGGGTCAATTAATCAATTTTTTGATAATTTCCAACAAATCGATCTAAAATCAATTATTTTGTTGCAGTCAACCGAAAGTGATGGATATCAAGTGTAGAACTTCAATTGGTCAGGTCAGAAAATTTATCATCCATCACAAATATACCTGATTGTTTAGGAACTCTTGTTTGATGTCTGTTTGGTTGAATTAAGAAGCAGTGACAATCACTGAGTTTAGTTTTTCATTCAATAACATTTCAATAGACTTTCGATGGTTGTATAGAACAATCTGATGACAAATGTAGATATATCACGTTGATTCAGTTTTGGCTACCTTTTCTCTGGATATATTTATAAACCAGCAGGTTATCAGTACTTTATGGCTGAGTTGTTATTTTTGTCAAAAATTTACAACTGTGGACATAAAAATAATGCTACGGTCATTAAAGATCTCAGTGGTATTCTATGGTCGACACCATGTAGTATCAAAATACCACTCGATATTGGTTTTATGCACCCCGGGTTACCATTAGGTTTTTGTAACATCACCTGAGCAAGGGGGTTAGTCCCCCCGAACTATTGAATTGTACTGTACTGTACTGTACATTGCGCTAACATGCATAACTTGTGCCATACGATATGTTGTTCGTAGTGTAATATGTCGTCTGCATACATAAAATATTTTGTAATCATTTGGAAATAATAATGTTGGAATGGTAGAATATAATGGTTGGATATATAATTATGGGCTTACAGAGCTTACTGAGATCATAAACCAGTAGTCCATTAATATTTTAATATACAACCTCACTGAAATCCAATTGGGGGTGATATGCATATAGACATGGGGGGAAATGTACTCTTTTAGATTGTAACCACTCTAATATCTATATAGTTGTGCAAAAAGTGTATGCCATCTTTGGCTACTTTTTCCCTTTGCCAAACCAAAGGGATCATCCCCATTGCGACCTATCTGTACTGCAAGTGACCTGCCACCTTTAGAGCTGCTGCAGCTTTAGTGCTAAAACGTACTTGTCCCCAGTAAAAGTAAAGCTAAGAATTTATTACAGAACATACATGTTACAAAAACATATGGATTCCAGCTTTATACATCTCTTATATTCCATTCATTTAACAAAGCAAATGGCAAATCTAGAACAAGTAGACAGAAGTTGTATTCAAAAGTTCACTATAATATTACCAAAGCTCATTTGTCACCCACGTGTTCCATCCTGCTGCTGGCACGTGTTCCATCCTGAGGACAGATAATAAAGGTAAAGTCTGGCTCCTGGTTTCTGTATTGCTATACAGTATGTTTGATAGCAAGGCTGTGGTTCAAAGGGATTATAGCAAATGCTAAACTTTATCCATCCTATCTCTCTCCAGGATTTACACGGAACACTGACAGAAATGGCAGAGGAGCCATGTGTTGGTATTTAAAACAAATGCCTTTTAATTAAACATTATTTCAGAGCTCTATGAATGAAACAAAGAGCATAGAAAAGATTTCTGAACTTTTTCTTTCCTAGGGACATTTTTAACGGATAACAAATGACTTTGTTAGATGTTTCCTTTGAGTTGTAGAAGATCCTTCTTAAAGCAGGCATGTTCAACCTGCTGCCCTCCTTGGAGTTGTAATTTTCAAACATTTGGGCTGTCATGGGTTGGACATCCCTATTGGACAGGTTAAAGGAATAGTTCACTCTCAAAGGGAACTATTCCTTTAATATATTGATTGAAGCCCAGGAGGTGAAGGAGCTATGCCTTACCTCCCGATCTTCAATCAATATTGCAGGGTCCGGGAACGAAGATACCAAAGACCTTACCTTTTACGCGATCCACCGCAGCCCAGCTGGAATCTCCGACCACTTCATTCTGGTCGGAGATTCCAGCTGGGCTGTGGTGGATCGCGTAAAAGCAATTGATTGAAGATCGGGAGGTATGGCATAGCTCCTTCACTTCCCGGGTTCAATCAATATATTAAAGGAATAGCTCACTTTGAGAGTGAACTATTCCTTTAAGGGTTCTGATTGTTTTTTTATTTTCTTATAAATTTTATCTGAACATGACACAGTACATTAGAGAACTGGTGTGTTCAGAAATCCATAGGTGTGATTCAGGTCTACCCCGATGCTCTGTTCCAAACATCCATATCAAAGAAGAACGGCAACCTCAAGGTATTGCAATCAAATCAACATCTTTATTGTGGAATGCCACACGACGTGTTTCGGACTATACCACATCCTTTATCAAGTGTGAACAAACACCAACTCCCAACACCTATATATAACAAACAGGATATGACATCTTAAAGCTCCTCCCTCTTTAGGAACCATCTTTCAATCCGAATAAGAAGAGGGGGGGGGGGAAGGGAGATCCTGACATCCAATTGATAAAAGTCCAGGGCATCCAATCCGGAGTCTTCAATCCATAGTGTAAAAAAAGGTCCCGAAAAAAAGTCCCCAAAACACAGCATTCCCAATTAACTAAATGCCCTGAAAAGTCATTGATACTAGTGTTTCACTAATAGCAACATTTCACTGGTAACAATATTCATAGCACCATTTCACTGGTAACACCATGGATAGTAACAACATTGATAGAAACATAGATAACAACATTTCACTGGTAACGACACTGAGATATGTATTAGGAGACCGGGTATTGCCTCTAAGGTCTACCCGTGTCTTTGCATTTATATACCCACTGGAACTGCCCAATGTAGGCCTACCAGTTTGGAGATAAAGGAGCCACTGCAGTTGCTAAGTTCTATATTATAGCAGTATAAGCCAAAAACTAGGTATACCGAAATATACCAAACATCTGCCTGTTTAGTTTTTACCTTTAACGTAGGTCTTATTTCAGATACTTCGGCAGATGGACTATCTGTATAGGGAATAGAAAAGAGGAATGTAAGTATAGTATTCATACAGGTGCATATAATCAATAACATTAGTTCTCTCACAGGAGGCATCATACTAAATTGATATGCTGTTAGACAATATTTATAGGAAACATATCTGTTGTATTCAATTAGATCAACTGGACTTGAAATGTAGTTCAAGAACTACATTTCAAGTCCAGTTGATCTAATTGAATACAACAGATATACCATGACCTGGATGAATGAGAACCTTCACAAGCATGTTAATAGGAAACATTTGAGTGACCAGGCTTCATTCATACCCTTTGGTAGTTGTGTATTCAAATACCTTATCCAGTAGCATTCCCTTTGCAATAACTTTCTTTTTATATCCCCTCCTCTTCTGGGGGTTTTGACTGTTTCTAGCACTACCCATCTTAATTGGTTATGGGTATGTTTTTGTGAATTGAAGTGTCTAGCTACTGATGTGTCATAGCTCGTATAGGGTTTAAAGTTATGGATATCCCTTTTACGTTCTTTTATCTGTTCCTTTAATGCTCTGTGTTTGCCCCACATAACTCATACCACACATTTAATCATATAAATCACTTGGCTAGTATCACATGTGGCATAGCTATGCAATCCGATTTTGTTACCTTTGAGTGGGTGGGTTATACTGTCACCTTTTATAATTGAGGAGCAGCATATGCATTGCATGCATGGATATGTGCCTTTTCTAGGAGTATCTAAGAATCTCTGTATAGGTTTACTCATGTCTGCTTGACATATCCAATCTTTGATCGACCTTCCTTTTTGGTAACTAAACAGTGAGGGGTCTTTAAAGAGGAATCCTATTTCTTGGTCTTCTCTCACAATGGGCCAATACCTTCGGATTATCCTCTCAGTCATGGAGCTATGTGTATTTTATTTAGTGACCATAGGTCCAGCAAAAATGTAAGTTTTCTTCTAACTGATTTACTGAAGAACAGGAGGTAAATGCATCTTTTACCTCCCATTCTTTAGTAAATCTTACAGGAGAGGAGGAGACACTTACCTGTGGACCCGCTCCAGCGCTGAAATCCCTGATGCATCTCCACTCCTTTGCACTGTGCGCATATGCGCACACAGTGCGAAGGAGCGAGGACGCGTTGGAGACTGTCAGTGAAATCGGCGCTGGAGTGGGTCCGCGGGTAAGTGTCTCCTCCTCTCCGGGAAGATTTACTGAAGAATAGGAGGTAAGAGAAAGTTAGAAGCAAACTAAAATTTTTGCTGGACATACCCTTTAAGGAGGCTATTCCGGGGTATCCTCTGTACTCTCTGGGATATTTTAGTTAATTGGTCCATCAGATAACCCTTTTCCGTCAATTTCTTAACAATAGTGTGTGCTGCTGTTAAATATGCTTCATCGTTAGATGAAATGTGTCTCGCCCGTATGAATTGACTTTTGGTATGGCATTGAATACCTTGGGATTGTGGAAACTATCGGATCTGAGCAAGTTGTTCCAGTCCATGGGTTTAGAGAACAGAGATGTATGTAATTGCGACATCTAAGAAGTTTATACTTGTACTCGCCATTAAACTTAACTGTCGAGTGTGCTATATTGGCTTTGTCTACCATTTCCATAAAGCTCTCTTTAGTGCCCTGCCAAAAGATCAGAATATTGTCTACGAACCTAAAATACTTTATGACATTGTCCTTATATCTGGGATTAAGGAATAGGTTTGTTTCAATGGCATGCATAAATATATTGGCAAATGACGGGGCCACGGATGAACCCATCGAGGTTCCTTGTCTCTGCCAATAGTATTTATCCCCAAATCTAAAATAATTCTTTTTAAGCACCAAAGTCAAACAATCAATCACAAAAAATATCACATGATGAGGTACATTTGTGGTCAGTAATAATTCTTCCACAAATTGTATACCTTCCTCCTGTGGTATGGAGGTATATAAGATGCTGGTGAGAAATACCTGTTCATTTTTAAGGTTCATGCTGGATAATGATTGTAATAGGTGTGTGGTGTCTTTAAGGCACGTGAGGATATCAGCCACCAGTGGTTGTAGAAAAGTGTCCACGTATTTAGATAGAGGTTCAAGCACCGAACCTATACCTGAAACTATGGGTCTCCCTGGTGGGTTATGTAGTGTTTTATGGATTTTTGGTAATAATTACAGTACAGGTCTGCGTGGATGAGGTTCCAGCAGAAAGTTTTTAGTTTCAGTAGTGATAGTACCATTTGTATGTGCTTCTTCTACAAATAGCTGTATTTCTTTCTGTAAATCTAGAGTCGGGTCTCTTGTGGCTTCCTCATAATGCCGTGTATTCAATTGGTTTAACGCTTCCCTTCCATATTTTTCTCTATCCAGTAGTACAATAGCTCAGCCTTTGTCGGTGGGTTTGATCACTATTTCTGTGTTATTGGATAGAGTTTTAAGTGCTTTAAATTCAATATGATTCAGATTATATTTGTACTCCTGTTGTTATTTGTCCGAAACATGTCGTGTGGCATTCCACAATAAAGATGTTGATTTGATTGCAATACCTTGAGGTTGCCGTTATCTTTTTCGGGGTACCCCATACTACATTTATTCTACTTTTACAGTACATCAGAGCTCTGGGTTTCAAATCAAATAGGACATTTGGGGCCTCCTGTTGTATAGAACTGGAAACCACTAAACATTGTAAACACCACATAATGCAATCAACTAAACTGTGATGGCAAATGGCAAATGTTTACATTGCTGGGTGCTATGTGATAGAAAGTGTCTTTTTTTAATCCTCATATCATTTTTGTTTCAGTAGTAAAGGTTGAATTGTCACACCAACATACATGGTAGCAAGTACAAACACTAACAAACCACAGAGGTAAAAAACAAAACCAAGAGCAATAGACTAAGGATTTGCACATCAGAATATCTGCCTGCGATTACCATTGAAATACACAAGCTTCCCCCCCCCATAAATGTGTGTTGATCCCCTGTGATGTGACTGAGGCAGTTGTATTTATTTTGCAGTTTCAACGTAACCCTTATTCAAAATGCCCTTAGCATCAGTTTTCACTGCCTATGTGCAGCCATGGCATTCTGAATTCCTTCACCATCCTGCTCTCAGCCTGGAAAAAAAATAGAAAAAGGCAATTGCCATTAATGCACTGTGTGGACTAAACACTTTTATTTACAGAATTCTCCATTATTGAATAAATATTTAGCCCTTGATACCCTTTAGATAGGGGTATAGTGAGTAGTTTGGCAATTTGGATGTGTGTTGGATCATTCTGTGTATGTTTAGGCAGGACCTGCAGCCTTTTTCTACTTTCAGTTTCCCCATTACATATCGGAGTTCCTTTCTTAGATTTTTCAACCCCTTTTTATAAAGTTTGGTCTTGTCTTTTATATTCTTCTTTTCGTTATTTGTCTTTATTTTCTCCAAATGATCCATGGAATATGCCCTGTCTCTGCTTTCTGATTAATGAATGAGGGCTTTTCCTTTCTTATTCTTGATGTGCTTTAGAGTTCATGTCTTGTCCTTCATCATTGACTTTGACTTTAAAACTTTATAAAAAATCTTCTGATGTTCTCTTAATTTTTCTTTCATATTCTTGTTATAATCCTCTCAATATATATATATATATATATGAAGAATGAATGGAGGAGCACTCGTAGGACTGCAGTCAGCCGAAACATGTTGATGTTTGTGGAAAAAAGTTTTTAAGTTTGTTAAAGGTCCTACGAGTGCTCCTCCATTCGTTCTTCCCATATGGTATTATTGGATGCACCGGGGCAAAGGAAACATAGGCGAGAGTGTGAGATCCATGAACTGTATTTATATATATATCTGTTAATTTTGTTTGCTTGTATGGCAGGGCTGCTGTATAGTACAGTATAGTATATGGCAGGCTCTTGCATTTTCTGTACACATATTTTTTGCAGTAAGGGGTCTTTAGCAGTCTTTTTTGAATGTCTTAGAATACCTTTTTTTGTACTAGTTTCTATAGGCATATATATTTATCTGTTTATAATTAGCACTCTAAGGGCAAGGCCACTAGGGAGCACACAGAAATCGCATTTCATAAAGTGACTAGGTATTCACACACTAGAGAACTTACACTCTTCAAGTGAAAAATTGTGACCAAGTAGCCACACTTTATGCTTTTTAGGCTTGTAATTTTTTGTCTTGGTTTTATTGAAATAGCCTTGTAGCGGGCATATGTTAATTCACAGCACACTAGAGCAATGATGTCATCTAAGGGGTGGAGTGAGGGGATTTAAAGGTTTAGACATGTGGGTTGTAATATGTTTGGCTTTCAGAAGGTCGAAGATCCCACACTGAAACTTTTGCTGTTAACCACTGAATAAAGTCCTTTAGGAGTGCTCTATGTTACCTACCTATATATATTATATAAAGAAAAAAAAATATTATTGAGTATTAACTATCTTACAACAGACCATATCTTTCATCCTTTTTAAAGCAGGGGTGGCATACATGCGATGCCTTACACTTATAGCTTAGTATTATGGGTAATATATAGTGAATAATGCATCCCCTACTGTAAATTATAAGGATATTAGAAGTCACCGAGGAGTTCCGTGGCCATATAAAAGCACGAGGCCGCAGGCCGAGTGCCTTTTATACAGGGCGCGGAACTCCAAGGTGACTTCTAATATCCGAATATTTTACAGTAGGGGGTGTATTATTTAGTATAATCCACCCCCTCATTTGAGAACCATCCAGGCCCTTGCCTTGCCCTCTCCTCTCCCCCTGTCTCACTTCCCCCAGCTCCATTCACTTTTCCCTTTAGGTTTACACTGCCTTACCCTCTTCTCTCCCCCTTGCCTCATTCCCCCACCTCCGTTTACTTTTCCCTTTACATTTACCGTGTTCGCATTCTGTATCCGTCAGTTACGAGGCTTCCGCACCACTGTGTATGGCGCGGCTCCACCTCTTCCTTTCACATGTAAAAGGAAAAGGTGGAGCCGCGCCATACACAGTGGTGCCGAAGCCGCGTAACTGACTGATACAGAATGCGAGCACGATAAATGTAAAGGAAAAAGTATACGGAGGTGGGGGAAGTGAGGCAGGGGGAGAGAAAAGGGTAAGGCAGTTCCGGAAAGTTATAATCGGTGCGCTACTACGTAGTAGCGCGCCGATTATATAGTGGATAATGTACCCCCTACTGTAAATTATAAGGATATTAGAATTCACCGAGGAGTTCCATGACCATATAAAAGCACGAGGCCGGAGGCCGAGTGCCTTTTATACAGGCCACGGAACTCCGAGGTGCCTTCTAATATCCCTATGAATTTACAGTAGGGGGTACATTATCCATTATAACCCACCCCACCCTCATTTATAAACAAACCCATGGTTATTGTGCAGTCCACAGGCTGCTGTCCCCACACCACACACTACTGATTCTTCTTTTCTGACCCCTTCTCCTCCTGACACACACACACACACCTGACACACACACACACACACACCTCACACACACACACACACACACACCTGACACACACACACCTGACACACACACCACTCTTTCTTTCCTCTCCTGCCCCGTAGTTTTCTGCATATAGTCAGCTGACCCCTGCTCCTCCTGGCAGTCCCACCCACCTGCTGCTTTCAGTGATCCGGCCGGAGTCTAACAGCTTAGACCGCACCCCTTCTGCTTCCTCCTGGATTATCTCACATAACACCGGCTTCTCATACTTGCTTCCGGGTATACGGCTCTTCATTAGATCAAAGGTACTTTTCCCAGGTACTTCCGTGTTATTATCGGCGCGCTACTGCGTAGTAGCGCGCCGATTATAGGGATATTTTTTACAGTTTATGCCCATAGGGATCAATGGAAGGGGTGGGTTATACCATAATTATATACCATAAACGATCCTATGGGATTTGTAGAGATGAGTCTGTGTGTATGGGTTACTCACTGCTTTGGTTTGCTTATGGTTACATTTAAAATTTTCCGTGCAATAATGTAGGGCAGCACACTTAGAGCTAAGGATGAGATAAAACACCCAGCATTGTTAATAATGCTTGAACACATGATTTATAATTATATAAATGTCAGAACTAGCTAAGCATTGCCTTTATTAATAGGCTTATTAATTATACTGCTGTAAAATACTGGTACTCCAGTTATTAAATAGTGACTGCAACACTTGTCAGATATAATTCAATAGTTTTATGTACTTTGATTCTCTGAACCAACAAAAGCTCTGTTTATACATTGGAGACAATATACTGACACATAGATTTGTACATTAAGTAAACATTGCATATATCCATTAATATTGATAAAGATGTGAGCAAATGTCAAACTGTGATGTTTTCAAATCATTTATTCACCTACATAATTACACATACTGCTTCACCACCGAGCCCTGGGTTCTATATTTTAACAGGCTATGCGAATATGCAGTAAAGGGAATGAGTGGGAGATAAAAGCAAACCCCTGCCTTTAATTGAAAATAAATGATGCATTGCGTCCAATGAAATGAATATTACGGCTCACCCATCTTACTGTCACTGTCATAGAGTTATAGCGTTTCCAAGAATAATTCAGCAATATGCAAGCTGGAGTTAAAACAAGTTTCAGTCTAGCAAGCAGAGATCAAGGACATGTGCCAGGCTCCTATTTTCTTTCTGTGGTTTTTTTAGCTGCAGTATTTTGCTTCAAGATGGCAGCAATCTATTGTGTTTTAAAGGAAATGTGTTTTCCTTTTTTAAATAGATTCTTTTTATTTTCTGTCAACCAGTAACAAAATCAGCTTTGAAAACACTGCACTGCAGGAAGCCTTTGGAATACTGTCAGTACCAAGGACAGTTACCAGATCTGGCTGGGGAAATGCTGGCAAGTGTGTGGCATTTGAAGGTGCCCTTAATCAGGGATAACAAGACATTATTAGCAGTTTAGAGAATCAAAGAGTGCATTGTGTAGAAAGCCAGGGTTCCATTGATATAAACTACAACGCTCTAGATTCCAAGAGCTTGGTGTTTGGTCCCTCCAGTTGCAGTTTGCTGTGATCACTATCTGACACTGAGATATTTTGGTAAATGTACTGGTGTTGGGTCTTGCTGAAAACCAATTGACTGGGGAAGATTGTTAATTGTCTTATCATACCCGCCCCCCTTTTCCTTATGACTTTAAGGTGTCCCTTGCCAAAAGACTCAAATACTTTTGGATTCTCAAGTTCCTTGTGGAGCAAGCAAATTCTTTAGGACCTTTTTAAACACGATTAACTGTATGTATGTATAATAATACAAACAAGGGGATAAGTGCAATACAGATAGATAAAAATGTAATTAAATTAAATACAATATAATACATTGGTTAAGAAAGTATATATATATATATATATATATTTCCCCTTTCAGAGCTGCCGGTAATAGCAACATTGTTTCATCTATTACAAGTGCTGATTAGTAAGGTGAATAGATGAAACAATGTTGCTATTACCGGCAGCTCTGAAAGGGGAAAGTCTGTCTTACTACAGCAGATCGTTTAACCTCCTAGGGGATCGTGATGGACAGAAAACCCTATAAAAATGGCCCCCTGCATTGCTGCCAGGTCGGAGACCAGGAGTGGGCAGCAGACCTAAAGCATAGAAGTGTTCAGTGAACTAGGCAGCTAACACACTGTGTATGGAATGGACGCACAGGCATACAGAGAGCAGCGGCTGGTGCAGACAGGAGGGACTCTGCTAGGTATAATAACATGGCATATTTGGTACCGAACGCTGTATGGAATTACCAGTAACCTCTCCCTACAACTGTGGGTAAGAAGCCACGACAGGGCTCGGTTAGGGAGCGGGGGCTCTGTAATGTCACTTTTTGATAGACTGGTTATACATTGCTAGCTGGGAAATTACTTCTTCTACTGTCCATTTAAAGGGCAACTTAAGCCTCAAAACAATACAGAATCAGAAGGCAGTAGTGGTCATAATTTCTACCCTTGGCTTATACTCGGGTCAATCAGTTTTTACTCATTTTCAGGTAAAAATAGGTACCTCGGCTTATACTCGGATCGACTTATACTCGAGTATATACGGTATGTATCTTTTGTAGTGTGTTTTGATAAATAAAAGAATGTATAGCTTTGGATGTGTAGTGTGAATATCACACTTTATGTGGGGTATTATGGAATATGTTTCCCTTCCCCATATGAGTTTAAATTTTTCATGGGGTATTGGTAGCTGAGTGCCATGGAACCACGTGTTCTATGTTATAGTGGAGTCTTTTCTCTCTTCTTATTTATATTCTAAATCTTCATTTCCTCTGCTAAGCACCCACCGTAATCGGTGTATACCACCAACTATTTATAAGCGCATGGCTTATGAGTCACCATTTACTTAATAAACTGTGGAACTGTCTTCCAGCAGATGTGGCAATAGCAAGTTCATTGAATAGCTTTGAAAGTAGGATGGATAAGTTTCTAAAACTATAAAATATTGTGAATTACCGGGTCAATTATTAGGTAGGGTACATGAGTAGGCTTTAAAAGTCAGATTAGATGGTCATATGTCTTTATTTAACCTCAGTTACTATGTTATCAAATCCATGTATCAGTCCTTTTTTTTCCCTATGTGCATCCTACCTTGTCGTTCCTCTCATGGTCACGCATGTGCCGCTGGTACTGAGTTTCTTTAGGAAACGTAAGTAAACAGATGCTGCACTTGTAAATTGTGCCATTATATGGATAAATGGTAATCTCAGCATTTGGTGTTAAAACTCCATCTGTGAAGACACATAATAGAAATATTAAATAAATGTGGAGAGTAAACTATTCCAGTATCAAATAGCCATTTGTCCCAAACAGACTCATGCAATTTTTTATCCTTCACCAAGCCTCTATCACTCCATCAGATCTGATAGTCCCAAATGTTGACTATTGGCAAATGACTTGGGCCTGTCCCAGAGTGCAGCAATCTATCTTTCCGGTATACTCCCCTTCCTAACCCCCTCAGATCCTAAAATATGTTTACTGGGAATACTGGAGACAGATATCTTGAATGGTACTTTAACTCACTCTAATAAGAGAAACCTTGTTCTACGCCACAAGAGCAATAATTCAACTGGATGGCCCCCAACTTCCCCTAAGCTAACCGTATGGAAATCACAGGTTACCAATATGCTCCCAATGCTCAGACTGGCGTATGTGGGCTGTGGCTGTCTGGATAAATTAAATGGCATCTAGAAAGCATGGTATGAACATCTTTTAAAGTCCAAAACTCTTCCACTCTAACATTTTGAATTTTACTTTATTACTCTTTTTTTACTCAAAGCAATCACCACAATTAACTGCAAATCAGTCTTCTGTTATTTGATTTAACCAATCGTTAATTGCACTCTTACCGCATGAAAATTTATAACACTATTTTAGAGTGCATCAAAATTTATAACACGATTTTAGAGCACACAATATCTGAATTGTAGTTTAAATTATGCCAAATGACAATGCATTCGATGCGTGATCGTATACATTGTTAAATCACAGACTAGCACAGGTCAGCACAGTACAGATAGTGGGGCATGGTCAACACGATGATCATGTAATCCCTGTGTCCATGCAAAAAATGGATTGCATCACGCAAAATTTTCATGTAGTGGGGCACAGCCCTCAACTGATAATTGGTTTAGCATTAGATTTTTCTGCTATGGAACTGTTAAAGGGCATCTATAGTGGGAAAATGAACTTTTTTTTCTTTCTTTCCATGTGTTCTATAATTCCCCACAACCCCCAGAGTGTCTTCACTTTTTTCAGATTCCCTCTCTGTCCTGAGATACACCAGTTAGAAGAATACGTGATTGCATTCCTCTACTCCTACTTGGACTGTCAATCAAATCCCTGTGACTTGATCCCCCCTCCCTGCTCTGTAATAAACATAGAGATAACAGCATTAGCAGGGGGAGAAAGGTAGCTTTGATGTTAGATATAAGGCTGCACTTGACCCCCCTTCTTAATAGCTTTCACTGATTGATGATGGGTCACAAAGTGAGAGATCGTAAACTGTACTGATCTCCTTCTTCCGTGTCTCCAGGACAGCTTACTTTCTATTGGCCACTGTGCGTGGGTGTGTTTTTCAGTATGTTGAACTTTTAACTCCTACTGCACATAAAAAGCTTGTCGGTTAGCCGGAGCTGAGACATGGAGGAGGTAACAGAGGGGAGGGAGAAGGGGGGAATGCTGCACATAGATCTGACACCATGGTTAAACAGAGTCAGTGACAGATATAGGATTAAGGCAGCACAGAGTACATGAATTTAACTTTGCAAAGGGGCAATGTGTTTTTTTCACTATAGATGCCCTTTAAACTTTTGCTACTTAAAACAGAGAATTTCTGTCCAGAAGTCAGCATGTTGACGGTAGAAATCGGGGAGATTCAATAAAAGTTCTTATCGTTTAAAATGGTGCTAATTTTGCCCCAACCAATCAGATATTATTTAAAGGGCAAGTCCACCCCCAAAACTAACTTTTTATATTTATTTGGCCCAAATAAGTGCTCCAAAATAAAACTTTACAGCATTTAAATCGGTCCAGTGGTTCAAAAGTTACAGACCTTTGTAGCTGGCTTAATCCTGCAACATGGACCAATACAGCGATGAACAGAGACAGGTTACATTACCTTGCCTCTGTTCTTTTCATGTTCTTGAGCATGTCTGTTAGCATCCAGCAGTGAGAACAGAGGAAGTTGCATCAGTAATGGTCTGACCCCTGGATCCCTGGATTTTCCCTCTCAACCAATCACAGCTGTAAAGTTATGTGTACTGAAGAAATCCAGGATCAACAGCTGCAGCCAGCCAGCCCAGAGAGAGAGATAGAGAGAGAGACACACACACAAACACAGGCAAGATTTTTTTTTTTTTTCTAAGCTGAAGCTTGGGGTCATCTAAAGTGGAAGTGGAGAGGAAGTGCAGCCTCATATATATCTCATTAAATATCAGGCAAAGCAAATGATTTTGAGAAAAATGAACATGGCGTTTGAGGTTGGTGCTATTATATAAAGAACATATAAAAAGTTTATTTTTGGGTGGACATACCCTTTAACATTTAAAAGCTAACATCTGATTGGTTGGGGCAAAATTAGCACTATTTTTAACGATAAGAACTTTAATTGAATAACCCTGTATGTCCCTCCAAAAATGACTAACTGGCTAACTAGGCCATATTTTAGAACCCATTGTCAAAATACACATATGAACAACTAACTTGATATTTTGATCAAAATAAAACTTAATACTTGCTGCATTTTTTAAAAACAAAAACAAAAACAATGCAAATTAATAACAGTCAGACTCTCCCTCTCCCAACCCCCCTCCAATTTTAAGTACCCAGCACGAAGTCCTAATCCTATAGGTACTTAACCCTGGGTACAGTGTTAATTTGTTTTACGTACTGTACCTTAACTTTCCATCGCCAGTTAAAGGACAACTCCACCCTCATAAGAACATCTTTTAGAAAGAATGGCCTCTTTAAAATATGTTGATATATCATACTTTGTCCTATCAATTCGTTATTGTATGCCTGCTATGCTTCTGGAGGCCTCATGGAAAATAAGCAATTGTGAAACCTGTACTGAGCCTGGGCATGCTCAGAAGAGACAGACAGGGGATTAACATTCAGTCATTGGCTGTGATGTCAACTGACAAATCCATAACTGACAGTTGCTAACTGGAAGAACCAAGAAGCAGAAACAGGGGAAACAGGACATTGTGCAGGATTTCAGGTTAGACATATATTTTAGATTTCAAACAATTACCATTTAGGGTTTTAGGGGGTGATTTACCTGTATGTAAGTTTTCATTTTAGGGATCGACTTGCCCTTTAAGTCTAAATTTTCTCTTTAGACTGAGGGCTCATTCACACTAGAAACTGACAAAAACGCATAGCATGTGTTTGTCAGTTTGTATCCATTTTTTGCATACATTTGTATCCATTTTTTCACAATGTGTATTCCATAGATTTCTATAGAAAATGCAAGAAAAAATGGACAGAAATGCTGCATGCAGTGCGTTTTTTAAATGGACTTGAACGGATTAGAACACAGCAGGTGTGAACAGGGTTTTACGGTCTGTCCATTTTTTTAAACGCATCTGCGTTTGAAAAACGGATACAAACTGATGTAGTGTGAACGAGCCTGACAGTGACAAGACCAATGGAATGACACTCTGCAAGAAGAGTGTATTCCCATTGACTGAGGAAAGAAGAAGTGGAAAAAGGACCAGACTGGTGAGGGAAAGCTACAGGAAGTGTAACATCTGATCTAGCCTGTATCAAGGAGACAGGATCTAGCGGTTTAATTCCTCATCCTGTATACCCTCAATGGGGGAAGCAGGAAATGCAAGTGTACCTGCCCATTAATTGTTTCTTAGCTGCAATATTTTCTTCTGCAACATTTACAGAAATTTATTGGATATACGAATTTCCTCTACCGATTGAAGGGTCCAGCCCCTCCAAAATTTTGCAAGGTTTATATATCTGAAAGCTCTCCCCAAATGTACTTACCAGATCTCTTTCCCTCGCTGCTTTCTTAGCACGAAAGACAAGCTGAAGGGGCGCGACCAGCATCCACTCCCGTGATTGGCTAAGGCGCCACAGGGGTGTCTCCCCTTCCTAGCTGTTTGTCTGTATATGAATCATTAGATAGGAATCATTGGAACAATTATCTAATACAGAATAAACACTGTAAACAGGGGTGAGCAAAATGCTCAGGGTGCGGCGCCCATGTGAAATATCAGAGAGGCGGCAGGCAGAGCTCACTTTAATTTTTATAGTCTTAGAAAAATGTCAGGCAGAGCAGAAGGAAAATAAAATCACAGGTGCGTGAGCATGTGCACTCTCTCGGGCACACAATTTTCCCCCTAAGCTCTGCACTAACTGCTACCTTTATGCAGGCCCTGCTCTGATCGTCATAGGCTAATTGGGGTAATTATCTGTGTTTGCAGAGTCGGGCACATCTTATTTTCAATGTAGTTTGGGTGATCTGGGTATTAAGGCACAATCTGGGCTTTAGAGCATTTTATATGTACCAGTGCATTTGATCTGGGCAATAGGGCATGTAAAATGTACCTATCTGTGTGATCTAGGCATTAGGGCATGTTATGTACCTATCTGTGTGAGCTGGGCATGAGGGCAACTTGGTTAGGTTAGTTAGGCCCCTGCTGAAAGAATCTACTTTGACATGGTGACAGGCTTACAAATCTTTTGGGGAAAAAAATCTTTTATTCTACAGGAATTATGGTGTGGATAAATGTCTTTTAAGATCTGTATAAATACTGCCATCAAGTTTAAAAAGACCAAATGTTTAACTACTCCCATTCCTGGAAGCCACGCCCACCCTGGTTGTGGTAGCCCATTTCATAGCACCTAGTGGTACATAGAGGCGGCATTCAAAAGTTTGGCTCAGGTGGCAAAAATCCTAGAGACGACCCGACTGTAAATTTACTTTACAATGTTTGCACAGCGTCAGAAGAACTACCTGCCCGAATCTTTTTGCGATTAAATCAAAATCAAAAATGAATGCGTCAGGATAGGGAACATCTCTGGAAAGTCAGAAGGTAAGGATCAGCAATCTTAACTGTGGAGTTTTCATGGCAGTTTCTCCGACTTTTTGCTTTTAAAGGGCAGCAAAAGAGTTTGTGTAAAAATAGTTGCAGGCATGCTATGGGCCAGGAATTACACAATGCATAAATACATCCAATACTGGTCTGCCTGACTTATGATTTCCTAATGCTGGCCAAACACCTGCCCAAATTTAAATCTACTAGTCAGGTACTGGTTACTTCCCTTGTGGCATTCCCGGATGCATAATGCTTTGTGACTGATGTTATGCCTCTAACATCTGTTGTAAAGTATTCAGGCAGGACAGTTCTCATAACTGTTGCAGAAAAGGCGGTGGTAGGTGTTATAAATGCTTAGTCTCTTAGATTGTAAGCTCTGAGGCAAGGATTTTATTCACTATAGTACATGGAATAATGCGCCCCTAGCCATGTAATATTAAGATACCAGTAACCGCAGGAGATCTAAACTTT
Organism: Hymenochirus boettgeri; assembly: GCA_019447015.1. Lineage (NCBI taxonomy): Eukaryota > Metazoa > Chordata > Amphibia > Anura > Pipidae > Hymenochirus > Hymenochirus boettgeri. Next base: position 317,733,667 of record CM033469.1, read on the forward strand.
TTTTTTTTTAAATCCTAATATAAAAAAAGTGTTTCTCCCCAAAACACCTATACATTGTAAGATTTTTCTTTAGTAAGTCTCCTTTAGTGCATGTAAGAAATAGATACTATAACAAAAGGTTTCTATGTTGTTGCCTGTACAACCCAAAGCCCATGCAGTCATCAAGGATCCATGCCCCCTGCCCCAGTATTCACACTGTCTCTATGGACAGTGTATTTTCTATACAGATGTCTACACACCAATATGGAAGTCCCTGACAAGACTTTGAAAGCTGCTTGTTACCCTGCAGTTTATTTACCAGTCAGTGTGAGTTGCTGGAAAATAAACTGCAGGCCAACAAGCAGCTTTCAAAGTCTTATCAGTGGTAAGACATCTGTAATATTACTAGTATTAATGTTTTATATAGTGTGTTGCAGTAGTATAGCTGGCATATGATCGGAGCATGGAGTAGGATTTAAGTAGGTTCTTTCAAGAGGATGGGAGAAATGCGGGAGATGTTTCTGAGCTGGAGCAGACAGGAGTCGGTAAGCTTGTTGACATGAGGTTTAAAGGAAAGATCTGAATCTAGTGTTATTCCTGGTCAACGGACCTGAGGAGGGGAGGATATCGATGTGTTGTTAAACGGCATGTCCACCCCCAAAACTAAAACTTAACCCGATACTGGCCCCACTGTGTAGTTTTAAAAATTCCTAGTGCCTATTTTAAGTCCAGGAAAGTGAAGAGCAGTGAGTAATCCGGTCCGGTCAACAAGGACTGTGACATGCGCACCTAGAGTGAAATTAGCACCATTTTAAACAATAAGAACTTTTATTGAATAACCCGGTTACTTTTCTTTTTTGTATGAAAAGTAAAGGATTTGGACAGGAGCATTGTATGTGTTAAAAAAATGGGGTTCCCTGTGCTGTTATTTGATTGTCTGTCAGCTTCTAGGCTTACACTTGAGCACTACAAAACCAAATACAAAGGACCCAAAAAATATATATATGGGCCCCCCCAAGTACACTATATGGGGCACATGCACTGCAGTACTGCAGGTAGAATCCGTCCCTTAGGACCAGATCCAGTAGCAGGGAAGCAGGACCGGATATTTGCTAGCAGTACTATACCAACCCCTGGGCGGGAAAGGCCGTACGGACGGGTGAAGAGTATCGGAAGGTAGCGAGTGGGCGGTGTGAACACGGAACGCCGGAGGCAAGAGAGGCAGACTGGGAGCTCTGAACAAAGGGGAAGTCCCGATCAGTACGGCCGTAAACCCGGGGGACGTGAGTATATGAGCACTCACATTCATTTTTAGGTTGGTCCAAGCAAGCATGTACTTTTGTCTATACGGATCCAGGACATTTGGACACTGCGAACAGGGGAGATGGTAGAGAGGGGGATTCAGTACTATTGATCCTTTTATCTGTTGGTTTGGAGGATGCCCCGAATGATGTACTTGTTTTTAGGAGCTAATTTTACGAGTATATTATGTATTGTACAAGGTGTATTGTGTATAAATAAAATTTTCAATTTTTGCAGTTTAACAGTGCGTGTGCCCCATATAGTGTACTTGGGGGGCCCATATATATATATATTGTTTGGGTCCTTTGTATTTGGTTTTGTATTAAGATAATTTATACACTGGGAGCACCACCACAAAGGTGTTACACAACTGCATATTTCAGTAGTGGTGCAGGTAGGATACCTTGATGGTTTTTACACTTGAGCACTACAGAGAATGTGTGACACTTAGCTGGATGTTTACCCAGCCATGGTGGATTATGGGAGCAGGTTGAATGTGATATAAATCATTTCACAGCCAAGTTAAGAGTTTAGACACAGCTTGTTATATGTTTGTGAATGTGCTCTGTCTATTGAGACAATGTTGTCTGGAGACTTTAGTTCTCCTTTAAATACTTACACAAGGGTGAGATTCACCCAGAGCTGTGCAGCCTCTGGTAAATCGCTTCCAGGTAAATCTCCCTTATTGTGTTACATGCTATGTAAGTAGTGCAATACATAACTTAGCTTATTGCAAAGGGTATGCTACATAATTTCCAGTGTTTTAAAGATGAAGCAAAAGGAGTTTAAACTAGTGTTGATCTGAAATTACATCAGGTAGCGTAGATCCCTGGGGCTCGAGATAAAATGAACATAAGCATTACCTTATTTTAAATATGCAATATAAACATATATAGTTTCAGTATTATATGAAGATTTACTCAAAACAAAACTGGCATTTTCTGCATACCAAGATGCTAATTTATGTTCATTTTCAGACAAATTGTTAAGTGTTTAGAATTAAACAATTAAAGCTTATGGTAACAAAGATATATTCAACTGCTCCCGAAAAAAATGGGTTCTTTTTTTTGTTACTGGAATTACTGCTAAATGAAGTTAAGAAGAAGCACAAATTGAAATAAGTAACTGTAAAATTACCAGTCTTGAAATTAACCATTTAAAAAATTTAGAATTTTCTGTGAAACAAAAAAAAAAAAAAACAGGACGAAACAGAAAATCAGTTCATAAACTACTAAATGCTGAATTGGATAATTGTTGTCTGAACACATCATAGAAAGAGGCATATGTATTTTTTAGTAATCTGATATTCCTGGGGGAAATTTGGAGCCATGCAAATTTTAAAAGGAATTGCCACTAATAACGAACAATGAATCCACATAGAAGTCAATGTCCTAGTGGGCTAGGCTGTCAGAGTTCGTAATATGCTTTAAAGCTTGCTTTTGCCTTTCCATACCGGAATGTCTACTTACCAAATACTACACAAGTTAATACAGTAAAGGATCTTCATATTCTTTCAAGAATACACAGAGTCAAATATGATAAGAATCCATATTAAACCAAAGAGCAAGTGTATTTTGTGGTTATGTATGTATGGTTACTTACATGCAAATATAATGAGTATAAGGAGTAAATATTTGGACGTACAAAAATGTAAAGGAAGTCCCCATTTAAGGTAATTCATATATTGTTTTTAATCAACGGTTACTGTAACTTCGGCTTTTTTAATCAACGGTTACTGTAACATCGGCTTTTATTAGCAATACATTTACTTACATTTAAAAGTTGTGCAAATTGTAAAATAATGATTGGTATAAATTGTGATGGTTCTCATCACAATTTACGAGTGGTCTTTACGAGTATTGTACATTTAACTTACCTTGCTTTAGTATTTAGTAATAGAAAAGTGTTTTTTTCTAATATCATAGATACAGTCAGGTCCATAAATAATGACAATTCTAACATTTTTGGTTCTATACACAACTACAATAAATTGGAAATGAAAAACTCAATGTGCTTTAGCTGCATGCTGTCAGCTTTAATTTGAGGGTATTTACATCCAAATCAGGTGAATGATGCAGGAATTACAACAGTTTGCATATGTGCCTCCCACTTGTTAAGGGAGCAAAAATAATGGGAAATAAAAATAATCATAAATCAAACTTTCACTTTTATATACTTGGTTGCAGTCAATTACACCCCAACATCTGACATCAAGAGACGCTGGCTTTCATCCCTGGTGAGGCTCTGCCAGGCCTCTACTGCAACTGTCTTTAGTTCCTTCTTATTCTTGGGGCATTTTCCCTTCAGTTTTGTCTTCAGCAAGTGAAATGCAAGCTTATTTGGATTCAGGTCAGGTGATTGACTTGGCCATTGCATAATATTCCACTTCTTTCCCTCGGTAAATACCCTCAAATTAAAGCGGACAGCCTGCAGCTAAAGCACATTGTGTTTGTTTCATTTCAAATCCATTGTGGTTGTGTACAGAGCCAAACATTTTAGAATTGTGTCGATGTCCCTATATTTATGGACCTGACTGTATAAATCTTTGGCAAAATGCATGATCAGAACTAAGATGAACATAATTGTACTGACTCTGATACTAATGACGGATACTAATGGTGTTAGCAAGGACGGAGAGACTTTTTAGAGCACAAAGAAGATGAGTCGAGGGGGGCAAGTTGCAGTGGTATCAAAATAGAAGCTTCTGATGGCGGTGGTGTTCCCTGTATATTTGTAGAGACTTCCAATAAAGTTGTTTTGTTACCACTGCGACTTGCCCTCCTCGACTCATCTTTGTGCCGTAATGTGTTTGGAGGAGAAGGTTTCCGGAGGCATTGAGTGCTGAGTTTGCTGTTCGGAAATCCATAGTCATCCACAGGAATATTGCTTCGTATAGACTTGTTTACAATAGTAAAAAAAAAAAAATGTAAAAAAAATACTGGTTAAAAAACAGCCTGATTTATCAAGATACCCATTGCGTAATGCAAAATTCCCTTCTTAAAGCAGCTTAGAGCAATATAATTAGCGTCAGAGCTAATTTTTCATTTGACAAACTTCTTTATTATTGTTACTGAATTCAAAAAATATTCTTACAGTTTAAGAGAGAATGTCTCAAGTTTTTTTTCTAGCGCTACTAGAACTGTGGTCCAAAAATGACTAATTAAATTGATAGGAATTTCTCTCCTGAGAATTTTTGCAATTTATTTTCATGGTTTATTTTGCATTGTTTTGAAGATATTTACATTTTTGTGTGTGATATGGCAGCAGCATCACCAGCTCCCCTGCACTTCCTGCTACTTGTTCTGAAACCATGTGAGTCAATCTGCCGTGTCTCCACCTCCCTATTTCTTTTTACTTAATTTACCCTTTATGTATGGCTGCCATGAAAATGGAAGGGTAGGTTAGTAGGTGTCTGTACTCGTGTTGGGTATGTGTTTTTGCATGTACGACCATATAACTAACTTTTCTTGATATAGTAAAATTAGTTTTTTTGACTTTATTTACCCTTCAAGTATGGCTGCAACAGGAATGGAAGGGTAGATCAGTAGATGTGTGTACCTGTGTGAGGTTGGGGGTATGTGTTTTTACATGTATGACCACAAAACTAACTTTTATTGACAATTGATCAAAATTAAGTTTTTTACTATAGTTACCCTTTAAGTATGGCTTCCATGGGAATGGAACGGTAGGTCAGTAGGTGGGAGTACCTGTGTCTGTGTGGGGTGTTCGGGGTATCAGCATTTGTGTTTATGACCATGAAACAAACAGTTACCATTATAGTCTATGGGAAAAAATGTCCCTTAAGGGCACGGTCACACTGCAATGCAAATGCAAACGCACACACGGAATCGCAAGCAATTTCATGTGCGATTTTGTTGCGTTTGTGCATGCGTATTGAAAAACGATTTAAAAATGCAGAATGCAAATCGCAAAGGCAACGCACCCGAAACCGCTCGTTTCCGGTGCATTGCCCGCATTTTCAATTATATAAAAAACGCAGCAGTGTGGCCTAGCCCTAATTCGACTAACGCCTTAACACTTCCGCGGACTCCTTAGCTAGGTAATGGTACACTTCTCCTATATGCCCCGCACGTCTGTACCGAATTTCATTTCTCTAGCTCAAAAACTGTGGGAGGAGATATGGTCCAAAAAAGTGGAAGAATAAAACGGAAGAAAGAGAAGAAATAGAAAGAACAGTAATTTGGCTCTTCAAGCCAAAAAAATTACAGCCAACAGACAGACATGTTTGTATCATGCCTTACATGCAAAACTTAATGTACTAATTTGTTCAACCTACATAGTTTATACTACATGTTAATATTTTTGAAAATTTGGTTATTTTTATTGCCATCACTTGTCTTGTGCAAGTTGTGCATTTATTACAGAAACTATAAAGATGTTGTCAATGTATCTCAACTATAGGGCCACCATGGGCTCCAAAGCGAGGATGATTACAGGGACAGTTCAGTGGAAATTTGTGTAGTGCCTTCTTAGTTTTTCTACATATTCTCTCCCATTTTGAAAAATCAGTTGATTTCATACCCTTTGCCATTCCCTGCTGTTGACATTAGTGAGCTGGCATTTCAGGTTCTAACGGTTCTTCTTCTTCCCAGGATGCACCACATCCTTGGAATGTTCCTAACAGTAATTTCTACTGATTGGCTGTTGGATGGGTCAAACATGCTCAGATCTCTACTGAGAAACTGAATCAACTCAGGCGCTGGGACTAAAGCAAGACCATATTGGTCTCTAGTAGGGGTCCTGCAAACGGGAAGTCAGTATTTCAGTTGCATTTATTTATACACAGAGAAACTGCTGAATTCGAAGATTAAGGTCATTGAGATGAAAAATTACTGCTCTTTTTTATGAAAAGCATATGTATTTGCACTGAACTTCCCCTTTTTAAGAGAACACAAAAAGGAAGCCCCCATCAATTGGGATGGTATATGCCAATGGAATATTTATCAAGGAGATCTTAAATAAACAACATACTTAATGGTCAATCTAATAAATTTAACTAATGTTGTAGAAATTGTGGACTAATTATACAGATGCAATAGCCGGTGAGAAAAGGTTCTGGTAATAAAGCACTTAATAAGAGCAGATTTAGGGAGATTCATCCATAGCTGCAGCTGTAAATTTCTTAAGTATTTAAATACAAAACCAGCTGCTGGTGAAAAGCTTGCAGCAGCTAAGCAAGTGTCTCTTGCAATACTTACAGTCGCCACAAGCAAGGGGTTTAAAGCACAATAACCATTTACAAATCTGTTAGCGTGCCTTTAATCTCGAATCCACACTGTGCGGCTGCAGGTGAATACCCCCCATTGTCTTCTGTCAGTTTAACAGTCTAATTTTTGTTTGTTCTATTTACAATGAATGATAGTTGGTAGCCAGTAACTTTTGGATTTAAGGAGATAGCGTATTTTTGGGCTGATATACTGTTAAATCTAACATGCCATAGAGGAGAACACCGGATGTGAATGGAAGTAACATGTTAACAATGGGTAATACGCAGCAGCTAGTTACATTACGTGACTTCACAGTTGACTTAACATGTGTCAGGCTTACTAAGAAGCCTTGTAAGTGCTGAAACATGCCAGCTTTATTTCTGTGTCCTCCTGCTTTTGCGATATGGATTCCTAGTTGGGATAAAGTATAGAGGCAACTAGGTAGAATGATGAGAATTGACTACAACTCTCTACCCCTTATTTTGGCATTTTATATGCCATTGCACCATAACTATTGTGATGACCAGTTTTAAGTGAGGATATCATATATTACTTAATTTTTAGATGGTTGTAATGTTTTGTTTGTTCCAATGCCCTTTACTCTGTTGCTCCCTTATCCACCCGTCGCCTTAGTTGCAAGAAACCACAACTATGGCTTACGGATCAGAATAAAAAGTTGAAAAGGCAATCCTGTATAGCCGAATGACACTGGTGCAAGAGTAACAAAAAAAATTTATCGGAACAGAGGTGCTTTGTTCTTAGCCAACAAAACTATTTCTTTTCACTCATATCTACACAATCCCATAACCCCAAAAAGCTCTTTAAAGTATTTAACTCCTTGCTCTGTTCGCCACCACCTCCACCTCCCCCGTTTATCGGCTGATGAAATTGCCTCATATTTCACAGAACAAATTGTAAACATCCGAAATGGTTTTCCTGTACACCCTACCTCCTCCCTACAGCTTCCAACTCCTACCACTGCACCGGCTAAACTCCCTTCATTGGTTAATCCCTTTAATTGTACCCTAACGAGCTTCACCACTATTATAAAACAGGGACTTTTATCTCTCCTATCCAGGACACGTCTCACCACCAGGCCCCTTGACCCCATTCCCTCTCATCTTATTCCCCCTCTCTACTCTTCACTCATACCAGCCCTAACCTTTCTTTTTAACTTGTCCCTTACCACTAGTATTTTTCCCTCTTTATTTAAACACGCTGTGGTATTCCCTATACTTAAAAAACCCTCCCTTGACCCCCCCGCTCTTTCCAGCTACCAGCCCATCCCGTCTCCCTTTTGCTTCTAAACTACTGGAAAGACATGTCTATGCTGAACTGCTCAGTCACCAGTCTGCCAACTCTCTCTTTGACCACTTCCAGTCAGGCTTCCGCCCTAACCACTCCATGGAAACTGCCCTTTCTAAAGTGGCTAAAGATCTACTTAGTGCTAAATCTAAAAAGGTCACAACTCTTTGCTCATTCTTCTTGATCTGTCCTCTGCTTTTGATACTGTTGATCACCCTCTACTTCTTCAGATCCTGGCCTCCTTGGATATCCAGGACACTGCACTTTCCTGGCTATCCTCCTATCTTTCTGGTAGGACCTTTACTGTTTTCCATTTTGGAATTAGCTCCACTCCTTGCCTCTTCCATGTGGGGGTCCCGCAAGGCTCAGTACTCAGCCCCCTTCTTTTCTTCATCTACACCTATGGTCTTGGTTTGGATTCCAGTAATCACCTGTATGCGGATGATGCCCAAATTTACATCTCTGCCCCAGATCTCCCTACACTGACATCCCAGGTCCCCAACTGCCTTAGTGCCATCTCTGCCTTTATGTCCTCCCGCTTCCTCAAACACAACATGGACAAGACTGAACTCGTCCTTTCCCACCCTCACGATCTGTTCCCCTCCCTAGTCTTACCATTATTAACAATACACCTATATCCCTATCTCCTCATGTCCGCTGCCTGGGAATAACGCTAGATTCCGACCTTTCCTTCAAACCCCATGTCAATTCGCTTGCCAACTCCTGTTGGCTCCAACTCACAAACATCTCCCGAATTCCTTCCTCTCCAATGAAACTACAAAAATCCTAGCCCATGCTAATCCTATCACGGCTAGACTACTGCAACACACTCCAGTGTGGTTTACCAAACAACCGCCTGGCACCGCTTCAATCCACCCTAAACACGGCTGCCCGGCTCATTCATTTCTATTTTCGCTTCTCTAATGGCTCTCCTCAGCCGAGCTTACTCCCCCCTGTAAATTCAGAATTTCAGTTTGCAACATTGTAGCAAGTAATGTTTTTGCACATTAAATAATTTGAAGTAGTGAGCTCCTTATACGTTTTACTGCTATTTAGCAAGTAAGCAGAATTCAGCGCTCTTTAGTCGCTACAATGTTGCAAACTAAAGCAATTGAACCTCCTGAAGGGGAGGGGGCGTACACTCAGCTAAAATGAACAGCGGAGAGACGTTCTAAAAAAGGTAAAAAATAAAATTTTTAGCATCCAGAGATTTTTCAGTCACCATGGCGACCTGAATTCATAGAATATATACATCACAACTCTATCAAGTCAAAGCAAGGTGCGTATCCTCACAGGGACTCCATAATCCCTTAAGGAAGCTAACAAGGTTATTCAATAAAAGTTCTTATCGTTTAAAATGGTGCTAATTTTGCCCTAACCAATCAGACGTTAGCTTTCAAATGTTAAATAAGATCTAATTGGTTGGGGCAAAATTAGCATCATTTTAAACAATAAGAACTTTTATTGAATCTCCCTGTATGTATATAAATGAGCCGCCCACGTTTTTTAATGTAAGCAACTCAGTCCACTTTTGCCTCATACACACCTGCGATCCTGCAACAGGGAAACAGGAAAAAATTGAGTGAAGGACCATACCGATTTGGTTTAACTCAATTCTGCTTAACATTTATTTGGTGTAATAGAAAGCAGCAAGATTTTTGTTTTTTTGGGGGGTGGGGTACAGGTCTAGTAGTTGGAGGCCAGTCAGGGACAGCCAACGGGCCACATGTGGACCCTGGGAATCACTTTGCCCAGGTCTGGTAAAGTTAGGGAGCCCATACCCATTTAGCGGAAGACTCCACATACGTGACCCCAACAGATACACATACCGTATATACTAGAGTATAAGCAGAGGTTTTTAGGTTTAAAAATCAGCCTAAAAACCTTGCCTCGGCTTATACTCGGGTCAAGAGCAGACTTACCTTAATTCCAGATGCTGCCACATGTCAGGAATGAAAGCTGGCAGTTCCCAGTAGTACTTTGCAGATGTGAATGACGTCATTGCGCAGCTGCAAAGTACTACTGGGAACTGCCGGCTCTGCAAGGATCACTGCACAGAAAGGCTGTAAGTACCGTTAAATGCCCATGGCTACCAGCACGTGATGAAACGCCCATGGCTACCAGTACGTGATGAAACGCCCATGGCTATTTAAGAGATTACTGTCTATTTAAAGGGCAACTAAATCCTCAGAACAATACAGAATTAGAAGGCAGTAGTGGTCATAATTTCAACCCTCGGCTTATACTCAAGTCAATCAGGTTTCCCTAATTTTTGAGGTAAAAATAGGTATCTTGTCTTATACCCGAGTCGGCTTATACTCGAGTATATACGGTACATTGCCAAAGTATTGGCTCTTTTTACTATAGTTCTATAGTAAAGGGAGCAGATACAGACAGATGAATATTTTGTCAGGAACGCCCAACAGCAATCTGGATGGTGGTAGTTTGTCTGCATCATTGTCGGACGCTTTTGGCCCCTCATCGATACACACGATACCCAGTATTTGTCGGGTATCTGCAATGTATTTGGCTAGGTTAAACAATTAGATTTAAAAGCTTGTTTGGGTGGATTACAAAAATCAGGTTATGAACATAAATTAACTACCAGGGTGAGAGATTTATAAAAAAAACAGTGATTTCAGGATAATTTTCTTTTGCTAATTATTTTATTTTACAATTTTTATTTCAAGAACCATAAGGAATAAAAGAGAAGTGATTCTGTACACCATTTAATTAAGGTACAGTATAAATGAAACATCCATAATGTGTATTCAATACACAAAAGTTTTTCCTGACTTTACCTCTCCTGGAGGCAGGAATCAACATTACAAATACCAATACAATTATCTTAATTTCATACCCTATAACATTTACCTTTAAATACACTTAGAAATAACATGGCACAGAGCTGCAGAAGGAGGATTATAAATTAAATCCAATCTTAGCACAACCCCGTGCAATGCACTTTTCAGTTAACTTATTTTCCTCAGAATATGTGGAGTTGAAGAAATTTCAGTGTAGTGTTAAAAGATTATTATATGCTTCATTGAACAATATGACAGTCTGTTTTTTCTGTTCCATTATACACTTTGCCAAGTAAGTGCTTGGCAAATCCATTGTTTTACAGCTTGGCAGGAGGCAGGATTGTTAGGTTATTATAACTTTTTAGTCTCACATTACAATTGTGTCCGCTGTCTCACATTTCTAGGGAGCAGCAACTGTTCAACTTGTACAATGTTCTCCCACTAACACAAAGGTTTAGAACATCAGGTTTAATCAATGCTCAAGAAAAACAAATAACTAACATTAAAAGGGGGAACGGAAAACAAGAATTGTGAACGTGAGGTAATGGAATAAGAGCTATGTTAAGGTGGCTATACACTATAGTGCAGCGACCAGTACTTCCTGAACAAAATTAAATTCTGATCTTTCAGGACCCTGTACCATCTATCTTGGGAAGATTATAAGCAAATGTCCTGATACCAGTCACTGTGGGCAAAGCAAATTTGATACCAGTCAGTGTGGGCAAAGCAAATTTGATACCAGTCGCTGTGGGCAAACTACCCCCTTTTAATTATAAAACCACATCCCATTCAGCAGCATGACAGCATTTGGAATTTTGTTGCACTTAGTAGGAAGTACCAAGTCCTAAGGGACTTCAAATATAAAAAGAGGTACAAATTTTAATCTCTATTGAGGCCTTTATGAGCTTCAGATCCCAGTTTCTTTATCCACCAAGTTATAGGACATTTAGATCTGATCTCTATTGCCCTGGTAATTACTAGGTGTAAGTTTCTAATACCTTAAACTTCATAACTCTCCCTAAATGCCCCTTCTCTACAAAGCCTAGCCAAGGGTAAATGGTTTAAAATTTGTGTCACAGAAGAGTTATGTTGGGAAATATGTGACTTCCCTTTCTGTCTGGTCTCCCCAACTTAGAGGGGACCACAGACAAAAGATCACATAAATAACAAAAAAAAAAAAACAATTTACATGTGATACTTAAATGTCAAACCTTTCACCTGTGTTTGGGTGAACAAAAGTAGACCCCATAATTACTATCGGCCAATATGGACAATTACAAAAGGGTTGCATGTTTACCTCCTTTCAAACCTTGTCTCCTAATTTTTTTCTCTTTCTAGTCCTTTAACTTTAGATGAATTGACCATTGCTCCTATACACTTGTTTCTATGAAATGAGTGGTGGCAAGCAGAATTCTTTGACATTAGGATATGCCTGCCCTAAAATATGCCAGTGCCACTTCAACATCTGGCCTATACTGTATAAGGACTAGGGTGTGACTAGTCTGATCAGATGGTATCGGGACTTTATAGGTACCGAGTGTACTTGCTTTTCCCCACTGAACGATAGGGTCGGCCGAACACTCGTTCGGGAAAGTGGGAAAATTTCCCTCGGCCAAGTGTTTTCCCTATGCTGTGCATAGGGAGAACGCTCAGGACTATGTGTAGCCTGGTTTTTGAAAAATGACAGACAGGATCTTGCAGATCCTGTTTGTGATCTTTCAAAAATCCAGTGTGTACCCAGCTTTACTTGTGGATCAGTCTACGGGTAAGTAGTACTGAATGGGCAGCTCAATATGAATCAACTTAAAAGTTCACATTCAGCTCTGTATTTGCATGGCCCCCCATAGAGGGCAGGAATCAGGACAGACAGCCAATGGAAAGCATCATCAGAGAATGAAAACCCGCAGAGACAACAATTGGGTCTTGGGTCCAAGAACACCATGTATGTAGAACACCTTGTTTTATCATTGAGAAAGGGGTATTGTCCAAACCTGATCTATTGAAATTTAAAGGATAAGTACACAGTAAAAAGAAAAAAGTTGTGGCTTTAAAGTAGCCAAAATGTTTCCTTCTATGATTCCAAATGTTGTTTAACCCCAGATTTGTTTCATAAATTTGATAAATTTGGCACAAAATAGGGACATATTCACGTGATCACAATGTCTACTAAAAAAAAATAATTGTATAATGTATGCAAGTTTGCAGGTAATAGGATATATATGTATGTATAGATTTAGAGATTTTTTAGAGATTTTACATCCACTGCATCCACACATAGCCAAACAAACCCACATTAAAACCAAATTAGTCATGGAAAAAAAAAAAAACTGGATGTAGGGTCAATAACAGTATTTTGCCCTTTTTTTTCACAAGATTTAAAGGAGAACTAAACCAAAAATATTAATTTTAGATAGGAAAACATTCAAGCACCCAAATTTGATATTTTTCAAGTTAAAGAGAACTATACTTACCCCCACACACCCTTCATTTTCATTTGCATTTGAAGTCACCAGGGTGAGAACCTAAACTGCTTAGGCCTCACCCTTCGATTTACAGCTATTTTACTTACCTTAATTTTCCCTCACCAGCCTAGTCCTGTTCCGGCCATCCAGAATTGGACCAAAGCGCAAAAGGACAAAGGGGAAGGTGAGCTGTGCTTGCCCTTGATGGATAGTGGATTGTCATCCAGAAAAAACACAGGATTTGCTGATGTCACCTCACTGAAAAAAAACAAAGGTAACTTTTAAAATGTTAACTTTTTAGAAAGTTTAAAGCAGCAATCCATAATATAGAATTGCTGCCTTGTCTAACCCAAAAGTTAACATTTTAGGTTTAGTTCTCCTTTAACAGCACTATATTTTATTTGCACCGCACCTGAAAGTAATTTAGAATAAAGGTTTGAGCTGTATGTATGTATGTACGTATGTATGTATGTATGTATGTATATATATCTTATCTTGTCACAAACTATCACACACAGGGGACTTTCACAAAACAAAGAAAAATCTTTATTACCGTAATCAGAAAGGTAACAAACACCCCATGGTGCCTCCTCCCCTAAATATCCTCCCACCTGACACACCCACAGTGTACACCCCACTAATATAAACATGAATAAAACATTTTGCAATTCCTTATAACATTAAAAAATGCCTGAGACCAGGTGTTCATCATGCTGTCCTATTGCATAGGAGGTATGTGGAACATTTGTATCATCAAACAGCACTAATCTCCACAACGCGGGCTACCTAACGATCCCATCCGTTAAGGGCAGGGAGGAGACACCGTAGGGTGTTTGTTAACTTTCCAAATACGGCTCCCGTGTGAGCGGAAACACGTCAAAGTAGTAAAGAATTTTTCTTTGTTTTGCGAAAGTGCGATTGTTTGTGACAAGATTGGATACTCAAAGTTCAAATACACACCGGGAGAGATGAATGAATATGTAAGCTGGAGTGGCTTGAGAAAGGTCCAAGACCAAGGGCCGAAAAGTTGCAGTTTATACCACTTAAATAAATATATCTGAAAAAGACCGTGGCGTGCATGCACATTTCTACTATTGTATACTGGATGCAGAGGTGGAGCACCCGTTAGACAGATATACACATGTATACATCAGCATAAAACTGCCTATGGTTGCACAGGACTTTTTATTAACCTTTGTACTAGGACAATGTCAAAATATAAAGTAAATTAAGGATTATATATTGTTTTCACCGTTAGGCTGTGGCCACACTACAACACACAAAATCGCGATCGTTAACGCACGATTGCGTGCACAATTTCTGTATGTTTGCGCATGTTTCACGTTTGCGCATTCGTTTTCGCTATTTACAAAGAGAAAACGCACGCGATTGCTCAAAAACAATGGTTGAACGCAAACAGACACACAATCGCATGCGCAATGGAAATCGGTTTAGCGGAAATCTCGGGTGGAATCGCGAGCGAAAATGCGTGCACAAACACGTGAAAAACTCACTAGTGTGGCCCAGTCCTTAAACGGATTTGTGTTAAAATTGACAAACCTTGATACTAAAAAAAAAAAAAAAAAAAATCCATACCTTGGAAACAAAGAGCTTGGAAAAGGAAATATTAAATTTGCATCTCCAATTAGAATTGAACATGCAATTTCACGCGGCCGAGGCCTCGGCTAAACAACAACCAGCCGTTCTGCCAGCTAGCCCACAAATCTTAGCCGCAATCAAAGACTCAAAAACCTCCCTCACCGTCCTGATCGAGGAGGTGAAAGTCAATGTCGGCCTACTGAGACAGGACTTCCAGGTCCTGAGACAACGTGTGGGAGACCTGGAGGACCGAGTGTCGGCGGTGGAGGACACCATACACCCCCTCCCAAATGACTTGGCTGACCTGCGACAACAACTCAGAGCACAGCAGGCGAGAGCCGATGATTTGGAAAACAGGTCCAGCCGCCAAAATATCAGGCTAGTGGGACACCCTGAAGGGATAGAGGGTAATGAACCAGTGACCTATATCACCAAATGGCTCCTGGATACCTTTGGCGCTAACAATATGTCACCTGTATTCACCGTGAAAAGGGCCCATCGGGATCCCGCCTGACCACTACCTCCAGGCTCAAGGCCAAGACCAATGTTAGCTAAGCTGTTGAATGGGACAGAGACACCATCCTATGTCTCACCAGACAGAAAGGCCAAATACAAACTGAGAACACCACAATAATGCTATTCCCGGATTATTCTATCGACTTGCAGAAACGATGCACAACATTCCTGGCAGTTAAACAATGTTTGAGAAACCTGAATCTGCCATACGCCATGCTGTACCCATCACGACTGCGATTCCAGCACGACAATAACACCAAATTTTTTGATTCACCAGTGGACGCCACGCAATGGCTGGACACCCGGTTTGGCCCAGCTAACAGAAATTAAGAAAATGGCATAAATAACTCACAACAGAATACCCAAGAATCGGGTAATGACTTTCCCCATGCCCAGCCAGACAGTGTCCCCTCTCACCCGACATATATAGAGACCAATATACTATAAAACACCACTGCCCCTTACCCCCCAGTAGAAAGGGAGAAAAGAGAGAAAAAAGGAAACCAAATTAAAATTGCACGTTTCAAATAATACAATACTTGTTAAATAAGCAAAGCTACAAGGTCTATGCCATACCCCAACCTTCAACGCTAAAAGGGGACCAGACTGACTGGGATGGAGATATACCTCAAACCCTGATATATGGTTATGAACGATGTAAATATCTATCATAAATATGATACTGTGACTGCCATAAATACACCCACCCGTATAATATATGATGAGGCTGGACACAGTCTGGCCATACATGAGTCTCTGAGGAACCAACTGCAATAAATACTACTAAGATCTAATCACACCCATAGCTACCCCTGAACGTTAATGGAGAGACACTAATGTACTCACTGACTTATCCTAACTCTCCAGACTTGATAGCTCTGGAGAGATTCTCAAAGCAACCTGTATGTGTTTGTGTTTATGCAGAAGAGGTGATTTGGTATATATGAAGAAATGTAAAATTGAAGCTCATATGTTTGCGTTCCCTGCACCTATGCTAACCCCCTCTATGCTATATATAATCACTTCTCTCGTTTAACTACCCCTATCGGTGCAAATATTTACAATCCTAATAATATTAAAGGGCAATTATAGTGAGAAAATTGTTTTTTTTTTTATTTCTTCTAATGTATCCTATAAGTCATCACATCCATCAGGGTACCTTTAGTTTCTTTAAATTCTACATAGTCCCCGAGATATAAGCCTTTGAATATGCTGTGATTTGTAGGAGCTGCTACACCTCATCTGTCACTCAAAGGCACACACACACACAATCCAAAGCTCCCCTGCAGTACTGTCACACACTCTCTCACCCACACTATATGTACCATGTGCAACATATAGTCAAATGCTGTAGTGCTAAACACAATCAATAAACCATTAACCCAGCAATATAAGCATAACACACTATAAAACTGCCCCTCCCCCCCAAAAAAAAATCTTATATACATACAAAACCAGTGACTCAAATGGAACACTAATACAGTATATATAATACAGTAATACAGACTATATACCAAACAAGACACAGTGCAATCTATGAAATATATAGACTAAAGCAACTGAAATGTAACAGGACAACAAGCAGTGTCACTGTGTTTGTGAAGGTCTCACTACAAGCTGCTGTTACACTGACTCTCTCTTCAGTGATTATGATCTCAGCGAAGCAGGGGGAGAGATATGAACTTTAGGTAAAAAGTAAATAACAATTAGCAAAGTTAGAGAACAGGCAGAGTTCAGTAACTTACTTGTAAAGAATCTCAGCACCACTTGTCCTCCTCTCTCCCCCTCTGCCCCTCCCTTCAGCATATTGCTACTTTATTCCACACTTTGATTGCTTGCAGTCTAGCTCTGGAAGGGAGGGGTCAACAGGATGTCAGCACTTCATTTAAAGTCCTTTCAACTGACAATGCTCGGACTCTGTATACAGCCCGTCACTGCTTGAGGGGGAGTAGACAGAGAGGGGAGGGGGACTACACACCTTGGTACAAACTTCTGCCAGTGTGAAGAAACAAAGCCACACAGAAACATGAAAGTAAGGCAGCTTATACTAAGTGATCTATACATTGTATACAGACAAAGTTTTTTTTTCACTATAGTTGCCCTTTAAGATAATTGTTGATGAGGAAAAGGCCTGAAGCACAAGCAATATACAAGCTGAAGTAACAAATGATTATGTAAACATCTATATATCTATGTATAAAATTAACCATTATATGCTACCATATGTTTTTTTTATATAAACAGATACACAGGGCAAACTACTCCCTATTTAACTTTCTCCCTGCTAACATGGGAGACTACCCCCTCCTCACTCCCACGTCTCATAACAGGAGATTTGTGAAATTCTAAATCCGCTCTATTTTGTAATAATTATATGAGAATATCTACAACTGATTAAAGTGTACACTACTATCTATATGATAGACTGCTTTAACCCACAAATGAAAGTTTATATATATTAAAGGTAACCATGCCTCGAGGATGGATAATTGCTAAGTGATATATAGTTTAGTGGATGAAGATGTGTGGTCCACCACAGAACAGGTTTTCCTACAGGCAGTCCTGTTCTATGCTCGGAAAATAATTATTATGAGATGGCTATCTAACAAACCCCCAAAGATCAATAAATGGATCAAACTCAAACAACGATTTACCATATATCAAAATTGTGTACCAACACAGGAACTGCCCCGACAAATTACAAAAAATATGGGGTATGTGGCGTGAGTCACCCAACACAATAGCGTAACCCTGAGATATATCAAATCACCAACTAACTGGTGATTGAAACTTCATTACAGCAATATATATAGATGGGGGCCCCCGGTGGCGTAGCCAGGCGGGCGGGCAGCAATGCAATGCAATTCAATATATAATATTTAATGAAGACATACAGGCAAGTGTTATGTGTTTTATGTTTTAGAATTGAAATTTAATTTTGACTTTGTCGCTTAAAGGACAATTATACTCACCTTTTCCCCGATCCACTGCAGCATAGTACCCAGGGTGAGGACCTAAAATCGCTAAGTCCTCACCCTGGGTTCTTTCTCTAACTCCTGCACTACTTACCCCAAATCTGCTTCGCCGGTCGATTCGTTCCTCCGCTCTTCCTGCTTCAATGACAGATCGCGAGGCAGCCAATAGGAAGATACGCTCTGCAAGGAGGCGTGTCTTCCAATTGGCTGCCTCGCGACTGTCACTGACAGTAGGAGAGAGGTGGAACAGTCTGGATCGCCGAAGCAGATTTGCGGTAAGTAGTGCAGGAGTTAGAGAAAGAACCCAGGGTGAGGACTTAGCGATTTTAGGTCCTCACCCTGGGTACTATGCAGCTATGGAGGAAGAGGAGCGAGGGTGAGGTGAGTATACTTGTCCTTTAAGAACCGTAAACTATATATTGTGACTTTACTTATGTAACAATGTTATAATATAAACACTATTGACAAAGTCAATAATATATCCAAATCCACATATTCGGTAAATATATATGAAAATAATATGTCAAATATGTTAACAATGTATAAGAATCAATGCTGTGTTTTAGAATCAAATAAAATGAGTTTAAAAAAAAAAAAAAAAAAAGAACATGCAATTTCAAAGGGGCCACTATATAGAAGACAAAAAGGGGTTTAACAATGCTGTGTCGGAGGCATTGTTTGCTTGCTTGATAAACCTATGTGAGAATTTTTTTTCCCCTTGGGCACAGAAGACAACAGATTAGTATTTTAAATCTCATTTTACAGGATTTCCTTAGGTCAATCAGTGTAGCCACTCAATTTAATATACTGAATTAAATGATAAAAGACAAATATAAAGAACATAAACTGAAGAAAATTGTGAACCCATAATATTATAAGTAAGGTGTATGTTCCATTTAAAGGGACACTTAACATTGACCACCTGTTGAGCCTAATAAATTGGATTTGTTAGCATATTCTTCCTATTGGTTTAATTAAAAATTTGTCTGTGGTAGGAGTTCCTATATGCATGTTACTCTGGTCTTTCTACTTTTGAAAGTCACTGTGGGAGGGAAATGATTTATAAGAATGTTTCATTATCTTTCATACAAAAGAGACTTGTATTTCAGTGTTTATTTGCCAGGAATTGACACGGCTACCATTACTTACAATACTTCTTTCAGTATTTACTCATTAATTTATTAAACAGTCATACAACATTGTTTGCAGGTGTATTGTATCAGTGGTCACAAAAAAAAAAAAAAAAACAATCTGCTGTTGCATTGGTTTAGCAGAATGATGACTTAATTTGGTGGTTAATAATAAATAGTACAAATAATTCATTAGAGCAGTGTATCAGTATTTGGATAAACATGGTGAAGTGTTCTAATTTATAAAAATCAATATTCGTTTACCTTTCATAAATAGCTGGTTCTTTTTATTTAC
This sequence comes from Hymenochirus boettgeri, assembly GCA_019447015.1. Taxonomy (NCBI): domain Eukaryota; kingdom Metazoa; phylum Chordata; class Amphibia; order Anura; family Pipidae; genus Hymenochirus; species Hymenochirus boettgeri. Next base: position 317,753,262 of record CM033469.1, read on the forward strand.
CAAGCTCTGTTATTGTCGGTCTGTGTACTACACCCTGGATCAACAATGGTGCAAGGCACTGACAGAATGGACTCTAATATTCAATATCCAGCCTTTAACTTGTTCCCATGACCAGTGCTAGGTTCATTATGGTAAATAGGTAATTATATGATTCCTACTTTATATAGTCCTTGTGCGTTCATACTGGTAATGATAACATTTTATATTTATTAATGTGTAATTATTCAATAAGTATTATTAAAAAGATTATATAGAAAATGTGATTTATGGATTTGCTAAAAAAGCATCCACCTTAAGACTTTAAAGGGCATGTAAACCCTTAAATCCTTTATTTGCAACTAACTAGCTGCTGTTATTTATCACTTTTTAGGGGTAGGCCACACTGCTGCATTTTTTGGGCCTTAGCGCACGTTTTCAATGATCTGAAAAAAGCGCATTCGGGTGCGTTGCGATTGTGATTTGCGTTCCGCATTTTAAATCGCATGCATTTTTCAATACTTAATTAAAAACCCGCATGCGCAAATGCAGCAAAATCACACATAAAATCGCATGCGATTCCGTGTGCGATTGCGTTGCAGTGTGGCCGTGCCCTTACATGGATTTATTTCCATATTGCAGAGGTTACCACCTCCTCCCCCACTCAAATGAGCCTTTAGGAATTTTAACATGGGCAGAGGAGGCAGCAGAGGAAAGTTTAAATCATTGGCTATGATATCAGCAGTCACATACTTGAGTACATGATGGGAGGGGTTTGCTCTGCCAGAAAGGAGGCAATAATTATCCTTAAAGGGCATGTACACCCCTCTTTGAGTATCTTATATCAAAAGCGAAGATCCGTTTTACTTACAGTTTGGAAAGATGTTCCCCTGCTGTGTAAGAAGCCTTACAAGCCGATCCAGCGCTGCTTAGCCCACACCTTTGCTGCTGCTGCACGTGCCCTTAACGTGCCCAAGCAGCAGCACCAGAGGCTCCTTCGGTATTGGCCGTCAACCAACCGTGACTGACGGCCGATACCAGGAAGAAACTGTAAGTAGAACAAACTGTAAGTAAAACTGATCTTAACTTTTGGGGGGTGTTCTATTAGATACTACATTTTTGTAAAAGGGTTGGAATTGAGGGGGGGGGGGGAGGTAACTAAAAAGTGACTTTGTTTTAAAGGTGTACATGTGGTGCTTTGTAAAATCTGTTGATTACTCATGTGCTGCTTTTGTAGGGTACAGTTTACATGAAAGTATTCTCTCAGTCAGGGCTACACTAGCATGTTTTTCTCTCGTTTGCGCACACGTTTTAACACGCGATTGCAGCCGCGATTTTCGTTAACACGGAAATCACGAGAATGCGAACATTCCTGGGATTTCCGATACGCATGCGATTGCGCGTCAGTTTCCGTTTTGCATACAATCATTTTTCTTTGCGCAATCGCATGCGCTCTTTGAAAATAGCAAAAAACGCATGCGCAAATGTGAAAACGCACGCAAACACATGGAAATGCGATAACGCACGCAAAAGCATGAGTGCTTTGATGCGTTGTAGTGTGGCCTCAGCCTTAATTATAGGTTTAAAAAAAAGACCAAATAATGTGGCGCATTATGATTGGCCCTCAGTTAGTTTCTTATTTGCAGGCTGAAGTTAGTTTCTAATTCGGATTTCAATAAGAACTGGTGTTTTGCAATAGGTAAACCAGTTTGGGCCACTGAAAAAACACAGCAGACAGACATGTACATACCCCTGGCACTTAATTCAGTAGAGTCCAGCCTGGCCCAAAATAGTTTTGGGCATACAGATTTTAATAGAGATGTATACAGTTAGTTTTGCTTGGGGCATGTCCACCCCTCAAACTAAAATTTTACCGACTACTGGCCCCACTGTACAAAAGAAAAAAATCCTTACCTTACATCCATGCTCCTTGTGGTTCCCCTGTTCTGCCTCTTTAAAGTGCAGGAAACTGCTGGGTAGGAGCTGTCAGTGCCTCTTCCTGTGCCTGTATCTTGGCTAGCCTCATCAAGGTATGAGGCATGCTCAGTTGAGCCTTTTCCCCCCCTCTCCCTCCTTCCCTCCCGATCACTCCATGCTAGGGAGTAATGTAGCTTTAAAAGCTTTTGGGACAAAGCAGGGGATACCCTCCCACCCCCCACCGCTATATTCGTTAATCTAAAATCATTGTCAATCTCTATTTACAACTCCTCGATCCTGCGCTGTCTGCAGTTAAGTCAGCCGCAGCTGTGATTGGCTGCCTCTCAGCCAATCACAGGCACGGCTGCCGGTCCGGCCCCCTGCTTGCAGTTCCGGTGGGCAGGGGAGTTTGCTTGGCCATTAACTCGCACATGCTCAGTAAGTCTCTCCCACAATGCAATACAGCTGGATATCATCTACACTTACTGGGAAAGCAAACTTTCTTTTGATTGGCCATTAACTCGCACATGCTCAGTAAGTCTCTACCACAATGCAAAGCTAAAGGATGTTACTGTAAAGCATGCATTGCGTCAGGATGTGATGTAGTGCTACAGCAGCGACCAGAAGCACACCTATTGTATAATAAGGACAATAAGGAAATGGAAGCAAACTTCCATGCAGAATTTAATAAATTTGAGAGGTGCGTCTATAGCTCCCATTTTGACCAGTCCATTCAAACGTGGGGAGATTCTGTAGGTTAGTACTTTTTTTATTTCATATGCCATTTACACACTGTTACACACTTATATATTTTTATTTTGTACATATTAATAAACTAATTCATCTTATACCTTTTTACATTACAATATACACTTTTACTATGTATAATATTATTTTAGCCTACCCCCACCTACATAGTACAGTCTAAAAACTCAATGCAATCTCCAAAAAATGGAAAATAATTTTATATAAAGGAAGGATATATTATGTATAAACTGATATAAGTGCAACAAGCCTTGACACATTAGGAATGAGATCCCTGCCCTGAAGAGCTTACAATCTAAGTGGGAGGGACAACATACAGATGCAAGTGGAGGAGATGGGTACAAAGTGCTTAAAAGGTCTAACAATCATTTGTTCTGCTGATGCACAGAAAGGTAATATAACCTTTAATTTGAAAATATTAATGGATGTCACCATCCATAATTTAAGGCGGGAGGCAGCAGTGTTAGTTGGGGGTCTGTGGAGAAGATTTCCTTGCGAGGAACAGAGGGCACGGCCTGGAACATAAGGGACCAAGAGAGAAGTAGGGAGGTGCAGTGGAGCGAAGGGATTTAAAGGTTAAAAGTAGGGTATATAAAATGAGCCATTATTCCCTTCTGGAGCAAATAAGGTCCATATATATGGTTTAAGGTGAGGCAGCCACCTCAAAAATAAATAAAGATAAAAAGGAAAGTGTATCAAGTCTTTTTACCCCAAACCAGGACTCCTCAAAACCCTGCTTTCGCAATACTTATTTGTTTCCTGGCATTCTTTAAAGAAGTCCACCAGTCCCTCCCGCACTGTGCCAGCCACTTCTACAGCTTTTCACAAGCTCATACACCTGTAAAGTAGGCGGTCCATGCAGCTATTTAACACATTATGTTGATGTCAGGGACATGACTGATAGCTACCACTGGAAGAGTGGTGAGGGACCAGTGGACTAAAAGGTAAATATCTTCTTTCAGGAACCCCAGGGAGCAAGGTAAGTTTTGTGGGGAAAAAAAAAAAAAATATATATATATATTTATATTTTTTGGGGGGTGGGTCACTGCTCTGCCCAGATGTCAGTTCTCCCAGGCAATTTATAATCAGCTATATAAGGTATGATCAGCTTACAAAGGTGTAAGTACCAGAACACAAGTATCACAGACTGATGGGGTTCATGTACAGTAAATTCATGGCCAAGTTTTTCAAGGGTTCTAGTTCCTCTTAAGCTTTGTAGTGTCTTGTCTTACGTGACCCCTTTTATTTAATAGAATATAATTTTTTACATAATACTGCATAAAAACACTGGAGTGTAGTTGGGTCTTATTCTCTTTAGAGTGACATGTCAGCAGTCAGCAGTTAGTCATTCTGCCAGTTATTTATGAGAAAGATTGTCTTTATATACACCTTGTTTTTATATACCTTGTTTCATTAATGTTAAGAATAGTGGAAATTACATGACCTATATTGTCATGTAAAGAATGGTGTGACTGTAACACTTACGGCCTATGACTGCTGCTGTATTCCTTTAAACGAGGAAAATCACTTTTGGAAACAACTATATGCATTGCTTTTCGTGATTTGGTACAATAACGGAATTATGTTTGTTGCCTTTAGGTGATTGGGCAATATGTGTCAGAGTTATTGAGAAGCCAGGTAGAATGCTGCTGGTAGTGCAGGCCATTCATTCTGGAAACCAGATGGGAAAGTAGTTAAGAGAAGAAGCCCCCAAGGACTAGATAAAAAATCTTCCAGCAACATCTGGACATGCAAGAAGGTAATACCAGAGAAATAAATCACTTTGTGAAACAGAATACTTATCATGCCTAGAAAGATCCACATCAACAAAAAGATGGAAGACTCTGGAAATCAGAACACAGCCTGCAGTAATATGTTGCATTTTACAGCAGATAAGTGCACATTTTTCATTTAGATAAGTCTCATTTGTCTTACACCAGCCGTTTTCTAGGCTTCCATGTCCCACACTCCTAACTTCCAGCCGATTGTTTGTGCTCCAGTCAAACTAGGTGATTTCTCACTGAATTTAGAAGACAATGATAAGTAATGGATCTGTCAATTTATGGAGAAAATATTAAAAAATGAACATTATTAAGGGTGTGGAGGTCGGAATAACTCATGTCCTGTTATTTTTTCGTTTGGGAATGGGGTGAACGGGGAAGCAGTAATAAACTCATAAACATGGGGTATGTTTTATTTCAACAAGCAACTGTTGGAGGAATTGGAAGCAGGAATCGTTTGTCTGTTATTAATTAATTAATTATATAATTATAAAATCAAAGCTTTCTTTTAATATTAAGTAGTAAAATGACATTGAGGTAGATCAGTGTTATTGTAAATTGAAAGAGAAACAGGAAAGGTCTGGCCCACATTGACACTGGTTAACATATTGACAGGCTCCTTGCTAGAGATGGCTGGATCGTGGATCTGAACCTAGTTTTGCAGCAGATTTTCGGGATCCGCGGATTGTGGGTCTTGCAGAATTTATGGAATTCTGCTTTCTGAATTTTTTACGAACCCTGTTTGAAAATTTTTGAAAATCCTTGTTCATTCGAGGATTTCCAAACGCTCGAGCACTTCACGCCATTCGATAATCACAAGGGCACTTATAAGTCCCAGGGAGGGGGTTCCCGGATTTGAGCTGTGGGACTCCTAAAGCCCCATTCTAAGGGCCACAATGGTCCTTTTAAGAACCCGGGAGAGGGATCCTGGTTGAGCCGCTGGACCCCTGAACTTCCAACTACGGGCATTCGAGGATTATCGAAATGCCAAATTAGAAAATCCTTGAACGTACGAGAATTCTTGAATTCAAGGAAGACATCCCATGGAAACTGGAAGTAGTGTGCGTGTGACAATTTCCCAGGACCCAGAGTCATGTACAGTAAGTTACCATTGCTATTTTACCTAATATTTAGGCGGATATGTGCAGATTTTTTTCTCACATTGACTAATGGGTTTTTCCGCTGGCGGATTTTAGCAGTTTTGCCCATCTCTACTCCTGGCTTGGTCATTAGTTAAAAAGGAAAATGAGAGCAAAAACGATAAGTGGTCACCTGAGAGCCCCCTAATAGTATATAGTATATTCTAAATTATCTTTGAGGGCCCCCAGAAAGTCATTTGATGAAACAAGGAATTAGCTGACATTTGATTGGTTGCTGCAGATTCATGCGTTTCATTAATATTTATTTAGCTGCTCTGACTTGTTAATTATACTACATACAGTATGTAAGAGAATGCGTCACTGAGCTCTAAATGAAATTCGATTGGTTATTAAGCCCTCTTATAATTTCTCATTTACACTTGTTCCATCGAACATATCTAGAAAAAGCAGTTAGTACCATATAGATCTGTATACAGTTCAGAAAGTCTTTTAAGTAGCAAAGCTTACGTGAAATAATATTTCGTATTAAAGAAAATCCTTCAGTGATTGTTCTTTTATCTACACACTACAGATTGCAGATATCTATTCAGTAAATTTCATTTTTTTTTCTTATAAATGTCAGCGTTGCTCACATATGTTTTTTTCTTGAACAGTACATGTACGATTCTATTAGCTGATTTTTCTATGTGTCTGATATACAAAGTACTGTACTTAAAAGGCACAGATCGATTATAGCATTTGGCTAAAATATATACTTGTGAAGGGAAAAAATATTTCTTCTAATATATCATTTGGTAAGCAATGTAAATTCATGTCATGGAACAACAGCAGCCATCAGAGTATCACTGTAGGGAGGAATGCAAAATAATCTGTCGACATTTATGACTTGTAAGCACATGCTCTGCTGCCTTTTATCTGCCGATGTAAGGAAAAGCGATGATAGAAGGTCATGGAATACAGGAATCTTACTGGGTAAACCCACAATGTGAAAAGCATACATACTGCGTTTGGGGATATGGGCAATTTTTGATCTAGAGAAAAAAACACTTTGGAACAAATGAAAATGTTAATCATGAGAGGATTAGTTTTGCATTTTTGTAAAAAGAAAAGTAAAGAAATAGCTAGAGAATTACAATGTACAGATGCATATGATTGTAATATGTTTGGACCATCTGCTGCTTTCCTTTTCAATCCACTTCTCCTTCTGTATTTCTGATAACCCTCAAAATTACGAGGCTACTTATATACATACTGTATGGAAGCTCGAAAATAGCTTGTGTGTAGGAAGTTCATTTTCATTTCGGTTTAGGTGATTTGTGTGTGTTCCCCTGTGTAGTTTCCAGGTTCCTGAGCCATCTACTAGGCTTACTTGGATCTTTCAGATTTTTTTCCACATTGACTTCTATGGATCCGTTTTTGAATTTTTGTATTTTAAAATTTTTACAGAATTATGAAAATCAGAAAACAGAACAAAACTCACTGGTTTTGAACATTTCTTCTTCTGACTTTGAGTTGGATTTAAAGTCGTGTGAGAGGAAATCGTGACCTTACACTTAACAAACTCTACTTAACAGAACTACTTTTGCTTAACAGAGTTTAAGATACTAGTTTTGTAAAGTATGAAATAAACTGCTCCCTGTGATGCTCTCTAAGGTTTAAACTCTTACAGTCAGCAAATATATGTTATTGACCTTAATGTGTCTATCATAGCATAGCAAATAAATATGTACAAGAATACAGCAGGTACTTGGTCAAAATACATTTAGGCACAAATAAACTTGCTGGTTTAAGTTCCAAATACCAGGACAAAACTAGCCTGAAATGTTATGGTTCTATCAGACAGTTTTAGTCCTAGGCTGGCTATCACATCAAGGATTTTTGAACATTAGAGGATTTCTGTCCGTTTGGTAATCCTCAAACGCCTGAGGATTCCCGAACGGCCAAAAGTTCTGCGGCTTATAAGGACCCCTCCCGGGTCCTTATAAGCCTCTTGTGGTCATTACAGGGGTCTTTTGGGGCTTAAGGGGTCCCACAGCTCGAACCAGAACCCCCCTCCCCAGCACTTATAAGTGCCCTTGCGGTCCTTGGAAGGGCTCTTGTGACACTGACAAGTGCCTTTTGGGGATTAATGGGACCCGCAGCTCAAACCAGGACCCCCCTCCCTGGCACTTAGAAGTGTCCTTGTGGCACTGACAAGTGCCTTTTTTGAGGATCCTGCAGCTTGAAACCAGAACCTCATTAACTCTTAGAAGAGCCCTCGGGGGCGTGTCCTCTTTTTTTCCATATCCCCAAGGGCTCCACAATGGGGGTCTAGGTTTCAAGCTGGTGCAATGGCACTTCCAAGTTCTGGGAAAGGGGTGCCCCGGTTCAAGTTTCGGGACCCCTTAAGCCTCAAAAGGCACTTGTCAGTGCCATAATGGCCCTTCCAAGGACCCAGGAGAGGGTCCCGGGTTGAATCGCCGGACCCCTTAAGGCCCAAAGGGCCTTTGTAAGGGCCAAAATGGTCCTTCTAAGGACCCAGGAGGGGGGCCTGGATTGAGCCACGGGACCCCCGAATGTCTGGCCACGGGACTTTCTGCCACGGATTCTCGAATTGCCCATTCAAGGATTACCAAAAACTGCCCACGGAGACCCGGAAGTAGCACGCTTTGGCCAAACCATTTCCCAGGTCTTAGAGCCATTTATAGTAAGTTACCACTGCTATTTAAAGGGCAAATGTGGTCTCAAAACAACTTAGGGTTAAATGAAAGCCTGCAGTATTTTCTTTATAATGAGCAATCACATCTCTGGCTTAACCCTGTGAGAAATAATATAGAGGTGAATGTTCAAACTTCCTGCTTCCAGTAGGTTGAGTGACATCACCTTACCTCTGCTGTCCCATTTCCCCCGGAGGAGAAGCATGCTTAGTTAAGACTTATTGCTGGGGAAATCAGGAAGTACCTGAGGAAAAAAATGACAGTTGAGAAGGGGAGCCTATTAATGCAGACAGGCTGGTCACATGACTACAAGCTGGTCACATGGCTAAAAACAGGAAGAGTTCAACCCGGAATTTACGATTGCTGAACTTTTGCAGAAATAAAAACTTTTTGCGGATTTTCCAATTTTTGGATTTTTCCGAAAATCCACGAATCCTCAAGCAGAATGGATTTTTTGGAAGTTTGGCCATCTCTAGCAGTAATGTGATGTTATGTAAGACCTCTCCCTGCTATCCTTGCAGCACATTTTATAATATTTTCCTTTTATTTTATTCTGAGTTTTTGTTAATACAGGAAAGACCCACACATTTGTCTAGGTACACATAGGCTTTTCTGTGTGGCTATTTTACCGAACAATATTTCTTTGATCCTAGACATTTGTTTATCATTACCATATACTTGAGTATAAACCGACCCGAGTATAAACCAAGGTACATATTTTTACCAGAAAAAACAATAAAAGTGATTGACTCGAGTATAAGTCGAGGGTAGAAATTATGACCACTACTGCCTTCTAATTCTGTATTGTTTAGAGGCTTTAGTTGCCCTTTAAATGGACAGCAGAATTCCCATACAGTAGTCCCATACAGTAAAGCCAACCAGTATGGTTATTACTGTATGGGACTACTGTATGGGAATTCTGCTGTCCATTTAAAGGGCAACTAAAGCCTCAAAACAATACAGAATTAGAAGGTAACAATAGATACCAGTCTCCTTCTGATTCTGTATTGTTTTTTAGTTGCCCTTTAAATGGACAGCAGATTTCCCATATAGTAATAGCCATACTGGATATGGCTATTATTGTATGAGAATTCTGCTGTCCATTTAAAAGACTATTAAAGCCTTGGCACTCCAGATGTTTGGAAACTACAACTCCCAGCATGCTTTAGTAGCTGGGAGTTGTAGTTTCCAAACATCTGATCCTTCACCCTCCCACCCAGTTCAGTGGGTACCTTCTGTGGGCATATTTTCCTGGTGTCCTTCTGCAGTAAGTTACAGGTGAAGTTAGGCAGCCGCTCGCTCGCTCCCACACTTCCTATACTAAAGCGCGGCTGACGTCATTATGTGGGAGGGAGCGAGTGGCTTCCGAATTTCTCAAGTAAGTTTACTGTCTCGAGTATAAACCGAGGTCGGTTTTTCAGGCTGATTTTATAGCCTGAAAAACTTGTTTTATACTCGAGTATATACGGTAGATTAAATTCAGTTTAATTAACACCTCTGGGAAAAGAGAGCTCAGGTCTCCCTTGTGTACAAAGTTTTGTTTATACAGCGTTTACCATACGGTTTTCATAATATTTTTACTAGTCTTTGGCGTCATGTATGATTCAGCATTATGTATGTAGCTTGAATATCTACAGTCCTTGAAAACAGACAATGTTTCCCAATTTGCTTTGTTTATTGCACTTTGTTTTTTAACTTCTTTTTCCTATTAAGCTGTCAACAATGCCTGCCAATTTAAAAGCCATATACCAGGACAAAATTATACCCTTGTTTTTTTTATTTTGATAAACTGAGATGCATGAATAGAATATTAAAGATCAGAGAGGGTTGATTATGTCATTGACTCAAGAAGCATTTTTTAAACCCTAGCACTTTTAAGTATAAATTGTTGCTTTGATTATTAATAAACACATGTAGCGACCTCATGAGTTAGAAATCGGTCCTGGAATAGTAACAATAATGAACAAATAATTCTGGTTCAAAACCGTAGTCAAATATGATAGGACACAGCAGCTGAGACACAGTGGACAGAGTCTGTTCCCCAAAGAACTGACAGGCAATTTTTATGACAAATGACAGGACAGTGACCTGTACAGCCTGTAGAATATAGGAACCCAAAGGGATACAAGAATTAAAAATATCAATTACAATGGAGATCTTTAAAAGAATATAAGATGTTTAATGTGCATGCATAATAAGGCAATAACATACAAAATATTTCCCACCAATCCCCTCAGGAAATAAACAGGAAAATAAAAAGAACAAAGTATAGCTGAGAATCTCTTGGTCTGGTAGGTTCTTAGTAGACAAAATTGGAAGTTTAAAGGAATTGTACACTGAAAAAAGGACTTTACATGTATTCATTTATAGATTGAAATGCAGCAAGCAGCACTTACTCTGATGTGTTTGTGTTGCTGCATGACCTCAATCCAGTATTTGTTTTGCTCAAGCTCAGCCCTCCAGCCTGCTACCAGACTTCAGAATCTGACTTTCTGTAAGGGCAAACATGCTTAGTAATCTCAATGAGGCAGAATTGGGAGAGGGAATTTCCCACCATGCAGTTCACGTACCAACTGTCACCATTCCAATTAACGATTTTTCCTGTACGGCAGCGGTTGAACAGTATTATCGCTATTATATATAAATATGGGCCTTAGAAACTTACAGGGTGATTCAATAAAGTATAAGTTACCTGCATTTGTTCCTGTGATGTAATAACTACTTTGCAACTGTTAATACGTTGCTGGGAATATGTGCGGTGCGTTGCAATCCAATTTCTATCTAAATAGTAGTAAAAAAATGAATGCATATGACACAAGTAGTGGCAACAAAATGGCAGAATTTGCTTCCCACAGACTATAACTAGCACAGCATTGTGTTGCTATAACAGATATTGCCTTTACCGTCTATGTATAGTCCATGTCTAATCCTTATGATCCATAATTCCTTCACTCTTTACTTTTTCCAGTAGACTAATACAAATTTTCAAACCAAAGAAACCAATGTTGATTAAAAGTTCCGTGACCTTTTGATTACATCACATAATAAATAAATGATGCAATGTAATTCATTGCTGTTATATGTAGTTTGGGAACCCCTTTTTTCTACTGATCATTTTATAAAGCTAAAGAGAGAGAGCAGCACCATAGAACACTATGAAGGTTTGATTAGTGCATTGCTGAAGACATGGAAAGTCAGAACTGTGAGAGCCAGTGAGTCTGTGTTATTCTTTCATAGTGTAAATCATTAGTAAAGCATTAGTAAATACAAAACTTGACAAATGCATCTAGTAGGCTCCCCCTCAAGTGCATATATCACTCAGACTTATTAATACAGATTATTGCATATATAAAAACCTACAAAGCAATGATTTGCCAGGAAAATAAAACAAAAATATATTACTTTAAATAACTGAAAATATTTAGTATTTATCCACCTAAAGATGAATACTAGGTTATTAGCCTAATGTGGATTTTAAAGGAACAACTCATTTGATAGTTTTATTTGTATGTACAAACAGCAGATTAGAAGACAGAAATATGTTTCCTTATATTAGTTGTAGAGAAGTGTACCGTGTTAGCCATGAAAGTGAAGACATCTTGGATTATACCTTTTATTGAATAACTAAAATGACTGAAAATGCAAGCTTTTGAAGCATTTAGGCTTCTTCCTCAGGCATGATACAATACTGAATCTTGAAATGCACACTGTTTTATACCTACTAGAACAAAGACTGAATGTCATATTTTGCCCCCATGCCTGATGTAATGCCTGATGTAAATAAAACAGTAAATATACATTCAATAGTCACCGCAGGCAATAAAAAGATTAAACAAACGGTCAGACACACTTCACCTAATGTACACATGGGCGACCCCTGTGAACGAGTATTTTGGCCAACGATAGTTTAGTTTATGGGCGCTCGGTCAATACACTAAAAAATTCAGCCAAAATGACACATCATGTCATCGCACGTGTGTATGGTCTGGTATAAATGAGATATTTATGGGTTTAGGTGGTTTTGAGGAATTTGGTCTGATAATTTTACACAACATTTAGATTGGAAACATAGTAGCACACGGAACTTAGATCCCTGATGAGTCCAGAGTTTCAATTTTCAAAAATAAATTAAAATTCCCATTCTAACCTCTCCTTTAGGGATCTAAAATGTCCCATGAGCACCGGGACTTTAAGATCTTTCAGGCTGTGTCCTTGGCTGCAGAAATGGGCACCCACAAGGACATCTCTTTTATTGGTATTAATTGTGAACCTATCTGAGTTTAACCTTTGTCTCACGGTCTTTCCTGTTTCTCCTACATATAGTCCTGAGGGGCACCTAGCACATAAAACCATGTATACCATATTTGATGATTTACAAACATCATTATAAATACATTTTTAAAATAAACTTTGAATTTTTTTGACCTTTACTTGAACTTTATATATAAAAGATTTTACTGGATTTTGTATCTTTAAATTTTTTTAAAAAAATATTTTCAATACAGTATATATCATTTCTAAAGTGTAATGGAATTACTTTGGAATTTTAGGATTTTTTCTATTAAGATCTACTAAGTCACTTCCTGTTTTAATATTTTTATGGCAGATTAACTGTATGTGTATTACACTTGAAAAAGTGTCTTGACCTGAAACAGGTTGTATGGTGTCTAAAAGAATGAAGCCAAGCCACTTTTTTTGCAGCAAAAAAAGTGTGGTGTCTAAAGCAGTGTTTCTCAACCAGGGGTCCCTGAGAGTTTGCATGGGGGTCCTCAAGAGATTGACAGAAACTGTATGGATCCACCATTGTGATGAATACAGATATATTATCTATATATTTATCAATGTTTTATAAAAATTATGGGTTTGGTTTACTGATGACAATTGAGTGATAAAAAAAAATAAGTAATGTTTTTATGTAAAGGTTCCCACTCTGCGGTGAATGTGAGTGCATTTTTTTAAATTGAGATATATTTATAGATCTATCATTTACATTTGTATAAATTATATATTTTGATGATTTGATAACTGAGAGAAAAACAATAATATAGAATCATAAACAATGGTCTAAAGGAATAAAGCCAAGCCACTTTTTTTGCAGCATTCCTGCCTGAAGCCTGTGTTTTTCTCAAATATTTATTCATAATGATCTTTGAAATGTTTGAACATTTTGGATAGATGTTAAGTTCGAGAAACTGTTTTACCATATAGATTTAACCAGGAAACCTCATTTTTATTTGATGATTTGCAGCAGAAAGTTCTCTTTATTTCTAACCAATATTGGGAACCTGGGCTGGCATCGATATCCTGTCTTCAGTGTGGATGTACTTGCAAGTTTCACACTTTTTCTGCAAACAGGGAGATGTTCCATTTTGTGTGGACATGGGGCCTTTTTAGGGAGCTTCTTACAACCAGTGGTTTTAAATTGGGTGGATGCAAAAAGGCTGCACTTGTCAGCCTTGTCACTAGCGGTTACTCAGCATTGCCGTTAGGAAAAAGATGCATGCAACGTTTTCCTAACGGCAAACATCTGGAACCGCTAGGGACAACGCTGCACGAATGTTGCACAGCCATTCATCTGGACCTAGCCTAAAATGGGTTGGGGTTTCTTGGCTATCTTTCAGAGTATTTCCATTAGGGGGTGGATGAACAAATGGACGGGCAACCCTCATTGGTTGAAGGTGGGCTTCTTGCACAGCCTAACCATAGACACCGCTCTGCTTACACATCACCCCTACCCTTCCCACTTATTTCTTTTCTCTGCTGATTCTCTTAATTGTTGCAGAAACTATGCTGGCAGGCAGCCAAAGATCCTAGTAAGAGGTCAGGGATGGGTATCAAATTTTTATTTCATGGTAAATACTGTAATTTCAAATTATGATTTCTCAGAATCTACAGCTCAGATTTAAAATCTGAAAAAAGTTTTGGAGTTGTGGGATCTGCCTGTCTTTTTTAGACAATGTACATTTTAGACAATGTTTTTAAATAATGATACCCTTTAAACCACCTGACCACCAAAGGGTATATCATTCGGTACATCTTTAATTGCGTCAATCTGAAGGGTAATAATTGGCCTATTGCTTAGTAAACTAAAAATAAGCACCTGCCAGCTGATTCGCCTGTTTCTTCTTTTGATAAGTAAATTGATTAAATAGGGTTAGACAAGCAGTTAATTTCTCTTGGATGGTGGGCATAGGGAGAGATGGGGGATTGAGTGTAGTGCATAAAGCAGTGCAAAGCTAAAGGAATAGTAGAAATAATCAATTGTACAGGTGTAGCCACCTTAAGCCTTGTATAAGGTAGGATACATTTCAAATTTCACAATTAGGCCATTTTAATTAATTAGTTTTGTGTGCAGATTCCAGTGTGGAATAATAAAAAGCTCATTTTTATTAATTTCTAATTGAGAAACAAAATGCATTCTCCTAAGAAGAGTTAAACGCTAATAGCCAATCACCAGATCATTCCCATGGTTTTGTGCACTGCTTACAAAGTGAATAGACAGGAGACAATAGACAAGTAGCATCTATGTAAAAAGAGATGTTTACATGGTAAGGGTCAAAGATAACCATGTTATCTGATGTTTTTCAAACTTCTAATTGTGGAGAAAACCATGAAATTAAAAACAAATGGTGCATTTATCCCAAAAAACTGGCACCTTGTCCTTGACACACATTCAAGGTGATGTAATATGAGCTGCTAACAGCTAAAAAAAAGAATTAAAGGAGAACTATACTACATATTAACTTTTTTCAATAACAGTTAAAATGAAAAGTACCTGTTGGAGGGAGGTAGGATTGGTAGCACAATGTAAACTGCTTCTGCCAGGCTTTCTGTGTGCTTCAGGAAGGCCCAGGGGCAATAACCTAGCAGATGAAAACTATATGGGCTGTAGCTCCTCAACTAAACAATATTAGGAGGTGGCACTACTCAATCTTACCTCCATGTCCCCATTACTCTTCATTTCTAAAAAGTACATTTTTACAGTATAGTTGTCTTTTAAACCCACGATTCTCAATGGGGTCTGCACCATTTCTACTAGTGGCCTCAGGCACCTAATGCAGCACCTACAGCTTTTCATTAGGGGTGTTATCTCAGTGCTCCTTACCTTCCAGGTTCCTACAAGGCAGAGGTAAGAGGTAAGTAAAACAGACCTACAACCCACAAAACTGCTGAGTAAAACCATATATATCACTGTTTTTTCCAAAGCGATTTCTAACCAAAGATTTAACATACCTGTGTAAAATATGTAAAACTATTTATTTCAGACTTTCCCGCAAGTGATTTCACTTAAACCCCTTTTTCATTTAGGCATGAGAAGATAAAATGTAGCTTATTTGTCAGCTCCTCCCTTTTCCCTTGACGAAGTACACTGAGCATGTCTGACCTACTATGAGAGGGGAAACCCAGGGTACAGAATTTATTTATTGACAGATTATGGGCTACAAGGTCTGATGACTTAAGTTAGGTACACACCTAGCGATTTTTCCTCCTGACCAACCGTTCGCTACTTTCGACCGGTCGGCCAGGAGGAAGGACTTTCGGTCGCAGCAAAAGCAGCCGCGTCCGATAGTTACCACGACCGATCGTGCGGTCCATGGAGGATCGCACGAACGGACGAGGTTTTCCACCATGTCCGATCGTCCAATTCGAACGAGCGGTCGATCGGACATGGGCACATTCGGATGCGATAATTTCAGTCCGATTGACCGATACACTGAACTATCGGTCGATCGGACCGAAATATCTCATCGTGTGTACCCAGCTTTATTCATTGCAATTGTTCCTCCATTAACAACTCATTGACTGGACTTCACACCCAGTGGGTGAATTGTTTTTGAATGTGCTTCATAATAATAATGAAACAGAAACTGTCTATTGAGCTTCTTTAGGCTACAGAGATGTTCCCAAAGACTGTTTTGTGGAAAAAAAACATAAACTTATGCACATTTTTGTTAAAAAAACAGTAGTAGAAAATGTCGTAGGTTTTGGTTGTTATGTTACAATGATTAATTTCTGCTATTTTTTTCAACAAACCTCTTTAATTAAAGCACAACATATTCCTTCCTGTTTGCAGAGGCAATTATTGCAGAAGCAGTCCCTTTAATCAGTAATGTAGCAACTGTGTGATGGTTGACTGTTGTCTGCATGCAACCCAAACGCATAGCTTTAAAGAAATGGATTTTTGCAAATGTAAAGTTAATTGATTACTAAAGCTTCCTCTGAAGCTACTATATCCCAAAGTTACTTTAGTCCAAATAACTTTTGATTTACTAACATTAATTGTTACTATAGAAACAACAGAATGAACCACATTAAGACAGTCTTCCTTAATCTTTTTTAGAAGTCTATGAGAGAATAATTTTGTGTGTGAGAACTGGGAATGCACAAAAAAATAAAAAAAATGTCTACACAGACTAGAAAAAGGTGATTTGCTGACCTGCAAGCTTTTCTGTTTAGCAAGATTGGCAGTTACTGTCCATGTGCTGCCTGCTCTGCATTTGTATGATAAATTAAACTGACCTTTAAACAATGCCTAAAAAAGTGTCAAAGATAATGTCAAAAGCTCTCGGCAGATTGAAATTGATTGATCCAAGAGTTTCCTGGCAGAAGTAATCATTTTATCTAATAAAGAATAAAGGTATATTCTCTTTTTTTTTCAGGTCATTGAGTTGGACCTCAAAGTCATGTCCTCTTATCTTTTTCAAAGAATCTGATTTATTTTTAAAGATTTTCTCCAGGTTGGACTATTTGATTAGGACAACAAATTATATAAAACAGTAAGTTAAAATTAAGCACAAGATATATACATTTAAATTAGGGTTGTACCTTGTTAAACGTGTTAAGCCCCTCAATAGGCTTGTAATACAATACTAGACTTTCACATATTTACTGTTTTTTGGATAGATTGATAGGTTAGTTGAAAATGAGGATTTAAGTGTAATTTTGTTTGTAAACAAGATAATTATTGAGCTGGATATGGAAGTACAGGTAATTATTCAAAATTAATTTTTCAAAACCTTGATCACTGTTTAGGGGCATATTTATAAAGGTTCGTTAACTTTTCGCGGCCGTTTTCGTGGACATTAACGCATAAATCGTCTTACCGCGATTTATAAAAGTCCGAAAACGGCCGCGAAAAGGTAACGAAACGTAACCTTTCGCGGCGATACTTACCTGTTACCGCCGCTTCTATTTATAAAGCGTCGGTACTGGTTTCGCTCGGGTAGTATCGGCTGTTTTACTTCGCCACCTTGAAGGTGGCGAAGTCAGCCGATACTAACCTCCCGCGCGGGGATGGGCAGGCAACCCGCGGCGGGTGGTCGCACCCGCCCGGAGGACACGCCCCACCCCGCCCACACCCCCGCGGCGGCGGCGACCACCCGCCGCCGTCCCAGCAGCCCTCCCAACCCGTTCCCCCGCTCGCGGCAATCTCGGAAGGGAGGCTAGGAGGGGCTGCCGGGAAGGGGCCGCAGCAGGGGGTCGCGACCACCCGCCGGCACCCCCTCCCTGGCAACCCCTCCAAGCCCCCCGCCCGGGCGCTCCGGGGAGGGGAAGGGAGGGAGCCGCTGGGGGGGTGGAGGCTCCCTCCAGCGGGGCCCTGAGAAGGGCCTTTTGGGGCTTAGGGGGTCCCGCAGCTCGAACCGGGACCCCCCTCCCCGGCCCTTGTAAGGGCCTTTGCGGCACTTACAAGTGCCCTTGCGGCTCTGACAAGAGCCTTTTGGGGCTTAAGGGGTCCCGCAGCTCGAACCGGGACCCCCCTCCCCGGCCCTATCAGGGCCTTTGCGGCACTTACAAGTGCCCTTGCGGCTAACAAGAGCCCTTTGGGGCTTAGGGGTCCGCAGCTCGAACAGGACCCCCTCCCCGGCCCTTGTAAGGGCCCTTGCGGCACGACAAGTGCCTTTGGCGGGGGTCCCGCAGCTCGAACCGAGACCCCCAGTGTGCGGCTCTTAAAAGAGCCCTTGGGTGACGTTTCGGGCTGGCGACACCAACCCACTCAGGTCGCACGTTCCAGGCAGACTCCCTGCGGCCGACAGTGAGCCCGTGGCACCGCGGCCTCAGCGGAGCCGATGTTGCCAGCCGCTTCTTTTCTCTTTCTTCAGCCATCTACTGCGATCTTGATTGGTTAATGTAAAGCAAGTATTAAAAAATTGACCAATCAGAAACGGAATGGATTTCTGCAAACCTATATAAAGTGGAGCTTTCCGCGCGGAACTCAGATGCCATCGCAGTAGATGCCTGAAGAAGAAAGAAAGAAGTGGCTGGCAACATCGGCTCCGCTGAGGCCGGCGGTGCCAGCAGGCTCACTGGCGGCCGCAGTGAGTCTGCTGGCATCGGCACCTGAGTGGGGTTGGTGTCGCCAGCGAAGACGTCGCGTCGGATCAAGACGCCGGCAACATCGGCCTCGTTGAGGTCGCCGGCGCCTGCCGGGGGTACCCCTGGCGGCCGCAGGGGTACCTCTCGGGGGTCGGCGGCCTCGGCGGAGTGGTGTCGCCGGGACTGGAAGAAAGAAGACGCCGCCCAAGGGTTCTTTTAAGAGCCGCACTGGGGTCCCGGTTTGAGCTGCGGGACCCCGCCAAAGGCACTTGTCAGTGCCGCAAGGGCCCTTATAAGGGCCGGGGAGGGGGGGTCCGGTTCGAGCTGCGGGACCCCCTAAGCCCCAAAAGGCCCTTCTCAGGGCCCCGCTGGAGGGAGCCTCCACCCCTCCCAGCGGCTCCCTCCCTTCCCCTCCCCGGGAGCGGCTGGGGCGGGGGGCTTGGAGGGGTTGCCGGGGAGGGGGTGCGCGGCGGGTGGTCGCGACCACCTGCTGCGGCCCCTTCCCGGCAGCCCCTCCTAGCCTCCCGTTCCGAGATTGCCGCGAGCGGGGAACGGGTTGGGAGGGGCTGCTGGGAAGCGGTGGCGGGTGGTCGCCGCCGCGGGGGGTGTGGGCGGGGGTGGGCGTATGCCCCGCCCCCTTAGGAGCGGCGTCGGGAAGGGATTTTAAGTCCCTTCGCGGCGATACTATACAGTATCGCCGCAAAGGGGCTTAAAATTACAGCAGCACATCGTGGCCGCGATAGGTATCGCGGGAATAGCGCTCGCCGTTATAAATACGGCGATAGCGCTATTTTCGCGGACGCGATGTGCGGCGGTAATTTTTTTGCACTATTATCGTTTCTTTATAAATATGCCCCTTTAGTCTGTATACACATGGGCCAATATGTTGGCAATGTTTTCCCCCTCAATAACCAAAATATTGTGCTGGACGGTTAATTGGTGCATACACAGCCAAGTAGCTGCTTTTTAAAGAAATCTCTTTCCAAAAGTGCACAAGGGGCTTAAATGCATAAATGCTTACCAATAGTGCTGTGAAAGTCCACCCTTTTGCTTTGTGCACATTCGTTTGCGGGTCTGATTCATGATGCACAAGTCTGTTCCGAAAGGCCATTTTGACTGACTATTGCTTGTATTGTATGGGAACTTGATTAGGTCTTGTTGATTATCCACCAGCTTAGATCATCAATGAAGCCCGACCAAAGGGGCGTTTTGCCTGATACTGATATTCGTCCAAAGTGGGCGTTCTTAGAACACGCGTGTGTAGTAGGTTGGTCCACGATTGCACTTGTGCACAGACCTTAAAACACATTTTCTTAATTTATAGGCCAGAAATTATAAATTTCTTGACTTGGAAGGTAATTCCTAAACATAGATGCAAAGTGAAATCTTCCACTACAGAGAGCCCTGCAGTTAGGGCCCCTTTTCCTCATTGATCTTGCACATTTTCACATTCTTTAATCAGCTACTTTGTTACCAAAATGATTTCTGGAGTAAAAGATTATATTGATAATAGCAGGCATAGCCTTAGCTACAAACTACACAGATAGTTATACAATAATCCTTTGAATTAGCATAGCAGTCTCTTGATATGGCAAAGTGTGCTTGCTAGGCTTAAAGGCCTTTGGGATCTTAAAGGGCATATCCCCCCCAAAATGACATTTGATATTCTGATAGAGCCCCCAAAACCTTAAGATCGTTTTACCCAACCTGCCAAGAACTACACACAAAGGGGCATATTTATAAAGGTTTGTTAAGATTTGTTAAACTTTTTGCCTTCTTTAATGCAGCCTTTTCTCCTAATTTGGCCTTTTCACTATTTATAAAGCAGTAATAACCAGTGGTGAAAGGTCATTACCGCTACATTTTGCTTTTCGCCATACATCGCTGCGGTAACCGCTCAAGTATATTTATAAAATGGTAAAAAGTGTATTTTTGAGTTAAGTTCAGCCATTCCAATTCGAAACGCATAAGTGCCCATTTATTTAGCCTGCCAATGGGTCCATGGAGGTGTCAGTACATTGTGGAGTGTTTCTCAATACTAATAAGTACTCAGGGGGTGTTAGACTATTTTCCACCATTTAATGTAATATGATCTGCGATTTCGCTTTTTTAAGGTTAATTTTTTGTTTTTTAATTTTTTTTTTTTAAGGTTCCGATTCAAAGTCAAATGTGGGTCTGGGACATATTTATAAAGGGGCATTATTTTTTTTCCCCACCAGCCTTTACAATAATTTTTTAAACTTTTAACTTTTCCTTTCATCAAAGTTATTAAAAAGGCGAATTTTCATCAAAAGCGAAAATTATCTATCAAAAAGTAGCACTAATAATGCTGAAAGAGTTCAGCACATATGATGGTAAATAGGTAATTCTCCCTGGTGGATTTTCAAAGTAGTTAACTGGTTAATACACACTGAACACCTATCTTTGTTATTTAAAAATAGACTAACACATGTGGTGTTTTTTTCAGCCCAAGATATAATAAATAGTGTAAAAAAACCACATTTGCAGGGAGATGCAGTATCCCGCGCTAACAAGAAAATAAGCGCTAAAATCAAGCTAACCTATGTACTAACGTCTTAGCGAAGGTTTTGCACTGCAAAGCGATGCAATAAAAAAACTAGCGCCGGTTTTTGTGCTAGTTTTTTGCGCAACAATTAACGCCTCTTCAATGGTGTCTTTAAAATATGAACAGTGTTTTCTTAATGTATTAACGGTCGCAAAGTGATTAATACATTGCGGAAACGAGTGCACGTAGGTTGCGATAGCGAAATATATTGCATCTCCCCCTTGGTGTTTTTTTCAGCCCAAGATATAATAAATAGTGTAAAACTCAAAAGCCGAATTTTCTCTATTTTCTTAATAGGACATTTTTTAGTATTGCTTATTTTTAGCAAACTACAGCTAATTGTCAAAACAGTTCCATTAATATGGAAACATACCATAGTGCTGTGTAAGAAATAGTCATGTTAATGGAACATTCCAGTAAGTGATGAAGTTTGGCGAAAATTCTGGTAACACTGCAAAAAATGCAACAAAAGGGAGAAAGGGGCAAAAAGGCGAAATTTCACCTATTTATAAATAGCTTTAAATAAAAAAAGTGACAACACACTTAACGCAATGAAAAAGGCGAAAACTATCGCCACACATCGCCTTAGCAAAGGCGAAAGCGAAAACAATCGGGTTTATAAGTAAGGCGAAAATATCGCTATTTGTCATTGCAATGTCCTGCGATAGCGAGATGGTGCAAATAGCGCTCCTTTATACTGTAAATATGCCCCAAAATTAGTTATTCAGCATCAGCACAATCCCTGAAGGCAATTTGCAGAGAACAAGGAAAGTTCAGAGCTTTCACACATGCTCAGGTGAGCTTACACTGCTCTCAATGGACAAACCTCAAGGTAACTAATTAGTTGGCTGTGACATCATACATTGCAGCTGTGAGTCAGGTTTAACCAGAAAGTGGTTTGGATGTATCTGGTGCCGGAATTAGGCTGAATAATTTGCTTTGTGTGCAGTTTTGGGCAGTATGAGTATAAAAATCTAAGAGTTTTAAGCTGGGTACACACTATGCAATATTTCAGCCTGATCGGCCGATCAGTGTATTGGTCGATTGGGGTGAAATAATTTTTCGGACGCGACTGGCTGTTCCTTCGTCCAAATCGGACGAATGCATGATCAGACATGTCCAAAAAACAAGGCTGACCGCAATGGTGTAACTACCGCCACTGCGTAGTGGTAATACAAGGGTAATACATATTCATTTTAAGTAAAATGATTGATGAGTTATTTACAGCAATACAACAGGAAAGAGGACCCTGCCCAAAGAGCTTACAGTCTAGAGGAAATTGGAGGGAGGCACACTCAAAAAGTGCTTTACAGCATAACTTATTTATTCAGTCCTGGAAAAAGTGTGCCTCCATTTCAGTATTTTTGTTTATAACCCTTACCGTTTCGTGGCACGGGAATAGGGGAGTGCACCTTAAAACTTACCTGTTACAACTCCACATCCTTGGTTTAAAGGGAGACATAAGGTGACCTGAATTGGTAGGCTGTAATAGATTTGCTTCTGACTCTAAAGCTGGCCATACACATACGATTCCACATTGTGCCGACAGATCACATTGGTATCTGTTGGCACACATGCTTTGGGAACAGCACACATGTGGTATGGGGTTCGGTTGGCTGTACAGCAATGCACCACACAATCATATCGGCTCCCTCTACTTAAAGTAAAGGGAACCGATACTGACCGACGGAAATTTTCCGGCATTCCAGATCGGTCAGGAACATCCCCTACACATAAATCATAATAGGTAAATCCCGTTGTTCTCTGGATGAAAACTACGACTCCCAGCATTCCA
The DNA here is from genome assembly GCA_019447015.1 of Hymenochirus boettgeri. Taxonomy (NCBI): domain Eukaryota; kingdom Metazoa; phylum Chordata; class Amphibia; order Anura; family Pipidae; genus Hymenochirus; species Hymenochirus boettgeri. The sequence goes on from CM033469.1 coordinate 317,776,172, forward strand.
TGACTTCCCTCTGTAGTTAAGGAATGCTTATAGTTGCAGTTTTCAAACATCTGGAAGCACACTGTTTAAGAATCCCTGACCTAGACCTCACTGAGTGGCTGGCAGTCCAGCTTCTTCTGCTGTGGACCAAAGGCTAGTAAGTATATTTAGAATACGAATCAGCACATTTAAACTTAGCTAGGTGAAGATGTAGATTATGGGGCATTCCAAGTAAGATACTTGCTTTTGGTAGGGGGTTGGAGATGCCCTTTAAATGAAAAGAATTTGTAGAATTACTAAAGTTTGTGTAATATAAATAAATAATTGAGCTTCCTCTTCACGTATGCAGGAGTTATTAATAAAGAGACCTTGGCAAAACTTGGGCAACAAAATAACACATACATTTGAGCGTGTCTAATGTGACCGCTTAACTTCCAAATGGCATCTTAAAGGGGAACTGTGGTCCAAAAATGACTTTAGGTAAATTGAAGTAAATTGATAGGAATTGCTCCCCTGAGAATTTTTGCTATTTATTTCCATTGTTTATTTTGCATAGTTTTGAAGATATATACATTTTTGTGTGTGATATGGCAGCAGCATCACCAGGTTGCCTGCACTTCCTGCTTCCTGCTCTGAAACTGTCAGTCAATCTGTCCTGTGTCTCCTCCTCCCCTTTGCAGGACCCCATGGTCCATCTAGATGCAGGCCCCCCTGGTCCCTCCCACTCATGGCCCTCATGATCCCTCCAGTTGCAGGCCCCCCATGGCACATTATCTTACAGCCCCACGTGGCCCCGCCCACTCATGATTGCCATGGCCCTGCCCACCCATGATTGCCATGGCCCTGCCCACTCATGGATGTCATGGTCCCACCCACTGATGGGTGCCATGTCCCCACCCACTCGCAGGTGCCGTGGGTTACTCAGACCCCCCTTACAGAAAACTCTATGGAATTAGCCTTTTCAGGCAGAGTTTTCACACAGTGAAAGAGAAGGGCTGTAGATTCCCTTACCTTCTCTGTCAGGACTTAAAACAGCAGAGAGGAGGAGGGACTTCCTGTCTCCCTCACACACTGAGGGAGTCTGAGGCTGTGCTCGCCGGCGGCACTGTGCAGGAGAATCCTCAGGAATGTCACAAGTCAGCCTTCCACCCATTAACTTTCTAGTCAGTCATTTCTGTATATCTTGGGCTGTGGAGCACATAGAGAGGTGTTTGATGGCTCGTTTTAAAAGTAGGAAACTGGCTTTTCATTTAAACTTAACTTGTTTGGAGACCACAGTTCCCCATTAACAATAGAACATAGGAGCCATAGATTAGAAAACCAGGGTGTGGATATTTTTATTGCATCTTGTATGTATTAAAAAACAAAAATACTCCCAAGAATTGGGCAAAAATACATTGGGGGATGTAACAGCTTCTAACTGGTATTCTTACAGGTATGTGCCAGGGAACATATGGAAATGGCACAAGCCCCATAAACCCATGCTAAACCAAAATTACATGGGTACAGTGGATTTTACGCTCATTTAATCAATAGAGGGAAATACAAATAATATTGCATCTCCCCCATTATCTCTACAAGATTATTATTGCATGTTCACTGTTGTTTCCTATTCCCCATTTTTAACAGAAAATCGTTCATATGTTAAGCCATACAATTCCCCTTGGAATATTCCAGGATCAATGACATTTTATTAAGATCTTGTTCTTCCTAAATCGTGATTCAATCCATAATACATTTTCCTAATTCTCTTTCAAAGGTCCTGTTCAAATCAATATTATAGAGTAAAAGAAAACCCGCTGAATCTTTCTAGAAATAATGTTAGTTCTATAATTTAATTATGTGCCATTTTAAATAATAGTTTCAGCTTGAAAAGTTACATTCAATTTTACATCTGCCACTGCTTAAACACAAGCCAAGTCTGTGAATTTCAATATAACTGGAAATGAAACATTTAAAAAAAAAAAGAGAATGTGGGCACAGAGCTTAGCACTGGGTTTAACCCCACCCCCCACCCTTTTCTACATCCGAAACGGAGTTTGCATGTTTTCCCTGGGCTGGCTTGGGTTCCTCAGGGTACACTGACAACCTTTTAAATTGATAATACTATACTATAATATATATATAAAAGACCTGAACAGTTATAATAATATATATATATATAATATAATATTATATTACTATATAAATATTCTTCCTTAGGGGCATTTGTAGACTTTATGGAACTAAGTTGATTTTGAAATTGTATTTGCTGCCTTCCGCTCCTCTCAGGTACCAGGGCCCTGCCGCCACCATCAAATGTTTTAATTTGTCTTATCAGAAGTACACCCAGTCTTCCTGTTTATATGATCCCCTTCAACTGTTACCCCATTTAAATCTATTTTGCAAGTGCCAGTCACAAGGTGTCTGGCACTGGAAGTCAGAGGTGTTTGAGAAGCAGATGAGTAGGATAACCCACTGTTTTAGTTATTAACAGGTAACTCATCTATCCTATAGTGCCAATAGAAATATCAGTATTTCCCCGAGAAGGCATGATTAAATACACACAGGGGAAGAAGTGCAAATTGAATACATATAGGGGCTAATTTAATAAGAAGTGTAAAATAATGCCTGTGCTATTTCTCTACAACAACCAATGAGGTGTTATTAAGTGCAGTGGACCACTTAAAGGTAATATCTAATTGGCTGCTGCGCATTAATTGCACAAGCAATCTTTTCCACATTTTATTAAATAAACCCCATACAGTTTCACTGTCACATGGTTGGATGCACTTTCAGCTGTTGCCAAAACATGCTTTGAGTCTGTACCACTTATGCACTTAGCAGTAAACCTGCCTACTTGTTCTTCAGTGCTTGACCTCACTACAGTTTGCATATTGCATATACAGCAACAAACAAATAGTTACTGGATAGAGCCAGGGCCTACTGATTCCCCCACCTTACTCTGCTTATGCCTTCCCCAAACATTCCAAGCCCTGTCCATCCAGGAAAATCCCTTAACTTTCTAGGGTGGTGGGACAGACATCAAAATGTGACTGTGATGAAAATGGGATAGTTGGGTTCCCTAGACAAGGCAATACCTCTCACATAGAGAGCTGAGCTATTCTTTGAGCACATTTATCATAACTAAGATAAGCTACGCTTTTTCAAAGAGTGGACTGAAACAGTGGGACATTTGGTCCAGGTTCCTGTTCAGGTTCCTATGTAAATCTGAAAGGGAAGAAAGTGAACGAAAAGAGTTTGCACAAGGTCAGGGATTATGTAGGTGCTAATGATATATTTCATATGTTTCATATATAGTATAATATAGTATAAAAAACAGGAGGCTAAAATCTGGAAATAGTGAGGTCTCTCCCAGGCAAAGGTATCAAAGCAGACTGGAGTTTCAATACTATATTCGCTGCCCGAGCTCTTTAGAAGAAGTACAAAGAAAAATGCAATGCTAAGTACTATAGATGCAGTGGTTGGCCAATGACACTGTAGTAGATAAGATACAGATTATGCTTTCTAAAATCTAAGAATTTCTAGAATCTAAAAGATGTCCAACAGAGCCATTAGCGTAGAACTGGCAGAAACCTGTGGGACCCACGTACATCCATCTACCATCTGGAGAACTAAGCCTTCTCATGGATGCCTCAGCCCTGCCCATCCAAGGGTGCCGTGTTACACCCCCTACAGAAACCTGTGGGACCCACGTACATCCATCTACCATCTGGAGAACTAAGCCTTCTCATGGATGCCTCAGCCCTGCCCATCCAAGGGTGCCGTGTTACACCCCCTACAGAAAACTGTGTGAAAACAGCCTTTTCAGGCAGATCGAGAACTCTGCCTGAAATGTCTGTTTTCACATAGTGAAAAGGATGTTTTCACATAGTCTGACAGGTCCCGACTGACTGTCTTCTATGCGCATGGATCACGCATGCACATAGAAGACAGAGTCCATCAGGAACTGTCAGACTACGTGCCGGGGGAGCGAGCGATTAAGTAGCGTACCATCTCTCCTGGCTCCTGATTGTTTTATTTAAGAACGGGAGGTAAGATACAGCCACTTTACCCCCGTTCTTCAATAAAACTAAATGCCAAAAGCTTGTTATTACGAGTGGAGATACCCTTTAAAGAATATTTGTTACTTTAATATAAATATATATTAAAAAAACAGTTACATCATGTTACACCAGGCAATGTTTCGGGACTATCCACTCCCTTTATCAAGGGAGTGCGTTCTATTTAAATACATTTTGTAGAGTGCTGCACAATCTGTACTTTTTTTCTATTTGGAGTTTGAGGACTGCAGGTAGGCCTCACCTGTGCATGCACCTTATACGCACCCTGATGTATGTAGAGTGCTGTTGGTTTACCTTTTTCTATCTACTGTATATATAATATATAAATAAAGTTGGGGTTATCCAACAAATGCATTAGATAACGCAGAAAGAGAAATACTGTAATATGGCAACTAGCATTTGTCTCTCAGTTTAATTTACTTGATATGCTATACAGATTGTAAACACAGAAAACATTGGAGTGTTTTTCATCCTCGTTAATGGAGGAATTTTCTTCTCCACTGATAATGTCATATAAAAGGGGTGAAACTTTTGGATTCTATGCAGTGTCTTTGAAAGGTGCGTACAGGAGATATGGTGTATCATAAATGATGTTATTGTATACAAACAGGGTTATTCAATAAAAGTTCTTATCGTTTAAAATGGTGCTAATTTTGCCCCAACCAATCATATTTTAGCTTTCAAATGTTAAATAAGATCTGATTGGTTGGGGTAAAATTAGCACCATTTTAAACGATAAGAACTTTTATTGAATAACCCTGAAAGTGGGCAATATGTATGGATTATATTAGCCTCATTTATCTTATTATTATTAAAAAAAGATATTTATTTATTATTTTTTGAGCTCTTAAAGTCATGTTAACTGATTTATGAACGGTTAGCGCGACTTTAAGCCTCGGTTTGTGGTGGGTACTGGAAGAGGCACTCGTGCAGTGGTCGCAAGCCTATTTACCAGAGGCTGCATGGCTGTTTGCACGTAAGTATTAAATGCATGTGGGTGACCCTGTATTTGTTATAAAGTCACTTCCTATTTGGAATTTATGGCACTTCCTGTAGATGATGATATATGTGTGAAAAAATACATGTAACATTGAAACAGTAAAAACATTTTCCAGGTGCAAACGTAAATCCCCAAATCTCCATATTATGTCTATAATACTTCTAAATTACAATTTTATCCAAGTCTCAAATTTAATGAAAGTATTTAATGGTCATTTCTAAAAAATGTATAAAAAAAGCATCTGGTTTTATATTTGCATTGTTTTAAATAAACCATTAAATAAACATTGTTTGTGGAGATGGACTTGATGGATTGGTCATTGTTTTCATGCTCTAAAACAGGAATAAGAAAATAGGTGTGTGTATTTCAGGAAACCACCAAACAAACTCAATTAGACAGCATCTAAATTGATTACTAAAAAGATACATTTGTAAATCCCCATTGGAAACAAATATATTTATATGAAATGAATCAATGCAGAGGTAAGTAAAAGGAGATGTGGATGTTAGATAAGGAAATAGCAAAAACACACACACACACGCGTGTATAGAGGGGTCAAGGTGCAAAAGCCCCAGACACTTCACAAATTCCAGACCTCCCTGTACAAACAGAATTATATGAAAAAGCAGTAAGTACATACTCTCACTGCACGTTATAGGTGGCTCGTGGGCAACTTACCCAGAGCTCGTCACAAAGGCTCTTCCAGAAATATCCAGACAAAACAGCAAGGAGCATGCACATCGAAAGACACAAACTGGAACTCCAGGTAGGTGAAAACTTCTTTATTTGTGCATCACAAATTGGACCCAGAGGATGACCTGACGCGTTTCGTACCTAACGGTACTTAATCATAGGTAGCGCTGGCTTATTGTTTTCAAGCTCATCAAATTTACTGGCTCTCCAGGATGCATGGCTTTCAATAAAGATAATTCTTTTGGAAGATAAATGATCTTAACATTCTTTTTGCGGGTCTTTTGCTATAAAGCTGATACTATATTTAGATTTTTTTCTCATGAAACAGTCAGACATGAATAAAAATCCTATTATTTTGAGTACATGTATCTTTTTAAATAATATTTTGTGACATGTATAGCCTTTTTTAAACAGTTTTCTTTTTGATTGATATGTATATCTTAAAGAATAAATCTCCCGGGACTCCCCAGAAGAAAAAAAACATTTTTTTCCCCTTTACAAGCAACACAAAGATTCAATGTCATCTAAGTCAAAGGAGATGGCTTGACTGCAATTTAAAAGGTAAAACATTTCAGGAACTAATGCTTTTATCTAAAAGGACCAATCTACCAAACTAGTGTTTAAGTTAAAAAAAACTCGAGTTAAAAGAAAACATGATATTCTGTAGGAAATGGATTAGAGCTTGTCAAAAAAACCAAAAAAACACACATTACATAATTTGTACAACAACAAAAATCAATAGTGTGGTCAATTTAATTAAAGGGCACATCCAGCCATAAAATTAAATTTTACCAATAGGTGCACCCAACCCCCCAAACCCCATTTTGGTTTTACTTACCTTCCCCAAAGATGCGCCTGAAGATACTTACAAGCCCTGGTCCCTCACTGTCCCTCACCCTCAAGTGAGGTGCTTTCTGCTCACCACTGTCATCTATTGGCTGTGACATCTTAGACTGACAGCCGTGACCAGAAAGCAGAATGGAAAAAATGGGGTTTGGGAGGGTGCTACACCTATGAGTAAAATTTTATTTTATTGCTGGACATGCACTTTCAGGGAGATTAAATAAAAGTTCTTATCGTTTAAAATGGTGCTAATTTTGCCCCAACCAATCAGATGTTAGCTTTCAAATGTTACATAAGTTCTGATTGGTTGTGGCAAAATTAGCACCATTTTAAACGATAAGAACTTTTATTGAATAACCCCCTTTATATCTTAAGTAAACATACATATTAGTGTAATATAAGTAACATAATTTTGTGGTTACATTACAGGGATTCATCAATCAAGATTCAGAGAGAGCTAGAGTGTTCTAGCATCATTATTGAAATATGAAGCCGTGGTGCATTCTTCTAACCAATTAATGCATCTGTATATGACAGCAAACACATTGTCACATAGAAACCAAGACAGGAATATGCATCCCTGCTCTGCATCCACAGGAATCCAAATAATAATAAATTAAAAGTTCATATTTTATTAGACATATTAAAGCCAGGTATACCGAGTGTATAGGTTGCAAAGGACACTAGATAAATCTATAGCAGAGGTACTGTAGGTAGCTAGTAAAACACCATAGGCAAAATCCTATTTAGAATTTGTTCTCATTGCCATTGTAAATTTCAGTTTCAATTTTAATTTCATTAAAATGACTTTTTATATATTTTTTTTATTGGGTAGCATTGTGTACATTATTAGGTCACTACTATGACTATATTTTTGTTGCAGTTCCATTCGTTGACACGGAGGCCATAAGCTTCCTGGGAATTTAGTTCTAATCAAAGTGGCACATGACAAGTTGACAACTAAGACGGTTTATCACAAACAGGTTATAAAATAAATTGTGTGTAAGTTTAAGAAGGTAATTTTAATTCTGTTTTTCAGTTCTCGTGCATTAATATAAGAAGTAGCGTTACATAGCGTTTAGCACATAGAGAACTTTACTAGACATTCATTTGAGGGTTAAAATGAAAAAGAGTGATTCTAGAGAGATAAGAGTCAAAGATGGAAAAGCAGAATGTCTGAGGATGATGAAAGCTCTGATCTAAAATCAATAAGCCATTTTATGTGCTGTTATTGCTGGTAGTGATCTGTCTGCTGTTTTGCTGCCTGATGATTTGGAAATCTAACATAACAGATAAGCAGCAGGAAAGGGCAGGAAAAGATTTCCACATCTGGGCTTTTGGTGCTTTACACAGGCACAGACTTGCTAGACAAGGACTGTCAGAAGTGTTTTGCTTGATTTTCTTCCGTCAGTCTGGGAAATGAAATTCCTAACTAAAGACACCTAGGAGCAATGGGATCTACCGACTAGACAGAAAAAGACACAAACTTGCAAATTAAGTTTCATGCCCTGTAATTTAAAGGGGAAAGTCACCAAACAACATTGTCTCAATAGACAAAGCACAGTCACAAACATACAACAAGCCGTGTCTCACCTCTTGCTATAGCTGCTGGATGATTTATGTTTAACCTGTGGGTATTGGGGTCAGCTCCCATAATCCACCTCTTCTGGTAGAGTCTAAGAGTACGCAGTACACTACACATGCTTTCTAGTGCACAGCAGATCAAAACAAGGAATTTGCAGCATTGCCCCTTATAAGCTAACAGCCAATCATATTACAGCAGAGACATGCCTCTATAAGTTACACATCACAGAACAGAGATTTAACATTGTACAATTGCTCTTTATCCTTTGCCTTTTAGAAAAAAAAAAGTTATCTTCGCAGTTTAATGAAAATGAAAAAGTGTCAGTAAAATCAGCTGACTGCTTTGTATTATTTCTGGTAGGCTGCAATTCATGATTATTGGAAAATCAATGGCAGGGTAACAAGCAGCTTTCAGAGTCTTATCAGGGACTTCTATGCTGGCATAGCCAATAGGTGCACATGCTCACAAGGCTCTTTGAAGACGACATGGGCTGTAAGTTGTACTCGCAATAATTTAGTTAGAGAGGCTACTAATCCACCTAGGGACTAGGCATATATATTTATATACGTTATAATTACACTGTACCAGAATGATTTGACTAACAGATACCTTGGTATAAGTTGCTATTTGTTTCCTGGGGCAGGGTGACATTGGGATGTCATTATTGTTGACCTAGAAGCCCTCTCCAAACTGGGAGTTCTTTTTCTAGCTAATGGTATTTGTAGGGAAAGCCCATAGACTTGTCTCTCAATGATCTGTCTCCACTCTTAGTCCATCCAGTGGCATCGTCCAGTAAGTATATTGGCAGGGGATTGCACAAATAATTGTTTCTAATAAGTCCATTTAAGTAATAGTGAAGGACAATATTTTGTTTAGAAATGTTTGTTATTTTCAGATTTTAACTCAAACTTTGCAGGTTTAGTCTTCTTGTTGAGGCATATGGTTAAAAGTAAAAAGGGAAAAAGGTGATTATAAACAGTTACATTACATTATTTATCCCACTCACTGTTGCCAACTTTCCCCACTATCTTTATTAAACTCTTTTATCAACTATAATTTAGATCTAGCAATCTACAGGTACACTGCAGTGCCATAGCAACAGAGCAAGAAGAGAAGTCAGTGCATTGCAGTAAGGTACTAATGTGGAGAGATAAAACCAATGAAGAAGATATTGGATTTACATATATAAACAGTTCTGAATTACTACCAACTCTCACTCCATCTGTCACTGTAATAGTTGTAATTCTTATTTAATTAGCACTTTTTCAAATGTTTTCACTGATTATTTTCAATGAAACCAACAATATTGGTGATAAATAAAGACGAGTTCCAGTTTCAAACCAAACTTGGCTTCATGGGGGAACTGTGGGTTTCAAAATTTGCGGACCTGGCAGAACTTTTGGAATTTTGAAGGGTGGAACTTAATGGAAGTTGGACGAAATTGTTGAAACGTTGGCATCAAAAAGTCTAAATGTCGAAAATTTAAAAAATCTAATTTGGCTCAAATCAGATTTTCAGTTCTGCGGAACCCCCCGGTTTCATTAATCTAAAATCATTTCAAGGCCCCTATACATTATTTGTGCTAGTGAAAAAATACTAGCAGAGAATTGGGAAGGTGTTTACTTGTTATATAGATAACGAGGATGAGGGGTATTTCTTTATGATAAATGTGATTTGAAGTCAAATTTAAAGAGTATGTCCACCCCCCAAAAAATCCTTTGTGTATTGAGTAATTGCCCCCCAAAACCTTGACTTTGCAATGTTTAAAGCTATCAAAAGTAATTCTAAAAAGTAATTCTAAATTCCCTCGTCTGCCTTCTGCCTAGCTGCTGTGTCTTTTCCATGCATGATTGGCTGAGACATTGCAACAATGCAAAAAAACCCAAAAAACAAACTGCCCAAAGTATTAACTATAAAGAAGGGGGGGATGTCAGGATGTCAGATAATTATAAATACCTGAAAAACAGTGGATAGATCAAATAGGGATGGGGGGGGGGAGATGACAGCCCCCCCCTCCAACTAGAGAAGACCCTAGGCATGTGCCTACTGTGCCTAGTAGTGATGGACACAAAACCGAACTCGAACCAGAGTTTGAGCCGAACTATTCAAACTAGCTCAGGTTCAAACTAGTTCGGCTGTATTTTCAATAATTATCAAAAAATCGATAGTTATCGAATTTACGAGCCGTTCACTAACCCCGAATGTAGCCTTCTATTTTCGGTAACGCTCGAAAGTATCGTTTGGTAACCCTCCAATTGGCTGTAACCCTCCAATGTAGTTTGCGCAAAACCCGACAATTGCCTGCTCGAGTTTAAAAAAGTTTTGGTGATAGTGACATGTTCCCCAGACCATTTCCCAGGTGACACAGCCATTTACAGTAAGTTACCATTGTTAGTTTAGCTGTAAATCATCCGGACTTTTCTAACTATCACTCCCCCATTGACTTTAATGAGTCCAAATTCGACTTTCGAACTCTTACTGAAGTTATGTTCAGCCATCTATAGTGCCTAATAGTAAATCCGGACCTTTTGTGCCCTCATATGCTGTTATTCTTTCCCCAACCTTTAAGCATTATTTCTGATAAATATCACCATTGTTTGCTACATGGTAACTGCCTTTTTAAAAGATTTTGTCATGCTTTTCTTTTCAGTGTTTTACCTGATATTACTTATATATATATAAATGTATTTTATCCTAACTCAATAAAGTCAATGCACTAATGGGGCGATGCAGAAACAAAAAATTTACATCTTACCTGATCGCGCATTCCTGTGATGCTTTAAACTCCCTCACGACACTTACTGCATTGCGGGATCCCAGTCAGGTAAGACATACTCAGCTGGCAGCTCTAAATAGTGAGTTAGAAATAATTAAGAAAGAACTAGAAAGAGAAAAGGATACCGAAAGATTTGTGATTTTTAATGAAAGATTGAGATAGACAGCAAGCAAAAATAAATTAAAGGGACAGTTCAGTGGAAATGATCAATATTTGTTAAATTGTTAGTTTGTGTAATGCCTTCTTAGTTATTCTACATATTCTCTCCCATTTTAAAAAATCTGTTGATTTCATACCCTTTGCTGTTCCCTGCTGTTGACATTAATGAGCTGACATTTTAGGTTCTAACGGTCCTTCTTCTTCCCAGGATTTACCAAATCCTTGGAATATTCCTAACAGTCATTACAACTGATTGGCTGTTGGATGGGTCAAACATGCTCAGATCTCTACTGAGCAACTGAATCAACCCAGGTGCTGGGTCAAGGACAAGACCATAACGGTCTTTAATAGGGGTCCTGCAAAGAGGAAGTCAGTATTTCAGAAGCATTTATTTATACACAGATATGATGCTGAATTGGCAGATTAAGGTCATTGGGATGAAAAAATACTGCTCTTTTTTCTGAAAAGCATATTTATTTACACTGAACTTCCCCTTTAAGGGACCTAAAAAAATTTTTTTTTGAGAGACAAAAATGATTATGCAACAGGACAAGTTTACTAGATGATAATGAAGGGATCCCAGGAAGGGAGAAAAAAAACAACAACATAGAAAACCTCCCTTTAGAAAAACGAGGAAGGGTGGACAAAGGTGTAAGAAGCCCCTCGCATCCTCATTTGAGAGACAGAGAGAGGTGGGGCTTCAATAAGGGAAAGGGGAACAGGGGCAGGAGGAACCTGTAGCTGACGATTTACAAGTGATACAGGAGAAACATGAAATGCAAGCATGCAGCTACTAATTATCTCTTGGCTAGAGGTCTATCATTTGCCCCTGAACAAAATATTAATCATTTTGAAGCAATAAAGGATCTCCATCTCTTTGCATGCAAATTTAGCTTGACTAAGATGTTTAAAGGACACTCACAAAATTGCCAGCTCAACATGCATGTAGTGAAGGTGGCGATCTCAAACATATTGGTTATTCTGATTTTAAACCATTATCGAGGTTCTTTCCCCCTCTGTCGACATTTCCTAAAGTTGTATGGGCAGAGGTCCTACAAAAGCCCGCGATTTATCAAAATATGAATTTGGGGCTTTATGCAGTTTGAAAAAATGTGAAGACCAAAGGTACAAAAAACCAAACAAAATCCCCTATGAAGACCAATAATTTCCAGGATGGGAGGGCCTACAAAAGGCATAAGCAACTATGTGGATTTTGTGTTACACCCATTTCTGAGTACCCTGCCATCATATGAAAAGGATACGAGAGATGTGATTCGTAAAAAAAGATAGTCTGAGTGTTTCTGTGGTCCTCGTAACTTTGGACGTGGAGGGTCTCTACTCCTCCATTCCGCATATAGTGGGGTCTCATCGCCAGATGAGAGGCACGCCATGGGCACAATGTGTGCTCCCTTGTACGTGCACCTCCACCTGGGGAAGTGGGAAATGGATGATGTCTTAATTTAGGTGAGATGTCTTAATTTAGGTGAGATTTGTGGATGATATCCTGATATAGTTGAATGGAAAGAATTAAAAAACTGTGTGGCAGCTTTGAATGAGAACACCCAGAATATAAGAAGTTAACTTTGAATCACAGTAGTAGGGAAATAGAATTCCTAGATCTGAAAATTAAAATCCAACAAAGACGATAAACAACTGTATCATACAAAAAGCCTACAGCAGCGAATTCTATTTTTAGTTGACAGCCACCATCCACGGTCCACAATTCCGATTCCCACAGGGCAATTTCTGCGAATTCACAGAAATTGTTCCAGTGATGAAGACTTTATTAAACAGGGAGAGATCCTAAAACAGAATTAGATCAAAAGAGGTTATAAAAGATCCTTGTTGAATAAAGCATTTGAGAGAGCACTCCTCCTTTTAGAGGACCTTTTAGAGTGAATCCCAACAACAAAAAAGGTTCATTACAAAGTATAATTTCCAATTGGTGAATCTCAAGCAGGCATTAGGAAAGTATTGGTATCTGTTACATGATGACCCTAAACTACGTGATAAAATTGGGGATAGACCGAAGAGAGAGCTGCATCCCTAAAGGATATGCACACACACAGCCATTTCAAAGGCCCTGGGGTCTCCATGGAAAAATGGTTAGGGGTGAAAGAAAAGAAGTGCAACATAAAGTATGGCAAGTGTTATATTTGTTGGTTAATGTGTGAAACATGTGGTAAGAAGCAAAAATAGTAGAGCGTTCAAGATTAACAACTTGATGACCTGTCAGAATATGCAGGTAATATATTTAATTGCATGCAAATTTGGCATGAACTATATGAGAAAAACCAAGTGAACACTTACAAGTCGTATTCAAGAACACTGTAGGGAAATATGGAAAAATGAGCCTGAAAGAAGCAGCGTAATGAGGCATGTGCTAGAACAACATGCAGCAAATATCAATAATATTAGATACAATGCTCTAGACAAGTAACAATGGGAATAAGAGGGGGAGACCTTGAAAAAACATTGTTACAGAGAGAATGAAAATGGGTGTACAATTTGGAAACCCTGAAACCTTTGGGGTTAAATGAGGAGAGTGTTTTTTCTTGTTTTTTATCGCTCCGTTTGTATTTATTTGTTGATAATGATTGTAGATATTTGAATGTAATTTCAGGAAAATCAAGTTATCTAACTATGGTAAATTAGCTTATAGGCCATTCAATAGATATTTGTTTCACTCAGCAGCAGTACATAATGATATATTAATAACTGATTTTCAACAATTGACTGGTATAAGCAAACGGAGGTACTACAGCATGGTTTGTGATGTGTGCTCTTGAGACTAGGAGGGCTGAATGTATGATGAACACCAATGTATAAATATTAAATTTGGATGTTGAAGGGAAGCAAAAATGATATAGTTATGTAAAGTTGCCACTTCCCCTTCAGATTGATTAGCACATTTAAACCCAGTCCCAGCACCACTTGACACACCCTGACAAAGTCACATGTCTGTGACGAAACGTGCATCGGCCCGGTGGACCTAATGGTAGTTTATGGTTTGGACTGCGCCAGCACAGAGCAATGAACGTTGTGGTGGAAACACTGAAACCTGATAAATGGCACATGATGAACCAGGAGTGGCGGGAATCTTTGGGACAGCACGGAAAGTCCAGAGCCTATGGGGGTGATCCGGACCGGGTGAAGATCGGAGGAACAGTAAATTCCGGTATTGTCACGCTCAGTTATCCCTGTTGTATAATACATACTCTGCAAGATCCTTGCACAGTGCCTTAAGTGTTCGCGTTCTCTAAGGTGAATTGAGATACAGAACTTTTGTGATTACGGCTTATCACAGGAACTTAATTTGGATGGACAATCTCTTCTCCCCCTAGGTGTGCTAATACTATGGTCCTATAACCATCCATAACACTATCAGTCTTGGTTTTAATTGTTTTTAAGCATATGTTGGGTGGGTTGTTGTGTTTAATTATGAAGAATAAAGGTATTTTTTATTTGCTATAATCCAGGATTATTCACTCATTGCGAGTTTTAATAATATACATTATGTGGCCGACACTATATAATATAGTGATTTCACCCTGATATGTGTGCAGTGCTATATGGGGGACATTTCTGACATCTCTGTCTATGGAGATTGAAAAGGTGCTAAACCTGGGTACACATGATGAGATATTTCGGTCCGATCGACCGATAGTTCAGTGTATCGGTCAATCGGACCGAAATTATCGCATCCGAATGCGGCCATGTCCGACCGACCATTCATCCGAATCGGACGAAAGGACGATCGGACATGGTGGAAAACCTCGTCCGATCGTGCGGTCCTCTATGGACCGCACAATCGGTCGCAGTAACTGTCGGATGCGGCTGCTTTTGCTGCGACCATCAGTCCTTCCTCCTGGCCAACCGGTCAAAAGTATCGAACGGTCAGTCAGGAGGAAAAATCGCTAGGTGTGTACCTAGCTTAAGATTCCCGCAAAATTGTTGCACAAATCTGAACTTAGACTTTTCTACACATCGACAATTTTAGAAATGGCACAACAAGTACAAAATTAGTGAAAAACCCACGCTAACCTTTAGACCTTTATTAAAGGGTATGTCCACCCTTCAAAACATTTTTTTAGCAAACATTGCCCCTGTCCCCCCAACCCCAACCGCTATGTTTGTAATATCAGAAAATGTCCAGAATTTACTTACCTTCCCTCTTGCCTCCGCCGCGCTCCTAGGCCCTCTGCTTGCGAGAAAATGCAAGCAGAGGGGCGGGACCGGCAGTCGCGTCTGTGATTGGCTGAGCAGCACCAACCATGGATGCGGCTGCCGGGAGTTCAGTGCGGCGGAGGCAGAGGGAAGGTAAGTTGTTCTGGACATTTTCTGATATTACTACATAGCGGTTGGGCTGGGGGGACAGGGGCAATGTTTGCTTAAAAGGGTTTTACACTAGGGGAGGGAATCTAATCAGGAGGAGGGAGAGGGAGGGGGGAGAGGGCTGCAGTACGCATGCCAACTTCTCCCGAGGCCAGGTAGGAGGCAGAGTCCTATATGGACTCTGCTATCCTCCTGGTGGGCAGTTTTGGGACTTTGGGGGGACTACAGGAGAACCATATGGAGCTGGGATGTGAGGTGGATTAAACTACACTACATGGGGGGGCCGTATGGGGGGGAGGGGGGGATTACAGTTTTGGGGGTGGACATGCCCTTTAAACTATGCACTTGAAAATATTAGTTTAAAAAGATCAATGCACTGACTTTATGGGGCTAATTTTCGGAATCTCTTTGTAGCACTGTAGGCATTGGGAGTATTCCTACATCCTAACCTATGTATTTTATTTTTTTAAAGGGCATGTCCACCTCTTTTTAAGAAAATTTCTGTAGTGTAGGGCTCCCTCTCCCACCCCCAACCACTATAGTTGTTAGTAAAAAAAGCAACCCAAACTCTAAGTACACTGCCTCTTTCACATGGCGTTCAGGCCCTCTGTTTGCATGAAACTGGGGGTGGGAGAGGGAGCCCTACACTACAGAAATTGGCTTACACGCTAGGGCACCAGGAAGGAAAAAGGGACAGGGAGGGAGGGGGGAGCGGAGTCTTCCGTATTCAGCTCTGGTTTCTCCTCTGCGCATGTCAGAATTCTCCGGGAGGCAAACAGAGTAGCAGAAACAATTTGACCTGCCTAAACCTCCTAGTGTTCAAAAACTTCTAAACGGCCAGCCTTCGCAGCCACAGGAAGGAAAAGTAGGGATTGTTGTACGCTGTCTCTGCACTATGTGGGCAATCATTGTTTAATTTTCAGTTTTGGAGGTGGACATGCCCTTTAAGATTCATAATATACCATGAAATGAAGGTAAGGATATTCATATACACTAACAAGCTTATTTTGTCATTGTACAAATGATACAGTAATTCTAATGAGAGAACTAGTATCAACTGGTTTACTTAAAATGCTTTGTAGCATAATTTGAATAAAATATATGCAAGGCTTAATGCTGTCTGTGGGGCATTTTTATCAAAGGGCAAATCGTCTTTGCTATATTTTTGGAAAAAAGCGATTATGAAGTGGAATTATATCGCCATACCCCATTTTAAATAATGCACTTGCATTTTGGCACACTTTGGAATGTAAGTTAGGCCAAGAAGTACACAAAAAAAATTGGCCAAGTCTGAAATGGAGTAAATGCATTTTAAGGGAATTTTGTGGCCTGGAAAAAAGGTTTATTTATTAATTAAAGGAATTGTACACTAAAAAAATTAGTATTGTCCTATGAATACCACCTACCACCTAGATTGTGCCTTTACTATTTAACATTGGTACCCTTGCATTTATTAACCCATTCAGCCAAATTTAAAAGAAAGCAGGAATACTTATGTCAAATAGTAAAGGCACAAAGTAGGTCATTACTTACGACTGCATAACGATTATAAATTCAGCGATAGCATGCATGATTGTATGTATCTATCCCCCTTGTATGACTTTATTGTATTTTGTTACTGTACATCGCTGTGTCCCCAAGTGGCGCTTTATGAATAAACTAAACATACATACATATATACATGTAAAATAACAATTGTCACAATATTTCAGCATTATCATTAATTTATATAATCGAAGTTTTAGAAATACTTTTGCATTAACTATGCCCTGATCCACAGACCCACCATCAGAACTAACCACCACAGGTTTATCAATCTCTACCCCTGATATGGTAAAATGAAGTAGTGGTTTAACACTGGTTAGATTTTCACTTATTTTTACCTTCAAATTGTGTTAATGTGCTTACAGAGATCATTGGATGCAGTATCCCTGTTGTTTAGAATCTGCTGTACATTGCTCTCCATTAGATAAAGCAAATACACCAATCACATTATTGGGAAAATTAATCACACTGGGAAATAACAGCACTGAATAAAATTAGACTTTATCAGAAAAAAAGTTATTTTTTGCTCTATGAGGAGTGACACTTCATTAAACTTCCTCTTTGTTAAACCAACCACAGTCTCCAAATTATGTTGACGGAATTTAGAAAATTGTGTTATTCAATCAAGACCAGACTTCTGTTTATCATGGATTTGTACGTTTAGTTCTTAAACATGTTGGGAGATTAAAGGCTTTACATTTATATCACCCATAGCCATTTACAGGTTATGATTACTAATTGATTTGTTGATACTTCATGGAGCTAGTTATCCAAAGGTAAGTCTCAGCCATGAGAACGAAAGGTCACCCCTCTGATGAAAATTAAGCTGACACTCTTTGCTTAAGCTCTTTTCACCACTGTCAGACCCTGCTGATAAATTCACTTCAATCGTCTTAGCTTTAGAGAATCATAATGTTATTATTCAACGATAGGATTCTTGAAGGAAATATGATTTGATGTCAATTACTGGGGCAGAGCAGCCCATGGGAAATGGGTAGACATGGAAACTTTGCCATTCGTCTTTAATTCTGCAAATACAATGTTCTCATCAAATGGATTTGGAACTAAAATCCAGGTCTCTTTTATCAGATAATTTTATCTTCTGTAGTTAATATGCTATACTGACTAGGGTGGAATTTGATGTTTTAAAAGCTAATGCCTACAAAAAGGTGTCTCTTGCAGATAAAACCAACAAATCAGTGTATATACTTTGGAAGGATTAATTCATGTTGTATAACTTAATTTGAATAGGCCTGTACACACCAAGTACTCTAACCAGGGGCGTAACTACTTGGGGAGCAGACAGGGGGGCCATATTCTTATTTTTCCTATGACAGATAAAGCTTATTCCCAAAAATGAAGTACAGTTAAGGGTCCCATCATAGTTTTGCTGGGGGGTTCCAGTGATTCCTATGCTTACCTTCCCCCATGCCTTCAAACCCAAATTTTCCCCTTTACAAGTTCTCTGAAGCTCCTTATACTCACCTCTCTCTGCCTGTGCTGCTCTTTCCAGTCCTCAACTACTCTTCAAGCTAAATGAGCACTCAGAGAGCTCACACAGCCACAAAGAAGACGTGACTGTTTGCAACCATAAGTCATTGTCTGTGACGTCTGGCCCCTGCAAACAGGGAGAAGAATAGGTTAGTATAACGATCTTGGGGTTTGGGGGTGGGGAATTTAAGTATAGCAATATTAAAAAAAATAATAAGTTTGAACAAAATATCCATCTATACTGTATTCTAAATTAATTAGAATGCTGTGAATCCAACAAATATTTATCAGACTTTTATTGACAATTTGTCTATTAATAAAATATTTTTTCATAATTCTGTGTTTCCATTGTTATGATGGGTTATATTTACAGACATCCCACTCTGCCAAATCTGGCTTCTGGGCAGGGTGGGGAGAAGGGGGTGGTGCTGACTGACAGGGGTGGGGCTAGGGTGGGCAGACATCAATGACATCACAAAGGGGGTGGGGTTATGGGCAGGCCACTACATGTGACGTAATTTACGTCACAGAAGAGGCATGGTTAGGGGGAGCGTGACATAAATCACGTCACAGAAGAGGCGTGCCGAAGAAAAGAAGGCGGTGGAGCTGCCGGGTAAATTCGGGTTGCGAATGCGTTCGGTCGGGGGCATACAAACGGACGATTCTGGGCCGAAACAGCCGTTCGTCGTGTGTAGCGCTCGGTCGTCGGAGGTTGTTCTTGTTCCTCACTCAGAAATTGAGCGTGTGTATGAGCCTTTAAGGGCCTCCTGTCTCTCCTCCGGGAGATATATTGTAGGGCTTCCTTCTCCAGCCCCAACCGCATTATTCTTATTTTCAGAAAGTTCCCAAACTCTACTTACCTTCCCTCTCTCCTCCGGCGTTCTGAACTACCGGCAGCCATGTCTGTAATTGGCTGCCTCTCAGTCAATCATGGACGTGGCTGCCGGTCCGGCCCCCTGCTTGCAGTTTCATGTAAGCAGTGGGCCGGGCAGTACAGCGGAGGAAAGGGGGAAGGTAAGTAAAGATCAGGGGAGTTTCTGAATATAAGAATAATGCGGTTGGGGTTGGGGGAGGAAGCCCTACAACATATGAAATTTTAAAAAAGGGGTGGACATGCCCTTTAAGGTGGAAAGTTTGGACATATTACGTATGTCTTTATTTAGCTAATTTTAAATGTTACTATGTACTCTTTTACTAATTACTGTTATTATGTAAATTACTATGTAACACAACAATAGAAGCCTAGTGTACATTTTATTAAATTACTTACATTTTATGTTTACCATTGTATTGTGATGCAATTAGTTCAATAACTTGGCCAAATTATTTTAAGCCCAGCAACCCCTTCAAGGTTTGCTTTATTCTGCTGGGTCCTAACTTTTAACCTTTATTTTTTAACCTTATTAACTTTTTACCTTCTTAGGAGACATATTTCTCAACCTTTTTCTTCCAATCAGTATTAATGGATGGGTTTTACATAAGGCCACATAGGCCATGACCCAGGGTGCCAGGATCTATAGGGGTGGTATGTGGGAAGTTCACAGTTTTTTCTGCAGTAATAGAACAGAGACAATGTATCTCTTAAAGGGCATGTCCACCCCCAAAACTATAATCCCCCCCCAACTACTGGCCCCACCATGTAGTGTAGTTTAATCCTTACCTCACATCCCAACTCCATCTGGTTCTCCTGTAGTCCCCCCCCAAGTTCCAAAAACTGCCCACCAGGAGGCTAGCAGGTCCATATAGGACACTGCCTGCTACCTGGCCTCCCGAGATTCCTCCATGCGTGCTGCGCCCTCTCCCCCTCCTCCCCTCCCTCCCCCCCTCCCTCTCCCTCCCTCTACTATCCTCCCCCTAGCGAAAAACCCCTTAATATTCTGCTCCCCCATGTCCCCCAGCCCCAACCCATGTTTTTTTTTTTTAAAAAGCTCCCCAAACTCTTACTTACCTCTCCGCTTTCCTCCGCTGCACTGAATGACCGGCAGCCGCGTCCGTGGTTGGCTGCCGCTCAGCCAATCACAGACGCGACTGCCGGTCCCGCCCCTCTGCTTGCATTCTCGCAAGCAGAGGGCCGGCAGTGCGGCGGAGGATCGAGGGAGGTAAGTAAGAGTTTGGGGGCTTTCTGAAAAAAAAATATGCGGTTGGGCTGCTGAGGGACCATGGGGGAGCAGAATATTAAAAATTTATTTTCGGGGTGGACATAGCCTTTAAAGGGCATGTCCAGCCTAAAAAAGTAACCTTAGAAATGTTAATCACGTATCTATACGTTTCAAAGATGCCCCTGAAGTTCCTTACCTGACCCGGTCCCTCGCCACTCTTCCTTTGCCAATTATTGTTTGCGTCAGTCAGTAAAGGCGTGACGTGAGGTCACACCCAATCACCTGACAAGTGCGACCAGGAAGTAGAGCGGCTGGCAGAGCAGAAGCCCTCTGCTCCTGTTTTTGCTTGAAACATGCAGGGGGTGGCACCCAGGCGGCGAGGGACCGGGTCAGGTAAGTGCCTTCAGGATAATCTTTGAAATATAGCTAACGTGAAAGTAGGGTTTGGGGTCATGATTATTATTTGGAAGATTGCATTATTTTAGGCTGGACATGCCCTTTAAATGTATCTGTTAAATCTGGGCAGCAAGACAAGAAAAGAGAGGCAAAAAAGGAATAACTGGTAAGGCCTGAACCTGCCAAGGGATGGAAAAAGAAACAAAAGTAACTAATCTTCCGACTGGTTACACTGTCATCTCCTAATGTACAGAGAAGGAAAGCAGTGAATGAACCTGCCGTATCTCACTGTTAATGGGACACTTAATCCGATTTTTTTAGTACCATATATCTGTATCTATTAATGGAGTGGAGTGCCAGTAAGGTAAGTATTGCACTGTTCCCACGGCGTTCTATTATTCACAGGGAGGTGGGAATAAGCGTTCTCACCTCCCTGTTAATAATATATAAAGATTTCATGTACTTAACGAAGTATGTAAAATCAGTTTAGTGTCCCTTTAAAATTATAATACAATCCCATATAGTAGATCATTTCATTTGGTTTGAACTATATAAATCCATTTTGTATAAATATTATACCTGTTCACTGTTCTAGGGATGCAGCACTCACTATTTAATACAATCTATCTGTATTCCAGTAAACAGGCAAGGAGAGTGATCCTGATTCCCTCTAAAAGTGGCCATGTATATGGGGGGAGGGGGGAGGTGGGGGGAAGTGTGTGTGTGTCGGGGTACTGGAAAACACTAGCAGAGTAATGCTGGATGATACTGGACACTAACTTTGCACTGTGTGCCATTTAATTATAAACAGCACTTTATAAAACCTAAGGTACTAACAAGGAAATGCACTGCTGGCTCTTAAACTAAAAGCTAATACTAATAAAAAAATGTTGGTGTGACAGGTATCTCAAATATCACAATATCGGAAGATTTTTAATGACAGGTAATGGTAATGGATTTGCTGTTTACAGCGAATCACAAGGCAAAAGAAAATGCTATCGGCCTATAACACTGAAGGTGTGATTGCCCCCTTACACCATTAGACTGTACTGAGAAAGAAGTGTCAGTCCCACTGAGCATCCCCACAAACCCAATGGCCCCTACCCCCAGCCTAGGGAATTGATGGACATTTTTATTAAATGTAATTAGTGCAGCTGGACTGATTTGCATTTTTTGTTAACCGAGCAATATATTTTAAGCTATTTTCACACAAATGGTATTGTAGCCTTTTCTCAGTGGATCTGGATGTTTAATGTCAGAAAAATGCTATGTGTAGCGTTTTGATCAACAATGCCCAACCCACGGACTGGCCGCATTTTTCGTGGCCCGCACAGGGGACATTCCGTAGCATAACCGGGTCGGCTGGGGGCGGCGGTACTCCCCGCGGCCCGCTCATTGTGCTCAGTGCTGCAAGTGAGTCCCCCAGGGCACCCCTGGTTTTGAAAATGGTGACCATTTAAAAAACACCTGGTAAATGCTAAGAAAACACTACTTGAATGAAAACATGGCTCTCGTGTGAAACTATAATCCCGGCCTAGTACCTAGTCCATGTCCCTGTCCCTTTCCCCAGCAGGGACAGGGACCTCCTGTGCTCTTGTGGCAAGGCTCTAGCACTTCTATTTATATAATTTATTCATATATGTACTGAACTATATCTGTGTTTGTTCCCCTTGTATGACTTTATTGTATTTCGTTACTGTACAGCGCTGTATCCCCAAGTGGCGCTTTATAAATAAACTATACATACCGTATATACTCGAGTATAAACTGACCCGAGTATAAACCGAGGTACCCAATTTCAGCTAAAATCCTAATAAAAGTTGTTGACTCGAGTATAAACCGAGGGTAGAAACTTGGCATTCAAGATGTTTGGAAGCTCAACTCCCAGCTAATAAAGACTGCTGGGAGTTGTAGTTCCTAAACATCTTGAATGCCACCCTACTTGGCATAAGATGTTTTGGGAACTACAACTCCCAGCATGCTTATTAGCTGGGAGTTGTAGTTTCCAAACATCTTGAATGCCAAGTGAGGGTGGCATTCAAGATGTTTGGGAACTACAACTCCAGCATGCTTATTAGCTGGGAGTTGTAGTTTCCAAACATCTTGAATGCCACCCTCACTTGGCATCAAGATGTTTGGAAACTACAATTTCCAGCTAATAAAGCATGCTGGGAGTTGTAGTTCCCAAAAATCTTGAATGCCCCCCCTTACCCTCCCACCCAGTTCAGTTTGTACCTGTCTCTTCTCCCTGTGGGCTCGGTCTTTTCCCTGTGGGCTCTCCTCCATCCTTCCTGGCAGGTATGGTGCGGTATCCTGAGCATTCCGGCAGCCGCGCGATCTTTCTGTGCACTGTGCACTGGCGCGCCGGCTGATGTCACTGCCCGGCGCCGGGCTTGGCGCGGGGCAGTGACGTCAGGCCGGCGCGCCAGTACACAGAAAGATTGTGGGCTGCCGGAATGCTCAGGTAAGCTAGGGACTCGAGTTAAAACCGAGTCCGAGTTTTCAGGCTGATTTTTCAGCCTGAAAAACTCTGTTTATACTCGAGTATATACGGTACATACATTTATTCATTTGGTGGCACACACTTTGAAAATGTGTGGTATAGTACAGTACAGTATATAATAGTATAGTACAGTAAGTACAGGATAGTATAGTAAGTATAGTATAGTACAGTACTGTACAGTTTAGTATTGTACAGTATAGTATAGTTAAGTACAGTATAGTATATTACAGTATTGTATAGTTTAGTGCAGTACAGTACAGTATAGTACAGCATAGTATAGTATAGTTTAGTACAGTACAGTATAGTTTAGTACAGTATAGTATAGTTTAGTACAGTGTAGTATAGATGTATAGTACAGTTTATTATAGAATAGTATAGTACAGGATAGTATAGTACATAGTACAGTACAGTTTAGTATTGTACAGTATAGTATAGTTTACTACAGTACAGTACAGTATAGTTTAGTACAGTACAGTATAGTACAGCATAGTATAGTTTAGTACAGTACAGTATAGTTTAGTACAGTACAGTATAGTATAGTTTAGCACAGGATAGTATAGTATAGTACAGTATAGTTTACTACAGTATAGTATGGTACAGTATAGTATGGTACAGTATAGTATGGTACAGTATAGTACAGTATAGTATAGTACAGTATAGTACAGTATAGTTCAGTATAGTACAGTAGAGTTCAGTATAGTATAGTACAGTATAGTATGGTACAGTATAGTACAGTTTAGTTCAGTACAGTATAGTATGGTACAGTATAGTTTAGTACAGTATAGTACAGTTTAGTATAGTACAGTATAGTATAGTACAGTATAGTAAAGTATTTGAGGTTCACTAAAGACACACGTCCATCCAGCCCAAGCTACTCAGCAATACCCACATTTCCTGCCTATCAGTTGATCAAGAGGAAAAAAAACAATATGAAGGGGAAACAAATCCATTCCAGACTCCAAGTGGCAATAGAAAAATATCCCTGGATCAACTCATCTAGCTTTCTCTTTATATTGATTGGGCAGGTTGGAAGGAATCAGTTTTTTGAACCATGTATAGCAATCTTAAGATTTCCATACACAGCTGATTTCACTGCTTCACATGCATATTTATCCTGAACGGCCCCGGGGATGCTGACATGTGAATTCCTGCACAGTGCTGCCGGCGAGCACAGCCTCAGACTCCCTCGGTGTGTGAGGGAGACAGGAAGTCCCTCCTCCTCTCTGCTGTGTGAAGGACCTGCAGCTGCAGAGAAGGTAAGGGAATCTTCAGCCCTTCTCTCTCACTATGTGAAAACAGCCTTTTTAGGCACGAGTGGGCGGGGCCACGATACCTGTGAGTGGGCAGGGCCACATGGGGCTGTAAGGGAATGGGCTAAGGGGGGCCTGCAACTGGAGGGACCATGGGGTCCATGTGTGGGAGGGACCAGGGGGGCTGCAAAGGGGAGGATTGACTGACAGGTTTTAGAGCAGGAAGCAGGAAGTGCAGGGGACCTGGTGATGCTGCTGCCATATCACACACAAAAATGTAAATATCTTCAAAACTATGCAAAATAAACAATGGAAATAAATTGCAAAAACTCTCAGGAGAGCAATTTTCTATTTGCTCTCCAATTTACCTAAAGTCATTTTTGGACCACAGTTCCTCTTTAAGATGCTGCTTTTTTCAATAAGTGACAGTGACATGTACAGACACTTGCATTTTGATTGGCAGATAGAATGAGAAGTAACCTATAAAGCCTTATAAATTCAACCAAAACTTTTTACCTTGGACTGCTTGTAGGATCACATATTAATCATACCTCCTAGTAGCATAGTATAAATCATTGATCTGCAGATTTTGTTTTTACCCGTTTCAAAATGTCATCTTCTTCCTATTTTCATGCACCTTTAGCTTTATCTGCAGCTCTTGTTTGAAGTAAAATAAACTCCCTTTGCAGAATTTAAAATATTAAGTAAAAATTAGATTAAAAAAAGAAGACTATTCAGGATGTAAAGATTAGCAACATTAGAAGACTTTGGTTGAAAGACAAGATGGTTTACTTCAGTCACACTAGCTCAGCCAATCAATAAAGACAAATGAAGTGAATCGAATGAGAGAGAAATGAAGTGAAGACGGTTAGCTGTATTGCTAACTATAATTTATAGCTTGCTTAGCCTGCAGACTCATAGTGGATGTACTTTCTGCTGTTTGCAGCTTACCCACTTTACTGGTATTTCTAAGCTGCCCACTGATGGAAATTGCTGACTTTAGATGCGGACACATGTATGAGATGTTTGCAGGGTCCCACCTACCATGAGGCAGAGTGAGACATTTGTCTCAGGCGGCAACCCTGCACTGAAGAAGAAAGGCGGCAGACAGGCAGTGGTGAAAACTCCCCCCTTTAACCGCCGCAAGATGCCACAAAAAGTGTAAGCGCCGCCCGCATAACTCCAATATACATGGTACGGTACCTTGAAGTTGCTTCAATTCTGCTTCTGCTTCTTAAGTGAGTCAGGATATAGAGAGAGGGAGGGAGGGGCTGGTGTGGCACAGTGGTAGTGCAGATATTACAAAGAGAGCAGGCTGAGCAATTACAGAAAACTGTAACAGTGACACTGTGACAGACTGTGATAGAGTTTTTTGTGACAAAAAAAGTGCCTTTTCTCTGTGTCCGTGAGTCAATGAGTTTTTGGGAGCCATAAAGCTGGGGTGCTGCTCCTTGCTAGGTTCCTGTCTTTTGCATCTCAGAATATTGCTGTGAGGTTGAGATTTATGTATCAAACAGTTTTAATGCCCTTTAATAACATTCTATGTATGGTAGTGGCAACACCAGCTGTTTGGCGAAAGGCATGTAATTTATGTTTCTAGCAATTTACATTATTGCTAATTGACTGAGGAACTGTTTAAATACCTATGTGATAGGAAGTTCAAAATCGTAAAATTGTAGCAACGTCAGTTGACAATACCATGCCCACTGTCAAAGCCACACCCATTTTAACATGGCAGAAATAATCAAGGACAGCATTTAAAAGTTTGGCTCAGGTAGTGAAAACCCTAGAAGTGCCCCTAGATGTTTGAGGAAACAAATAACAACTGATACATTCAGCAAATTATTAGATGTATTATTAACCAGATATTTCAGTAGTGTCTCCATTCTGTCAAAGTAAACCTGCTCCTCCCTCCATGCAGTCAATCAAGGGTGTGACTGCTGATTTACAGCCAATGATTTACTGCTTATTCCCCTGCTGCCACCTCTGCTCACGCTCAAGCTTATAACTGAATTCACAGAGCAGAGGGAGGAGGCAGATACCTTTTGCAGTAAGTAAAAGAACTTATGATTAAATATCTGGTTACAAATGCATGTAATAAACTGGTAAAAATAGCAGTTGGGGTTGAGGGCAGATAATTGACAAATCACCAGATTTTTGTTTTAAGGATGGAAAGGCCGTTTAAACTTTCCCTTTCTAATTGTAATTGGTTCTTTTCTTCCCTACTCACACTTCTTTAGCGACCATTCATTAATTCAATCCTATAATGGTACAAGACTTCCAGGGCCCTATATAGTATCATAATTGTAGAATTATGCATAACATTGGCTGGTATACTGGTAAACTGGAGGGCAGTTACCTGTTCTATTTTTCCCAAATTCCCCAGCAGAACATGAAATGTAAAGGGAGACCCTTCTTTCTCTCTCCCCCAACTGTAATTGTGCATCAACCTCCAGCAGTATATAGATTTCCATGTTTTAAATAGCTAATACTTCTTTAAAAAAA
This sequence comes from Hymenochirus boettgeri, assembly GCA_019447015.1. Taxonomy (NCBI): domain Eukaryota; kingdom Metazoa; phylum Chordata; class Amphibia; order Anura; family Pipidae; genus Hymenochirus; species Hymenochirus boettgeri. Next base: position 317,803,395 of record CM033469.1, read on the forward strand.
ATGTGGATTTCAGCTCCTATAACCAACCATGACGTGATAATCAGACATGGAGACCAACTGGTGGGAACAGGGTGACACTCGTGGTAACAAGCAAAGTAACACCGGTGGTAACAGGCACGAGGCAAAGAGACACTGGTGGTGGTAAGAGGATCGACACACTGTAAAAAGACACTGGTGGTAACAGGTGCGAGGTACTGTATGGTGACACTGGTGGTAACAGGTGCGAGGTACTGTAAAAAGACACTGGTGGTAACAGGTGCGAGGTACTGTAAAAAGACACTGGTGGTAACAGTGACACTGGTGTTACAAGGCAAAAGTGACAGATGTAATAAGATGATAGGAAGAAAAAGCTTCAGTACCACGGTAGGTCCAAATTAAAACATCATTTTATTAAATACCTTTTAAAAGTCTCTCTCAGATTGATCGCAGCAATACAATAGGGCTAAGGTAAGGATCACCCTGACATGTTTCGGACAGCCATTGTGTCCTTAATCATAGGTAAGTACTGATATTACCACTTCCTCTTTTTAAAACACACTCATCCAATAAAAACAAAGTGTATAATCTTGCCTCCCTTAACCATTTTTTGCCAGGTTCCAACAAAGTCTTTTCCTTGTTTTAGAAAATACAAACACAGTCTTTCAATTCAACAATTGGATCTACAATAAATACTGGAAACAAAAAAGAAGGTAGAGACCAGACCAAGATTGCAAGCTGCACTGATGCTTAAATAGCAGAAGAAACACGACATGAAAAAGGGTGTTTGGACCCGATGCATGATGTGTTTCTTCTGCTATCAAAGCAGATCTTGGCCCGGTCTCTACCTTCTTTTTTGTTTCCAGTATTTATGTGCTCCTGGACAGAAGCACTAAGAGGCTTTGGACCAGGATCTATATACATCTGGTGGATCTACAATAAACATCTTTTATGATGTTGCAATTCCAACATCAATATATCATTATAACACAATGGGGCCAATTTACCCAGAGGCGCTGGGCAAAATTATGGAGTTAAAGTCATGCTAACTGGTTCGCTACCGGTTAACTCCTTATTAGTGCCGGATGTGCAGGTTACGCAAAAGACACCCACGTTTACGCTACTTTTAGCACTGGATACTAATACCAGCCTATAGTTGGCGTAAAAATCCCGCTATCAGTAAATCCCTTTTTGAATTTACCCTAATTCGCAAATGTGATATTGAATCGCGATTGAGACATTTACCCAGAGTGATAGCGGCTCTGGGTAAATGAGCCACAATGTTTCTAAGTACCAAACCTAACATTGTGTTAGTTAATTTAATCAGATATCACAATTGAGTTAACAGAACATAGAGACAAAAAAGCAAATTACAATAATATAGCAGAATAGTAGCTGAAGATAGAGACAATACAGCAGAATAGCATATAATAGCACAATAATAGCAGTAGCAACGTAGTAGCTAGAAGGGGGCCCTCACTGGGTAGGCAACTATTTCCTAGCCTATGCGGGAATGATAGAATACACATTGGTATAAAAACATGGCTATCCATGGGCGGTAACCAGATAACCATAGATGTGGGGTGCATATATGTAAAAATTTTAAGGTAATATATATAGGACAAAATAGCTGGTCATGCGGAGAAGGAGACAGGCTTCTGGTCGTCGCACACCCCGGAAAAAATCTGAGTGTTTATTTGAGCTGGATGCCACATCGGAGGTGGGACACAGAAATCGGTAAAGTACCATGGGTCTGAAGCCACCATCTGTTTGGATTAATGTCTATAGGAACAACTTTCCAATCTAGCATTACAAATAAGGAACATAATATTAAGATAATATATAAACTGTAATACCACTAATTCACCTTATTACCTGTACCAGATGTATGAAACAAAATGTGGGTATGACCATAGGCTCACTTTACAGGGAAAGACCTGTCACTCCAGATGCAAAAATTATAATATGGTCCCCATCCCTGACCTCTTACTAGGATCTTTGACTGCCTGCCAGCACACTTTCTGCAACATTTAATAGAATCAGCAGAGAAAAAAGGCAGGGGGAGGGAGGGGGAGGGATGGGGAAATGTGTAATTAGAACAGTGTCCATGGTGAGGCTGTGCAGAACTTTTAAGTGTCGCAGACACTACAAGAAGCAGTGAATAAGGGAGGGTGGGGGGAATTAGGAGTACTCACTAAACATTAATTATTTAATGACAAAGCAAGCACAGATAAATATGTGTACCGCCATTTTACTTCTCTCAAATTGAAGTTTCAGAAAATGTAAAGTTGTTTCAGTGAGTATAGTGACCCTTTACTCACCACATCTGTTAGAGGGCGAATGCTAATTAAAAGATGGCAAGGATTGTTGGTATGGGTTTTCTTTGTCCCTGTGTCTCTCTAGGGCTTTCTGTCTTTCTTTCCATTAGAATTAAACAAAAGAAAAAGGACAGATTCCCCCTATATTATCAAACCCTATATTAAGCATAGATGTCCAGTGGAACAGATAAGATTTAAAAAATATAATATTTACTGGATATGTATTAAAAAAACGAATTGAACACACATTAAAAGTATAAGCCATCACTAAACCAACCGTTTGGAAAGAAAAGAAGGGGGAATGGCAATCGGATAGGATAAAAGCCTACATGATCCCTAAAGAAGAATGGGAGAAATCTCTCCACCCAAAAGCTTGCCCTATGATATGGATAGCAGCCCTGAGCTCGGTGCTTCTCCAAGTCCAAACAGAATAAAAAACTGGTATAGGTCCCTGTCTATAGTACCAGTATGGTTAGGATGTGTATATAGGATGTGAAAGGGCTTAAAGAAGCAAAAAAACACCCACAGAGCATAAAATGAAGTAAGACCCTTCTTAAAAATAGTATTACCCTAACAATCAGAGAAACAGGAAAAAAAATCTCACTCCCAGCATTCCTAGAGAAATGGGGGGAGATATACAAAGTTTCTCCTTATGTCCTCTATCATACACGGACACCTATGTAGCAGCTGGACTCCCCCCCTACAGAAAGTCTTATTTTGCTTATGGAGAGGGGAGGGAGAGAGTGAACCTGCAGTGTGTGTCTGACGCAGATATGTCTGGCATTTAGATTTTTTTTAATTGGCTAAGTCTGTGACATGTTTTACAAACAGCACATAATTGGGTGTAATACAGGAACTTCCTAAAACTTCCTTTCAGTTTTAATTTGTCTAAACACATTTAGAGGTTTTAGCAGTGACAGAGGTGTGGCTAAATTTTCCATTTTGACTATTCCATAAAATAGACGTACCAGCAATGTAAGTATATTTATAAACTTTATATATTTTGTCATGTACCTAATATAAGTAAGTACTATATTTTATATGCATTTATTTATGGTCATTTAGATAGTAATAGTGAAAAATACCACACATGCAGTACATATACACCTTTCCTATATGTTATATTATATACACACCACCGCCTTTTTGGCAGCTCCTAAAAACTCCTATGACATATAAATATTCTTATACAGTATGAGGGATATGCTGTCTATTTTAATTGATCAAAAGCAGAGAAACATAACCTTTTTCTGGTAAAATAAATTATTAACAAAAAATAGCACACCATGCCAGAAGTATTTCCAGTATTTCTGGCACGGTGGCTGAGTGATTAGCACTGATGCCTTGCAGCGCTGAGGTCCTGAGTTAGATTCCACCCAAGACACATCTGCAAGGAGTTTGTATGTTCTCCCCGTGCTTGCTTGGGTTTCCTCCGGGCACTCTGGTTCCCCCCACAATCATAAAGACATACTGATAGGTTGTATATGTCAAATAAATGTGCTTAGATTGTAAGCTCTTCGGGGCAGGGCCTGATGTAAATGTATACATGTAATTGTAAAGCACTACGGAAGATGTTGGCGCTATATAAAGCCACAATAATAATAATAATAATAAGGTACAAAATTGGAAATGTATTTTTATCCTAGATTTTAACAGTTTAGGATGGTAATAGGAACAAGACCTGGAAGCCTCCAAAATAGTAAAATAGAGGGGTTTTCACCATTAGTACTACTTTAATTTAAAAACAAACAAATGAAATATTACTACATTGTGGAATTATATACCGTACATTATTAACATTGTCACCTCAGTCTAGTTACCATTGCTGACTTGCATGGCCGCCTGGACCTTCCTGCTGATAGTTATGTCCATATTTTCTGTACACATTTCTATCTGTTTGAAGAGGCAGTTTATAAGAATTCCAGTGATGCAGTTTCTGCAAAAACAAAATCTTCCAAGAATCTTAACCGTGACCTTTAAAATAATAAGCAAACACTTGCAATTAACAAATTAATTCCATCCAAGGTAAAAAAAAACACAAAGTTGAAGCAGGAAAGTGTTTTACATGCTGGGATAATTAGAAAGAGATGTTGCACATATGAATGTAATAGCCACATGGGTTTATTTTTCTGCTGTAGAATTTTTCCACCTGTAAATGGAATAATCCTTAAAGTGACAGATTCTAGACCTAAGCCCCAGTTGCAGCCAGTATATCTTGTAACGCATCATTTTCCCAGCTTCCTACTGATCTGATGCCTGACCGCTTTATAATATAGTATAAGAAATACTTAATTTATATAAATGTATTTCATTTAGAAAGACAGAAAATTCTGATGTCATTTCTACAACTCTAAAGGAAACTATATTTTTAATTAAACGCTCCTCTCGTACTATATAAGTTTTGGCTATACTTAAGCCTTTGATCTTTAGAGCCATGACCTTTGGTTACATAGAGAATATTTAGCTAAAATGTGTGAAAGGGACAAATGTGTGTGATAACCATGGCTACAGCTGTAGGCTCCAAAACAAGTAGATGCCCACCATTTACTGGTAAAAGATGCAACTGAATTCTGACAATGCGACATATCCTATTGGTCCAAATGTTGGTCCCTGATACAGCACATACAGCAGCGTTTCAGTCTAAATATTGATGAGAATATAAATTATTAGGTTACTTTTAAACCTAGTCCTATAGTTAAATAATGTTTGATACATTTGAAGATGTATTTTCTGTGCTTATTCTATTTGCTGCATTCTCATATAATTGAACATATTCATATAGTTACCTACAATAATATACAGTATGCAACCATTAAATTAGTGTGTGAGGGGCTGTATGTGTGTGTGTGTGGGGGGGGGGGGGGGTGGGGGGGGGATGGTAGTGCAGGATAGAACAATTAATCTTCCACTCATCCTCTAAAATGACTCAACCAAGAATTTGATGTTTTGCCACGCTCACTGGGGACACTAATTAAGTGTTATAACAAATACCAAGTGAAATAAATAATAACAGTGAACAGAATAAATCCCTTTAAACAGAAAATCCTTTTTATCTCCCTCCAGTCAGTGTAAGTCCGGTGCCCTTGATGACTCAGCATTCAGTACAGCTCAGGAATAATAGGAAGGGGTATCACACAATCAGCCTTGATTTGCTAACAGTCTCAATCCGATGTGAACATAAGGGCCACCAAGCTCACTCGTGGCCGCCAACCCCACACCATGCGTTATTTCATGCTGACCGACCACTACATGTCACATTGGTTGGTCAGCTGAAAATATGTTATGGTGTGTACCCAGCCTTAAAGGGCATGTCCACCCCTCTTTCAAAAATCCAGTATGTAGTGGGACACCCCCCAAAAGCTGGGTTTCGTTTTACTTACTTGTAACAAAGATGCTGCCAGGCTGTGTAAAGCTTCTTACAAACACATGCTCCAGCGCCCTTCCAGGCCTCTGCTGCTGCTACACCGGCCTTTTACGTGCCTGAGCAGCAGCAGAATCAACAGACATCACTGTCATGGCCGTGACTGACCGCCCTTACCCAGAAGTACCTGGGAGCCGCGGCACTGGAGCGTGGGATTGTAAGCAGCTTTACACATCCTGGGAGCATCTTTGTTATACGTAAGTCTTACAGCCTAATGCAGTTGTTCTAATCTAAATTTACAGAACTGTTTTATTGTGTCTAATTACTAGATAAACTTAGATCAGTAGTTTATGTAATTGTCATCTACTGTAGATTCAACCATAGCCATGAGAGTCAAATCTGTCTACGATAGATATCCCTCTGTTCTGTTAATATATTTTTGGTTTTTACTGTGCAGATAAACTGTAGGCTGATGTTCTTTATTGCTGTGTTGTCATTGAAGAGGCGATAGCTGTCCTTTTAAATTATCTTGGCAGCATCACCCACTGGCTGCTATGACAGGAGTAGGCATTTCAGATTGCCTGACCTACTTGCAACTAAGAAGGCAGAATAACTTTGGAGAATAACTCCAAAGGACTAAAGGTTATTAATGTGGGATATAAAATGATTAAAAATCCAAGGCATCCATTTTCATGATTTATGCAGGTATCACTGTAGCCCATATCTCCATATTACCCAAATGGTGAATTAGTATAGGATAGTATAGTATTTAAGACATACGTCCATCTAAGTCCAACCTTCCTCATTATTTAGGGAGTGTAAATGCATAAGTGAATTTCCTATTGCGATCTATTTAAAATGTCTGCTTTGTAGGGATTAAGACCTCATTACCTCACCCTCAGCCTGGGAACTATCCAATGGGAAGACACGCCTCTTTCAGAGTAAGAATAGGAAAGTGCAGTATTCTGGTGGGTATAAAAAGTGCCTTGCTCCTTTTTCTTTTGTTCATTAATTTATTGAAGTTTTCTAAATGATTTCTTAATCACAAACACACATTTATACATGTTTATAAATGAGGGTATAGTTTACGAAACAATAAAAACAATAACACATAAAGTAAAATAAATATTAAAAAATAAATGAAAATAAAAGTAGGTAGCTTATTAATCACATGTCAAAGTTATCGTCAGTACCTTACAGGATATTCTTATCCTTGTTGTTGTCCCGGGGGGCCGACGCCCGAGGAGCCAATCCAGCGCTCTATAAATTTGTAGACCCTCCCGAGGGAGTAATTCTAAAGATCCACCCATCCCAGATTTTGTCCATTTTTTAAATATTGTTTGAAAGTGTATAAGCTAAATATTCATTATCATAAATCCACCAACCCTTGGATATTAGTTTTGGTTTTGTTAATACTCCCACCTTCCAGGAAGCTGCCAGTATACTTCTTGCAGCTGAGCAAATATGCATTATTTGGGTCTTGGATCGGGAGGTTGAAGTGGGCGTTGTATGGAGTTAGATTAACGGTTCTGGAGAAAGTGGTTTGTAACACTTCATTACAGATAGGGTAATCCGCATCCCCTGAAACATATATACGGTAGATCTGGGTTAATTTTATGTAAAAAGACTGAGGTAGTGTACCAATCATTTAGGATTTTGTAAGATTTGTCTTTCATGATTTTATTTGTGGAGCATGTAGCTGAGTACTTAAATACTGAGACCCACTGGGTATCCCCTCTAATGTTTGGTTTATTCTTGTTTCCCGTTTAAGTATTGATGGAAATTTGGTTACCTGTGTTTCGTGCCCAATAAGGTGGTACAGAAGGGAGACTGTATAAATGGAAGAGCATAATTTGGAGCTTAACATTTCGAAATGTGTGGGGTTGAGATTTTCACACTTGCTTAGTATGTGCCTTGCTCCTTTTCTACTACCTATAAAGATTTAACTATCATTTTCCAAAACAAACTAGAGTTAAACATAGTAACTGACTTAAACAATATAGCTTTAGCATGATATACTCTATTAGCTTAGAATAATAGCAGTTTCTTTCTTTCTGTATTTAATGACAACTACCGGTTTGCTATTCGTCACTGCTTCTCTACGATGTCTTTAAATAGCTGTCTGAACTCTTACTTTAAGAGCCAAGAATAAGCTATGCCCCTAGCATCCTTCCGAGAGATAGTTTTATATAATAGGTCATGCCATGTGTGCTCCACTTACAATTAAGTGCTGCTAAAGACAATCACTGAGCCTGGGCTAAGGTATAACTAGGGTATAATTATCACTGTGCACAATGGACTTCTCTCCCTCTGTATTGGTGTTTTAAAGCTCCTAAACCCTTCCAGGTGTCTCATTAAGTAAAGGTTATTACTTTGAGACTTATAATGTCCATACTAAGAATTCCACTTCCAGCTTTTAGAATAATGTGAAAGGCATTTCAGTTACTAATGGTGATAGAGATATTACATTTCATGATATTAGCTAATATAAATCTAAAGGAAAACAATAGTTTTCTAATAAATTCAACACTAGAATAGTTAAAGAAACTAACATTCCCTAGGCTCTTTATTGTTGCAGTTACTTTGTGATGCGGCAGTGTGTACCTAGTTGATTATTAAAGGGCAACTACAGTAAACCAACCCTCCTCTCTTCTATTGTATCTAAGATGAGAACCTAAAATGCAAGGTTGCTTACCCTAGGAGTACGCTAGATCAGCCGGAATAGTTACACAAAGCAGAAATCCCAGGTCCAGTCCTGCCTTAGCCAGCACCCAACTTGCTGCTATGTGGGAAGAGGTACTTAATCCAGATTAAATCTTTCCATAGGTTGGCCTGCTTGACTAATAAAAGGGATTGGTTTGTGCAGACTGGGTAGTTATATTGGGTGTGTAAATATTCTGGAAGATCTAATATACTCCCAGGGCTAAGGACCTAGCGTCTAAGGTCCTCACTTTGGGTATATTAAATGGTAGGGGTTGATTTAGGGATGAACTTCCCCTTGCACCCCAAAAAAATAATGGCCAAGCGTTCCGGCTGAGTATTGTCCATGTATGGGCGCTCGGTGAGCGGTCGTTCATTGATCTGATAGGATGGATCTGCTAGGTTTGTGCACTTTAATAGCACAGCCATTCTTTTGCAGCTTTGTATTAAAATCTTGATAAACAGGCTCCTAAATAGTCATGTACCTCAACCACTAATCTTTATCTGATCTGTATTGATGCGTTATAAGATTTACAAACTTGTAATAAAGTTAGTGATCTCTCAAATCGTCTGTTTAATATAAAATGTTGATTGTCTTAGAAAAGAGAAACATACAAAATCATCTTCAAATTTAGTCAATGTGTCTTTCCCATTACATTTTATTTTCCATTTTATGCCGTTATAAAGGAATATGAAACGCAAAGTTGGTTGTCTTCTTAGTCATCTGTCTCTTCAGTTATAGATATTGTGTCAATTTCCTTTCATTACTTCACTTAAAAAGCGCAACCGCAACACAGATGTAATTTGCAACTTAGTGTGAATGTCACTTCATATCTTATATGGATAATACTCTGAGACATTTCTAATAACGAATCCAAAGAGAAGAATTTCTTTGGGCATAAGGGCATCTAATATTTACAAGTCTGTGTGTGTGCATGCATGCAGCAGGGGTCTCATTACACCGTGCATGTGTCTGCCATCCTGGCTTCAAGTAAGTGTGTGGGCAAATTTTATTTACAAATCTGTGTGGGCTGGGCATGAGGGCATTAGAGATTTTGTTTCGTTTTCAAATTTTCGGAGGCTGGGCATGAGGACGTCTTATATTTACCAGTCTGGCTGGGCATGAGGGCATCTTATATTTAATAGTCTGCATGGGCTGGGCATGAGGAGATCTTTTATTTACCAGTCTGTGTGTGTTGGAGATGAAGAGATCTTATATTTACCAGTCTGCATGGGCTGGGCAAGAGGGCAAATTATATTTACAAGTCTGTGTGGGCTTGGCATCTTATATTTACCATTCTGCATGGGCTGAGCATGAGGCATCTTATATTTACAAGTCTGTGTGGGCAGATGTTATATTTACAAGTGTGTGTTAGCTGGGCATCTTATATTTAAAAGTCTGTGTTGTGGACACTTATATTTACCAGTCTGTGATGTCAGACTCCAGTTCACCAGTCAGTGTTATGTCAGCCCTCCAGTCCACCAGCCAGGGCTAAGTCAGTCCTCCAATACACCAGACAGTGAGCCCACCAAACCAACCTCTACAAACCACACCCACCTCCAAAAACCCTGTCCCCTTTCCCAGCTTCACGTGCCGCAGGAAGATACATGGGCGGCTTTAAATATTTGTTTCAGGTTACAAAAGTTCTAGAAATGCCCCTGGACACACAGCCCGTTAGTACATCTTTATGATTGTAGGGAAACCATAGCCCCTGGAGGAAACCAAGGCAATCACTGGGAGAATATACACACTCCTTGCAGATGTAATCGAAGATGAATTGTACTACTGTATAACAAATTATCTTTAGAAGCTCCACTGTGTAGGACTCACATCCACAGGAAAACAGTTCAGTCCAAGTATCGTTGGATACTTAGACACAGCAACAGCCTCCAAACAGCAAGTAGACTGTGTTAAAAACTCTGTCTCTCTCTCCTCCCCCACACATGCTCCTCAGAGATCTTAAACTGAAGACTGCAGGAAAGTCAACCTTCTGCTGCTCCTTAAAGAGACCATAAACCAAACAAGGGTAAGATATAGCACCCATCCCTTATGTCCTTTACAAATCTTTCACTAGAAAAGAGTAAAGAGCCCTTGCTGTTTAGTTGCTGATTTGCTGTTAAACTGAGATCTGCAACCTATATAGACGACCCTACATTCCTTGCTGACAGATGATCATCAAACTGGTAGGGGAAAAAAATTAGGTTTACCGATACCTTGAATGAATTATTGCTTGGCCTATTGAAGATCAAAAGATCAGATGAAATTTACCAACATATCAAATGTTCAACTGATTTAGTAGAAAATACAACCAAGAATTGTTGGTTGAAATGAAATTTTTGCAGATATTTAAGCCTAATTAAGCCATACAATTTTCCCTCCCTGATTGACTAATACACTGAACTACAAAATATCACACCATATAGCCAATTGAGCAAAAATATTGTCCTGTATGTACTGGGCCTAACACTTTTCAGGAAGCATTTAGGCAACTATACTTACCTCAGCCTCAATCCTCTTGTTATCTAGGGTGAGGACCTAAAATGCTAGATCCTCACACCAGGGTTCAAAATCAAAATCCTGTACTCACCTATAGAAGTTCCGATTGCTGGTGCAATGATCCCCATATCCTCCTTCTGGTCCAGAAGCTGACCAATAGGAAGATACGCTTTAGAAGAAGTGTATCTTCCTATTGGTGAAGCCCGAGCGAGGAGAGGGAGGCAGAGAAAATAGATCCAGGGATCGCAGCTTCTATAGGGAGGGGAGGGTTCAAAGGATAGAAATGTTGTTCTTTAATAACATGTATTTCTGTACTGGAATATTAGTCAAAAAGCTCCCTGTCAGTTTTCAGCAAACATATTGAAAGTACTCTAATGCTCCCAGGAAACTTATCTGCAGTTATGTTAACAGAAAACAAACCATGGTTTGGTGTTATAAAATTTCCCCTGGTGTCGACATGCCCTTTAAAATATATAGTAAAAAGTCTGGTGAAAAGGTGAAAAATGTGTCAAAAAAAAATACCACTTCTTAATAAATAATCATCATGTAAAAACAGCAAAAATTTCACCTTCACCACTTTAATATTATGCCCCATAGAGTGCACAGTATTACACAGACCAGTATCCTTCATTTTGATTGTTTTTGATGAATATGGTCAGTGTTAACACACTGCATGACATTGTATCGTCTCACTGTTTTGCTGTTCAGCAAAATTAAAGTAGAAGCTTTATGAGGCAGGCATCTGTAGCAAAATAGATTCTATAAATGCTTCATCATAAAAATGATATAGATGCTATCCAACCCACGAATAGCATCTATGATTTGTCGTTAGCCATTCTGTATCACATGAAATTATCTGGGACGCAAAAAAAAAAATATGTTTTATACTCCACCCAGCTGTTAGGCTGTCTTAAGATGCAAGCTTTCAGTCTAGTGTGCAGTGTGGAGGATAGTCCATATTAAATATAGTATTGTCATGAACTGTATAATGGATAGGAATGATAAATGTAAACATTAGTGAATACTAAAATAACCTTTTAGAATGAAAATTGCTTAGCATCTGTATGGGAATTTTATGATAATTTGCTTTATATTTTTAGCAGTTCTAAACGTTTTCTCAGCAAAATCCTATGGAGGATGATACGCATCTGATATCAAACTGTAGAGGTTTCCATGGTAATCCTTCTTCCCCAAACATATATAGGGTTCCTCTAATTATATAACACTTATACAGGCAGAGAAAAAGAGAGAATTCTCATTTAGAAGTCTTATAAAAGATTCTTCCTTCTCCAAACCCACTGAATGTCACTTAATATATGTGAATTTTGGAATTCAGTTTTATTGAAGAACGGGAGGTAAAGGAGCTGTATCTTACCTCCCGTTCTTCAATAAAACAATCAGGAGCCAGGAATGAAGGTAAGGAACTTAATCGCTCGCTCCCCCGGCGTGTAGTCTGACAGGTCCTGACTGACTGTGGCTTCTATGCGCATGGATTGTGCATGCGCACAGAAGACAGGGTCTGTCGGGACCTGTCAGACTACGTGCCATGGGAGTGAGCGATTAAGTTCCTTACCTTCATTCCTGGCTCCTGATTGTTTTATTGAAGAACGGGAGGTAAGATACAGCTCCTTTACCTCCCGTTCTTCAATAAAACTGTGTTTATACGAGTAGAGATATTCTTTAATCTGATGCTGAAAACACATACATAAACATCAAATGCACAAGGGGATTGCTTTTACAACATTTTAAAAGTTTGAATTGTAAAAATAAATTCAGAAAAGCAATAAATTTCCAGCATTACCGTTATTTCCCCACAGTCCAGATAATGCCCACGTTACCATTTGCCTAGAGGGTGATTAAGGGCTCATTCACACTAGAAACTGACAGAAACGCACAGCATGTGTTTCTGTCAGTTTAGGTCCATTTTTCGTATGCATTTACGTCCATTTTATCACAATGCATTTTCCATAGATTTATATAGAAAACACATGCAAAAACAGACAGGAATGCTGCATGCCGTGTGTTTTTAAAACGCAACGGACCAGAGCGTAATTGGACACAATCGGAACGCAATAGTGTAAACTGTAATGTTTACTTCTGTGTCCTTGTGTTTTTAAAAACGGTCCACACCAAAAAACAGACCATGTATAAACGAGCCCTAAAGGGTTAAATCACCTCCTTCGGATGTCACAAGGGTATTTTGAGGTAATTTCTCGATTTCTTTTTTACCTCTAGGGGGACCTGCAGGGAGTAATAACATGTAAGTAATAACATGTAATGCCGTCCCCCCCAAACCCTTTAACGGCAATGTATTAAAGTGTTTGCAACAAGTCTGTGCACTATATGAAGCGCAAAATTTGTGCGCTACTTTCAAGCACGAAAATTAGCGCCTTTTGAATTGTGGGTACATATAAGTTTACCACTTACCACTCTTCTATTTAATTACCTTTCATTGTTTATTAATACAAAAAAACTGTTCAAACCTGCCTTTTACACAGTGCTGTATATTAATTATAAATGTGTGTAACTGTGTTAAAAAACATTGCTAATTGTAATGAACTTATTTCAGATGAAGTGATGTGCTTTACTGCTTCTGTAGTAATAATTCTATGTATAATTTTTTTATTGACCAATATTAAACTGCAGATTCACGTAATGATGCATGGCCTGTAATAAACTGTAATGTAATAATGTAATAAACTAAAAAAAGGTTTTTAAAGATCAGTAGGTTAGCAATAAAGCAACAAGAAGTCTCTATTCCTCTAACAGAAATTTGTGCTGTGATTCTACATTCCTATTAGTACTGTGGACAGTCTGGTGGTGGTGTCTGAATATAATAAATAGGAGGTGATGGATTTCTTTAGCATTATGATATGGATATCTCAGATCTTTACTGTAGCCTCCTTCTCACTGACCCCTCCAAGCTGTTTTAGAAAGCTTATGAGAATCCAGGAGACAGAACTGAATATATCCAGGTCCAATGTGGGTCTTGAACCCTCACAATGGGAAAAGAGAACAAGATCCAGGGGCAATCGTGAGGGGCAGTGGAAAGAATCCTCAGTGTCAGATAAACAGAATTCAGGGCAAAAAAACTAAAGAAACAATGTCAACTCATTGCTTCAGTTTAACTCCAGCCAGATGACACTCACTCTTTTCCAGATTTCACTGCACTTTTTCTAAATGCCACCTATTACAGGTACACGGTAATACATGGTAAAAACAGCTGTCAATGTTTAGAACAGTTCATTTGCTGTACGACAAAGTATGCATTGTAACTACAGATGCTGTTACAGTTTCAGTGTCTCACACGTATCTTCTCATTTTATGCGCATGAGACTCTAATAAACCGATATAAATAGAAACCTTGCGGTTTAGTCAACAGAATCAATTTTACTCTAATCAGGTATCCAGAGGGCATATTGGTCATACAGTTTTTATGCTGACATTGTACTGTATGTTACGCAGATTCATCGGTACCTTATAGACATTAATGCCAAATAACAATGTAAGCCCACAGAACCCTCGAGGCAAATAAAGAGACAGCTGACTTTATTTAAAGATGAACAACTTGCTAAAGTTATGCTATATAATCCTGTACAAGTACCAATATCTTTTCTTACAGCGGAGGTTATCTATTAAGAGTCTGTGATGACCTTTAAGGTTTTGCTGGTTTCCAACTACAAATAAAATGTCTATTAATAAAAATCCCCCCAGAAGCTAATAAGTCTCTCATATTTCACTTGGTGTAGGCTGGTCTTCTTGGAGTCTTCCTATAGCTCTATAGAATGTGACAAGCCCTAATTCCACCTGATCACCAGCTTAATACTACATTAAATCATTGGTGGAAATATCGTCAAAGGAATTTTACTGTGACCAAAATTTCTACTCAATCTTTTTCTCAAAAGCAAAATATAAGCAGTACAGTGTTTCTTTCAACAGGCTACTAATTATTTTAATAATAAATGGTAATACTCTGTTGGGAAGATTGGGTCAAAGTTGGCTCATGTTTACCAGGACTTATTTTCTTCTCTAATGGGCCAAACTAGACAGATCAGTATCTCTTTACAGAATTCTTGATTAGGCACACATTCATATAGCAACCCATCTGCACCAAAAAAAGGCAGAGACCTGTGGGTGTAATAGTGTACAATACAGTTTATAGGATTAAAGGTTAGATAAAGACATACAATACACCAAAACTTATGTTCATATGGGACCAAAAAAAACGGGGGATTCAATAAAGTATAATAACAAATCTGGATATACTTCCATCTAGTCCAACATTTTCAGTCCAACCACGATTCCTGTTTAACAGTTGATACAGAGGAAGTGGAAAAAAATACTATGAAGGGCTAAAAAAGAATTCCTTCTTGCTTCCAAATGACTTGGAAAGGATCCCTGGATTAACAAGAACTATATGGAATAACACCAATTACTTTCAATATTTTTTCATTTTAGAAACTTCTCCAGCTCTTCCTTAAAACTATGCACTGAACTTGCCATTACCACATCTGACGGACGACAGTTACACAGCTTTACCGTTCTCTTTAAAAATAATTTCCTAACTTGAAGGTAAAACTTCTTCTCAAATCTTAAAGGAGAACTAAACCCAATTTTTTATACTCCAGAATCTGAAAACAACCCCCCTAAAAACACCAATAAGCTATAAAATTCCACTTCAGTAAATTGTATTAAAGTTAATGTAAGCCTGTTAACAACTAGATGAAGTATCTGTGTGTATGTGCAGTGTCAGACCACACCTCCTGAACTTAGTCACATGCTTCCTTGCTTTATCTGTCCTGTAAAAGGATTGGATAGAGATTATTAATGGGTGTGACCAACTGTAACAAGTTTCTGCCATAGCTAAAGACTGAGCATGTGCAGAACATAATGGTCGTTGACCAAACTGTGTGATACTAGAATGCTGTGAAGTAAAGCACAAACCATATGTTATTTAGGTAAATTTCCCAACGCCCGTATCAAAATGAGAGGTAAGACACAGATTACTGGCTTTATATCAAGGTGTTCTGCCTTCTGGTTCAGTGTTTTTCTGTGGCTTTAGTTGTCCTTTAAAGGTTGTCTGTGTGTTTTCTTAGTGAACAATGCACCAGAGAGTTTATTGTTTATAAATTTGTATAATGTGATCATATCCCAGTACAAGTGTGCTTTACAGCTTTACAGCTTTACTAATCTATCTGCATAGCCCCTCTCCTTCATTCCCCTTTTCTGAATTCTTTCCATTTCTATCATGTCCTTTTATATATACATTTCAAATCAGGTCATACCAATGTGAAGACAGAGAAAAATATTTTTGTTCCTTAATGAAGGGACCCTTTTTTTATAAGGCATTAGCTTGGCTCTAGCTATTGCTGTCTGGCACTGTTTGCTGTTATTTACTCGAACCTCAAGATCCTTTTCCAACACTGATTCACTTAGCATAGACCCATTTATAGAATAGGCAGCACAAGGATTGTTAAACCCCATTACATCACCTTACATTTATCAACATGAATCTGACACTTTGCTGCCAATATTCTAGATCTTTCTTGATCTGTCTGCAGCAATTGCACATTATCTGTAGTTTTCAATGCCCTACATAGTTCAGTGCCATTAGCAAACACAGAGACCTTACTCTTAATACCCACTTCTAAATAATTAATAAATAGATTAAATAGTGGCCCCAATACTGAACCCTGTGGCACACCATTTTAACTTTAGTGCACATAGTCAAAGCCCCATTAACAACTCTCTGTACAAAGCCCACATACATTTATTCTGAAGTATCAAAATCCATAATGACTTCTAGCAAGTTTCTTTGACAAGATCTATTTCTTCTATTTCTAATCCATGCTGATAATTAATTATAAGGTCAGTCCTCAGTCCAAGGTTTTCCAGTATCTTCCTCATCAATGACCTTAAACGTTCATGTTTAGAATTCCGTACCCTTTTTGAATATTGGTTTTACATCAAGCCTTTTCCAATCTACCTTCAGACCTGAGGTCCAGGAGCTTTATAAATATTAACTTTGTCTTACTGTTTCGCTACCATAATCTTCTGTCAACCAAAGTGAACAATCTTCTTTAATACCATTCTTATTACTGCAGTCTCTTTTTATCAAGACCAGATTGCTCTAAAGTATAAACAGAGGTAAGAAAATGGTTTAGCATATTTGCCTTCTCTGCATGTTTTGTAACCATCTTAGCCCCATAATTGAATGGTCCCACATTTTTGACCTCATCTTTTTGATGTTGGTTTGCTTTAAAAAGTTAGGTTTGTGTTTATGGAGGAGCAGACTAGGTAAGATAAATACAGCTATTGTATGTTTACTGCATTAACCAGGCAGAACAATGATAGAAACATAAATCTATAGTTTGAAATTAGAACAAAACCTAAACAACAAAACTCAAACAAAACTAAATCTGCAAGATCATAAATTTTCCAATGCCCTTTCATCTCATTATTCATTAAAAAGGGTCTATTTGTCACATTCAACACATTTTGCCAAGATTTCAATTAACCTTTTCTTTGCTCTTTTAGTCTCTTCTACTTTCACCTACAAAGGCAGTGAATGGTAACAAAAGTCTTCCAGGGCAATTGCAACTTACCTGTATTGAATGAACATCAAGGGAAACCATATGCCATCATCTTTGGAGCCATAGAACAGATATCTTAGTGACCTAGAGGGGGGGACATAGAAAAGTCCCTCCTACAGCCCGAACTGAGATGGATCTACCAGTTGGGTACAAAATATCCTGAAGGTATGAAGGAGGAGGTGAACTTTAAATGTTTCCTCTGATATTGATAATAATAATATAATGGTACAATGGTGTGTGGTAGCAAGAGCGCTCCGGAGGTAAGGTGGAGGTAATCTTTCTAATTAAAGCTAGCAGCATGTTTTGGTAGGAAAGAGAAACTTGAATTAACTCTGTTAATGTGGGGATGTTATAATTGAAAGTTTGGTGTACCAGCCGATGTGTGTATCTACCTTGTTTGTTTTGTAGTAATGGGATGTGGGGGGTTGAAGTGCACATAAGTTAATACCAGTGTTTTATCTGGTTTACTATGCATAAAACGGTCATAGTGATGATACTGTGCCAAATCTTGTGGTAGGCGCGAACAAAGGCACTACCCTAATGATTCGGAATATGTATCAAAGGGTAATCTGAAATGACCTATGATATGTAGGTAGTGCTGTTCTTTCTTTTTATATTTTAACAATTGCAAGTTACCTGCATTCAGTATCGCCATGTATTCATGACTACATGTAGACTGTCATTTGGAGTCAGGAAAGAAATTTTCCCTCTTTTCCTGTTTTTATTTTGCCTTCCTCTGGATCTTCTGTTATGTAGGGTTCATAAGTAGGCTATTAAGGTTGGGATACATTTATTCAGTATCCAATACTATATAATTACTATGGTATTTAAAAACCTGTTATATCAGAAAGTTCATATACCGCAAGATTAAGCACATTTGAGCTGCACATTTTCGTTTACGATCGTTCGGCTGTACAATACCATGTATTGGAATTGTATAGCACATTGTACAATTATGATGCTAATGGCAAAATAGTGATACCACGCCTTTTTATATATGGCCCCATGTTAGTTAGTGACAGACAGTTAATACATCACAGGAAGGAGAGCAGGAAAGTAGTCATCCATCTTCAGCTGCAGACCCTTAAAAATGTATTTGAAAACCATGGTAACAGTGCTTTTTGCTTTTATTTAGGTGATTTAAGTGCTCCATATTGATAGTGTATCACCATGTGAATGAGTTTGCTATGAATGGTGCACAAGCAACTTGACAATATAATTAGTAATGGCAGTAAAACTCAAAGAGAAAATATAAAATAGTGCAAAATGTTTATTAACATAAATTAAACCCTAAAAAACACCACACAAACACAAGTTTAGGGGTTAACTGGAGTTTGGACCAAAACCTTAAAAACAGAATGTTTTGGTGTCAAATTGAATTTTCATGGTTTTGATACAGAATTTAGTTTTTTGTCTGTTATAGGGGCTGTTCCCTACCTGGCGATTTAACACACTGTTTGGGGACACTGCGAGGAGGTACAGAAATTATGGAAAATATGCAAAACTTCTATTCAAAAGTTTTAAAGGGTATGTCCACCCCGAAATTCGATTTTTAATATTCTGCTCCCCCATGTCCCCCAGCCCCAACCGCATGTTTTTTTTTTTCAAAAAGCTCCCCAAACTCTTACTTACCTCCCCTCGATCCTCCGCCGCACTGCCGGCCCTCTGCTTGCGGATGCAAGCAGAGGGGCGGGACCGGCAGTCGCGTCTGTGATTGGCTGAGTGGCAGCCAATCACGACGCGGCTGCTGGTCATTCAGTGCAGCGGAGGAAAGCGGAGAGGTAAGTAGAGTTTGGGGAGCTTTTTTAAAAAAAAACATGCGGTTGGGGCTGGGGGACATGGGGGAGCAGAATATTAAGGGGGTTTAATGCTAGGGGAGGGATAGTAGAACGGAGGAGAGGAGAGGGAGGGAGGGGAGGGGGGAGAAGGGCTGCAGTGCGCATGCAAATATCTACTGGAGGCAAGATAGCAGGCAGCCCTGCTATCCTCCTGGTGGTTAGTTTTTGGGACTATTGGGGGGGGTTTACAGGAGAACCCTATGGAGCTGGGATGTGAGGTAAGGATTAAACTACACTACATGGTGGGGCCAGTAGTTGGGGGGATTATAGTTTTGGGGGTGGACATGCCCTTTAACATCTCAGTAGCTTTAGACCCTTGGTCCTTGGAGAGTAAAAATATAGCCCACTTCTCCCCTACAACCAAATTAATTAATTAGTATCTGTACTTGGGCCAAGACCTTTATTGCAGCTACATGGAAACTAACTGCCCCCTTAGCACAAATGTTGTGGTGGCTGTGTGAAAAACCTTGGGTTTATGCTATGATGGCGCCAGGAGGTGGTGGTGGGAAGAGACAGGAGAAAATGCAGCAGGTACAATTGGACTGGTTTCAGTTGGACAGTGTCTAGAGTGTTGGAGCATTATATAATATAGATAGGAAATATGTTGAAAAGAGATATTTTTTTTTGAATATTTAATAGAATTTATAATTATTTTCTTATTCATGATGTTATATGATTATTGCTGACGAAAAAACTATTGTTGAATGGTGGTACAGATCTAATTTTTTAAAGATATTTTGACTGACAGGTGTTGAATCAGAAATGTACCCTCTGATTTTCATATTTATTTTGTTAAACTCACTGTAATAAAACAAATGAGTAGGGATGGATGTTAGTTTTGTCCCAAGGTCTGTTTCTGGTTCCAAGAAAATATAACTGGTTTCCATGACAAATTTTCTAATATCAAAACTTAGTTGTTTTGGCACAGAATACAGGTTTTTACCATTAAAATTCTGAAGTTCCTGTCCCAAAGAACTTACAATCAGTGTATATATCCATGCATCCATACATACAAACCTTATTTTACATATTGCAATGTGCTGCTAGTAAACAGCTATTACTGATGTTTTCCCACAATCCATCTTCTCTGTACATTTTAGGCTTTATTTTATTGTCTATTACCTGGAGAGAGCAGGGCCATAGGGGTTCTGTCCCAAAGCATGAATGCAATAATTTGCAGGTGAGAGTAGGTCAACTGCATCATAACTAGGCAAGGTAACAGTGCTGGGGGGAGATAATACTTCCCCATCGGCTAGTAATAAAACATATGGATTTTTCTATAAGCAATCATTGTGCCATTGTGAATGATCTGTTTAGGTACATGGTACAACTATGCTTTCCTCCATCATGTGTTTATTGCCAGAACTAGCCACACAGTGTTTTAATCATGTTTGTTATTCAAGCGTTACATTATGTGCATAGACCAAATGGTTTACAAATTGGCAGGCCATTAAATCTATAAATCTTTTCATGCACGGTGGCTATGTGTCAAGCTGCTTGTGTTAATAACATGCAGGACAATGGCTGACTATATATATTTATCACATTTTCTGAGTAGTTCCTAACCAATGATACAGTACAGAAATCCCTGCAGTTACTGCCCTCTCTTGATCTGTGAGCTCAGGCATGCTCTGTGCAATTCACCCAGGAAGAGGAAGAGAGAAATTCTACAAGAGAGGATGAGTAAAATTGAAGGTTAAAGAAAGTTAGTTAGGCATTTCATAGAGTGATGCATTGTTGTATTTGTCAGTTTCTGCTCTATAAGCCTGAGAAATATGTTAAGGATGGGACCTAATTTAACAAAAATGTTTTTGACTACTGTAGATACAGTTATCGCTCAGCATTTGTTCCATAAAATGCTTTACTTTTCAATTCCTACCTTAGTTACTGTTTACAGCCTCAGCCCCATTGCCCAGCTTCTGTAAAATGCACCTTGTGAATGCAGATTCCTCTTGCTTTTCATTACATTTTTTATTGTCTCTGTTTCAAACCATAAAGTCCCAACGCACACGGAACAGCAACCAAATCTAACAGCCACATTACTGGATGTAATTGGAATTTAACAAACATTACTGTAACAATTAAAAATAAAAAAATAAACACGTTAGTTGTTTTGTGACCTCTAGGTTAGAAATAGATTTCGAAAAGCTTATTCTTGTGTTCGGTTTGTTTAACCTCTTCCCAGAAAACCAAAAGCACAATAATTCAAAATGAATACTGAACATTTTCTTTCCAAGTGATTTTAAAAACTGAATCTTCTCCTCTCCCTTTCAGCCATTTTGTCTAGAGAGGCGTTACCGTTACCGCATGATGTACTGTAAGCAAAAAGATTTCTTAATTGGAATGCAGGCCATACTCTATAACACTTGGCTGGAAAATTCACAGTCCTTGCTGTTAACAAGGCCACTGTAGTAAACAGTCAGGGAGATTCAATAAAGTTTTTATTGTTTAAAATTATGCTAATTATTATTATTATGGATTTAGCGTCAACATCTCCCGTGGTGTTTTACAATGACATAGTCATACATTACATACAGGGTAATACATGTTATACAACGTCATACATATTACATACACAGGTAATACATAATACAAGTAAACATAGTGATGAGTTTCTTACAGCAATACCGTGATACAATAGGAGAGAGGAGCCTGTCCAAAGAGCTTACAGTTTACATGATATGGGGATGAGAAATAAGGTGACAGGATTAAGGGCGCTTAAGCCTGAAACGCGTCAGACGTTCTCCACCATCCCCAGTCTGAAAGCTCTGTATACATGATTTTTAAATTGGACGAAATAAAGGAAAGTTTTTATGCAATAATGGCCTGGTGAGTTGCTTTTCAATAGTAACGGCTGTTCATGCTGTGCAGCACCTTCTTACTTTATAGAGTGGATCTTAATTGTGTGGGGGAGAGATGCCCCAGGGCTTGCTGGCACGCAATTCAGCTGAGCAGGACCGGAGTGGAGGATTCGGCAGGACGTGAGCCGCCATCTTTGCACGCTTTTGTAAATAGATTGGCAGTGAAGTGTGAGAGGTGGTTAGGTTCAGGTTTGCCCTAACCAATCAGATATTAGCTTTCAAATGTTAAATAAGTTCTGATTGGTTGGGGCAAAATTAGCACGATTTTTAACGATAAGAACTTTTATCGAATCTCCCTGAATGTCTTTAAATTAACAAGGGCTGATGTTCTTGACCCAAAATATTTGCCAGAAACCCCAAAATACTGTATGTAAGTGGTAATGTCATGCACTACTTTTTATTCTAAAATAAAGCGCACACAAATTACATATTATACTTACTGTATTACTATTAAACAACACTAAATATGGCCATTTTTATTATTTTGCCTTAAACTGACATTCTACAGTCGATCAATTTAAAGATAACTTTATCTTCCACTAAATCTGGGTACACACTGTGCAATATTTTGGCCCAATCGACCGAAAATTCAATGCATCGGTCGATCAGCCTAAAATATCTGCATGATTTTTAAGATGCGACCAACAGTTCAAGTAAAAGTCCTGGGGAGAGTGCGGAGGAAGGAGAGAGTCAGCGGGAGAGGGGCGCAGAAGGTGTCAAAAATGGAGAACAGGTGACGTGGGTTAGATTTGTTATTTATACGTTTCCGGTAGTAGTTTTGTTTTGCTAGAGGGAGCCCAGAGCTGAGACACTGCAGCATGAACTTGTAATGGAGAAAGTCAGCCTTTGGTATGGGACTTTCTCCACACACATTCAGCAGCACGTGTGGACCTACGTATAAAACGGGAAGTGGGGTTGAGGCACGGATGAGGATTAGAGGTCCCTCAACTGCGGTAAAAAAGTTTCTGCTTTCTATCAGCATATCTATCAATGGGATTATCTGTGTATCTTTTTCTCTCTATGTATCTACCTGCCTAACTGTGCCCCCACCCCCTTGTAAAGTTTAAATTTACCAAGTGTTTTGCCACGGCCACAACCAGAAGCCACACCCACAATCATGCCACGCCCACCTCACTGCAGCGCCGTCTAATAGAGATTGGAAGCGCATTTTTATAAAGTTTGACTCCGGTGCAAAAAACCCTACAAGTGCCCCTGATTACATTGTGAATTGCGGGTCGGCCCCCCGCGATCAAACATATGAGGCTTTAGTCGCATGTGTATTGCAATGCAATCACTTTCAACATGTCAAGAAGATTGAGGAACATTATAAAGCTTGTTAATTATATAACATTCTTTAGAAAAGTTGAACTTTGTTATTAGAAATCTTGTTTTATTGTGACATTACTAAATTTATCTCTGACAATAAGATACTCCAAAAAATTAAAATA
Organism: Hymenochirus boettgeri; assembly: GCA_019447015.1. NCBI lineage: Eukaryota > Metazoa > Chordata > Amphibia > Anura > Pipidae > Hymenochirus > Hymenochirus boettgeri. The sequence continues at coordinate 317,826,987 of CM033469.1, forward strand.
ATCTTTAGCATTGAAATATATTATGGTACATTTTTCTTTTTTTATCAGGCTTGTTTTCTAAAAAGATTTTCGCTTTCATTTCCCTGTTTCCTTTTGTTTTTGCGATAGGTTATTTTGTTAAAGCAAACAAACCATTAGAGTAGAAATTAGATTGTGGCCCCCTCCCTTCTTTCTGTGGTAGGAAATAAGTTATTAGTTGGCCCTCCTTGGCTGCTCACATGGTAGTTATGCCTCTGAAACAAACTTATTGTGGCCACATGTATCGAAGGTATTTACACATTTTATTAACTAAAGATATATAGAGAGATTCACCCAGAGCCACAGGCACCGATCACAAAATGATTATCGTGACTTTAAAGGAAGTTCAGTGCAAATACATATGCTTTTCAGAAAAAAAGAGCATCCCAATGAATTTAATCTGCCAATTCAGCATTTTGTCTGTGTATAAATAAATACAACCGAAATACCTCCTATTTGCAGGACCCCTAGTAGAGACCGTTATGGTTTTGCCCTTGACCCAGCGCCTGGGTTGATTCAGTTGCTTAGTAGAGATCTGAGCATCTTTGACCCATCCAACAGCCAATCAGTAGAAATTACTGTTAGGAACATTCCAAGGAAGTGGTGAATCCTGGGAAGAAGAAGGACCGTTAGAACCTGAAATGTCAGCTCACTAATGTCAACAGCAGGGAACAGCAAAGGGTATGAAATCAACTGATTTTCAAAATGGGAGAGAATATGTAGAATAACTAAGAAGGCATTACACAAACTAACAATTTAACAAATATTGATCATTTCCACTGAACTGTCCCTTTAACCCCTTAAGAGAGTGCTGCGGCTCTTTGTAAATATAGGCAATCATTTGCAGCCCAGACAATTGCCCCATTCCTTCACTATAGAAAACTATAGGTGTATCTTGAATATTAAAATCGTACGAGTAGTCATCCTTGGAATCAGTAAACTAATTTCACACGGACAGTTTTAGGTCCGTTTACTGAGTGGTTACAGATGTTTGCTACTTCGCAAAACACCTTGTGCAAGCAGCGACTGCCAGGGGGCAGCTCATGAAACAGGTTGAAACCGCTTTCTGAGATTCATCTTAAAGAAAGCAAAATAATTTAAAGGGGCTATCTGAGGCATGTATCTTTGCTAGGTGCAAGCTATTGAAGTGATATCCACAAATCATTTCTAAACTCTGATTCAATAGCAGCTACTTTTAGCTGGGGTAAGACTGCAATGCACCCTGAGATTCGTTAATACAAGGAATGAGAAATAAGTCTTTAAGCCTGTCAATGTTCCTCACCTTCAACTACCATTGGGTGTTGTGAAAACAAGATATGTGAAAATGGTTTAATTAGACAAATCTAAAGGACAATTATACTCACCCTTTCCCCCATTTCAAGCCTGCATACTACCCAGGTTGGGAAATAAACCCCTAAGCTCTCACCCCTTATTGATCAGCTGGAATGCTTACTTTATATTTCCCTCCCTCTCCAGTTTGCTCTGCCACTGTCAGAGACAGTCCACAATGTAGTCAATGGGAAGACACGCTTCTTTGCAGAGACAAGCCAGAAAAAGACCAGATTGTCAAGGGAAATCCTTCTGATGGGTAAAGAATCCAGGGGTGAGGACTTAGCGGTTTAGGCCTTCATCGTAGGTACTAATAATAGATATAATAGAAGAAGAGGTGCAAGGGGGAGGTGAGAATAATTGTCTTTTAAATGCAATTTTGAATGAAAAGAGTGTAGAAATCTGGGATATAGTAACTGGGCATAAAAAAATAAAGCTAGATTATATGCATTTTTAAAGTGTTGATTGCTCTTAAAAGCATATACATATTTGTTTATAGTTAAAGGAAAGATCATGAAGCCATTTAAACACTGCAGGGAAATTGCATTGATACTGACCTTGCTTATTTAGGAAATAGACCATTGGTCAAACCCCCTGATGGTGCCGTCATGGCCAATAACTTCAACGGCTGCACAAAATACCTCCTTTATGGCTGCACAAGCTTGTGAAGAGCTCCTTAAAATGGCAAATAGAAGAACAGGGACCAGAAGACATCATGGAGGATATCTTCATTCAGAAACAGAAACCAGGGAGTCAGGTCTGGACCCTCCGTGTGATCCCTGCTTCTCTCTGTTGCCCACATGGACCCCCCTTGTGCCTCTATACTCTGACACTGACTGGCTGGGTACAGTATGACTTCTACTTTGTGACCTATATACTGGACTAGATTGTGGGCTTCATGCACTAGCTTTGCACTTTGAATTAGGGATCCATTGTGTATTTTGTACATATGTTGTTTTAATATTATTTTAACTTTAATGCCCTGGCACTGTGCCCAAATGAATTGTTGCTGTATTTAATAAATGGCTTGTACATATTTTCACTGCTACTAGTGTGTGCAGCATTCTTCCTTTCTTTTTCTCTGTGCTGTATAATAAATGGAAAGGAACACTGACCCCACCCCTGTTTGCTGGAAGTCCTGTTTGAAAAATCCTGAACATTAGCTTTATTTACAGGAAATATTTTACATTTCCAAGGGATGTCTAGAGATGGTTGAAATCACTGTGTTTCTTAAAGCTAGTGATTTACTGAATACTCGCTGAGTTTCAAATAGCGTATAGAAGTAAAAAGGCGCAAAGAGCTAGAAAATGTACCTGCACACCCAGCACTCTCTGGTGCCAATTACCAACTGGTATTGAAAGCCTTAATGTGGTAAGTCATAAATTAACAAATCAAAACTGCAACAAACCAACAATACCTGCTCAGTGCTAAAGGGAGGAAGGTAGTAAATCTTTTTATCACCTCCCTGGATGGCCATTAGCAGAAGCGGTGAGCTCAAATGTATCGTCAAAGTACCGCTGGTGCTGCAGCTAACATCAGCTAATGAGATTTATTTCCTCCCTGGGATAGAGAATTTAATATCTGAAATGAATCTCTTATCAGGATCTATTTATAGGAGACCTTAGTTCCAATCCTACTGGATTCTAAGCACAGGGACTGAGGCGTCAAAATAAGGAGGGCTACATTAATTTTGTCAATTATTTGTTTAAGTTCCAGCAGTTTCAGCTGTCAAGCAGGAGCAGCTAGCAAATATCTGATGTCTGACAACTTGGGAAGGTATCCTTTACGTTTGTGTTGGCCAGTGGCATAACTAGGAATCACTGGGCCGCTCCAGCAAATCTATAATGGAGTCCCTATCTGTGCTTTATCCACAGTGGTTTTCAGGGAGGAGGCTATATCTGTCATAGGAAAAACAAGAAGATAGAACCCTTTTGGCTGCAGGGGCCCCCTTTTGGTTGCTATCCCTGCTCCCCTGGTGTTAGTGAAGTGGGTGATCTGTAAATTTTCATTGCCCAATTCGACTGCTTGTATCTAACATATGTCCAAGGCTTTACTCACAGTTCTGTTAATTACAACAAGAACATTATTAGAATTTTTGGTGGCTGTATTTGCTTGGAAAAGGGATAGAAGATTCATTGGGGGCCCTCAGGTATTTACCTCCTACAGCTGTCGGCCTTTCCAACCTCAAACCCCTCATCTACATAAATAATACAAAAAATACTCTCTTGCTGTAGATTCTACAATTAACAGGCTAATACAGCAGCCTAAAAAGACTAATCAGTATCCTATGTTTCATCTAATAATAAATTGGCTGTGTGCAGACATACACTCACTAAATGACTATTAGGACAAATAGTGGAATAAATAAAGTATCACAGACATTTTTTGTTATTTGTGTTATTTTTTGGCTGGGAGCAGTGAAGTCATAGAAGGGAAACCTATTACAGAGTTTTTTTGTAATTACAGAGAGTGCTTTGGTATATTGATAAATCACTAATAGGTACACCTTGCTAGTACTGGGTTGGATTCCTTTTGCCTTCAGAATCGCCTTAATTGTTTAAAGCGTTGATGTAACAAGATGTTGTAAATATTCCTCAGAGACTTTGGTCCATATTGGCATATAGTTTGTGGTGTAAAAACAATGGTCAATTATCACCAAAGTGGCCAAAAGTATGCAGAGAAATGTCACCTACACTATTAACGTATATACTCGAATATAAGCCAACCAGAGTATAAGCCGAGGAACCTATTTTTACCTGAAATATTAGCAAAAACTGATTAACTCGAGTATAAGCCGAGGGTAGAAATTATGACTGCTGCTGTCTTCTGATTCAGTATTGTTTTGAGGCTTTAGTTGCCCTTTAAATGGACCCTTTTAAACGGTAATAAACAGAATTCCCATAGTAGAATTTACTGTATAGGTGTCAATATAATAGATCCAGTAACCACCAATTCCTAGGCACTTCAGATGTTTGGGAAACTACAACTCCCAGCATGCTTTGGTTGTTAAGAGTTGTAGTTTTCTAAACATCTGGGTTGCAAACTAAGTTAAACAAACTTAGACCACAAATGTTCCTGTCCACCTCTAAGCCCATAGACTCCACAGAACCAGTACACACAAACTTAACATTAATATTGGGGAAAGAGCTCCAGGACTTAGTTAGAACGGTAGCTTACCTCATGCCAAGTCTATGTCACAGTCTCTTTATACAACCAGTGGGTTGCACATTTCACAGTGCTGGAATCCAACACATCACTGCATAGTACGGTGGAGGAAGGGGAGGGTAGTAAGTGAGGTATGGTACATGTTACAGCAGAGTCCCATTCTCGCCCTCCACCAGGTCCCCCCTTTGTTACCGTATGCTCCTTCTGTGATCCGTAACTGCACTTATGTGTGTGCAATACAGATAAGAACAAAGTCCATATGCACACTAACCCCAGGCGGGTGCAAACAGTCCAAAATCCCTACTTCAAAGGGAACGAATAGCTAGAAAGTATCACGGTAGACTTGCACTCCAAACGGTGAATAGTTTATTAACAGCCAAACATCAGCAAATCAAACAACGTTTCGGGGTTGAAGGGGTTGTTACCCCGAAACGTTGTTTGATTTGCTGATGTTTGGCTGTTAATAAACTATTCACCGTTTGGAGTGCAAGTCTACTGTGATACTTTCTACTTATGTGTGTGCGCCTGTTCCTGCTCTTACCACTTTCCTGTTCCTCTCTCCCGCGATCGGGATTTGCGATTTGACCCGGATATAAGCTGAGGTAAGGTTTTTAGATTCACTTAAAACCTTAAAACCTTGGCTTATATTCGAGTATATACGGTACACCACCAGCCTGTTGACAGAAGGCAGGATAGATCCAAGCTTTCATGTTGTTTATGTGAAATTCTGACCCACCATCAAAATGTCGCAGCTCAAATCAAGTCATCAGAACAGACAATGTTTTTCCAGTCTTTTATTGTCCAGTAGTGGTGAGGCTGTGTGGTCTTCTGCTGCTGTAGCCCATCTGCATTGAGTTTTGACATGTGTTCAGAGATGGTATTCTGCATACCTTGCTTGCAAGTAGTTATCTTATAAGCTCTAGTTGCTTACCATTTTCTTGAACCAGTTTGATAATTCTCATCAGACATCAACAAAGCATTTTTATCCACATAACTGCCCCTCACTATATATTTCCTATTTTCCCTTGGACTATTTTTTGTAAATGGTTGTGAGTAAAAATCCCAATAGCAGCTTCTGAAATAACTCAGACAGGCCCCCTACCAGGCACAAACAACCATGCCACTAACATCCTTCTTTCCCATTCTGATGCTCTGTTTGAACTTCAGCACCTCTTCTTTCATAATGTCTAGATGCCTCAATTCATTGCTGCCATGTGATACACACTGCAGGGCTTATATTCCAGCAGATCTTTGAGTTTGCACCACTTTAACATGTGTGGGCAGGCCTGATGAATTGTGTGTACACAGATTACAGGGATCATTGCCAGTATCTTATTATATTTTCTGTTTAAAAGTTATTTGTTGCCATATTAAGAGGCAACTACAGTTAAAAATGTAAACCTACAATTACTGCCCTAATTCCTGCATTGTAGGGTTAAAGTTTTATAAACTGTGAGCTGCCTTATCTTTAGCAAAGTTGAATGTCTTCAGCTTTAGTTCCTCTTTAAGAGGTCTACAATTTTCTAATCTCAAAAGCATGTCTGATAATATAAGCTGTTTTTCTAATATTCAACTATTTTCAAGTATTCATTAAAGGGCATTTCCATCCCCCCAGATGAAATTTTGAATACCACAAGGGCACCCCCCCCATAATTTCAAATCAGTAATACTCACACCGCCCAATAGTGCTTTTAGAAAGTGATATGCTGCCCCATTACTGCCCTCTCCCTGGAAAACTGGTAGACATGCCCTTAAGCCTCAAAAAGTTCTGTTCAGTTGGTCTTTTTTTCACACCTGCACACCTTTGTACAATAAATAAACATTTACAGCTGGCCTCAAAGTGGTTTGGTTGGGCTTTAAACCTAAAAAATCCACAAACTCTGCTAGTTTTTAAAACACCCATTCTGTTTTAATATCAATCTTGGGTCTTTGATGCATTCTTTTTGCATCCCTGATATTCTGGTCTAGGTTGAAGTGTGACACTGATCCAGGGGCTTTGCTTCCATGATAGGTGGCACTAAATTCTTTAATGTAACTATGGTAGCAGGTCCGGTGCAGGTGTCCGCATGCCCCTTCAGACAGACAGCATTACCCTTTCACAAAGCATACTCTGAGGGAGAGAGGCCAATGGGGTCTGGGGTTTGTCCAGTGGGACCAAGCCTGTCTGGCTCCTCAACAGTTGTAGTGAACTGCAGTGGGCCTACAGTAACTCAATGGTACTGTTCCTATGAACCATTATCCTTTCACCGCTTTCCCTTGCATGATGCATACTCTGAGGGAGAGAAGCCAATGGGGGTGTGGAGTTTGTCCAGTGGGTCAAAGCCTGCCTGTCTCCTCAACAGTGGTGGTAAACTACAGTGGGCCTATTGTAACTCAATAGTTCTGTTCCTATAAAGCATTACCCTTGCACAATGCATACTCTAAAGGTATCTAAAGGGTATAGTTAATTATATACTTTAAATTTGGCTTGAAAAGACAGATTTTAGAAGGTAATGTGCTATAGTTGCTTTAAAAGTCATTAACAATTATTCTATGGCAATGATTTAATACTTCATTCTGGATAAATACTTGTATTTTTATTGTGTGATTTTAGCCATAAAAAAGTTGGTTGGGTGTAGGGGAGCATCAGTAGCTGTGTGTAATCCAGTTGCCCTTTAAAGGGCTGCCATGTAAATGGAAGGGTGGGTCAGTGGGTTTGTTTACCCGTATCTGCGTGGGTATCAGTTTGCATTTATAAGTGAGAAAAAAATAACTTTTTAATGATTGATCTAGATTTAATTTTGACTTTAGTTACCCTTTAAATAGAGCTGCCATGGAAATGGAAGGGTGGGTCAGTAGGTGTCAGTAGGTGTCTGTGTCTGTGTGGGAATCAGTTTGCATTTATATTTTTTTAACTCATCAGAATAAAGTGAATTGAATTATATTCCTACTTGTTTAAATACAGTAATAATGCCTTTGGAGGGATAAGACAGTGGTCTGAATATGGAAACAGCTCTCCAGCCCCTCCATTTTCTCCAGTTCTGGTGCTGTACATGCCTAGTGCCCAAGGGAAAATGATCGTAACCCTTGGCCAGGAGGTACTGGGTATGTACAGCTGCCTTCCTATGTTCGCCATTTTGCTGAACACAGTATGCAGGAAAAAGCAATAGATGAAATTTCCGATAATGTGCTGTATTTTTTTAAGATTCTAGGATTTGTTCCCCAGACCATTTCCCAGGTCCTTGAGCCATTTACAGTAAGTTACCATTGCTATTTAAACCATTATTTTAGGCGGAAATTTCCAAATGATTTTTCCGATTGAATTTAATGGTGGATTCACGGATTTTTGAATTTTTGTGTTTTTTTTGTAAATCTGCGAATCCATGAGCGGAACAGATTTTCGGAAGTTCGGCCATCTCTAATCTGCCTAAAAACAGCCTTAGGGAAAGGATTGCACACTTCAATTATGTAATTTAAAGATGTTTAAAACTTATTTAGTAAAAAGTAGGCTTATTTAGAATATCATCTCTTTTTATTTATGTCACTCAGTAAAAATGAGACTTATGATTTTACAGGACGGAGAGTAACTTCTTGAAAGAGTTCTCTTTGTACTGCTTTAGTTATTAAAGGGACAGTCTCCCTGTAGTATTCATTTAGATCAGTTAGCCATCTGACTGGCTTACTAAATTCAGGATGACTTGTATAGGAATCTTGCATATCAAGAAAACCATTTGGGTCATTAGTGAAATGTCTTCAAGGGCTAAAACTTCAGGTCCAGTTAATCCTTCTGAATACCACAGGCCACAGACATACCATGAACTGGATGAATATTAACATCTACAGATGCAGATAAAAAGGTATCACCTTATCCTACAGTACTCAACATCTACAGACAGAGGGGGAGAGTATAGGCCTGTCTGTGTATATACAGCCTAAGAGAAGCTTGTACATTTTCCATGGTAAATAATTCCTACAAAATAGAGTTCAACAATAAAGGGATCCTGGGCATCATTACCATAAAATGTTGGTAGCGAGTTTTCATTACAGAGATGTATGGGTTCTGCTGCCAGAGGGCAGTGGAAATGAATGTGGGAAGTGGTATTTAATAGTTTTCCATCACAGGAATTAGAATTTGTCTCTACACCTTTCAAACAGGCTTTAAGTTCCTTACACAGTTCCTTTCTTTCCCTGTGTTTCTTGACATTCCCACTTTGTTCTATTTATTAATCTTTTGGGACTGTGTGGGCTATCACAGTCCGATCCTGGCTCTGATCTATACTTATCTATATTGCTGCCCATTTGCAGCCATATATATAATGCTTTTGATATGACAAGTTTTGATTAGTGCTACTTTCAGGTCAGGTCTTGTTTGTACGTTTCTACTTTTGACACGCGCTGCCTCTTTTCATCAAAGCTGTCCTTTATGTTGTAGTGGTAAAATGTGTCCTTAAGTGCTCAGCTGTTATTTGACAAAAGCTTAGCATGTCATGTCCCCAGAGGAAAGAAGTAGAGAAACCTTTCACAATGTTTCTCACAGTAAGAGGCCTTGAGTGACTGAATGTTTTAGGTTTGTATCATCAAATGTAGGTTATCTTTTATAGAGAATACAATAGAATGTTGGGCATTATTAGGAAGTGCTTGTTCTGTACAGAAGACACTTGTACACATGTAAAAAAAACAACTTTTTACGGCTAAATTATCTACTTGCATAACTATGCCTACAGCTTTGGGTAATACTGGTAATACAGTCTAACGCATGCAATGCCTGACCTTGTACATGACCCGATAAAATAAACCCAAGTGTCAGACTACATCTTTTCCAATTAAAAATCTCTTGACACAGCAAAGCACACTGTTAAAATTGCTTGTATGTGCACAGTGGAAAATTGTAATTCCTAGTCAGTAGTTTAGAATAAGTATTTTGGAGCCTCGAGCATCTGGATATCAAACACCACATAAAGGTCGATTGAATGTCCCCAGCAGCACTGATGCTGTTGATAAAATATCATGTTAGTTTTTAGAAGCTTAAAATAGTTTGAAAGTCCAAACACCCCAAAGGCCTAATTTGTTGTGTAGTTAAGACATAACATCAGCACAAGATGCAGTAATGTATCAAGAGCATCAATACGAATCACTGTTGTTTGGCTATAGAAATTTGCAGAGCTCTCTAGCAAGGTTGAGAAAGCAGCACAGATTCAGCTGTTCTGATTTTTAAGGCTTCACACCTCTCAGCACGCAGCCTTTAACAGTGCTGCCTCCTGCATTGCAGAAGAATGATAAATTGCACTTGCCTCTTCCCAGAGTTTAAGCCATATCTGGTTATACTTGAAATGCAAGGCATATGCATGGTTTCTAAACTACAAATGGATTTGCAGTTTTTAGCATTCTAGATTTTTCTCCCCCATATTAGTTGGTCTGTAGTGTACACCGTACATGCCTTAACATGACTGAATGAGGCATTTATTGACTGGAAGGGTACTTCCAGTCAATAGAAGGGAACTTCATGGAAGGGTACTTCACATGTGACAGCTTTACTGATAAGATAGACACCCATATTAAAATGGAAGGAGATCAAGCTAGATTATGGCCTAGTGGTACATCAATTAAAACTGAAATTGCATTATTAATTTGGCTTGAAATGGGTAGAACCTTAAAATGTAAACATTCTGAGGTTTGTAATGAAACTGTCACTATATAAATGAATTGCAACTGGGTCCGAGGCTACACTAAACGTACAAAGATACAAGTAAAAACATATACTGATACACCCTCAACCCATACGGTTTCATCGTCATAAGCACAAAACCCTATCCTTTAACACCACAGAGACACAGGTACAGGCACCACACCCCACCACTCACTCTTCAATTTCTATGCTAACCACACATACATTATCAATAAAAGTTAGTTTTCTAGTTATAAACACAAAACCATACCACACAGACACAGGTACACACACCCACTGATGTATTCCAGCACCCACCCTTTAGTTTCCATGGCAATCATAACAAAATCAACTTAAAAGTTAGCTTTATGATCATAAATACAAAACCATGCCCCCTAACATTACACAGACACCTAATGATACACCCCAACACCCAATCCAACTATTGATTCCATTGCAATCAACCACAAACAAGGAATGTTGCAAGTTACTGGCATTGATACATAAATTAGAGTTGATCCAGGGAAATTTACTTGGAATCAGGAAGGAATTTTTTCCCCCTTCATAAATTTGGTGGGTTGTTTTGCCTTCCTCTGGATCAACAGTTAGGCAGGAAATGAGGATATTGCTAGATGGGTTGGACTGGATGGACATATGTCTTTATTCAACCTCAAATACTATACTTTACTGTACTATACAATAAAAATGTATTTAGCCAGTATGAATTATGAAATTTAAACACCCTTTTTATTTGTCATAGCAAGACTTGTGAGTTTTAAACCTACAGCAACACACACATTCCCTTGCGAAATGCATCCTTTTAAGCAAAATTCAAAGTTTAGACTTATTTTGCGATACTACTGAACATGCATTTTTTGACCGCAATCATGCAATTACAATTGCCTACACAATACCATGCCATAGCATACTTTTCTCATTATATGTAGTAATCTTGTCCATTTTTTTCATTGTTGCTTAGTGGACAATGATTTCTTATTTGTACATTCTTCTTTACAAAAACAACAATAATAGCCCAATCTAAAATAGTTTTATGACAATAAAATATAGTGGATTATGTACCCCCAGCTGTAAGTTATAAGGAAATTAGAATTCACCAATTTCTTTTTTTTAGCAGGAGTTATATTATCCATTATAACCTCCCCCTTAATATCTTTGCACTAGTTTCATCACACCCCCAGTATCTCTTAAACCGTCACAGTCCCTCTCAACAACCCGCCCAAACACACTATTTCCCCACACAAAAAATTAGCACATATAGACCAGAGTATAACAGCAAACCCCAACCCCCCTCCTCTTCCGTCTTAGGGAAATACTCTGTGTAGAGGAGGCAGAGTATGAGCAATCACACATGTGCTTTGCAGGCCGGATGTTCACGCATGTAGTAAGTTCTTTGTGGCCAAGGGTGGATCCATATAGGGGGGAATTATAACAAGTTATCTGTCAAATTACTGTTGGGGGTATCAGTGCATTAAGATGCTCTATAGATGAACATAGATGTGTTCCATGTTCCAGCACTGGATTTATCCTAAAATACAATATTAATATACCACTGATCAATACGATATGTTGGTACCATGAAAGAAACCTCACTCTAACAACAGACGGAGATTCAATCAAATCGAAATTCCGTCCTAATTCTACTAATATATTAACCACTTTGCAACTGCTAATACATTATAGGAACATAGGAAAGTACAATAACATTTCAGCCTTTTGCAGGGCTATAACCTACCAATTGAAAAGGCTTTCATTCTCAAGCTAAATAGTGTAAAACTTAAAGGGCATGTCCCGCAATCCTCCGGCGCATTGATCCGGCTCCCTGCTTGCCGGAACTTGAAAGCAGGGGGCCAGACCAGCAACTGCATCTGTGATTGGCTGAGATGCAGAGTTCCACGGGAACAAAGGGCTGTAAGTAGCATTCTAAATCTTTAAAAAACATAACAAAAAACACAGCAGTTGGTGGCGGACAGGGATGTCCTACACTACAGAAAAAGGATTAAACGCTACATGGATGTCAAGCTATGGATAGATCCGGATGGTGGAAAGGAGGAGGGGATTAGTGGCGAAACTAGGAATCACTGGGCCCCCCAGCAGAACTATGATGGGGCCCCTATCCCTGCTTCATCCACAGTGGTTTTCTGGGAGGAGGCTATATTTGTCATAGAAAAAATAAAATTGCGCCCCCCTGGCTCCTGGATGCCCCCTGTGGTTGCTCCCCCTGCTCCCCTGTAGTTACGTCCTTGCGGGGAAGGGCTCCCCTGTGCTTGATACTGTCCTCTCAGAGGACAAGGAGGAGGCATTAGATCTCTCTCTCTCTCTCTCTCTCTCTCTCTCTCTCTCTCTCTCTCTCAAGGTCAAACTGCCTAAGGGACCCCTGAATGACAACAAAGCTAAGTCTGCTATATACTGAGCTCTGACCCTGGCTCTGCATATCTATTGATCCTTTTTCTCAGGACAGTTTTCTAGACAAATATGTTAATCAACCCCAATGCGCTCACAGGCATCGATGCTTCCAAATTATGTTTATAGAGTCACAAAAATCTATATGCTTACAGAACAATTTATACTATGGACTTAATATGGTAAAAATACAGCCAGTTTTAATAAACAGTGAAATAATGAAGATTGTGAACTGAGATCTTTATTGAAAGGAGCTACACATCCTATTCTTATGTTTGCGCCAACATAAATTGAAATCGGGCTTGCTCAGGTTGCTGTAATGGCTTTATTAATAATCCTGTAAAGTTCATAATAGTCTGTCTTTAAGTACACACTGTGGGATTTATAGGGCTAATATTTCTGCAAAGTATTGCAAACACAACTCAGAAATGACTTCAGACATCCTATCCTTATCCTGGACAAGGAAGCCACGATTTCATTCGTCGGGTGAATGTAAAATCCGAAGCTTTATTTAATAAAGGCAAGCTGTGTATCTTGCACATTACAGAAAGGCAATCTACAAGTACACAGAGCTAACCCAGCAGGAAAGATGGAGAGTTAACATTGTTTCCTTTATTGTCAGTGCTGTCTCATTATCCTAATGCACTCAGCAATTTAAATTGTAGAGATTTATTAACTAAGAAAGTTTATGTTAATTAATAATCAGCATTTTCTAGTAAATGAAAAAATCTTGTATCTGGATGTTTGCAAATAGCATTTTTTCTTTACCAAGGCAATTCACAATGTGGTAGTATCTAAAGCTATCCGCGCAAGGGTCACATTTTCATATTGTATAATGGGTAAGTAATGTAGGAGTGTAAAATCTTTTGCGTCTTGTTTGGTCAGGGATACTTTCCGATTGCCGTTTGGAGTCAGGAAGGAATTTTTCCCCCCCCTTTTTAGCTGGGTTTTTTTGCCTTCCTCTGGATCAACTGTTAGGTAGGGTTAAAAAAAAAAAAAAAAAAAAAAAAAAAGGGAATAGGTTGGACTTGATGGACGAATGTCTTTATTCAACCTTAATTACTATGTTACTATGTTACTATGTCAGGTTGGAAAATTTTGGTCGATTTTGCAGGAACCTTGCAGGCTTTTGAAAACTTTCCATTAATTTCTATTCAACTGTATTGACCAAGCAGATCCACTTGCTGGACAATTGGAAAATCAGTAAAGAATCACATTAGTAAATGTTCATATCAGTAAAGAATTTAATTTCCTTTGTTTGGTTTCGATCAACAGCCAATCGCGTCATTTGCCAAAGAATATGTAAAGTGATCTAAACTATGTATATACTAATGAGTAAGCAAAGAGATAGGTATATACAATCAACAGCTAAGGTACAATAGCTACCGGTGCAATAAATGGTAAATTTTTTGGTCACTTTGGTCCTTATGACCTATTTAATAACTCTACAGCATGAGAGCCCATGTCACTGGGATGTGGTATTACATGGTACTTTGGTATCGCTAGATACATTTCCCTTGTTTGATCTAAAATATGTGTATGGTTTGCTTAAAGGGAGATTATACCACCCTTCATTCTACTCCTCCTATTAGTAGTACCCAGGACCTAAACCACTAATGTCTGATTTAACCTATGCATTTTTAAAAAGGTTCGTTAACTTTCTGCTGTCATTATCGCTGCCATTCTTGGCAAATACAGACTTTACACGAATTATAATTCGCCGATAACAAGCTACGAGATATGCACAGACGAAATTTTAAATGATCCTGTGTATTAAAATATCCTGGATAAGGATTCAAAAAAAACCTGCATTTTAATTTTTGTAGAATTCAAATAAAATAGATGGCAGATATTAAAATAAATGGGTTCAAGGGCATCATTATATGGGGTATCTGGCATTGCCTTCCTTTAAGGTAATTATATTCCTTAAAATTGCTCCAGGGTACAATAGAATACTCTGTTTTATCAAAGCAAAAGAGGTTGTTTACAACAAGCAGGCAATCAAAGATGAAATAGTTGTCTGGCTGCAAGTGTTCTTGAACATCTTTGTTCTGCTCAAAAAGCTCTAACAGTCAAGGGCAGATTGCTGAACAGTCTGTGTTGTTTTGTACTGAGACCAATTCTTACTTGTATGTACATATTTATACATATCCTCAGTATGTTTATGTAACACCACTTTATAACCTCATAAAAACACCCCTATTTTGTAGGATTTATTGCAAATAATGGCTTTTAAAAGGAAAGTAACTGTAAATCAGGTTATTAGGATTTCAGGGTGCAAGGCCATTAATCCATCAATTATTCAGATCTAATTAAACTGGCATACGCAGAAAAAGAACTGTGTCAATCAAATACATTAAAGGGCATGTCTACAGTACATCCAAAATGAGATGTCTTCTTCAGCTAGAGCACCCCCATAACCCTAAAGTTGTTATTTAGGGTGGGGGTATTCTTATCTAAAGACCAGGATCCTTATATAAGGAGGGGTATTCTTATTTAAAGACCAGTATCCTTATATAAGGAGATATTCTTTTTTAAGGACCAGTATCCTTATAAAAGGAGAGCTATTCTTTTTTAAGGACCACCATCCTTATTTAAGGAAGGGTATTCTTATTTAAAGACCAGTATCCTTAGTTAAGGAAGGGTATTCTTAGTTAAAGACCAGTATCCTTATGTAAGGAGGGGTATTCTCATTTAAGGACCAGTATCCTTATATAAGGAGGGGTATTCTTATTTAAAGACCAGTATCCTTATATAAGGGGGATATTCTTTTTTAAGGACCAGTATCCTTATATAAGGAGAGTTATTCTTTTTTAAGGACCACTATCCTTCTTTAAGGAAGGGTATTCTTATTTAAAGACCAGAACCCTTAATTAAGGAAGGGTATTCTTATTTAAAGACCAGTATCCTTATGTAAGGAGGGGTATTCTCATTAAAGGACCAGTATCCTTAGTTAAGGAGGGGTATTCTTATTTAAAAACAAGTACCCTTATTTAAGGAGGGTATTTTTATTTAAGGACCAGTATCCTTATTTAAGGAGGGGTATTCTTATTAAAGGACCAGTATCCTTATTAAAGGAGGGATATTCTTATTTAAGGACCAGGGATATTCTTATTTACCGTTTATAGGGAGGAGTATTCTTATTAAAGAAGGGATAGTCTAATTTAAGGACCAGTATCTTTATTTAAGGAGGAAAGGGTGTTAACTTTTCGAGAATGAGTTGTTAACAAGTAGACAGATAAGTATATGTGACATTTAGGGTACAAACATAATAGGGTGAAGGTTCCAGGTTCAACTACTGTATGTCCAAGCCAAGAAGAAAGACAGCAGAAGGAGAGACATAACAGGTATTGACTCTACTCCTTAAGTCTGCCTGCAACTTATTCTGGCCATACATTAATTCTGAACATTCACTAATTCTGGCCATACACTAATTCTGGCCATACACTAATGCTGGTTCTTACTTCTTGCGGCATTCGGGAAACTGCCCAGTCTGATCATTTTGTGACCAACATTACGGCTGTAACTCAGATCATAAACCATGATCCAAATGAGAAACATTGCTGGAACATCAACAGGTAAAACCCCCTGCTACATGGGATGTTACAATCGATTTGACATTCATTATAGAAACAATGTTGGATCATTGTCAGGTCAGTGTATGGCCACCTTTTTAGTTTCAAGCCCACAGTGCTGTTATATATATACACATGCTGCCAATATTTTGGCCCAGTCAACTGCAGTGACTGAAATTTAGTTTGATCCAGATGAAATGTCTGCAGTAATTTTCTGCCATGAAAGACTGATGTTGGGCGAGCATTTGGACCAAATTGGATGAAAGTTAGATTATACAGGCCAGTAAATTTCAGCAAATGGTGGGGTCTTCAATGGACCACGCAGTCAGACCATTGGGAAGAAATATCTATATTTTAAATATAAATAACTAATTTTCAAGCCATTTCCCATAGTTTTATCCTGAGGATGTAATTGTAATTTACATAGCACTGATTGTCAAGGTGATTAGTAAGATGCACTGAGATAAAAGAAAATAATCACAGAGAAATCTAACAAATGCAAATTAGTGAATTTACAAGGTATTTATATGTATGGAAAGTATTTATAGGGCAAACAAAAACGTAAAATTCCCTGCTGGTTACAGCTCAGTCCAAATATAAATATTCAGTGTCTATAATTAGGTATTATGCTTGCGGCTTGCTGAAGAACTGATTTGAAAAATCTAGACTTTCCAAACACTACGGACCCCTGCAAATCAATGGTGTATAGCTCAGAATTGGATCCCTTTTCATTGTTATTTCTTTAACATATTATGTTTGTTTCTTCGATCATACACTAGTCCACCTAACTTGACTTAAAGGGACACTAAACCGAATATATTAAAGGGCAACTAAAGCCACAGAACAAAACTAAACCAGAAGTCAGGACACCTTGATATAAAACCAGTAATCTGTGTCTTACCTCTCCTTTTGATATGGGCGCTGGGAAATTTACCTAAATAACATATGGTTTGTGCTTTACTTCTCAGCATTCTAGTATCAGACAGTTTGGTCAACGACCATTATGTTCTGCACATGCTCAGTCCTTTGCTCAAACTTGTTAGAGATGGTCACACCCATTAATAATATCTAGCCAATCCTTTTACAGGACAGATAAAGCAAGGAAGCATGTGACTGAGGTCAGGAGGTGTGGTCTGACATTGCACATACACACAGATACTTCATACAGTTCTTAACAGGCTTTGATTTACTTTAACAGAGTTTACTAAAGTGGCATTTTATAGTTTATTGGTGTTTTTAAGGGGGTTGTTTTCAGATTCTGGAGTATAAAAAATTGGGTTTAGTCCTTTAAGTATATGCCAGGGAGATATATAATTCACATGGAGGTTGTGTCCCTACTTCTCTATATGCAATAGAACTAAACAAAATCAGCTCTTTACTTACCTGCGAGTTTACAGTTCACTGGAACCTACAACCAATTGGTGGGCTGTCCTGATATTCCTCCATCTATTGCACCTATAGGAAAAGATAAGTGGGACATCGGCCCAGGTGGCTGACCAGCTGTTTTGAACCAGCGAGCTCAATGCTACCAGGAAAGTGGAAAGCTGCAGCAGTTTAGTTCTATTGCAGACAAGGAGGTAGGAATAAGATATCATACCTCCGTGTGAATAATAGGTCTCCTGGCATCCCCCTGCTAAAAATATTTGGAATAATGTCCCTTTAAACCCGCCATATGCATTAAGAAAAAGCTTATTTTCTCACTTCCCCATATCTATCCCTCCCCCCAAACTGTGGATTATTCTCAAATCTTGGGACACTAACTGGCAATGTACGTTTGTCCCTCAGGCAGGTCACTGTGCAGTCAAGGCAAGGGTCTTACAGGCACCTCTTTAGCATGTGGTGTTAAACAGAAATTTTTAAAGGAGAACTAAACTAAACTTAATTTTTTAGTAATATATTGTAGGATACTTCTCTCGTGAGTTGCTTTTACTTGAACATATAAGAATTATATACTGTAACCAGGAAGGCTTCTTCATGCCATCGCCAGTAAATTCATATCCCAAAGAACCCTGTGAACATTTTCACCTATTGGTCATACCTCCTGACCCCATTAATAACTGTCCATATGCACGTATTTTCTACACACCTATATGGAAACCCCTGATAAGGCTTTGAAAGTTGGTTGTTAACCTGCAGTTTATTTTCCAGCCATCATGTTCTGTTTTTAGTATGAAAAAAAGTGTGTGTGTGTGGGAACATATTTTTAAATTGTACATGGTTAAATCTCTGTTTTGTGTCTGAAAAGCAGGATCTGCTATGCTCTGATATGTGCCTAACACAGGTGCGACTATGCTGTAATATGATTGTCTGTCAGCTTCTAGGGGGCAAGGCTTTCTTGTTTTGATCTGCTGTGCACTAAAGAGCATTTAAGTATACATCATACACTTAGACATCACCAAAACAAAGAGATGGATTATGGTAGTTGACCTCTAGTACCCACAGGTTAATTTCATAAATCATCCAACAGCCACAGCAAAGGAAGAGGTGAGACACAGCCTGTTGTATGTTTGTGAATGTGTTCTGTCCCCTTTAAAGGACAATTATACTTACCATTTCCCCGATCCACTCTTGGTGAGGACCTAAAGCGCTAAGTCCTCACCTCTGGGTACTTTACAAAAGTCCTGAAGTACTTACTTGTAATCTCCCTCGTCGCTCCGGTCGGATCCTCCCCACTGGCACTGTCCGTGACAGTCCGGGAGGCAGCCAATGGGAAGACACGCCTCCTTGCAGAGCACATCTTCCCATTGGCTGCCTCGCGACCTGTCACTCAAAGTGCCAATGGGGAGGATCAGACTGGAGCAATGAGGGAGATTACAAGTAAGTACTTCAGGACTTTTGTAAAGTACCCAGAGGTGAGGACCTAGCGTTTTAGGTCCTCATCCTGGGTACTTTGCAGGAGTGAGGGGAAGGAACGAGGGGGAGGTGAGTATAATTGTCCTTTAAGCAATTCTAAATGCTGAAACAAGCAATTCAAACAGGACAGTTTTCTGTGGATCAGTCATTTAACTGGCTTTACATGTTCTCTCTTGGGTGAATTATGAAATGTTAAATTCATTACACCACTTATTATTAAGTAGATACAGAATAATGCTTACAGTGAGCTAGTCTGAAAGAGACAAACTAAACATGAATAACAGCAAGGTCATATCATAACAGAAGGTACTTTACATGCTCATGCCATACAATAGCATTACAAACATAACAGGATATTAGTGCATAACCAGTTCAAATTGATTACAATCGATTTACCATTTAAATGAAAGCAATTGGTTTATAAAATATTAATTTCACTATAAACTCAGCCACTACTATGTTTCCCTCTTAGCGTTTTGTAGTTCAGTCCTAACACTATAGTACTTTATGATATGAAATATTCTTTATGTGTAATGTCTGACATTGAAAACAGACCAAAAGGATCAGCCCATTTTTGTTATCATGTTGAAAAATGTTTGTAGCAATATTATCGCCACCAATCAGACAATATTATCACTCTGTGTTTAGCCTTAAAGGACAACTCCACCCTCATAACAACATCATTTAGAAAGAATGGCCTCTTCAAAATATGTTGATTATATCATGGTTTGTCCTATGAATTCATTACTGTATGCCTGCTATGCTTCTGGATGCCTCATGGAAACTGAGCAATTTAGAAACCTGTACTGAGCCTGGGCATGCTCAGAAGAGGCAGATAGGTGATTAACATTCAGTCATTGGCTGTGATGTCAACTGTCAAATCCATCTTCCTGGAAGAACCAGGAAGCAGAAACAGGGAAACAGGACATTGTACAGGATTTCAGGTTAGACTTATATATTTCACATTACAAACTATTACCGTTTAGGGTTTTGGGGGGTGATTTACCTGTATGTAAGTTTTCATTTTAGGGCTGGACTTGCCCTTTAAGACTCATCCCTTGTCATTGACTGGTCTATTTATAAGATGCTCCTTAAGAATTTGTTGAGAGTCAGTGCTAGAAAAGTAGAATCCTCATTTTCCTTAAAAAACAAAGGGGGATAAAACCCATTAACTATGATCTACCTTTGCTTAAACTACACCATGGCCATAGGAATTGTCCTGGTTCTATAAAATATGAAAGACATGGATCGATACACCCACCACTACACCCCCATACTATACCTGTAATTACATCTCCACTAATTACACTGGTAGATGACGTGGTGGCCCCTGGTTGTGGCTCCGGATGAACAAGTCCTTGGATAACTAGAATACCAATAGTAAGTAAAGATACAGACCATCTGTTTGTTTTTGTTCAAAAATTAATCCTACAACAGTATTGCCAATGACATTACTTGTATTAGGTTATTTTGTATTTACATTGCTTTATTTCATCCGCTTGGGAAAAAAACAAAACATAAGAATAAAAAGATTTTTCCTTTTTCATAATGATCCAAACAAAACCAAAAGTTCCATGCACGCTCTCCAGTGCTGGGTGCAAACTCCTCTAAGTATCCACCCTCACTGGAATACATATATTGAATAGAATAATAGCGGTGTTAAAACTTTTGGGCCAACTTCTGTGGGCGGCCCCTAGCTAATGATCGGGTAACTAGTAAAGTGCAAACATGCAATAAAATAAAATAATTCCACATCAGTCTGCCTCCTTATTTCAAACAAATAAATACTTGTAATCTGAAGTCTGCCATGACAAACAGCATGGAATATTTTTTTCTCATTAAGGGTAACTATGGTAAATCTCACAATTTTTCCAAACAGGTTAGGATTATATGAAAAGCCTTCAAAATTAACCCTAAATCACATCTCTAGGTAAAATTCATAAAAAGTTATTGCTGATAGGTTCAGCAATATTCCTGCTTGAATACTTCCTGTTTTCAACCATGTGACCAGGTTGTAGTTCTTTGACCAGTAGAGATAGACCCAAACCCTGTTCCGAAGCAGATTGTACGGATCTGCCGGAATTGTTTTTTAAAAATTCTTGAATGTTCAAAAATTTTTGAATGTAACAATCCGAATATTTTCGAAATTTCAAAAATACTACACTGAATACTAAAAAAGCATGAAGTTTCCAGTGCTGGATGATGTTTTTTTAAAAAGATTTTGGCCATTGATATTTGTTCCCCAGACCATTTCCCAGGTCCCTGAGCCATTTACAGTAAGTTACTATTGCTATTTATACCTTCATTTTAGGCGGAACCTTCACATTTTATAGCTCCTATTGACTTCAATGGGTCCGCTCATGGATTTATGAATTTATAGATGTATTTCAAAATCTGTGAATCTGCAAGGGGAACAGATTTCAGTGAGTTTTGCCATCTCTAGTGGCCAACCTCTGCCTGCATTAATAGGCTCCTGTTCTAAACGGTCTATTTTTTTAAGTCTTCACTGAGCATGCTTCTTTTCTGGGTCAGAGGGGAGAAGCAGAGGGTCAGGTAATGTTAATTAATCAACTGGAGGCAGGAAATTTGTCAGTCACCACAATATAATTTCTCACTGGTCGAAGCCTGTGATCCAGGACTTTTATTTAACCTGAACTTGTTTGGAGACCACAGTTTCCCCTTAAGCTCCAAATAAACCATTTTTTACAGATTATTTTGAGTTGAGTGGAAGCATTTGGGCTTTACTTCCAATATAGATACCTGATCACTGGCTGGTTTTGAACCTCTGAGCTGAGCTCTAATATCACCAGATATCTGTATTTGCTCTTGCAATCAACAAGATTTCCCAAATACTGTAGTTTTACTTGTTGGCTTCTATTGTAGTTTCTTCTATTAAATGAGGAAGTCCAGAATGTTGGAGGGTTGGTGCACACTCCAGGATCCCCTTTACATGGAGGGGTTTATGGGTCTTTTCCTTTCAGTTTATGGTAAATACTCTATATTCCTCATGGTGGTACTAACAATTGGGCTCATTTACAGTCAGTAAGCACAGGGAAAGCAATGATTAAATATGAATGCGACACTGGGTAGATTGAGTTTATCACTATATCGCTGCATAGGCCATAAATGCAATATACTTTCACTTGCCGGGGGCTGTATGTATGGCAGAAAGGTAACACGCTGTCACCGCAATTACCACCATTGATTCACTGTAAGACAGGAAATGAGCCCTTGCAATAGTAAATCAGCCTGATGAGCCCCTGTTACCCCCTTGTGTGCAGGGACTTATGGCTCCCACTAGCTGGGACATTGACGGTGATGATTTAGCTATGATTTGGTGAGTGTATGGACACTGGATGTAATGACTATTCCATTTATTATCAACAAAATTGCAGTTTTTAATATCATCTGCTATATTCAACACTTTCCTAAGGGTTCTACCATATTAGAACCAAAATAGGGAACGGACTAGATAGTTTTATTTGTTGCATTTTTGAGAGGAATATAATAATAATAATGCTATTGTACAGTAGATACACATTGGTTAGGAATGAAAAACTTCAAACACACAGTAAGTTAAATCTGTGCTAGATCTCTATTTAGCTGATACACAGGAAATCTTAGAGAAACTTTTCAAAAGCCATTTCAGCTTTACTAAGGAAAATCCGCTGTGATGTCTGATATAACAATTCACTTTCCCTTGGAAATAGCATTCTAGGTTTTCTCACTTTTCAACCAGCTCAGCATTGTCTTTTTTCAAGGAATTAATAAGCATCAAGTCTGTCATAATAAGCAACACATCCCCTGGCTTAACAATGCAAAATAGTCATTCTCTTTAAAAAAACTTTTGTGGGCGATTGAAGAAGTTTTTCCATCTAACAAGTTTTTCTATTTTATAGGGCCAGGGTTGCCAGATTTACCCAGTGCCTGAGTAGGAGAGTGTAGAAGAGAAGGGTCTGGGTTAGGGGTTTTTCAGGGCAGGTAGTGGGTGATCCAAGGTGGGTCTGCTACTGGGGATTTCTGTCCTGATGGCAGGACTCAGGATTTGGTCTCTGCAGTCAGGACAATCCCATCCTGGCAAAGTGTATTTTTATAGATATTTATATTAGTCTGACAAAACTATCAGCAACAAATATTTAGGCTTTTTCAATAATAGGTGCAAAATGTTGTCTGAGCTGTAGTTTTGCTATAACCAGTCAGATGATTGCTTTTCCTGGTCTACTACAGTTAAACCTTTGATAACATGTTAAAAACATTTAAAAACATCTGATTAGTTGCTGCAGATTAAGAACACATTAAGAATAAACTTTGCACCTTTGCCATTATGTTTTATTTGAGGAGACCCCTCACGTATATTACATAGAAAAGTATTGTGGTGCCGTATTAACTCATTCTTTACAGGTTTACCTAAATAGTTAAAAGTCGAGAAGCCTTAAAAAAAAATTTCACCTGAGGTACAACACATTGACTGAATATAAAACCCAATAAATGTTTTTACCAGAGATTTAGAGGGAGATTCAATAAAAGTTCTTATTGTTTAAAATGGTGCTAATTTTGCCCCAACCAATCAGAACTTCTGTAACATTTGAAAGCTTTGGCTGGGTACACACCAGACAATATTTTCGGCCGACCGACCGATTCCCGGCACTTTCGGTCGTTCGGCTGAAAATATTGGCTGGTGTGGGGTGGGCGACCACGACCGACATCAATTGTTCGTTCGGCCAAATTGGCAGAACGAACGATCGGACGTGTTGGGAGGTAAAAAGCACCAATCCTACCTCCCTGTCTCAGGTACTTTTTATTTTAACTGTTTTTAAAAAAAACTTTATACGCACTATAGTTTTCTTTCTGGACTATTCTGGACTATTAACCACAAGGACACAGAAATATTGTATCTATCCCAGGTGCAGGTGAGTGCTGGTAACTGCATCACTACAAATGAAGAGAAAAGAAGGAAAAAAGTCAAGTGGAATAATCAGTGTTAATGTGCAGATCTCTGTGGATTTCATCCTGTCAGAATCAACCAGAATTCTATTGCAGGTGATTGATCATTTCTATTGTATATGGTTCTTTTATTAAACGAAAACATTACCAGTAACTGCTAGTTCCAGTCTCTGTGGTATATAGATGCATTGATGCTGATTTATTCGGTAATTCCACATTTGGTGAAGTATGATAGGACACTTTATTAATTAAAGGATGATGGAAAAAGTTAATTCCTATTACATTGTATATTAAACATAATCTATTAGTTTATTTTTTCTTTGTTGCGTAAAGAGCCAAGAAAACATAATAAATCCTGTACTTTTAAAAAACATTGTGATGATGGTATAAAGGCTACATAGTCAGTAAAGCTCAGTGACACATAAAAAGATTCCTGAGGGGATCATAGTGACTCAGTCTCCTTGAGATCAGCTCTATCCTGCAGGGAGAGTGTACCATGGGATAGCTATGCAAAAAGATTCCCCTTCATATCCTCAACTGTCCCACAGCCCATTGAGCAAATTACTATCTATGTACAGCTGTCATGCTTTTCTTTTTCTATTTGTGCTTATATCACTCAAAATGCTGTAAGTCCAGCTTGTCACCGCGAATTGTAAGCACGTTTTTCATCTATAGAACATCACAGAAGCACACAGATAATGCATGACAGCGCCACATCATACAGTGTGGGCCACATAAATTCCACTTACATTTGACTTATTGGTTTTGGCAACCACTGTCACTACACTGCATCACAAAATGTATACATGTATGACTGACAAAGCAATAGAATGCAGTTCATGTACTGCTACTCCCATGGTTCCAGCATGAAATAGCCAAAACACTCCATGGTATAAGGTATTTAAGTTCGAAACAATGATTTACTGTACATATACATCACCCATGATAAATGCACTAAAACATGACATACTGTACATACGTCATGACACAGATCTACCATTTATTGCTACTGGTTTTACTCTTACTAATAGTCCTAGAACATGTGTTAATAATATGGGCATTGTTTACAAGAAATTGAACTAAGAATATATTTAGATTGTGTAAAAGTTACATACACAAAAGGGGGCTGCAGGAGCACTCCTTAGGCTGGGTACACACCAGCCGATCTTAGTTTGTCCCATAGGGAATAGCTCTGGCCGAATTTGCCGCGACCTGCGGACATTTGTCCCAGCCGAGTGCACATTTGTAGCGAGCGCTCGGTCAGGACAAATAGTCCGGCCGTGTGTACCCAGCCTTAGACCAGTAATGGCGCCTAGAGGCCGAGTTCTCAAACTGCAACCTAAAACCCCACTTTTTATTGCATACTGCCAAAATAATCATTTAACCTGAATACAGAGTTTTTACGGCGCTTTTTTAAAAAAACAACTCAAATAGACACAGACCAATACAGTACATGGAATCGATTATAGATAACCTATTAACCTCTACATTACCACACAGGAGTTTGAGATCTAAAACTGTGACCACAAACCCCTACATTATTAGATAGGAGTTTGGGATAGGGCTCCGAGTGCCACAGATGCTTTAGACACAATTACATATGGTGGCAATGCTACTAATCTGAGAAGAACATTAGTACATACAAAGAAAATGATGATCAATGCACATTTCAGGGCCCATATTGTATAGTATTTGTGTTAGTATATACAGTAAACATAGGGATTTTAGTTACTTGTTTATAATCAAAAATTAAAAAGCCTTCCAACTAACTTCAAGTTAGTGAAGGTTTTAACTAATAACCTTGGATCATTTACTATAAGCACTAGGACAGGAAGTATACTAAATGGATCCCTGGAATGGGCACTGAATTGAGTAACACAGGTACCTGAGTACAGATCTTTCAGAACAGAGCAAAATTGACACTTAAGATTTCCATAAGATGGTAGCAGCTAGGAATAAAGTCCGGTTCCGAGTGGAAAATGGTTCCGGACAGAGCGGTTTTGTACATCTCTAGTAGCAGGCGATGAATGGAGTGACTGCTTTGTCCGACAATCAATGTGTGTGGCGGCTTGTAAACTTCATTTATTTGGCAGGATGGATCAGAAACTAACATGTAAAATTGTCGACTGATCATTGATTGTCCACTTTGGCCAGCAGAATCTTACATGTGTACCAAATTCAGTCAGCAAGGTGACATCTGATAAATTCATGCATAGTGGGTATATCTAATGAATCTACCCAGCATGAAGTGGTGTAATTAGGAATTACTGGGCCCCATAGCAAAACTGCAGTGTTTTTCTGGGAGGAGGTTATATCTGTCATAGGAAAAATAAGAATATGGGACCCAGGGCAGCCATCAGACTTTTCTGGGCCCCATACTGTGTAAATTTCTGGGGGCCCTATAACACTTACCAACTTAAACGTGCATCCAAACATTTTCTTTGACCATGCCCCCTTTGTTAAGACTATGCCCACTCTGTTACACCCATTTTATAGACCATTATTCCCATTTTACATTGTTGCCTGCAATATTTTCAGGTGTATGATGTGGTTAAAAGATTAGTTCACTCAGAAAATGAAAGGAGCTATGTCTTACCTCCCATTCTTCAATTCATGTAACAGGAGCCATGAACGAAGATAGAAAACTTACATGTTACATTAATTTGTTACATGTTACATTAATTTGAAGAACTAGGTGAGACATAGCTCCTTTACCTCCCATTCCTTTACCTATCGTTTAAGATTACAGTAACAGACTAATAAACTGGAGGGATGACAACACTGGCTAATGAATTGGTGGGCTGATAAACTGGCTAATGAACTGGAGGGCTTACAACACTGGCTAATAAACTGGAGGGCTTACAACACTGGCTAATGAACTGGAGGGCTGACAACACTGGCTAATGAACTGGAGGGCTTACAACACTGGCTAATGAACTGGAGGGCTTACAACACTGGCTAATAAACTGGAGGGCTTACAACACTGGCTAATGAACTGGAGGGCTAACAACACTGGCTAATGAACTGGAGGGCTGACAACACTGGCTAATGAACTGGAGGGCTTACAACACTGGCTAATGAACTGGAGGGCTTACAACACTGGCTAATAAACTGGAGGGCTTACAACAATGGCTAATAAACTGGAGGGCTAACAAAACTGTCTACTGAACTAGAGGGCTGACAACACTGGCTAATAAACTGGAGGGATGACAACACTGGTTAATGAACTGGAGGGCTTACAACACTAGCTAATAAACTGGAGGGCTTACAACACTGGCTAATGAACTGGAGGGCTTACAACACTGGCTAATAAACTGGAGGGCTTACAACACTGGCTAATAAACTTTAGGGCTAACAAAACTGTCTACTGAACTAGAGGGCTGACAACACTGGCTAATGAACTGGAGGGATGACAACACTGGTTAATGAACTGGTGGGCTTACAACACTGGCTAATAAACTGGAGGGCTTACAACACTGGCTAATAAACTGGAGGGCTAACAAAACTTTCTACTAAACTAGAGGGCTGACAACACTGGCTAATGAACTGGAGGGCTGACAATACTGGTTAATGAACTGGAGGGCTAACAAAACTGTCTACTGAACTGGAGGGCTGACAACACTGGCTAATGAACTTGAGAGCTGACAACACTGGCTAATGAACTGGAGCGCTGACTGTACTGGGTAATGAACTGGAGGACTGACTACAGTGGCTAATGAACTGGAGGGCTAACAACACTGGGTAATGAACACATACATGCTCTTAAATACATGGATAGTGACTGCTAAACTTTCTCTTGGGGGTCTGCTGGGGCCAAACCTCGGAACTCCAGATGGTTGAGAAAGGTATAGTTTCTTAATATTGGAAGTTACAAGGTTTGCCATCAATGCTGTATAGGTTCTGGCACCAGCAGCAGAAGAAGTTTAGTAGACATTCTCAGTGTCTGTACAGAGCAGTGAAAAGGAGGGAAAAAATGCGTCCCCCCAATGGACTCTCAAGCAAAAATGGGTTCAGTATACCTTACAGTTACTCCCTCCTACTCTGCTATGGAGTATCACAGCACAGAAGAGCTCCAAATTCAGGCAAGTGGCCAGAGGGGCAGAGCCCCACAGACAGTAAAGATACTTACTCACTGAGTCATGGGGCCAAGCAGCAGACACAAGGAAATCCAGGAAGCACACGCCGCTTTGTCTTCTCCATTTTGGAACGGAGCTTCTGCATTGTGTGCCACCTAGTGGTTAGATATGTCCGAAACGCTGAAGTTTCATTCGGAATTGTTCGGATTTACAGAACCTGGGAAAAACCTGAGTATATAAAAACAGAAAGTACTTTGAGGGTTCAAAACATATTTTCGAGGGTTACCGGATGAACGTGCTTATTTTTGGTAACCTTTCGAAAATAACCTTGAATGTTCGACAACCCTCAAAAATAGGATTGGAAACTACTTTCGAGGGTTACCAAAAATAACCTTGTACATTCGATAACCCCACGAAGAGATTAGCAAAATTTGTTCCAAAGCCCCAAAAACCTGAAGAATCCACCCGGTTTCGGACAGAACGTTCAGATTTCGGAACCAAGGGGTTCCGTGTCGGATCCAGGTCTGACTCGGACCTTGGACCATCTCCACTAGTGGCTGAATGCAGTATTGCAGGAATAATGATTCCCCCCCTCACTCTCTGGACCCCTGACAACTCCAGGCCCCATAAAGGAGTACCCCTTTCCCCCCTGATGGCAGCCATGATGGGGACCCCCTGCGGTTGCTGGTTCTTCAGTCCCCTGGTAGTTACGCCCTTGCAAGCATGGCTATATCTGAGATACAGTAGCTATAGTAAGTTTTCCCATCAATAAGTTCCAGTGATATACTAGTTATTTCCTTGCTTTATCTGGTTAGCATGCCGGTGAAACTTGCTGAAATAACACCAAGAATGTTTTAACTACTGTATAGAGAGACACACTGTTTTCTTGTTGCCTTTACTGCCGTAGGAAAATAATATATCTGGCTCCAGCATGGACATAAATTGTTTTCCTTTTTTCTGTTTACCTTATTTTGATTTAGAAATTAGGTTGTATTTTCTCCTAAGACCCAGACTGACTGCAGGCACTGATCACAGGCATTTTATTATTAGATATTTAAACAAATGCTATGAAATGACAAATGAGAAAGAAAACTGTTAAAATCCTAATGTCAGTCTAGCGTCTCCTTTATACCCAAAAGATTATAATAGGAACAAGATCTCCCTGGAATCTGGCTACATGTCTGTTAAATATATTGTAAACAAAATCTTCAGCGGTTCGCAGTGTTCAGTGAATTGCAAATGGCAAAACACTGTAGGAATAGATGAGCTCATCTTGGTGACCAATGTCAGATCTTCTCAGTGGAAATAGCAGGAATCAGCAATCACTTCGTCTCAGTATCAACAAAAACTGCAGGATTATCCCAGAATCTAATACAAATGGGCAGTCAAGAAGTTCCTGCTTAAATAAATCACCCAGTTATCAGGACGACCAACCTTCAAATATTCAACATCAGCATCTCAGTATATAGGAAAACAGCAACTTTTTCAAGCCTTTTCTTTAAACTTTACAACACTTTTAAGAAAAGGCCAGGGAACTCCTCTGTGACCTAAAGGGCATGTTTACCCTCAAGGTGCATGTCCACCAATAAAACAAAACCTTAACTATAGTTGCAGGACTCCCCAAACCCCAGCAGCTATATACCGTATGTACACTTTTATTTAGTTTATCACATGCTTTTGTCACCAGATATTTAATGATAAGTTCTATTTCTTTCTGGCAAAGGTATCTGCCTCATCCCACTGCTCAAAAAGCTTTTTATTTGCTTGAGCATGTGCAGAGGAGGCAGCTGGTGAAACAGCAGTCAATCATCGGTAATGATGTCAATCAAGGCTGTGACTGCTGGGAGGGAGGGGCCAGCTTATTCAATCAGAAATAAGCATTAAATATCTGATTAGTATTGCAGGTAATAAAATGCAAAACATATCAGTTGGGGTTGGGGGCAGGTAACCGACAATTAACTATCATGGACTTTCAATGTACTGTCAGTCATGGCTGCAATGGTGACATCATGGTCAATGGTTGACCGTCCATACCCAGAAGATCCGGTTATGGCTCCTTTTTGAAACAGAAGGTGTGACTTCCGGCAAGGGATTGGCTAAAGTTTAAGTAATTATATCTCAGCATGGGAGCGTCAGATTAATGTAAGATTAAAACGTCTGCTTTTGTGGGGTAATTATGCTAAACATCATTAGTTATTTTTTGGGTGGACATGTCCTTTAAATACTTTTTATGCTCCCACAAAAAAACACCCAGTCATGCATACGGATGTTCAAATCTAATAAGTTTGTTCCGAAATCAGATTTTCAGTTTTTATAGTTTTCTGCATTGGGTAATGAATATTTGATGTTCGATGTAGAATATTCAGTATTGAATAATACATAAAACCATTGCATATTCAAAGTTTTGAAATGTTTAGTTTGTGAAAAGTTCCAAAGGTTCTGCAGAACTTGGAAACTGACAGTTTCGAATTTGGAGCCGGGTTTGAAACGAATCCCGAAACTCATCCCTATTGTTATTATTATTATTATGGATTTATATAGTGCCAACATCTTCCGAAGCGCTTTACAATTACACAGATACATACACATCAGGCCCTGCACCGAAGAGCTTACAATCTAAGAACATTTTTATTTGACACATACAATCTATCAGTGTGTCTTTATGATTGTGGAGGAAACCGGAGTGCCCGGAGGAAACCCACACAAGCACGGGGATAACATACAAACTTGCAGATGTGTCCAAGGGTGGATTCGAACTCAGTACTCAGTGCTAACCACTGAGCCACCGTGCTGCCCATCCCTAGTCATGCTTATGCATTCAAATCAATAACATTTTGGGAGAATAAATCAACAATGCATACCTTTTTCATAGTTACAGTTGTAGTACATTACAGGAACCTTAGTGCTTGCTTAATTAATGAATTGTTTTTTATTGAAGGATTCACACTGATTGCAAGAAATCAGAGGTAATGTTTTTTAAACATTATTTTTAATGATTTGCAGTCTTCAATGTGCTCCTTGTGAAGCACATTAGCCTATCACTCCATTGCCTGTTTCTTCTATTGCAGAACCTGCAGAAATGTAAGCTCCGCCCTCAAGTTCTGCCAACTTTAAAGGAATGCATACACCTTCTGTTTGCAGCATCCAAACCATCTGCCAAAATGTTCTGAAATGATTGTTAAATGGAATATTTCTGCCAGCAGTATAAGCAATGTCTGGAAACTGTTCTAACATTATCAGCCAACACAGAGTACTCTACCTGCCAATAAAATATGCAAATGTAAATAATGCAACAACTCCATTCCAAAAGTATCATTGCTCTGTTATATTTTCCCTGTTGTCATATTGGCACATTTGTTTATCCTGTTGAAAAATGAACCCAGAAAAGTTATCCAAAACACTCAAAACTTGATGACTGAAACACTGAAGTCCTTGTGAAATTATTATAAATTCATTGCCACACATAATGATAACTGATAATTTCTAACTTCAATTGTATAGCCAATCAAATTCTTAAAGCACATGGTCTAAACAACCAAAAGCAGAATCTTCCCACTATAGTATATCCCTCCTTTTGTATAAGAATATTCATATGTTCATAGGAGAATACATTGAGTTTTTAGGTGCTACCAATGAGTAGAGATGGCCAAAATTGTCTTTCCGTTTTCAGATTCCCAGATCTCGGGAAAATCCTGAAGATCCGAAAATGGGCTAAATTTTCGACTATCATAGAATGTTCAAGGCTATTTTTGAGGATTATAGCAAATAGCCTTGAATGTTCGATAACCCTCGAAAATACGAACAGAGACTACTTTCGAGTTTCCGATCATATTTTCGAGTACTATCGAAAATATATACTATATAACGTATAGTACTCACTAATATTAAAGTACATGACAAAACATATAAGCTTTATAAATGTACTTATATAGCTGGTACCCCTATTTTAATATGGAATAGTCAAAATGGAAATGTGGGGGGGGGTGAGTATTGGAAGATGGTGTTAAATTTTCCATTGTTGAGAAATTCAATGGATCTCTTCCTGACTGATCTACTATTGGTTAAAAGATTGAGTGGGAAGGTAGATTTAAACTATGCACAACAATTATACTTCATTGTGGTGTTTGGACTGAACTGGAACAAACACTATATACAATAATATGATAAATATATCAAAATACCCCAAGCCCTGAATTTAAATATCTTCCTGCATAAATTCATCAGAACAAATAGATGAAGAATTAAGAAAATAGAAGATGAAGAAAATAGAATAAAGTGATAAGTTATACAACAAATATAACAAATAATGTCTGCCTTATCCTATATTAATCTAGATGTACTTTATGTAAATTTAAGGGCCATATTTATAAATGTGTAGTATACAGCAATATCAAAAAACTAAAACCATTCCATTACATGTCCACACTTCTAGCAGCTTAAAGTGCTTTCTCACATTTACAACCATTCTACCTCCTTTAGATATCACACAGCAAAGATGCATGCTAAAAGCCCGCCTCCTAGCCAGCCCAAGGCACAGGATAACACAGCACTTGTCATTGGCTGGTGGGAATGTCTGTTACAACCTCTCATCTCCTCCTATGACTTTTAAACAAACTTGAAGTGTCCTGTTCGGTTCGGTTCGTTTTCAAACTTCCAAACTCCAGTTCGTAAGTTCAAAAACCCATTAAAGTCAATATGGAGATAGAGTTAAAATAGCAATGGTAACTTACTGTCAATGGCTGTGGCACCTGGGAAATGGTCTGGGGAACATGAACATATCACCAAAACTTCTTTAAACACCTTTCACCAAGATCTGGCAATTTTCGGGTCTCCACATGCTACATTTTCGAGAGTAATGGCCAATTCAAGGGTTACCGAACAACACATTTGAGTCTTACCGACAGGGGCGTTTTTAGGGAGGATTGCTGGTGCCTGGAATCCCCCCTTTCTGTCTGCTCAGTGCAGTCTGCTGTTCTACTATTCCTGGTGTCCATAGACTGTTAAATAGATTGTTACATAGTTTGTTACAAAGATTGTTACAATGTCAGTTGATCTGTGAGTGAGAAGCAGCATTTGTATGTTTCAAAAATGTATCCAGTCTGTCCTGTGATTGACAGCAGCATAGAGATCTGTATCAACATTAACCCTGCAGCTGCCTGGGGTGATTGCTGAGACTGGGTTTATATACAGTACTTACTACATCTATTTCACTGTGATGGAGCTTAGTGAGCAGGAATAGGGACATTAGGAAATCCTGGAGGTGGTTGTATAGCTGATTGCAAACATTGCATAAATAAATAAATAAATAAATAAATATATATATATATATATATAGATAGATACATACACACACACACACACACACACACACACACACAGGAGTGATTGTTCCATATATTCTTTATAAAGAATGATTGTTCAATGTGCCCATACATGGTCCAAAGTTATCGGCTTCTACTGCAAATTCGGTCAGATCCACCGTCAGTGTAACAGCTCTGACTTTATAAGACACTAATGGTAGTGTAGTGCAGATGTGGATTTATCAGTAAAACAGAATGTTAGGCTGGGTACACACAGACAAATTTTCGGTCCCGACTGTTTGCTGCTACATAGTGGTCGGCCACAGCAAAGTCTCCTATGGACCACATCTTTCGCTGCCACTGCCGAAATCACCTCAGATATTTCAGCCCAACCATCCAATACATGGAAATATCTGTTGGTTTGTGTGTACTCAGGCTTAATAAGTATATACTTTATAACAAAAGAAAAGGGAATATGTGTATTGGCCAACTGTGATGATAATCATGGCAATTATAGAATACATATAATATTGCTACATGATCCATATATAATAGAACACATGGATGTATTCGGTCATGAACCTCCTTCTGGGCTTGTTCAGTGGCAACCCATTTAGGAATCTCCCCCTTGAAAATCCTGTGCTTGCCACTGACCGAAATTAAACGCTACATCCAAAGTTTACGATAGAATACAGAGTCCGTCGGGACCTGTCAGACTACACAGCGGTGAAGTGAGTGATCGGGTAAGTAACTTACCTTCTCTCCCGGCTCCTGCAGGTTTTATTGAAGAACATGAGGTAAGACACAGCTCCTTTACCTCCTGTTCTTCAATAAAACTGAGTTAGTTAGTAAATCATCAATTTAAACAGGATAACTTATATTTGGAAACACAGATCAGGAAAAAAAACTAAACAAAATATAAAGTACACCATATAAAGGGGAAGTTCAGTTTTATATACATATGCTTTCAGAAAAAAGAGCAGTATTTTTTCATCCCAATGACCTTAATCTGACAATTCAGCATTTTGTCTGTGTATAAATAAATGCAACCAAAATACTGACTTCCTGTTTGCAGGACCCCTAGTAGAGACCGTTATGGTCTTGCCTTTGACCCAGTCCCTGGGTTGATTCAGTTGCTCAGTAGAGATCTGAGCATGTTTGACCCATCCAACAGCAAATCAGTAGAAATAACTGTTAGGGACATTCCAAGGATGTGGTGCATCCTGGGAAGAAGAAGGACCGTTAGAACCTGAAATGTTAGCTCACTAATGTCAACAGCAGGGAACAACAAAGGGTATGAAATCAACTGATTTTTCAAAATGGGAGAGAATATGTAGAATAACTAAGTATGCATTACACAAACAATTAAAAAAATATTGATAATTTCCACTGAACTGTCACTTTAAGGCCATCAGGGGATAGAGATTTTGGTTTATGTATCCATGACACCTCTTTCCTTTTTAGTGACAGACTCCTGTCACCTGCTATCCTGGGTAAAGGTACATTATTTATGACTATAATGTTTTTGTTTTTTTTTACCATTCAGTTTTTATTGAGTTTTATAATAACAAAGTGATAGAGACGTAAAGAATCAATGGCCTTTTTCTCCTGCAGTGTTTAATTAAATGCATGTTTCTTACCTCTAGTGGCAATCTGTTTATGATCCTCAATTGTTGTCTGTTGGACGATCCATAAAGCAGGATTAATAATAGGGGGATCATACGTACTTTTAAGTTTCAAACCCTTTTGTACAGGAGGTGTTACAGTTTTGCCAAATTGTTCACATAAATATAATAAAAAATATATAAATATATAAATTTACATGCATTTTTATGAACAATTACATTTGTTGTCCAAATATTCCAATAACATTTTGATTTATCGCAGATTCATTGATGATGCGTTTCTTATATGGCAGGGCTCTAAACAGTCTTTTCTGGATATGCTGTAATGCCTGCTGGCCTTGGATTCTACCATCAGATGGACACAAAACATGGACCAAAATAGTATTGAGTTTCTGTACGTCCGAATCATGGTAAATGAAAACTATTGCACTACTGTTGCACTACTGTTGCACTACTGTTGCACTACTGTTTGTTTCGCAAAAAAAACAGACAGGAACACTCTTCTACATAACAACAGCTTCCATGCACCAGCCCTTAAACAATCCCTTCCTCTGTCACCATTCTGCCGTGTTATTAGAAACAAAAAGGATGATATTAAACAGTAGATTGACGAGATGTGGCAGAGGTTCAAAAATAGGGGATATAGTGATAGATGTTTGCAAAAAGCACTTTTTAGAGCAGTCAACAAAACACCGCGCACTAAAGAGGGGTCTTTAAATGATAAATTTACCTGCTCCACCAAATTTGCTACACTATCAGGTGAGGTACAAAAAGTATTGCACAATAATTGGAATATCCTACGAGGGGATCCTAAATTGAAAATACTCCCTTCCCGAAAGGCCTATGGTAGGATTTAGTAGGGGCAAAAACCTACGGGATCTTCTGGTCTGTACTGATCCAGTTAAAAGCTATATTTCTTCAAACACATAGATTCCCAATAAAAGGGGAGGGAGTTATAGATGCTCCAAGTGTACCTCTTGCAAATGCATGAAGATAGGATCTACATTTACACCTTCATACAGGGAAGGATATACAAATAAAAACAGCAATTACATGTTTAGCAACACATGTGATTTATATGGTGACTTGTCCCTGTGGATTATCTTACATTGGTAAGACTGATTTAGCTTTGCGACTATGTATCGATGGACACATATCCTCTATTAATACAGCTATTAGAGCCGCAAAAACCAATAAACCAGTTGCAAAACACTACTTAGAGGCTGGGCATGGGGTATCTGCTTTTCAATTTATGGCTATTGATTATGTCCCATTGCCTCATAGGGGAGGCAACAGGTCTAAATTACTACTCAGAAGAGAGGCATACTGGATTAAACATCTGGACACTATAAGCCCCAAAGGCCTCAATGAATGTCCCCTTCGATGCTTCCTTGATGAAAGATAAGCTTGGCTATCATTTGTATCATTTTAATAAAATCCCGTTCTATATGATATGTTGTTTCTTGTGTATATAAACTTACCTTTTAGGGTACCATGGAGTGTTTCTATACAGTGGACTGTAAGCTACTAAGTTTATTATCCATACTCTATCGATACTTATAACTAGATATTATGCTATTTATACTTTTAATCATATATAAACACTTTTTTTCTTTTTAATATGGAATATGAGTTTCCTGAGAAACTACAGCTTTTCTGCCTAGATGTAACTTGTATTCATAAATTTTATACTTTTTAACTTTAGCACTTTTTATTATGTATATTAATGCAATATTCACCTTATGGTGTATTTGCTTATTTATATATTTATTCACTCTATGCACTTTATTTTATTTGATCATATGTTTTAAATTTTGATGACATCACTACAATGGAAGGAGTTTGTCCTACCTTTAAATTGATTGCACAAGTGTGTGTTAGTTTGTACTGGCTTGAGAAAGGTTCTAGAGATGAGCCGAAACGTTGCCTTAAAGGAACACTAAACCCATAAAAAACACTATTTGCTATTCGTTTCTATTATTCACAGGGAGGTGAAAACGCTTATTCTCACCTCCCTGTGAATAATAGTACACTCGGGGCCTGGAACTTACCTTCGCTCTGCTCGCAGCCGCTCTTCACTGAACAGCTGTTCTCTCCCGATCGCGCGCCCTATCTTTTGTATTGGCACGCATGCACCTAAGATAGGCGCATGGTCGGGACAGAGCGGCTGTCAGTGAGGAGCGGCTGCGAGCGGAGCGGAGGGAAGGTAGTTCCAGGTCCCCCGAGTGTACTATTATTCACAGGGAGGTGAGAATAGCGTTCTCACCTCCCTGTGAATAATAGCAACGAATGGCAAATAGTGTTTTTTCTGAAATATGGGAGTTTAGTGTTCCTTTAAATGTAGCACAATAAAAGTTTTAACTTTGACTGAAAAATCCCTGGATTTACATAAATTCTCTATTTTGTACCTTATCTTCTAGTAGCACCAGGGTCTTTTGCTTCTATATTTCCATTGTTCAATTGTAAGTTGTGTGCTACCTCCCTGCTTGGATTATCTGTGTATATATATATATATATATAAAGATGCACAGTGAATCAGGGAACTCCTTGGTCTTATAAACAAGTGGGTTTATTCACATCACAACAATGGCAACGTTTCGGTCCCTGGTCTTGGACCTTTATCAAGCCTACACACAGTTACACGTGCGATATCCTCTTATAGAGGTAATAGTGATACACACCCCTGTGACTATTTCCTGTGGGAGGAGTCACAATAACAGTGTTGAACCAACATACAAAGTATACACCCGTCAAACATCACCAGTGTTATAATATTATCTCGTGGTTAAACAGCTCTAAAACATATATCTGAAACATATCAATCAATTAGTAAAGTGCACTGCTATAAAGTGCAACATACAGGCATGGTGCCTGATAAAGTGGCTAGTGACTATAATAGTGTAAAAGAGTAATAAAAGTGAGAGGTCATAAATATTAAAAAAGCAGTCATAGAAGCTGGGTATGAAAAACAATAGGGATGAGGCTAAAAGGTCATATAGCATAATTCAGACATAATACAAGTATACATATTCCCAAGGCAAAATCTAGTGTTTATCTATCCTGTAAGAACATCTAAAGAGGCAATTCTCGTTAAGTCCCCTAGGGGCTACAGTATCCAAAGTCCGGATCCAGAATGTCTCCCTCTGTAAAGCATCCGTGATCTGTTGCCTCCGCGTCTCTTTCGGTACATGGTCGATTGCCCAAAATCTGAATCACATATCGATGTCCAGATCTCTAAAAGTGTTTCGCCACAGGTTTAGAAGTCTTGTTGTCACGAAAGGCCGTGTTAATGGCAGACCTATGGCCATCAATTCTAGTCCTGAGCATTAAATCTGTTTTCCCCCCACATATAACATTCCACAGGCAGAGTACCACATATACTACATGTGTAGTTGTACACACTAATAGCATGTTTGATATAATTTCTACGCCTGTATGTGGGTGAGGATATGTCTCTCTGTCAATCATGTATTTACATGATTGCACTTGGTACACTTAGGCTGCCGGTTTCGGCTTAGGTAGCCATGTGGGGGTCTCCGTAGTGTTCAGATCCGTCTTAACCAACAGGTCTCTCAGATTCCTCCCTCTGCGAAATCCTACTGGGTCTGGCTGGCAAATTTTGGACAGAGTGGGGTCTGATAAGAACCTTCCAGTTCCTATATAAGGCCCTTCTGTCTCTCATCCCTTGTGTATCAAATTTAAAACTACAGATGAATTGTCACCTTTAGGCTCCCTCAAGTACCCAATTTCTCCACATCTTTGGCTAGCCTTAATGAGTGCTACTTTTAGGACTTTCTCCGGGTAACCTCGTAGTTTAAATCTGTCATGCATCTCTTGCAGCTGTGTACCCCTAGTCACAGGGTCAAATTATTCCTGATCACCCTACAGAACTGAGAAATTGGTAGGATCTTTTCAATGAGGAGGATGAAAACTGTCGTATTGGGAGTAGAGTGTTTCTATCAGTCTCCTTGCGAAACAGTGTGTTACGCAATCTGTCATTGTCAATGTATAATAGTAAGTCCAGAATTCAATCTGGACCTTACTTACTTTTTTGGTGAATCGGATCTTTGTTGTGTGATTGTTAGATTTGCGAACATCTCTTCCAGTACATCAATGTGGCCTCTCCAGAACAAAACAGGTCGTCGATAAATCTATAATAGACGAGCATATACTGACCATATTTAGACATAAGTGATGTTGTTCATATTCATACTGTAGATGTTGGCATACGCAGGCGCCATCGCCGCGCCCATTGCTGTACCTGCTTGCTGCTGGAAAAAGATTTTATTGTATATATTATAATATATATATAATATATATATTAGAAAATACAATATCATTTATATTGAAATCATATATGATAATGTCATTAAACACTAATATTGTAAAACAAAATGGGGATACATAATTGGGAGGGGAAAGTAGGGAAGGATTACAGCATTTAGAAGAATTACTTTTATCATTCATATTTCTTATTAATAACAGTTAACATTTGTTATTATAATTTTTATATGAATTTTTCATGTTTTGTCCATTTAATATAAAGATACAAAATCAAGATACCATACCGAACATTTTTCAAAATTACTTTGTAATATATAAAATATTTGTTCCTAATGCATATTTCTTGTTACAATTGATTGCATTTCTGGTGACTGAAAGGAAGATCTACAATGCCAATATTTAACAATGCCATTTGTGAAAATAAATGAGAGTTGATATTTAGTTTCCTGGATATCATATTTTGAGTTTTATACCAAACTTGCTTTATCTTAGAGCAGTTTCACGTAAGTGGATATAAGTGGATAAATGATATAATTTGCCTGTGGCATTGCATGATCTCTAGCAGTCTGAGCAGGCATCTTTATACCATTTGGCTTTCAGGTATGGAGTTATGTACATTCTATACATTATTTTTCTATGTGTTTCCCAACACATAGGAATATATATATATATATATACACACACAGATATACTACAGAGGCAAATATTGTTTGCATGTTAAAATACTTATGCACGACTTTATTGTGACATAGAGTATTAAAGTAAATGATTGTAAATAGTCTAACACCCCTCTGGATCCTTTTTGTATTAGAAAACCCAACATAATATAATGACACCTTCCCGCCACTATTAAAAACCCTTTTTAAATGTGATTGAGCTCTTATCTCTGTGATGTATAGCGATATGCGACTGGATGAGATTTAGCCACCAGTTATTGACGCTATAACTACAAATGTATTGAAAATGTCTCACAGTCTGTAGCTGGCTTCAATATGCAACAACATATAGAAACCTTTCGAAACAATCTGCATTTGTATTTGGGAAGTATATTCTCGTATTGTATGAACTTGATTTTTATTGACTACTAGCAGAGTACCTGGCTGGTTTCTTCCAATCAAAAAACCTTTTTTCAGAAGGGCAATGTCAGGTTGTGGCATTTACCTGTCTCGCGCTCCCGTGGCAGGCCTCTCTGTCGACCTCGGGAATCTTCAGGCGTCTCCGCGGTGTGCTCTTCCTCCGATGTCATAATCCGGCAGCCAGCGTCGGGTTCACATGTGCCCCTTCGTGCCCGCGCCTCTTCATTTGGTGCCGTGTGGACACGCACGGGCACCTCTTCTTATCTCCTCCACTCCTGCAGACACTAGAAAGGATGGAGGAGATCCAATCAGATTCAAACTTGCCCAGTTAGCCAATCCTGCATCAGACTTCGGTCATCCTCTTCCCCATTGGTCCCTCTGCCTTTTTATGCCTGTTTTGGTTGTTCCCTCATTACCTGTTATAGTTTTGGTACAGCCAAGCTAGTGGTCCCTGTTATTAGTTCTAGTAGCCACATCTAGTCCTAGTAGCCAAGTCTTGTTGTTGTCTTGTCATATTATCATTGTTTTTCTCATTGTTCATTGTTATCCTTGCATTTGTCCTTTTCTTCTTTCAGTTCCTGTTTTGCTTCATTGGTGTTCCGGTTTTCCAGAGTATACCCTGCCTCAGCTTCTATACCTTGCGCTCTCTAAGACTCGGGTAACCGTGTACAGTGAGGTGCAACAGGGGAAGGGAAAAAAAGACTGTGTATAGCCCGGCACTACTGCAAGAACCAGGGGTAAACTATATCCCCAATGAAGCCAGGGTGCTCCTTCCACAATAAGTAAGCAGCAAAAACACATAGAAAAAAGCTGTGGATTGAGCAGGGCACACCTGACTAGAGTAATGATTAGAATAATCAATTAGACCATATACAATGATTAATGCAATTAAAAGGCATTTTTATTGTTTGAGCAAAGATAGCCAACCCCGAAGGTCAATAATAAATGCAAAGAAATACAATTAAAAACACTTCCTGTGCTATTCCTGGTTACATATGTACATAATCATTATGATATACCGGTATACCCATTCACACCCTGTTAGCTACCAAAGATAAAGCACAGTGTTACTTATAGCAGAGAATCTCATATAAATACAATGACCATATATATCATAATGGAACTAATAGCAGTAATGTCCCATCAAAAGTAATAAATTCATAATAGTACAATGTTCAAATACATATTAAGACCCCTGCTAACGACCAAAATAGGCTAAACATACATAATTAGCTAAACAGGTGGAGCAAATAGGCAGTGAGACACGGACACGTGGCAGATCCCCAGGCTAAAAGGATAGAGAATGGAAATACTTAGCCCAACAAATGACCAGACAGGGCAGTTAAAATCAGTACAACATAGGACGCTTTCTGTTGGGCTTACACTGGATTTATTGTCACGACTGTCTGTTATTCTATATGCTGCTACATGACATTGATATAATTTCAGGTATCTGAATGTTTTGTATGATACTGCACATCCTAAGGTATGTTATGTGGGTAAGATTGGCTTAGGACTCTTTCTGGGTAAGTTTGTTATCTAATTGGCCATATGCTTTATGATTTTGATTTACGACGGTCCGCTATGTGAGCAGCAGGTATGTACAGGTTTATGAGAGGAATTTCCCTGTACATCTGGTATGCTGTGAACCCAACCAATCATGCTTAAGGGGATGTCTCTCTTGGGCTTTAAATCGGTGTTGTGGAGTGGTGCCTGTGTCACTTCCTCTGTTGAGAAAGTCCGGGATCGGACAAACGCGTCCTATTTTGTACTGATTTTAACTGCTCCTGTTTGGTCATTTGTTGGGCTAATATTTCCATTCTCTATCCTTTTAGCCTGGGGATCTGCCATTGTCAGTGTCCTCACTGCCTATTTGCCTCCACCTGTTTAGCCTAATTATGTATGTTTAGCCTATTTTTGGTCATTAGCAGGGGTCTTAATATGTATTTGAAACATTGTACTATTATGATATTTATTACTTTTGATGGGACATTACTGCTATTAGTTCCATTATGATATATATGGTCATTGTATTTATATGAGATTCTCTGCTATAAGTAACACTGTGCTTTATCTTTGGTAGCTAACAGGTGTGTGAATGGGTATACCGGTATATCATAATGATTATGTACATATGTAACCAGGAATAGCACAGGAAGTGTTTTTAATTGTTATTTCTTTGCACTTTATTATTGCCCTTCGGGGTTGGCTATCTTTGCACAAACAATAAAAATGCCTTTTAATTGCATTAATCATTGTATATGGTCTAATTGATTATTCTAATCATTACTCTAGTCAGGTGTGCCCTGCTCAATCCACAGCTTTTTTTCTATGTGTTTTTGCTACAGGGGAAGACAGTGGCTGTAGATTGGGTTATAGGCACTGAAGGTATACTCTGGGACTCTGGGCATCACAGAAAAACACTCCATTTAATTGATAACACCAAGGTCAGATTAGAGTCCTACGGGCAACCACAAAACTATCACCCGCATCTGAAATGAAACAGACATCCTACCTGCAAAACCGTAACCTGCACCCGCTTTGGTGGTGGGTTCTATAACTGCAAACGACCCAACCTGCCAAGTAGCCAGATCCGCAACCCAACCTGCATCTGAAATTAAACAGAACTGCAAGTGTACCCACACCTGCTACATAATCTAAACTTCCCCTGCAGCGACCCGCACCCAAATTTGCTGGCTGCATTGTTGTGTTATGTATCTCAGGTTATGATCGATTCACCAACAAATGGCAGCACACAGTTCAGATATCACCCCTCATCTTCTTAACTGGGGATAATAAAAATAAACTTTTAGAAGTCAGTCTAATTTTACACAGTAGAACTTTTGCAATATAGGAAGCTTTAGTTGGAATAGTTGACTTCATTCCATTGAACTCCTTTTTTATACACCATCATTTAGACAGCGTTTGTTGCCATCCTTAAATCTGTACCTGCAGTTCCTCTGTTTTCCTTTCTGACTTATAACTCTAGCTTAGCAGGAGGTATACACAGTCGCTTATTTTGCTGTTGTTTTGCTGCTGAGAGTGACTGGCTCCCACTGAGTTCTCTTTATAAGTGATTCTTTTGAAGACTGGAAGATAGTGACTGCCATGCAGAAGTACAAACCAGAAAATGTGTGTAAATACCATTTATTTCAAACTGGAATAATCATCTAGGGCATGACACAATACTGCTCATACACAATATGGGTAGAATTATTGTTTCCAAATTTATAAAGATGATCCTGTATATTCCAGATTCTAGTTCTTGTATTAGTATATTGTATGGATAAATGATGGTGTAAGAAGATTAGGTAGGCAGGGTAAGCCACACAGATAGGGATTCTTATATAATGAGGTAATGCTTGGTCCCCATTTCAATTTATGTATTTTAAAAAAGTACATTTAGATTATAACAATACATTTAGTCAGCAAACAATAATAATAATAAAAAGAAAAAAATATATTTATATTTCCATAAAAGCCGCACTTCCTCTTGTCCACATGTACTCCTAAGACTGTATCCTCCTAAGAGTGCTTATGACTGTAATGCATACAAAAATAAAACACCCTGGACTCTTCACAGCTAAACATTAGGCCGTCACCAGGTTGCTCCAGCTTGGATTTTCTCACGTTTGTATAGGTAAGTGCCCCCCCCCCCCCACCCTCTTCCCACCCCCTGTACGTCACAC
This sequence comes from Hymenochirus boettgeri, assembly GCA_019447015.1. Classification (NCBI taxonomy): domain Eukaryota; kingdom Metazoa; phylum Chordata; class Amphibia; order Anura; family Pipidae; genus Hymenochirus; species Hymenochirus boettgeri. Next base: position 317,870,986 of record CM033469.1, read on the forward strand.
CTGAGTAATTCACATTTTCCTAATACAATATATAACTAAAGATAAAAACATCAATAGTAAAAATCACTTTTATTTTACTCAATACAAGGGCTCATCAATCATAAGTCAAAATGTTTGTTACTCTGTAACACCCCAATATGTAGCTTCATTTGACAATGGCTACTTTTTGCTATTGAAAACCCAGCTACTTCTTTACTACTTTAGAGTGCTGGAATGCAATGTATTCAATATGCAGGCAATCATCTTATGTGCTACATGTGGAAAAGCCTTATTATAGGCTCAATTGTTTATTTAATTCCGTGGGGCTAGGGCATCCACCTTATCCATCTAACTTCAATTCTAAGAAGGGCCTGGCTACAGTCAGTTCCTGGCTACTGACAATTCTCCAAACTTTTCCCCTCATTTGTAAATCCCAAAGAATGTTTGTGATTGGCCAGTCGTCAGGGGTGTTCCTAGGGTTTTTGACACCTGAAACAACTTTTATATGCCAACACTGACAACACTGACTGGTGGACTGGTGTTGAAATGCAGTATTGCAGGAAGGAGGATTTTTTTTTAACTGCCACCTTTTAAGTGTTTTTCCGCAGGGGTGCGACCTGAGCAAATGTTTCCATTTGCTTCATGGTAGGGGCAATCCTGCCAGTCGTTCTCTCAATGTGTTGGTTGTTTTTCCAACATAGTAATGATATACTGTTATGACAAAGGTGTTCATACACGATAAACGTTGTTTCATTTTAATCCTTTTCAGATTGTGGATGAGGAAAGTCTGAGCCCACCATTACATGGCACAAAAACATGTTTGATATGACACTATATAAAAAAAAATATCAGTTTGGTCACAGAAAAAATATCTTGTAGTGGCAAAATCAATCATGTTTTTGTGATGCAAATATATTGTTTTTCTTTATAAAATGAACTAGGGAACAAACGTGATAAAACATTGCAAAACCCACTTCCTACTCTACATCAATTTTGTCTCCATTAAAAAAATCATCTTGTTGTGACAAAATACATTTTCTGCCAACAAAATGTAATTGTTGTGACAAGCTAGATTAAGTGAATGTAAAATGTTTATTCGTGGCAACATTTTTTTGTATTTTGTCACAAGAAATATATTTGTGTCACCTAAATATGTATTTTGTCAACAGCATATTTTTTTGTAATGCAGTACAAATAGAGAAATGCAGCTAGAAATGGATAATACTGCTCAGATTAACTTCATCGTCAAATTCCTCTAAATTCTACTATTTCTATTACAGTGTATAACGGCAAATTAAAAAGTCTTTTAGGGTTATTCAATAAAAGTTATTATCATTTCAAATGGTGCTAATTTTGCCTCAACCAATCAGATATTAGCTTTCAAATGTTAAATAATATCTGTTTGGCTGGGGCATAATTAACAGCATTGTTAACACTAAGAGTGTGTAAACATTAAGTGTGTACCCAGCTTTAGTGAATATATAACAAAATTATATGTAAAAATGGTCTCTGGGTCTGACACTCTGACCCACATCTTATTGTCTAAAACGAGCAACACTATGATCACATTAATACAATAAAATATATTTCATAGATGAAATTCCTAGCTAAGGGCTTTCACTCATAGTAGTAGTGTCCTTAAAGGGCATGTCCACCCCCAAAGCTAAAATTTAACCCACCACTGGCCCGACTGTGTAGTGTTCAAAAATCCTTACCTTACACCTTAGCTCCTTATGCTTGTCCAAGTGAAGACTAGGAGATGTCTGAGATCCGAAAATCTGAAAATGGAACATACTTTCGGGACTTCGGATCCCATTTTCAATGTTTATTGAACGTTCGAGGTTACTTTTGATAATCCTCGAAAATAGCCTCAAACGTTCGATAATCCTTAAAAATACAATTGGAAACGACTTCGTATTTCCAATCGTATTTTTGAGGATTATCGAATGTTTGAGGCTATTTTCGAGGATTATCAAAAATAGCCTCGAACATTCAGATTTCAGAACTGATGGGTTGTGTGTCAGATCCAGGCCCGAGATCCCATCTCTAGCAGCCCCGTCTGATATTGGCTGTCTCTCAGGCTGATGGTCTGGCCCCCTGCTTGCAATTCCAGCAAGCAGAGGGCTGAGATCAGAGCTCTGGGGGAATGAAGGCATGTAAGTAGCTTTCTGAAGCTCTTTTAAATAAACTAACATAGAGGTTTGGGGTGGGCTAGGGTTCCCTACACTATAGCAAAAATAATTTTTCTGCATGGAGATACCCTTTAAAAATAGACAAGCTGAATGAATAATTAATTCTTTTTGCATAGGTTGTCCAATTGATACACACACGTTAATCAGAATTAAATCCATGGTTTTTTTATCTTGTGGTAGATGTAAAAATGCTACCATAACCCCCATCTAATCCGTGGTGGGATGTCCATTATCTCAATCCATTTATTGGAATACTTATTTCAATTACATGTTTTTCACATTATGTATATCCTCACATATGTATTAGTAACTAGACAAAAAAAAATTGCAGTATTTATAAAAGGTGATTTTTCACATTTTCAGGGTTGTGCAAATGAATGTTCTTGATTAGAGCATTAACACAAAAACTAATGGATAAAACCCATTAATATGCTGATAAAAAAGTCACCTGCTTTCTTAATGACTACAGAATTATCAAGTTCTGCAATAACTATTGCACTCACCCTTCAACCAGTGGTACAGAAAGGATATTGAGCACTTCTCCCAAGTGGGGGCATAATGAAGTCTCTATTGAACTGTTCCTTCTGTATCCTGTGCTAAAGGAGTAAGGTCAGAGTAAAAACATCATGGTTGCTTGATGTATTAAGAGATTATTTGTCATGCTGGATCCACAGTGAAAAAGTATGCATCATTTTAATTCGTTATTTATTCTCTGGGTAATTAAGAACTGAACTGCTAACACATCTCTGGTTTTATGTGCTGCTCCGCCTTTTCTTTAAAAACTCCTTTGCAGGTAACCCCCTTTGACCAGTCAGCAGTGTGGCGCCATACTCCACAAAGATCAAATATTGCAAATAAATATAACTTATACAGCAACCCTTCTCATAATCCCCCCCCTCCATCTTAGTGTTCTTCTCTCCAGGGGAGCCTCATTTAGTGAGAAATGACAGGAGGGAAAAAGCTTGTTGGTTGCCAATGATTCTACATACCACTGTGGGATTTTATAGGACAGCAGGTAATACCCACTGATCCTTCTGCTTTAATGTTGATCTTGTTGTTTGCCACAGGAACTAAATGAGACCAGTGGTATTCCAACTTATATACAGTATGTGGGACTAGATTTTTTCTGATCTGAATCCCATTCCAATAAGAGAGAAATCAACCTGAAGATAGCCAGCTCAATGGGTAAACATGCATTTTGTAATGGGGAACTGTACAATCTGTTCTATGGGAGAAAAGAAAATCTTGTGACTTTCCCTGATCTGTTATTTGGGAAAATCCACCAGTTACAGAATGACATGGTAAGAGGTTGCTTCCAGTTTCACTGCCTCTATTTTAAAGGGCATCTATACCAAAAAATAGGTTATTTTAAATTGACCATAACTGGAAACTATAATTCTTCCCAACCACCACTGTATAATTTTTTGGTTGATCTGCCCCTTATTTTTTTTAGATATCCAATCTAAAACTTCTTAAATTTCAGCTGTCAATCAAGTTCTTTGCTCTCAAAAACTATTATTCTGTGAGCAGTTTTACTGTAGCTGAAATGGTGACAGTTGGAATGCTGTATGCTGTGTGCAGGCTTGACAGTTGGTTTGTGGGAAAAAAGTCAGGTCGGATGGAAGTGGGAGTGGTTAAAAGAAGGAGGGGGGATACTGCTCCTAAACAAAATGTGTGCTGGATTGAAGGCATGCAGCAACACACGCAAATCAGAGTAAGTGCTACTTACATGTATTCAATTATAGATTAAGATGAAGCAAAGTCATTTTTTCAGTATAGTGTCCCTTTAAAACATCTTTGGTTTATTCATCTCAGACTTGTTCCCCCTATTTCTCTAAAAATGACCCACATTCTAAATCTTTCTGTGTTTAATTAATTTGAATAAAAGCTATGCAGTACGTTGACAGTGCATTTTATAGAGACTGTTGCTTCATTAAAATCTGTTGACTTTTTGCTTCATTGCACTGGGTCTGTGTCTTGGATCACTGCTCTACTATTTTAATGATGGGTGAGAGAATCAATGCAAAGGATAATAAGTCAGATAACAACTTATGGGTTGTGATAAAAGTTAATGTCTACTTAAGGGAGAATTTCTTAGCTTGACTAATTTAAGGGCATTAACCTTTTCTGTGTATGAACTGCAGAAGAAAGTGTGAGAGGCTTCCTGCTTTCCTTTTGATTTACAGTTTATTTCCTGGTGTTAGGCTGGGTACAACACTGGGAGATTTTCTCACCAAGCTGTCATCTGATTGCACATGACCTGGTCTGAGGACCAATGGAGTCTGGGTAAATCTCCCCACCCGAAATTCCATTTGTAAACCCTGAAAGGGATTTACTCACATTGCGAGTTCAACACCAACTATAAACTGGTGTTAATAAGTAACTTGCATAAAATCAATTAGTACAACTTTAACTTCGGAAAACAGTGCAGTGCCCCTGGATGAGTATGACTGTGTATAGGCAGTGTCTCATACAACAAGGAGTAAGCAGTTTACATGAAAAAGACTAAATGGCAGTAGTTTCTGGTACAGTAAGTTTTGTGTGTATATAATTTCTAGCTGAGTGTCTGTGTTTTCTTCCACAAACTTCTCTAATGCCTCGCATTTTCTCTCCTACCACATTTTAAAGAAAACTTTTAATTTATGACACCCTCTTTAGAAAGGAACTATTTATTTCTCTGCTTTCCAGACCAGCAAATAATCAGAAGATTCCTGCTGACTGACCCAGAAGATGCACAGCATCCAGCTGGGCTTTTGAAAGCTGAATAACTGCTATGTAGGTATGAAAAAAATGTGTTGACATCTAAGCAGACTGGGTAGAGAGAGTGGAAGCGTGGGGAAACTTATAGTTGGATGGGAGAACACACAGAGCTTTGCTGGTCTACCTGAAAACTCCTGTTGGGCCAGTGAGGTCTTCACTATAAAAGGAAGGGAAGAAATAATGTTACAAATCTGTTAATGGTAAAAGAAATGTAGTCACAAAAATAAAGCAGATAACAATGCTTCTAGTATCAATAAGTACAGTATAGTATCCAAGTGCACACTTAACCTGAATGGGTGCAGATATCTCAATCCCCACCCCAGGGGTCTTTGGCAATATCAGATAAGAGAGTCGCACCCCACCAGAAATAGTTATTTGTGCTGTAAATCACTGAATCATATCACAATGTTTCCGAGGAATTGCCTCTATTGGAGATTGGGTTGATAGAATGACAGGATTTATAAATCATGATGGAATTCCGGTCCAAGCTCAGATTTTTGCGAAAACTCCCCAGATAATCCGAAGTTTCTGATGAAATTTAAGGTATAAATAGTAATAGTAAGGGGAACACGTACAAATAACAAAAACTCAAAAAAAAAATGCACAAACGCACAAACAATTTTCTAATTTCTGCATCACAGATTTGATCATTTTCGAATATTCCTAATCGAGGGCTTGTATATTCACTATTTTTCCCAAATTCAATATTTCTCAAAATCGCCCCGTATAATTTAAAAAAATGTAATTTCCAAAAATCACTGATTCTTGAATATTCAAAAATTCTTAATCTCAGTATTTGATAATTATCAAAAATCCGAAAAAAGTTCAGAAATCCAAAATACCTGAGATTTCTGTCGGAACTAGTTAGACCTGGAAACGTTCACAATGATAGATTTCTGTTATCCGTCAGTTCTCAGTCTCTACCATTCAGACATTATGGTTATAGTACGTATTCCTATCTAAGCCTATCCTATCATCCCAGCATTAAATGGTTATATATTTTTTTCATGCATTCTTCTACCTCTCTCTGAGGATCTGTCTTTCTTAATTTCCTTAAAGTTCCTTTTACTAGAATCCTTCTGCCTTTGCTCTGTTTAATGGACCTTAGTAAAAGTTATGCAGTAAGTTGAGGGCACATTTGATACAGATTGTTGGCTCATTGAAATCTTGTGGGTTCTTGCTTCGTTGCACCCATCTGCATCTTGGCTCACTGCTCTACCATTTTAATGATGGATGTGAAAGAACCTATGCAAAGGGTAATTGGTCAGATGGCAGCACTTATGAAATCTGGGTTGTAATAAAAGTCGCCCAATAAAAGTTAATGTCTCCTTAAGGAAAGATTTTTTAGTTTTCCTAATTTAAATACATACGTTTGAAAGCTATGATCCTGCTCCTTGCTGGGAACAGAACTCGGCTGGAAAGTGCCCCTCTACATACTGTAGGATTGTAGGATTCTGTCTCCATCCCATTTGCCGTTTAGGCCTACCGCTTTCTGTGTGCACCTTTTTAGTCAGTGTGCACTCGCATGGAAAGTAGTGTACTTGTGCACCTTACAGGGAACACTGCATAGTGCTGCCATCTTTTCATTCCTGCAAGCAGAATTGCTGACACATTGCTTGCGCATTTAGCAAATTTCCTAAAAATTAGGAAAAGAAAAATAAATCGAACATTTCCCGGATTAACCCGTATATGAAGTAGACAATGATGCTAAATATTAATTTCCTGCATAAAAATATTCCTCACATTTCTAGATGGCTCCAATGCCAGCAAACAAACTCAAACGAAGTCAATGCAAAATTGGGGAGTTTGCCCACTGAACTAAACAAACACCAAGAATGTGCTGATCCCTCTGATCCCTGCTGCTGGCTACCGATTTTTTAAGGCCTTATGTGCAGTACATACTTTGTACATAGATGGTCAGGATGGATCCCCTAACCAGCTATGTACAGCCACACAGTATGTACATTTTGCATCTGTGCCATAAAATACTGGCTATATATTTACTGATTTACTGTGTGATATTATGCAACTGCAGTAAAGGCATGGTATCGCCTATAGGTGCCCATGCTGGTCTACTAACCATAAACTACAGTATCATGGTAAGTAAGAAATAGCATGGTAAGTAAGAAACCACATTGGTAATGACTGACACAATGGGCTTATAAATCTGCCCTGAAGTTACCAAATAGCTCAGAACTATTATTTTCTTGACAGAATTCACAGAAAGGACTTATAATGCTGCCAGTCATTGTCAGAACTGAATACTTATTTCTACCCATGATGTATTCCATAAATATGCATATGGGATGTCACAGTGCAACACATGTGTGATTAGCAAAACAAGAAATGTAGCTGGATACTTACTTAACTCTTCTGGGGTTGCCTCTGCAGAAAATGTTATATAATGGTCCTGACTGAGAGATTCACTGGAGGAATAATACAGATATGACACACCTGTGTTGCAATATTAGTTACAGTACACTATTAACGCAGACAATTACTCTGCATATCTTTATCCAGTGATACAAGCAACATGGTTCAGGCATCTCCCCTATCTCAAGTCTATCCACTCAAACCGTTAACAATATCTGTGTTACACATGCAATGGGAGTTTTTATTTGAAGTGTGTTGTATTGCCATAGAGATATGTTACAGCTTTCTTGTCCGTAAATCTGTAGGATCTCAGCTTAATCTTACTTCTGATACGTCCACTGCTTAAAGGAAACAGAAATGTTTTTATTTATTTAGTAAAGTATCAGGGAGATCTTAGCGTTAAAAATGGTGCTAATTTTGCCCCAGCCAATCAGATGTTAGCTTTGAAATGTTAAGTAACATTTGATTGGTTGGGGCAAAATTAGCACCATTTTTAAAGAAAGAACTTTTATTGAATTTCCCTTTTATGTTTAAAGGGTATGTTGTAGGGAACCCCCCAAAACCTCAACCTCGCAAGGTTTATACCAGTGAAAGCTGTCTCCTAATGTACTTACCAGCCTTCCTTTCATTGTTGCCTTCTGTTTGTCTTCCCTCGCTGCATGGAAGACAAGCAGAAGGAGCCAGCAGTGCTTCTTAGCCAATCACAGGAGTGGCTGCCAGTCCAGGCCCCTTCTGCTTGCTTCCGTGCATGGAAAAGGCGTATCGCAAACGGATGCGCAATCGCATTGCACTCAAACGTGCATTTATGGTGCGTTGCCGCGATTCAATCAAAAAATCAATCGCATGCACAAACGCATAAAAATCACGCAAGTGTGGCCTAGCACTTAGTCTGTGGGCATGTGTGGGAAGGCATGTTAAAATCCAATTACACATTCAGGGCTAGGCCACACTGATGCGTGTTAATGCGCAATCTGATCGCGTGTTAAAAAGCAATTGTTGTGGCCACACTAGGTACGCTGGGGTGCGTTGAGCTGCAATCTGCATTTTTCGCAGTCATATGCATTCTGATATATACAGCAATCACAGCATGGCAAAGCACACTAGTGCACTGGAAATGTGCACACTTATCTGCGTGCTTCTGGTGCGCTAAAACGCGATGCAGTGTGGCCTCGGTGCAAGGGATATGCTTTAAAAAATGAGGAAATGAGGGGAAAAACCAAAAACATAAAGCAATCAGTATGTATAAAGCTACGTCATTTCTATGGTTTAGTTATCATGTAAATATAATGTATGTTGTGTTACAAGCAGTTTTTATAAATGAGAAGATTGTTTAGCACTGAATTTTCATATTGAATTTTATCAATAAAAATTCAAAATGTTGTATTTCAAAAAGAATGCGTGCACACTCACAGACCCTAAGACATTCGTTTCCAGTCACTCCTTTAGGCAGTTCAATCAGTAGAAGATTAATTAAGCAATGCAGTAGAAGCATGGTATGGAGGAGTCCCTCTTACTGCTCCCACCTCATTAGCATATAGAAGGATTCCTGGATCGGACAGGATGACAAATAATAGTATGATGTGTCTGATCCGTAAAATGACATATCTGTATATAGTATAGTATATTATTAGTATATTATTATAGCACTAATAATCAACCATATTTACATGGTTTGCCTGTGTTATATAATTGTGTAAGTTATAAGTAACTTCTTTACATTGCTACTTCTTCCAGTGACTGAATTTACTCCCCCCCACACACTCGACTACCCTCTCCCACCTTCTCCTACCCTCTCCCACCTTCTCCTGCCCTCTCCTACCCTCTCCCACCCTCTCCCACCTTCTCCCACCTTCTCCTATCCTCTCCCACCCTCTCCTACCCTCTCTCACCTTCTCCTACCCTCTCCCACCCTCTCCCACCTTCTCCCATCCTCTCCCACCCTCTCCTTTCCATCCCTTCCCACTCCCACACACTAACTTATCTGCTTAAGGAAACAGTATTGACAGGATAAGTTCTATTAAGCTTTATCTTTTTATTTCCATACTGTTAAATTTAGCTGGAACTAACATGGTATGGTTGTACAAAGCTGTTACCTCAAAGTCAATGTTAGACTGTTAATATCCTGCTTGGTGGTTCAACACAATAAACAGCGAATTATAATGCCCAGGTATCTGTAGGGTTGTGAGCTATTTTAATGTACCAATGTCAACCTCATTATATACTCTACTCACATATAGAACGATATTGGACATAAAATACATACATACATATAATGTATGTAAACCAATCAGTGCGATAGTTCTATAGAGCACAAGCAGAGAGTAAAATAAAACACAGAACCAAGACTGAGTGCTCCTGGTCAGATCATCAGCATTTTCTATGTGACTGCAATATCAGGCTTTAAATGAAGGACAATCTTTTCAGTTTGCTTGTGTCCTGTAACTGTCCGGTTCTGCTTCATGAAGAGTCTTTGATGACAAAACCAAGGACATTATCCCATCAGCTGCATATCTGTCATGGCTTCTTGCATTTCCCTCCCTAACATTTCTCTCAATGTTGACAGGCAGCTGTACAGAAGAGTGTGATCTTCAAGAAGAGAAAGGAATTAATCTGTTAAGGTGAAAGCTCATTGACACCTTAACGATGCATAAGAGGAATTCTCTGTAAAGAGCAATGTGCACTAATTCTGTATAATAGCTTAACTCTTTCATACACCACCGTAATGCAAAACATTAGTATTTAATGACCACACAAATATGCACACTGTGTGGATTTGCATTAGATACTGTATAAACACTCAATGGGTTAAAATATAATTTTCAAGCTATTATTTATAAAAGAAATCACTAAAAGCTTTCATCCTGGAAAAGTATTATAATATTGTACAATTATAACAGGACATCCTGTGTAAGTTCATGGAGAATAATGCAAAATAGAAGTTCTCAACCCTAGGTTTACCACTGATCATGGGTAATCTTCCTTCAAAGTTTCAATAGCCCCAACCCCACTGGCATCTGGGGCCTGAGCAGTTAGTACACTCTGCAAGATACTTGTTCCCATTGACCAGATCATGAGCAGTGAGTTGGGGAAGGTACTAGATTGGACCAGCAATTTGAATGAAGATTACCTTATCCCCACTAGGTGTGAGGACTAGGGGGAAGGGCCGAGTCCTCACCCTGGGTACTTTTAATGGAAGGGATGGGCTGGGATCCAATCTACTTGGCTGCAGCAGCTACTGGCAAGTCTTAATCTGCTTTCTCCTATAAACTTGGGTTACTGGATCCCTTGCATTCAAACCAAGAGACAGTGCAGTGTTTAGCATCTCTTAGCTGTAGGACACTGCCTAAGAATGTGTTTTAGATGACTGTTGCGCCTTCTTTCTTCTGGAGTCTTGGCTCAAACCTATTCAGACAAATGCATTTTGTTAGCATTTACAAACACATTTACAAACTTAAAAAACGTATCACCATATTTTAGTGAAAGTATATATAAACATATGAATGCCACCCTTCTCTCCTATAACACAGGATTAGGAAATAAAAGGCCACTTTAACCCCTCATAAAAATATACATGTGCTGTATTAATAAAACCAGCTGGCACAAATATACATTATACATGCATGTATATAAAACTAGTTCTCCTTTAAATATATCAGCATACAACACATAACTATATAAACAATGAAAATGATTACTGTTAATAAAGATCAAAATCAATGCCAAGGCTTTACTTCAAGTCAGCATCCTTAAAGAATTTCTCATAAGTCAAGTAAACTTTCCATCAGATCATTGCCCAAGTCCTGGCTTAGATTAAAAGTGAAGTATAATATAGAAATTGCATTTACATGAAATAAAATTCTGTCTACACCTGGCAAGAAATTTTCACTTGACATTCTGACCACAAGGGAACATCCAAAAATTTCCTGTTAAGTCTATTTGTAGCTTGTCATGCCTTTATAATTCAATTGGAGCTAACATATTTCTTAATGTTGTGGGATTTTTGAAGGCCAATGTTGTGTTCGAATCCCAATGCTTCCTTAACATTCTTGTATCGTTCTTTCCATCATAACCATAGTCAAAAACTAACTTAGTTATGAAAATTAAATTCTTTATTCAATATAGTGATTTAGGTTTTTTTTATTTTAATTTCTCAACATATTTGTTAATGGGATTATGTTTTATTTTGTTACATCTTTATATACTTATTATCACATGATTACAGAGGCCAACTGCAAAAGATCAATAGACATTTTTATCCTATGTAAGGATCTTGCTTACCCTTTTCTGCACTGGGGATATGATAACTGTGTATAAATACATTAATGGGCCATAGAATAAACTATCCGGTTCATTGTTTACCAATAGAGCATGTCAGAGGACACGCGGACTTAAGACTGGAAGAAAAGAAGTTTAGTCTTAAATTTTTGAAAAGGTTTTCACTGTGAGAACAGTAAAACTATGGAACTGTCTTCAATTGGACGTGGTGATAGCAGGTTATTATTTTATTATTTTGGATTTATATAGCGCCAACATCTTCCGTAGCGCATTACAATTACATGTATACATTCACATCAGGCCCTGCCCCGAAGAGCTTACAATCTATGCACATTTATTTGACACATACAACCTATCAATATGTCTTTATTATTGTGGGGGAAACCAGAGTGCCCGGAGGAAACCCACGTAAGCACGGGGAGAACATACAAACTCCTTGCAGATGTGTCCAAGGGTGGAATCAAACTCAGGACTTCAGCGCTGCAAGGCATCAGTTCTAACCACTGAGCCAAGGTTCATTGTATAGTTAAAAAAAAGCTGGATAAGCTTCTAAAAACAAGGAATGTTGCAGGTTTCTGGTATTGATACATAAAGTAGAGTTGATCCAGGGATATTTCAAATTGCCACTTGGAGTGAGGAAGGAATTCCCCCCCCCTTCTGTTTTTGTTGTTTTTTTGCCTTTCACTAGGTCAACTGTTAGGCAGTATTGCTGAGTAGGTTGAACTAGATAAGATGGATGTATGTCTTTATTCAACCTCAAATACTATAATATACTATACAATATATTTTGCCTCATTATGGTTCCTTATGCCTTTCTTTCCCGAATAGATAACTTACTCATCTTAGGGGTTTAAAGCTGTTTTCAGCTGAGTTTGGGTCAAAACTGTTGGTCGGTCTAAACAAGAAGTGAAAAACAGAGGAGCACATTACTTCAAGTGATTACTTCAGTTTATTAAGTGCAAAAAAACATATACATACGACATTTCGGGAACGCAATGTCCCTTCTTCAGGTATAACCAGCATGCAGTGTGAAATAAACATTTATACCCATAGCCCCACTTATACATCATGTGACAATGTGACTAACATATTGGGGTATTATTAAAAGTGACAAAAAATGTTGTATACAATATCCATATAATCAATAACAGTGTATAACATCAAACATGTAAAAATACAAAAAAAAAAAAAAATTTTTTTCTTTTTTGGTCGGTCGAAACTACTAAAACGTCATCATAAAACAATCAAATTTCTGATGGTTGGAACTAATTTTCCAAGTTGAAATTTTACGTTTTGATGCAGAATATTAGTTTCAGTGTGAAAATAATGCTGGTGAAATTTCTTGGTGTTTTACAAACTTGTTGCTGGAAAGATCCACTCATACTAATTCCTGGAAATAGTTTTTAAAAATCAATTATTCCGAATTCGACTGAATTGAAAATGCCAGTCGTATGACCAGGACTAACAAATCCAGTTGATCTAACTGAATTCCCCAGATACCATGACCCTTAAAGGACAATTATACTGAAAAAAGTAACATACAATGGAAATATCCAGCTTAACATGATCTTACCAGAACACTTAACATCATAGAAATCCAAGGTCTGTACAATTAGAATTCACCTTCTCTCTTCTCCCGACTCCAGGTGGCAATCAAAGATATCCCTGGATCAACTCTACTAAATGTATCAACACAAGTACAGCAAACTTGGTTTTCGGGCCAAGGCACTCTCTTTTGTGGCTATTAGCCAATGTTTCTTAAGGTGCTCCCTTGCCAGGTCCTCTACCAATGATCCTTCGCTATAGCACAAGCAAAATTGATGCAAGGGGCACACTCAAAGTGTAAGTGAATATTTATTAAATCACATCAATCCACAACGTTCCAGGGATCACCTTGTCCCTTTCATCAGGTATGAAGGTATGAATCAATACAAGCAACCTGGAACATTCTTTGTTTTGAGAAACTTATCAAGCTTTTTTTTAAACTATCCAATGAACCTGCCATCACCACGTCCAATGGAAGCCAGCTCCATAGTTTTACCATTCTCACAGTGAACAACCATTTCCGAACATGAAGACTAAACTTTTTTTCTTCCAGTCTTAAGGGAAGACTCCTCTGACATGTTCTTTTGGTGAACAATGCCCCAGATAGTGTATTGAATGGCCTGTTAATGTATGTATACACAGTAATCATATCCCAATGGAAGCGCCTTTTCTCTAGTTCACATAATTGTACCTTATCCAATCTGTTTTCATATTCAAGCTCCCCCATTCCCTTTATTATTTTAGTTGCCCTTCTCTGAACCCTTTCCATTTCCAAAATGTGCTTTTTGTACACAGGATTCCAAAATTGTACTGCATATTCCAAATGAGTTCATATAATTGGATGGAGACACACTCAAAGATGCTTTATTCAAGTGCTGAGAATCATATACACAATGTTTTTTTTGGGGGGGGGGAACAAGCCCCCTTCCTGTGTATATGGTTCTCAGCACTTGAATAAGTTATGGTTTTGAAAAAGCATCTTCGTGGGTGCCTCTCTCCAAATATATGTATTGACACTTAGTTGATGTGGCATGGTCTTTAGGGGGTGCACCTCATATCTTTCTGTTGCCCAATTCCACCCATATTGCCTCGGCTTTAACATCCATATCGCCAGTTATTTCTTCTTTATATTTGGCTTCAACTCTTGTTTACATAAACCCCTAATTATAATTCAACCAGCTCTATAGCCTAACCATATCCTAACCATAATCATGATTTCAACCAGTTTCCTATATCTTAATTTCAATGGGAACAACCCATTACTATCCTATCCTAAGTAAGAGGATATTAGCAAATATGTTTAAACACATGTAAAAAATTCAGGAACTGTTCATGTTTCAGCTAATAGTAACAAATGGTAGATTTTGTTTTTGTTCAGGTCACCATGATAAAAATTATGGTTAGAGTAAATTTCATAGAAAATGACTAATGTATGTGACATAAAAAAGAAGGATAATATTTATGGTGGTCTCAGAAAATCAATACGCTCATCACAGCCCAATGATATACCGTATATCCTGGAAATATTCTGAAGCCCTATCCACACACGTATTGTTCTTTGGCTGTAAAATTGTTGTGGTGTGAAAAAACACAAAATAAACGACAAATTAAATAACTTATTTTCCATAATAATTAATAGCTTATGGCACAGTTTTTCTTTGAAGAACAGATTTTATATTGGCCCATACATTGAATCTCTATTTATTCCAAAGAAAACTATTCTGTTACAGGGTTTCGAATTGTTGCCCTAACATTGACAATGTTATAGTTCATACCAGAGTTCCCCCATCTCTCTACAATAACTATTTGTTACTGTTGAATTTTACCCAGGAGCCAATTTCAGAATTTTATGAAAACCATTCTCCCTTCTCTTTGAAATTGAAGGGGATGCCATGGATGAAGGGTGCTCAGGCTGACCTATGGGTTTTAGCTAGTCTAAGATGTAAGCTAGTCTAAGTCTAAGATGACCCCAGGGCAGTGTAGATGGGCAGTTATTTAATAAAACCATAAATGCAATGTGTGGTAAACCTGTTAGAGTGAGACGTTTGGGTACTGTACAGACTTGCAGTAAGTAGTTTTTTGTGGAAGCTAGCACTCAATGATCTGAACAGCCACAGTAGCATGCAAACAGTATTCTGTGCATTTATCCAATTACCCATTTATCCAACTTGCAGACATGACATTCTCTCAGGACTTGTGAGACTAACCTCCTTGAAAGTCATAAAAGGCTTAAAAAGAACCATAGTTTATTTATTAAAGCTTTTTTAAACAAACCATGTTGTGCCATTCCGATTTTTAGAAACAGACTGCATTATTATTTTTCATTATTATTTTACCAATAGCAGTATATTTTTAAGTGCTAAAATAAATCAAACACATATACATGGTAGAATACTTCAGACAAAAAAACTACTATTTACAAATTATTATTAATGGTTTTGTTGTACTTGTCTTCCTGAGTTCTGAGTTACCAACCAGAGATTGATTTTACTTTCCTTTACAGGTTACAGATTAGCCCACTATTGCCAAACATATCAGCAGAAGGTTGGCAAAACATTTGCAGTAAAAAATTTTTTTTATCATTAAACACACACAGTAATGGCTCTAACTACGTTCTTGCAATGCCTTAAAGCAGTGATGCCCAACATGTGGGCCGTCTACAATTTTTTTCCAGCTCACGGGTGGGTGGGGCATAGGCTTGTCAAGGGCATTATTGAACCTGCTAAGGTGGAGCTACATCTGTGGCCCAGACAGAGCATGGGGTTCTGCTACTGGAGCTATCTGCATGGGCCATGTTGGGAACCCCTGCTCCTTTCTTTAGGCACTTGCCACACTAACATGTTTGCACACGCAATTGCGATTCTTAAATTATAGAAATCGCGGCAACGCGTGCGATTGCGTAAAGCATGAAGTGTGGCCAGGCCCTAAATAAACAGATTTTGTTCTACAAAGAGAGGGGGAGATTCCCCTTCAAAGCCCATTGTCTTTCATGATGGACCACCCTCCAGTCTTGGCTAACACCTGTATATATTTAAGTAAAAAGCTATGATTTCCTGTGTGAAACATTATAGCCCCAAATAACTAGGGATGGCATAGAACTCGAACCCGAGTTCGAGCCGAACTGTTTGAGTTCGAACGGACCCGGACTTCTCGAACTATCTCGGACGCGGACTTTCGATATTTCCCGGACTTTCGATGATTTATCGAATGTTCGAACGTTCGAGTATCGAATCCGCAAGTAAAATGTACATGTATCTAGGCGCGAACATCGAATCTGCGAGTAAAGTCGATTTTACTTAAGTCCTGGATATTGGAACATGCTCCCCAGACCATTTCCCAGGTCCCACAGCCATTTACGTTAAGTTACCATTAATATTTTAGTTGTATTTGACTCGAACTTTTCGAACTATTTGCCTCCCATAGTCCGTTTTCGAACTTTCGAACTTTCAAACTTTTACAATAGTTCGAAAGTTCGAAAACGGACCGAACTTTCAATAGTTCGACCATCTCTACAAATAACACGGAATTCAGTAGTAAACTATTCTTAATTGGTTAAGAAAAATTTCAACCATTTTTGGTTCAACTGCTATGGTTCAAAGGGAAAAAAGCCTTCCTTACAATGATTATCTATATAAATGTATATGATACATTTATACATATCTCTTTCTATACTATACTTATCTATCTTATTTATAGCAAACATACAGTTTATATTATTAAAGTGCTACTGACCTGGAAAAAAGGATCCATTCAAACAAAGGGAAAAAATGCATATTCCAAGGCCCCATGTATACTATGTGTTTTACTAACATGTTTATTAACATAAAATGAAAAGCCTTCCAACCACGTCAAGGTAACGCCTGTATAATATGTCCAAACCTATTACCTTGATTGCATTTCTATGGAAAAGGGCCTCTCTAACCTTTGCATTGGCTTATTTTTAAAGGCTTTCACTTCCCTCACTCACTGACTTCCATAGAATGGATGAGGCCTTCCATCCAATGCTTTATATTAAAGGCATGAGGCCTCCAAATAAAGGGCCGGGTTTGGTTTCTTCACCACATGGAAGCTATCTTTTTGTGAAAACATTATAAAAATTGATCATAAAAATGAAAACCTTTTAATATATTAGCCTGTGTTTCATCTCTAAATAAAAATGCAATCACGGCGCATCATTTATTCAAACAAAGACACTACGTTTGGCTCTATATATATTAATGTATTGACTTTTTTGCGCTGTTTCCAAATATTTTTGAAAAAATCAAACTAACACAATATTACATTGAGTAGAATTGGTTCTTCACTAATTTTCCTTATTAATTGCTTTATCAAATTATTTACAAATTTAATGCTGCTTTATTTATTTAAATTTGAAATCCCCCTAAAAAAATATTTTTAAGCAGGTAGGGGTACCCAGGTATACAGAGCGTTGAATCCAGTGCTTTACACTTTTCCAGTTTCCACCATGCTGGATAATCAAGTCCATAAACAAGTAGTAAAGTGTAGTAGCAATAACACAGGACTGTAGCTGTGTGAAACAAGAATTTTATTTAATACTGAAACATGCATGCTACATGTTTCAGGCAGCTTGAGAAAGGACTCCTGTCCGAAACATGTAGCACGCATGTTTCAGTGTTGAATAAAATTCTTGTTTCACACAGCTACAGTCCTGTGTTATCGCTACTACAATTTACTACTTGTTTATAAAAATTATTTTGTGCTGTCTAAAATGGTAAAAGCAGGTGGTCAGATGTTATGAAACCTGGTTTGTTTTCATCAAAAAATTCTAATGAGAATTCTATCATTCTATTTGAAAATTCCAATCCAAATTCCTATCGAAAATCTTAAAAAATCAATTACTCTTTGAATCTGATTTTCAGAATTACAATTTGTTCTGCGGAACTGCTGTCGGAATAAAACTCACCAGGTTTGTTTATCGCCAAACTTTGCACCATAAAGAGAAAATATAGTGACATCTCTAAAATATTTTGGTGACAATTTCTAATCTTAGTCTATGACTGTTTTAACACTTGCATCATAGAGTTAAGGTTTTATACATGAAAGGCATTCTCTTCTAAATAAATACACAATATTTAATTAACAGCTGTGTTTTACATTTTCTGTACAGTAGTTGTGACAACCATGCATCAAACCTGCCGCCTGCTGTTTTCTGATACATGTCATTCATTTTAATAAAACATTAATAAAACATTAAAGCTTGCTTTGCCACCAAGTCTGGGAAATAAATGTATACCCACACATTCAGCCATTTGGTCAACTAAGCTCACTTCTCCATAATTGGAGGCATTCACACACAAAGATTGTTACCACACAATATTTCAGTAAGAACTAAACAATGTGTTATCCAAAGCTGCACAGTCAATTCTAAAAAGAAAAAACACAAGAGCAACATGGGCTTTTCAGTGTAACCTCGGTAAATTAAAAGTGAATGTTAGTACTGTTGTGTTATAATATTTGGTTGCAAGGTATGATAATTACCCATTTGCATCAAGTTGATTTCCCAGGGACCTAATGTGTTTTAAAACAGGCAAAGCAGACGACTGTGGAAGCATGAATGCAATTAGTTATTAAATTAGAATATTTTCATCCTTCCTATAGCATAAGATCATTTATAGAAGATTGCATTATGTTTTTAGGAGCTTCCAATGAGGTGGAGGTATTTACCGGTAATATTAATTATAGTAAAGGTTTATATTGTTAGTATTGGCATGTACAGTATATGAGCATAAATAAGTGTATATACTGTAAAGTAGAGTAGTGAGTTAGTATCATAGTAATTGAGGTTTAATTAAAGACATACGTCCATCAAGTCCAAACTTTTCACCCTCCTTTTTAACCTTACCTAAGAGTTGACCCAGAGGAAGGCAAAAAAACCCAACTGAAAAAAAAGGGGGGGGGGATTGATTCCTGACTCCAAATGTCAATCAGAAAGTAATCTAATCTTTCTGCATAGTCAAGCCCCTCCATTCCCTTTATTATTTTAGTTGCCCTTCTCTGAACTTCTTCCATTTCCAAACAGCTTCAAAAGAACTGGACTGTCATCTCCAGCCCCAGAAGCCTCTCTGGAAAATGCACCTGGTCTGGAAACCCATCTTCTGATCCAACACAAGCCCTAGTTACCTGAACCAGCACCATATGTGTGAATCACCCATGGATAACTATATAATATTATACATGCCTATATATATAACTATCTCGTTATGTCGTATATTCTATAGAGTTACTTATATCTGTTTTCCTTTCTCTCTACCCCCATATCATGAATATAACTATTGCACTACTTTGGAACTATAGAAAAACTTTGCTAAAACTTATGGGACTTCTGATTATATAAAGACGTATATTGTGTTATATCTTTTGGACATTATATACCATAAGATTATATAAGTTAAACAAAAGCCATATTTTGAAACTCTAGACTCTTGCTAAAATAATACTTTTGCATATATTATATATCCCTCTAAAGTACTATCTATGACTGCTAACCCCCCCCTTGCTGAACATCACTCTTTATCCCTCTATAAGACTACAAAATGTTGAATGCAGTTTTAAATTGAAAAGTTTTGGGAATTGGAAAAAGAGAGCATACCCTCACTGTGAGTTTCCCATGCCTAGAAGAGTTATGGCAAAACTCTTTTGTTATTACTGATTTTGTATGTCTATATCAAACACTATGCCAATAAGTTATATGTTTATAAATGTTTTGAATATAGGGGTTGGTGGGCGGGAAACAATCATTGGCACATGATTTTAAGACTTAAACCACATAAAAACAAACTTTTGTTCCAAGGGGTGTTTCATATGCATTTTTTGAATGGTAAAGATGGTTGGGGGATCCCATGTTAAACCAGATTTGATCTGGCTATCCCATAATGTTATTTAATTCAAGCAATAAATGCTGCATGGCATTTCAACAATATCTAAAATATAAACCTCAAATAATATTTCTTCAAGAAACTCATTTCTCGACAAGCTCCACGCCAAAATATTTAGATAAGCACTTCTCATATTTTAAATTTGCATCTGGTCCTCATAAAACATGTGGAGTATCAACTTTGTTCCATAATTCGCTGGAGGTCAAGATAGATCATACAATTGCAGGCCCTGAAGGTCGTTACCTCCTTATTACTTGTCCAATTAATAATCTAATAATGAGAAATTTACACTTTTTAAAATCTATGCCCCCAATACTCGTCAACACAAATTTGTCATTACTCGATTACAGGTCCACTTAGACAATAATAGCAGTTAACCTGAAATTCCCACTTGATTTGCACTGGGATCGCTCCAGCCATCATAAACTAAAATATAATAAAAAGAAAGTCACATGGTTTCAACAAATTATGGCACAGATGGGTTTATCCGACACTTGGAGGTAGAGAAACCTAAATGCTAAAGGATTTACATTTTATTAAACTCCCCATAATTGTTATGTAATACTGGACTATATACCATGCAATAAGGCTTTGTTATATCAAATTCAGGGAGCCACCATAGAGATATGCACATGGTCCGATCATTATATTGTTTAACTTCCAATGTCCTCCCAAAATAAAAGTCCTACACCCATTAATTGGAAATTAAATGAATTTTAACTAGACGACTTAGGGAAATACATCAAATCTCAGAGCTCAAAGTAATATTTTATAGATATATATTTTTATATATACTGGAAACCCAACTATGGGCTGCTGGTTAACAGTTCATAAAGGGTATATTTATCAAAATAGCCTCACAAAGTAAAAAACTATACCGACAAAGATTTGCTGACTTAGAACAAACTATACACACTCTGGAAATTAGACACATCACATAACAAACTATACACACTCTGGAAACTAGACATCTCACATAACAAACTATACACATTCTGGAAACTAGCTCTCACTCACAACTATACACCCTCTGGGACTACCTAGACATCTCACATAACAAACTATACACATTCTGGAAACTAGACATCTCACGTAACAAGCTATACACATTCTGGAAATAAGACACTTTACGTAACAAACTATACACACTTTGGAAACTAGACATGTCACATAACAAACTATACACATTCTGGAAATAAGACACTTCACATAACAAACTATACACACTCTGGAAACTAGATATTTCACATCAACTATACACATTCTGGAAATAAGACACTTCACATAACAAACTATACACACTCTGGAAACTAGACATCTCACATAACAAAATATATACACACTCTGGAAACTAGGCATATCACATAATAAACTATACACACTCTGGAAATAAGACACTTAACATAACAAACTATACACACTCTGGAAACTAGACATATTACATAACAAACTATACACACTCTTG
This sequence comes from Hymenochirus boettgeri, assembly GCA_019447015.1. Lineage (NCBI taxonomy): Eukaryota > Metazoa > Chordata > Amphibia > Anura > Pipidae > Hymenochirus > Hymenochirus boettgeri. The sequence continues at coordinate 317,892,471 of CM033469.1, forward strand.
AAACTAGACATCTCCCATAACAAACTATACACATTCTGGAAACTAGACATCTCACAAAACTATACACATTCTGGAAATAAGACACTTTACGTAACAAACTATACACACATTGGAACCTAGACATCTCACATAACAAACTATACACATGCTGGAAACTAGACACTTCACATAAACTATACACACTCTGGAAACTAGGCATATCACATAACAAACTATACACACTCTGGAAACTAGACATATCACATAACAAACTATACACATTCTGGAAACTAGACATCTCACATAACAAACTATACAAATTCTGGAAATAAGACACTTCACATAACAAACTATATACACTCTGGAATCTAGACATCTCACATAAACTATACACATTCTGGAAATAAGACACTTCACATAACAAACTATACACACACTGGAAACTAGACATCTAACATAACAAACTATACACACTCTGGAAACTAGGCATATCACATAACAAACTATACACATTCTGGAAACTAGACATATCACATAACAAACTATACACACTCTGGAAACTAGGACATATCACATAACAAACTATATACACTCTGAAACTAGACATCTCTACATAACAAACTATACACACTCTAGAAACTAGACATATCACATAACGAACTATACACACTCTGGAAACTAGACATATCACACATAACAAACTATACACACTCTGGAAACTAGACATCTCACATAACAAACTATACAAATTCTGGAAATAAGACACTTCACATAACAAACTATATACACTGGATCTAGACATCTCACATAAACTATACACATTCTGGAAATAAGACACTTCACAATGAACTATACACACTCTGGAAACTAGGCATATTACAAAACAAATACTAACACTCTGGAAACTAGACATATCACATAACAAACTATACACACTCTGGAAACTAGACATATCACAAAACAAACTATACACACTCTGGAAACTAGAACATCTTACATAACAAACTATACACACTCTGGAAACTAGACATATCACATAACAAACTATACACACTTGTGAAACTAGACATCCTACATAACAAACTATACACACTCTGAAACTAGACATCTCACAATAAAACATACACACTCTGGAAACTAGACATATACATAACAAACTATACACACTCTGGAAACTAGACATATCACATAAACTATACACACTCTGGAAACTAGACATCTCACATAACAAACTATACACACTCTGGAAACTAGACATCTCACATAACAAACTATACACACTCTGGAAACTAGACATCTCACATACAAACTATACACACTCTGGAAACTGACATTTCACATAACAACTATACACCACTCTGGAAACTAGACATCACATACAACTATACACACTCTGGAAATAGACACTTCACATAACAAACATACACACTTGGAAACTAGAATTTCACATCAACTATACACATTCTGGAAATAAGACACTATCACATACACAAACTATACACACTCTGGAAACTAGACATCTCACATAACAAAATATAACACCACTCTGGAACTAGGCATATCACAAATAACATTACACACTCTGGAATAGACCCTTACATAACCACTATACACACTCTGGAAAAAACTAGACAATCTACATACAACACTTCACTCTTGAACACTCCCTCAACAAACTCCATAACACACCTCTGGAAACTCGCCTCTCACTATTCCATCTGGCTAGACACTTCACTAACAAACTTACACACTCTGGAACTAGACCTCTCACCATAACCACTATACCACACTCTGGAAACTAGACACACCTAAACTATACACACTCTGGAACTGCCTATCACATACACTATACACACTCTGGAAACTAGACATATCATAACAAACTATAACATTCTGGAAACTAGACATCTCACATAACAAACTATACAAATTCTGGAAAATAAAGACACTTACACATAACAAACTATAACACTCGGAACTAGACATCTCACTAAAACTATACCACTTCTGGAAATAAGAACTTCACAAACAAACTATACACACACTGGAAACTAGACATCTACTAACAAAAAATATACACACTCTGGAAACTAGGCAATCACATAACAAACTATACACATCTGGAAATAGACATATCACATAAACAAACTATACACACACTCTGGAAACTAGACATATCACATAACAAACTATATACACTCTGGAAACTAGACAATCTTACATAACAAACTATACACACTCTGAAAACTAGACATATCACATAACGAACTATCACACTCTGGAAACTAGACATATCACATAACAAAACTAACACACTCTGGAAACTAGACATCTCACATAACAACTATACAAATCTGGAAATAAGACATTCACATAACAAACTATATACACTCTGGAACTAGACATCTCACATAACTATACACATCTGGAAATAGACACTTCACAATAACTATACACACTCTGGAAACTAGACATATCACAAAACAACTATTAACACTCTGGAAACTAGACATATCACATAACAAACTATACACACTCTGGAAACTAGACATATCACATAACAAACTATACACACTCTGGAAACTAGACATCTTACATAACAAACTATACACACTCTGGAAACTAGACATATCACATAACAAACTATACACACTCTGGAAACTAGACATCTCACATAACAAACTATACACACTCTGGAAACTAGACATATCACATAAAACTAACACACTCTGGAAACTAGACATCTTACATAACAACATACACCACTTGGAAATAGACATATCACATAAAAACTATACACATCTTGGAAACTAGACATATCACATAACAAACTATACACACTCTGGAGGAAACTAGACATCTCACATAACAAACTATACACACTCTGGAAACTAGGACATCTACATACCAAAAATAACCCTCTGGAAACTAGACATCTTACATAACAAACTATACACTCTGGAAACTAGACACATCACATAACAAACTATACCCTCTGGAAATAGACCTATAATAACAAACTATACACACATCTGGAAACTAGACATATCACATAAAAACTATAACCCTCTGGAAACAGACATCCTCACATAAACCAACGATACACACTCTGGAAACTAGACAACACATAACAAACATAACACTTGGAAACTAGAATCCACCTACCAAACTATACACACTCTGGAAACTAGACATATCACATAACAAACTATACACATTCTGGAAACTAGACATATCACATAACAAACTATACAAATTCTGGAAACTAGACATCTCACATAACAAACTATACAAATTCTGGAAATAAGACACTTCACATAACAAACTATATACACTCTGGAATCTAGACATCTCACATAAACTATACACATTCTGGAAATAAGACACTTCACATAACAAATTATACACACTCTGGAAACTAGACATCTAACATAACAAACTATACACACTCTGGAAACTAGACATCTTACATAACAAACTATACACACTCTGGAAACTAAGACCTCTTACTAACAACCATACACCCTCTGGAACTAGACATCACCCATAAGCAACTATCACACTCCTTAAACTAGACATCTTACATAACAAACTATACACACTCTGGAAACTAGACATATCAATAATGAAAACTATCACACTCTGGACACTGACATCTTACATAACAAACTATACACACTCTGGAAACATAGACATATCACATAATGACTAGACACACTCTGGAACAGACATATCACATAACGAACTATACCACGTCTGGAAACTAGACATCTCACATAACAAACTATAACACATCGGAAACTAGACTCTTACTAACAAACTATACACACTCTGGAAACTAGACATTTCACATAACGAACTATACACACTCTGGAACTAGACATGTCACATAACAAACTATACACTTCTGGAAATAGACACTTCACATAAAAACTATCACCTCTGGAACTAGATATTTCACATCAACTATACACATTCTGGAAATAGACACTTCACATAACAAACTAACACACTCTGGAAACTAGACATTCACATAACAAAATATACACACTCTGGAAACTAGGCATTCACATAATAACTATACACACTCTGGAATAAGACACTTAACTAACAAACTATACACACTCTGGAAACTAGACATATTCAATAACAACTAACACACTCTTGAAACTAGACATCTCCATAACAAACTATACACATTCTGGAACTAGACATCTCACAAAACTATACACTTCTGGAAATAAGCACTTTACGTAACAACTATACACACATTTGGAACCTAGAACATCTCACATAACAAACTATACACACTGCTGGAACTAGACACTTCACATAACTATACACACTCTGGAAACTAGGCATATCACATAACAAACTATACACACTCTGGAACTAGCACATATCACATAACAAACTATACACATTCTGGAAACTAGACCATCTCACAATAACACTATATAACAAATTCTGAATAAGAACCTTCACATAACAAACATATAACTCTGAATCTAGACATCTCACATAAACTATACACATTCTGGAAATAAGACACTTCACATAACACAACTATACACACACTGGAAACTAGACCATCTAACATAACAAACTATACACACTCTGGAAACTAGGCATATCACATAACAAACTATACACCATTCTGGAAACAGACATATCACATAACAAACTATACACACTCTGGAAACTAGACATATCACATAACAACTATATACACTCTGGAAACTAGACATCTTACATAACAAACTATACACACTCTAGAAACTAGACATATCACATAACGAACTATACACACTCTGGAAACTAGACATATCACATAACAAACTATACACACTCTGGAAACTAGACATCTCACAACAAACTATACAAATTCTGGAAATAAGACACTTCACATAACAAACTATATACACTCTGGAATCTAGACATCTCACATAAACTATACACATTCTGGAAATAAGACACTTCACAATGAACTATACACACTCTGGAAACTAGGCATATCACAAAACAAACTATTACACTCTTGAAACTAGACATATCACATAACAAACTATACACACTCTGGAAACTAGACATATCACATAACAAACTATACACACTCTGGAAACTAGACATCTTACATAACAAACTATACACACTCTGGAAACTAGACATATCACATAACAAACTATACACACTCCTGGAAACTAGACTCTTACTACAACTATAACACACTCTGGAAACTAGACAATCACTACTAACTATACACACTCTGGAAACTAGACATCTTACATAACAAACTATACACACTCTGGAAACTATAACATATCACATAATGAACTATACACACTCTGGAAACTAGACATATCACATAACGAACTATACACACTCTGGAAACTAGACATCTCACATAACAACTATACACCCTCTGAAACTAGACATCTTACATACCAAACTATACACACTCTGGAAACTAGACATCTCACATAACAAACTATACACACTCTGGAAACTAGACACATCACATAACAAACTATACGCGCTCTGGAAACTAGACATATCACATAACGAACTATACACACTCTGGAAACTAGACATATCACATAAAAACTATACGCGCTCTGGAAACTAGACATCTCACATACAAACTATACACACTCTGGAAACTAGAGCACTCACATAACAAACTATACACCGCTCTGGAACTAGACATCTCACATAACAAACTATACCACTCTGGAAACTAGACATATCACATAACAAACTATACACATTCTGGAACTAGACATATCACATAACAACTATACAATTCCTGGAAATAGACATCTCACTAACAAACATACAAATTCTGGAAATAAGACACTTCACATTAACACACTATATACACTCTGGAATCTAGACATCTCACATAAACTATACACCTTCTGGAAACGACACTTCACATAAAACTATACACACTCTGGAAACTAGACATCCAACATAACAAACTATACACACTCTGGAAACTAGACATCTTCACATAACAAATTAACCACTCTGGAAACTAGACATCTCACATAACAAACTATACAACACTCTGGAACTAGACATATCCCATGAAACTTACACACACTGGAAACTAGACATCCACATAACAAACTATACACATCTGAAACTAGACATCTCACATAACAAACTATACAAACTTCTGGAAACTGACTCTCACAGTAACAAACTATACAATTCTGCAATAGACACTTCACTAACAACTATATCACTCCTGAACTAGACATCTCACATAACATATCACACTTCTGGAAATAACACTTCACATACACAAACTATACACACTCTGAAACTAGACATCTCACATAACAAATATACACCCTGGAAACTAGACATCTTCATAACAACACTATACACACTCTGGAACTAGACACATCACATACAACCTATAACACACTCGGACACTAGATCTTACATAACAAACCTATACACTCTGGAAACTACGCCATCACATAACAAACTATACGACACTCTGGACCTAGACATTCCATAAACTATACACATCTGGAAACGAAACTATCACATTAAACATATCACTCTGGAAACTAGAACATATCACATAACAAACATAAACAACACTCTGGAAACTAGACATCTTCCAATAACAAACTATACACATCTGGAAACTAGACATCCCTAACGCTATACACACTCTGGAACTAGACATATCCACATAACAAACTATACACACTCTGGAAACTAGACTTATCACATACGAACTATACACACTCTGGAAACTAGACAACACAAAAACTATACACCTCTGGAAACTAGACATCTCACATAACAAACTATACACATCTGGAACTAGACAATCTCACATACACACTATACGCAACTCTGAAACTAGACATCTCACTACAAACTATACACACTCTGGAAACTAGACATCTCACATAACAACCTAAAACTCACTCTGGAACTAGACCTCACATACAAAACTATACCACACTCTGGAAACTAGACATCTCACATAACAAACGATGACAACATTGGAACTAGACATCTCACATAACAAACTATACCACTCTGGACAGACATCTCACATAACAAACTATACACACTCTGGAAACTAGACATCTCACATAACAAACTATACACACTCTGGAAACTAGACATATCACATAACAACTATACACACTCTGGAAACTAGACATGTCACATAACAAACTATACACACTCTGGAAACTAACAGTCACACATAACAAACTATCAACACTCTGGAAACTAGACATTCACTACAACTATACCACACTCTGGAACTAGACATCACATAAAACAACTATACACACTCTGGAACTAGACACATCACTAAAAAACTATACACACTCTGGAAACTAGACATCTCACATAACAACTATACACATCTGGAAACTAGCTCTCACTAACTAACCCACTCTGGAAACTAGACATCTCACATAACAACTATACCCACTCTGGCAACTAGACATCTCACATAACAAACTATACCACTCTGGACTAGACATCTCACATAACAACTATACACCCATCTGGAAACTAGACTCTCACATAACAAACCTATACACACTTCTGAACTAGACACTCACATACAATATACCCGCATCTGGAAACACTAGACTAATCAACAATAACAACACTAACACAACAATCGAAACCCTCTATAGACATATCACATAACAAACTATACACATTCTGGAAACTAGACCTATACCTCTACTAACTATACACAAATCTGGAATACCAATCTCACAATAACCAAACTATACCTTCGGAATAAGACACTTCACCATAAAACTATATAACTCTGGAATCTAGACATCTCACATAAACTATACACATTCGAAATAGACACTTCCATACACATTTACACACTCGGAAACTAGACATCTACATAACAAACTTAACCCTCTGGAACTATACTCTACATAACAAATTATACACACTCTGGAAACTAGACATATCACATAACAAACTATACACATCTGGAAACTAGACATCTCACATAACAACTATACAAATTCTGGAAATAGACACTTCCATACAACTATATACACTCCTGAATCTGACATCATCTCACATAAAACTATACACATTCTGGATAGACACTTCACACATTAACAACTTTACATAAACACCCTCTGGAAACTAGACATCTCACTAACAATTACACACACTCGGGAAACTAGACATCTCATAACAAACTATACACACTCTGGAAACTAGACACCTCACATAAACAAACTATACACACTCTGGACCTAGACCTCATACTAACAACTATACACTCTGGAACTAACACATCACATAAAAAACTAATACACGCACACACTGGAGCTAACAATTCACATAACTATAAGACTATACAACAATCTTGAAACGAAACATATCACATAACAAACTATACACTCTGGAAACTAGACATATCACATAACAAACTAACACACTCTGAAACTACCATCTCCATAACAACTATACAGCATCTGGAAATAGACATATCACATAACGAACTATACACACTCTGAAACTATACTATCTCACATAACAACTATACCACACTCTGAAACTAGACATCTCACATAACAACTATACACACTCTGGAAACTAGACATATTACATAACGAACTATCACACCTCTGGAAACTAGATACATCACATAACGAACTAGACACACTCGGGAAACTAAACATCTCACATACCAAACTATAACCACTCTGGAAACTAGACACTCCAACAAACTATACACACTCTGGCTAGAATCTCCAAACAACCTCACATAATACAAACTATACACACTCTGGAAACTAGACACATCACATAACAAACTATCCCCTCGGAACTAGACTCGTCACATAACAAACTAACACACGCGAAACTAGACTATCACATAACAACTATACACACTCTGGAAAACTAGACCTCCACATAACAACTATACCACTCTGAAATAGACATCTCTACATAACAAACTATACACTCTGGAAACTAGACCATCTCACATACAACTATACACACACTCTGGAAACTATGACATAACTCACATAACAACATACAACCTCTGGAAACTGACCACACACATAACAACTATACACACTCTGGAAACTAACTATCACATAAACTATACACATTCTGAAACTAGACATATCACCTAACAAACTATAACAAATTCTGGAAACTAAAACATCTCACATAACAAACTATACAAATTCTGGAAATAAGACACTTCACATAACAAACTATATACACTCTGGAATCTAGAGCATCTCACATAAACTATACACATTCTGGAAATAAGACACTTCACAATAACAAACTATACACACTCGTGGAAACTAGACAATCTAACCTAAACAACTATCACACTCTGGAACTAGAATCTTACATAACAAACCAACACACTCTGGAAACTAACATACACATAACAAACTATACACTCTGGAAACTAGACATCTCACATAACAACTATACAAATTCTGGAAATAAGACACTTCCATAACAACCCTTATACACTCTGGAATCTAGACATCTCACATAACAACTTCTGGAAATAAACACTTCACTAACAACTATACACACTCTGGAAACTAGACATCTCACATAACAAATATCCACCTCTAAACTAACACTTCATACACACTAACACCTCTGGAACTAGACATCACATAACAAACTATAACACACTCTGGAAACTCAACATTGACATAACACTTACACCACTCCCTGGAAACTAGAACATCACATAACAAACTATAACGCATCTGGATCTAGACAATCAACATAAACTATCCACCTGGAACGAAACTTCACTTACTATATACACTCTGGAAACTAGACATATCACATAACAAACTATATCACACTCTGGAAACTAGACATCTCCAATAACAAACTATACACATCTGGAAATTAGACATATCACATAACAAACTATACACACTCTGGAAACTAGACATATCACATAACAAACTATACACACTCTGGAAACTAGACATCTACATAACAACTATACACCTCTGGAAACTAGCACTATCACAACAAACTATACACACTCTGGAAACTAGACATATCACATACAAACTTACACACTCTGGAAACTAGACATATCACATAACAAACTATACACACTCTGAAACTAGAACATTACATACGAACTAATCAACTCGGAACTAGACACATCACATAAACTATACACACTCTGGAAACTAGACATCTCACATACACACTATACACATCTGAAAACTAGACATCTCACACATATAACAAACTATACCACTCTGAAACTAAACATCTCACATAACAAACTATACACACCTGAAAACTAGACATCTCACATAACAAACTATACACATCTGGAATAGACATCTCACTAACAAACTCTAGCCACTTCGACCTAGACATCTCACATAACAACTATACACTTCTGAGACTAGACATCCACGTACAAGCTATCACATTCTGGAAATAAGACACTTTACGTAACAAACTATACACATTTTGGAAACTAGACTGTCACATAACAAACTATACACATTCTGGAAATAAGACACTTCACATAACAAACTATACCACACTCTGGAAACTAGATATTTCACATAACTACACATGCTGGAAATAAGACACTTCACATAACAAACTATCACACTCTGGAAACTACACTCCTACCCATAACAAATATATACACACTCTGGAAACTAGGCTATCACATAATAAACTCTACACACTCTGGAAATAAGACACTTAACATAACACAACTATACACACCTGGAACTAGACATATTACATAACAAACTATACACACTCTGAAACTAGACATATCTCCAAACAACTATACACATTTGGAAATGACATCTCACACAATATCCATTCTGGAAATAAGACACTTTACGTAACAACTATACACACTCTGGAACCTAGACATCTCACATAACAAACTATACACACTCTGGAAACTAGACATATCACATAAACTATACACACTCTGGAAACTAGGCATATCACATAACAAACTATACACACTCTGGAAACTAGACATATCACATAACAAACTATACACATTCTGGAAACTAGACATCTCACATAACAAACTATACACATCGGAAATAAGACACTTCACATACAAACTATATACACTCTGGAATCTAGACATCTCAGCTAAAACTAAACCATCTGGAATAAGACACTTCACTAACAACTATACACAACACTGGAAACTAGACATCTAACATAACAAACTATACACACTCTGGAAACTGGCAATATCACAAACACTATACACTTCTGGAACTAGACATTCACAACAACATATACAACCTGAGAAACTAGACATATCACATAACAAACTATATACACCTGGAAACTAGACATCTTACATAACAAACTATACACACTCTAAGAACTACGATCACATAACGAACTATCACACTCTGGAAACTAGCAAATCACATAACAAACTATACACACTCGGAAACAGACATCTCACATACACTATACAACTTCTGGAATAAGAACTTCACATAACAAACTATATCACCTGATCTAGACTCTCACATAAACTATACAATTCTGAATAAGACACTTCACATGAACTATACACACTGGAAACTAGGCATATCACAAACAACTATTACACTCTGGAACCTAAACATATCACATAACAAACTATACCACCTCTGGAACTAGACATATCACATAACAAACTATACACACTCTGGAAACTAGACATCTTACATAACAATATACACACACTCTGGAAACTAGACATATCACATAACAAACTATACACACTCTGGAAACTAGACATCTTACATAACAACCTATACACACTCTGGCAACTAGACATATCACATAATGAACTATACACACTCTGGAAACTAGACATCTTACATAACAAACTATACACACTCTGGAAACTAGACATATCACATAATGAACTATACACACTCTGGAAACTAGACATATCACATAACGAACTATACACACTCTGGAAACTAGACATCTCACAATAACAAACTAACACTCTGGAAACTAGACATCTTACATAACAAACTATACAACTCTGGAAACTAGACATTTTCACTAACGAACTATACAACTCTGGAAACTAGACATGTCACATAACCCAACTAATACACATTCTGGAAATAGACCTTCACATAACAAACTATACACACTCTGGAAACTAGATATTCACATCAAACATCCACATCTGGAAATAGACACTTCACATAACAAACTATACACACTCTGGAAACTGACATCTCACATACAAAATATATACACTCTGAACTAGCATCTCACATAATACTATAACACACTCTGGAAATAGACACTAACATAACAAACTATACCACTCTGGAAAACTAGACATATTACATAACAAACTATACCACTCTTGAAACTAGACATCTCCCATAACAAACTATACACATTCTGAACACTAGACATCTCACAAACTATAACACATTCTGAATAAGACATTTACGTAACAAACTATAACCACATTGGAACCTAAAACATCTCACATAACAAACTATACACATCTGGAACTAGACACTTCACATAAAACTATACACACTCTGAGAAAACTGGCATTCACATAACAAACTATACACACTCTGGAAACTAGACATAATCAATCACAAACTATACACTTCTGGAACTAGACATCTCACATAACAACTATATAACCATTCTGGAAATAAGACACTTCACATAACAAACTATATCCACTCTGGAATCTAGACATCCACATAAACTATACACATTCTGGAAATAAGCCCTTCACATAACAAACTATACAACACTGAAACTAGACATCTCACATAACAAACTATACACCACTCTGGAACTGCATATCACATAACAACTATACACTTCTGGAAACTAACATATCACATACACACTATACACACTGTCGAAACTAGACATATCCACATAACAAACTATATACACTCTGGAAACTAACATCTTACATAACAAACTATACACCCCTAGAAACTGAACATATCACATAACGAACTATACACACTCTGGAAACTAGACTATCACATAACAACTATACACACTCTGGAAACTAGACATCTCACAAACTTACAAATTCTGGAAATAAGACACTCACTAACACCTATTACACTCTGGAATCTAGACATCTCACATAACTATACACATTCTGAAATAGACACTTCACATGAACTATCACACTCTGGAAACTAGCATATCACAAAACAACTTTACACTCTGGAAACTAGACAATCACATAACAAACTATACACACTCTGGAAACTAACATATCACATAACAAACTCTACACACTACTGGAAAACTAGACATCTACATAACAAATTTACACACCTCTGGAAACTAGACATATCACATACAAACTATACACACTCTGGAAACTAGACATCTTTACATAACAAACTCTACACACCTCTGGAAACTAGACATATCACATAATAACTATACACACTCTGGAACCTAGACATCTTACTACACTTCCACACTCTGGAACTAGACATATCAACATACTGAACTATACCACTCTGGAAACTAGACATATCACATAACGAACTAACACACTCTGGAAACTAGACTCTACACATAACAACTATACACATCTGGAACTAGACAACTATACATCTTCTCATACACAAACTATACGCGCTCTGGAAACTAGACATCTCACTACAAACTATACACACTCTGGAAACTAGACACATCACACATAACAAACTATATACGCGCATCTGGAACTAGACATAATCACATAAACTACACAACCACTCGGAAAACTAGACATATCACATAACAACTATACGCGCTCTGGAAACTGACATCTCACATAACAAACTAACCACTCTGGAAACTGACACATCACTAACAACTATACGCCTCTGGAACTAGACATCTCACATACAAACTATACACACTCTGGAAACTAGACATATCACATAACAACTATACCATTCTGAAAACTAGACATATCACATAACAAACTAACAATTCTGGAAACTAACATCTCACATAACAAACTATACAATTCTGGAAAAAGACAACTTCACATAAACACTATATCCACTCTGAATCTAGACATCTCACATAAACTATCCACTTCTGGAAATAGACACTTCACTCAACTATACCACTCTGGAGAACTAGACATCTAACACTAACAAACTATACACATCTGGAAACTAACATCTACATAACAATTATAACCATCTGGAACTATACATCTCCATAACAACTATACACACTCTGGAAACTCACATATCACACTGACTAATACACACTCTGGAAAGACATCTCAACATAACAAACTATACACATTCTGGAAACTAGACATCTCACATAACAAACTATACAAATTCTGAAACTAGACATCTCACATAACAACTAAAATTCTGGATAGACATTCACATAACAAACTATATAAACTCTGGATCTAGACATCTCACATAAACTATACACATTCTGGAAATAAGACACTTCACATCACAAACTATACACACTCTGGAAACTAGACATCTCACTAACAAATTATACACACTGAAACTAACTCTTGCATAACAACTATACACACTCTGGAAACTAGACACATCACATAACAAACTATACACACTCTGGAAACTAGACATCTTACATAACAAACTATACACTCTGGAAACTAGACACATCACATAAAAAACTTACGCATACTCTGGAGTCTAGACAATTCACATAAACTATACACATCTGGAAACGAAACATATCACATTAACTATAATACACATCTGGAAACTAGACATCACATAACAAACTATACACACTCTGGAAACTAGACATCTCCAATACAACTATACACATTTTGAAATAAGACATATACCATAATCGAACATATACACACTCTGGAAACTGACATATCACACTAACAAACTATACACACTCTGGAAACTAGACATATCCCATAACAACGACTATAACACACTGGAACTAGACACATCACATAAAAAACTATACACACTCTGGAAATAGACACATCTCACATAAAAAACTATCCACAGTCTTGAAACTAGACATCTCACATAACAACTAAACTAACTATACGCCTCTGGAAACTGACATCTCACATAACAAACTATACACACTCTGGAAACAGACTCATAATACAAACTATACGCACTCTGGAAACTAGACATCTCACATAACAACCTATACACACTCTGAAACTAGACATCTCACATAACAAACTATACACAGTCTGGAAACTAGACATCTCACATAACAAACTATACGCACTCTGGAAACTAGACATCTCACATAACAAACTATACACACTCTGGAAACTAGACATCTCACATAACAAACTATACACACACTCTGGAACTAGACATATCACATAACAAACTATACACACTCTGGAAACTAGACATTCCAAATAAAACTTACCACACTCTGGAAACTAGACATATCACATAACAAACTATACACACTCTGGAAACTAGACATATCACATAACAAACTATCACACTCTGGAAACTAAACATTCACATAACGAACTATACACACTCTGGAAACTAGACACAAATCACATAAAAAACTATACACACTCTGGAAACTAGACATCTCACATAACAAACTATACACAGTCTGGAACTAGACATCTCACATAACAAACTATACGCACTCTGAAACTAGACATCTCACATAACAAACTATACACACTCTGGAAACTAGACATCTCACATAACAAACTATAACCCTCTGGAAACTAGACATCTCACATAACAAACTATACACACTCTGGAAACTAGACATCTCACATAACAAACTATACACACTCTGGAAACTAGACACATCACATCACAAACTATCACACTCTAAACTAGACGACATCTCACATAACAAACTATACACACTCTGGAAACTAGATATCACATAACAAAACTATAACACTTCTGGAAACTAGACATTCACATAACAAACTATACAATCTGGAAACTAGACATCTCACATAACAACTATCAATTTGAAATAGACACTCAAATACAACTATAACACTCGGAAATCTAGAACTCTCACATAACACTACACACTCTGGAAATAGACATTCACATACAAAATATACCACACTCGGAACTAACATCCTAACATACAAACTATACACACTCTGGAAACTAGACATCTTACATAACAAATTATACACACTCTGGAAACTAGACATATCACATAACAAACTATACACAATCTGGAAACTAGACATCTCACATAACAACTATACACATTCTGGAAATAAGACACTTCACATAACAAACTATACACACTCTGGAAACTAGACATCTCACATAAACATACACATTCTGGAAAATAACATTCACAAACAAACTTTACACACTCTGGAAACTAGAACATCTCACATAACAAATTATACACACTCTGGAAACTAGACATCTTGCATAACAAACTATACACACTCTGGAAACTAGACACATCACATAACAAACTTACACACTCTGGAAACTAGACATCTTACATACACAAACTATACACTCTGGAAACTAGACACATCACATAAAAAACTATACGCACACTGGGACTAGACATTCACCTAACTATACCACTCTGGAAACGAAACATATCACATTAACTATATACACTCTGGAAACTAGACATATCACATAACAAACTATACACACTCTGGAAACTAGACATCTCCAATAACAAACTATACACTCTGGAAATAGACATATCACATAACAGAACTATACACACCGTGAAACTAGACATATCACATAACAAACTATACACACTCTGGAAACTAGACATCTTACATAACAAACTATACACACTCTGGAAACTAGACATATTACATAACGAACTATACACACTCTGGAAAACTAGATACATCACATAACGAACTATACACACTCTGGAAACTAGACATCTCACATAACAACTATACACACTCTGGAAACTAGACATCTCACATAACAAACTATACACACTCTGGACTAGACATCTCACATAACTAGACATCTCACATAACAACTATACACACTCTGGAAACTAGACAACCATCACTAACAACTATACCACTCTGGAACTAGACATCTCACATAAACAACTATACACACTCTGGAAACTAGACATATCACATAACAACTATACACACCTCTGGAAACTAGACATCTCACATAACAAACTATACACCACTCTGGAAACTAGACATTCACATAACAAACTATACACATGGAAATAGACATCTCACATAACAAACTATACACACTCTGGAAACTAGACACATCACATAACAAACTATACGCGCTCTGGAAACAGACATCTCACATAACAAACTATACACACTCTGGAAACTAGACATATCACATAACAAACTATACACATTCTGGAAACTAGACATATCACATAACAAACTATACACTTCTGAAACTAGACATCTCACATAACAACCTATACAAATTCTGGGAAATAGACATTCACATAACAAACTATTACACTCTGGAATCTAGACATCTCACTAACAACTATACACATCTGGAAATAGACACTTCACATAACAAACTATACACACTCTGGAAACTAGACATCTACATACAACTATCACACTCTAAACTCTCACATAACAAATTTACACACTCTGGAACTAGACTATCACATAACAAACTATACACACTCTGGAAACTAGACATCTCACATAACAAACTATACAAATTCTGGAAATAAGAACTCAATAACAAACTATATACACTCTGGAAACTAGACATCTCACATAAAACTATACACATCTGGAAATAGACATTCACATAACAAACTATACACCCTCTGGAAACTAGACACTCACATAACACATATACACCTCTGAAACTAGACATCTCATAACAAACTATACACCTCTGGAAACTAGACACATCACATAACAAACTAACACACTCTGGAACTAGACATCTTACATAAAAACTATAACCCTCTGGAAACTAGACAATCACATAACAAACTATAACACTCTGGAAATCTAGACAATTCACATAAACTATACACACATCTGGAAACGAATATCACATAACAATACATTGAAACTAGACATTCACATAACAAACTATACACACTCTGGAAACTAGACATCTCCAATACAAAACTAACATTCTGGAATAACATATCACATAAGAACTACCACCTGGAAACTAGACATATCACATACAACTATCCAACTCTGAAACTAGACATCTCACATAACAAACTATCACCACTCTGGAAACTAGACATTCACATAACAACTATACACACTCTGGAAACTAGACATATCACATAACGAACTATACACACTCTGGAAAACTAGACATATCACATAACAAACTATACACACTCTGGAAACTAGACATATCACATAACGAACTATACACACTCTGGAAACTAGACACATCACATAACAAACTATACACACTCTGGAAACTAGACATCTCACTACGAACTATCACATTCTTGAATAGACACTCATCACCTCACACTATAACACCTCTGGAAACAGACATCTCACATAACAAACTATACACACCTGGAAAACTAGACATCTCACATAACAAACTATACCACTCTGGAAACTAGACATCTCACATACAAACTATACACACTCTGGAAACTAGACATCTCACAAACAACTATCACACCTGGAACTAGACATACCACTAACAAACTATACTCTCCTCTGAAAACTAGACACTCACATAACACAACTATACAACACTCTGGAAACTAGACTCACATACAAATATACACACTCTGGAAACTAGCACAATCACATCAAACAAACTATAACACCACTCTGGAAAACTAGACATCTCACATAACAAACTATACACACTCTGGAGAAACTAACTATCACATAACAAACTATACACACTCTGGAAACTAGACACTATCATAACAAACTATACACACTCTGGAAACTAGACATATCACATAACACTATACACACTCGGAAACGACAATCACATAACAAAACTATACACACTCTGGAAACTAGACATCTCACATACAAACATACAACTTCTGGAAACTAGACATCTCACATAACAAACTTAATCCACTCTGAAACTAGACATCTCACATAACAAACTATCACACTCTGGAAACTAGACATCTCACATAACAAACTATACACACTCTGGAAACTACATTCCACATACAAATATACACACTCTGGAAATAGACATCTCACATAACACAACTATACACATCTGGAAACTAGACATCTCACATAACAAACTATACCACTCTGGAAACTAGACATATCCATAACAACTATAACAACCCTCTGGAAACTAGACATATCACATAACAACTATACAAACCTCTGGAAACTAGACAATCACATAACAAACTACACCTGGAAACTAGACTATCACATAACACTATACAACACTCTGAACACTATTCACATACTATACCACTGAAACGAACTTCACATACAACTATACACACTGGAAACTAACATTCACATAAAAACTATACCAACCTCTGGAAAACTAGACATCTCACATAACAAACTATACACAGTCTGGAAACTAGACATTCACATAACAACTATACAGCACTCTGGAAACTAGACATAGCACATAACAAACTATACAACCTCTGGAAAACTAGACTCTCACATAACAAACTATACACACCTGGAAACTAGACATCTCACATAACAACTATACACCCTCTGGAAACTAGACATATCACATAAACTATACAACCTACTGGAAACTAACATATCACATAAAACTATACACCTCTGAAACTAGACATCTCACATAACAAACTATACACACTCTGGAAACTAGACATCTCACTCCACATACAAAACTATACACACTCTGAAACTAGAACTATCACATAACAACTAACACACTCTGGAAACTAGACATCTCACATAACACTAAACAACACTCTGGAAACTAGACATTCACATAACAAACTATACACCACTCGGAAACTAGACATAACATAACAAACTATACACACTCTGGAAACTAGACATCTCACATAACAAATTAACTATACACACTCTGGAAACTAGACATTCACATACACTAACCACACTCTGGACACTAGACATATCACATAACTATACACACTCTGGAATACACCCAAAACTCAAACTAACTCCATAACACTAACAACACTCGGAAACTAGACATCTCCATAACAACTTATACCCACTCTGGAAACTAGACATCTCACATAACAAACTATAACACACTACTGGAACTAGACATCTAACATAACAAACTATACACACTCTGGAAACGAACTATCACATAAACTATACACACTGGAAACTAGACACATCACTAACAAACTATACACACTCTGGAAACTAGACTCTACATACAAACTATACACACTCGAAACTAGACATCTCACATAACAAACTATAACACACTCTGGAAACTAGACCTATCACACTAACAAACTAGACCTCACATAACAACACTAACACACTCTGGAACTAGACATTCACAAACAAACTATACACACTCTGGAAACTAGACACTACATAACAAACTATCACACTCTGTGTAAACTAGACATTTCACATAACAAACTATACACACTCTGGAAACTAGACATATCACATAACAAACTAGACATATCACATAACAAACTAGACTCATCACATAACAAACTAGACACATCACATAACAAACTAGACTCATCACATAACAAACTAGACACATCACATAACAAACTAGACACATCACATAACAAACTAGACATATCACACAAGGCAGCACAATAGTTGTTACAGAACTACAACTTAAAAAACATGAAGTAGAAAGAAAATTGAGATGGACAAAACAATTTCATTACTTTAAATGGGATAAAGCAGACGGGCCTCTCGCTAATCTTTAAAAACCCAGATCCTGGCAAAAAAAAATACACAAAATCAAAACCAAATCAAGCATATTAACAACAGACCCAGACAAAGTTTATCAAACACCTACTACACCTCTCTATATCGCAACAGTAATACACCAGATAAAAGTAAATGATCTGAATTATAGCAACAGCATGGTCCGACCACAACCCTAGCAAAAGGAATGCAAAATATTATGGCGTCTGAAATCACCCGTATCGAGGTGACAATTAAAACCCCACAAGGCATTTGTATTACAATGAAGGTAGAGGATAGTGAATAGTTTCACTATCCTCTACCAAGAAGTGTCAATACCCCCTGAAAGGAACATGGCCCATATCACCCTTTTACCTAAACCAGGAAAAGATTGCACAGACGCAAAACATTTTTGCCCAATTTCCCTCATAAATCAGGATATTAAAATATATCAAAGATTATTCTGACTAGTCCACTTTTACAACCTAGGCGATAATCTAAAGTAACTATATCCCATATACAAAAACGTGCTAAAGTTCCCCCTAGGGGTTGTTATCAAATACTACAAATTATACGGTAAACTTCTTATAGCTACCTATAAAACAAGAATATCTGAAGAGAACTACAGGGTTATTCAATAAAAGTTCTTATCGTTTAAAATAGTGCTCATTTTGCTCCAACCAATCAGATGTTAGCTTTCAAATGTTAAATGAGATCTGATTGGTTGGTGCAAAATTAGCACCATTTTAAACAATAAGAACTTTTATTGAATCTCCCTACTTGTGTCTTAAATACCCATTTGGAAAAGGCCATTTATCCATGAATATATACATGGCTTTCTACAGAAATCCCACAGATAAAACAGAGATTCCAGACCGCATGGGAGAAAGACCTTGCTGTGAATATTGAAAGTGATGATTGTACTGAAATTTTTTAAAACATTACACAAGGGTAGTATCAATATAGCCCTTTGGAAAACTGCAATTAAAGCACTCTATTGAGTTTATCGCACTGCTATATTACATAACAACCCTGACTATCCAAACATACTGGGACAATATTTTCCTACTGTTAACAAATACTCAGGGTTATTCAATAAAAGTTCTTAAAGTTTAAAATGGTGCTTAATTTGCCCCAACCAACCAGATGTTAGCTTTCAAATGTTAGATAATATCTGATTGGTTGGGGCAAAATTAGCACCATTTTAAATGATAAGAACTTTTATTGAATAACCCCGATTACAATGTCAAGTAGAGAAAAACCCACAGGTGGAACTGCTAGGCTTAGAAATACAAGACCTAAACAGGCATGGAAACAAATTCATATAATTTGTAATGTTAGCAGCTAAGATCCACATGGGAGCCCAATGAAGACAACCAGATTTACATATAGCACGACAACACGACAAAATTAATTATATATTTATTAATGAAAGACTGGTCCACACTCTTCAAGATACTCTCAATACATCCACAAAACATGGTCTCTTTAGGCTCATATTCCCCATGCTTCCAATTTGTGGGATTGGTTTAGAAATGAACAATCAATAGAAAGTGCATTTTAATTTATCTTGTTTGGCTATTCATAATACTATATCAATTTCTGATTTGAGAACTTGCATTGTTATGTGCTGCTTCACATTCCCAATGGCTGAATTATTGTTAATCTGTTTAAATCATTAAACTAATAAAACATTTGGTTGACCTGCAGTGTCTAGTCAAAGTCCAAGAAAATGAAGAGTAGGAGCCTTTACTGTGTGTAAAAGTGTATCTGCCCCTCCCCTGTCCTCCTGGAGGACTCTGGCATGCGCAGGGGGGTCGCAGTCCGTAATGTAGCCAATCGGAATATACACTTGGACTATCACTGACAGTGGCAGAGGGGAGGAACGGACCAGAGTGCAGGGATGGATTTCCCATAAGGTCACATAGGCCATGGCCTAGGATGCCAGGACCTATAGGAGAGACATGAAGTCCTCAGTTTTTACTAAAACATGAATTGCTGCAGTAATAACAGAGAGACAATGTATTTATTAAATGTATCTCCTGAATTTTAGCAGCCAGTCAAGAAAAAGTAGAGGGGTAAAATTTAACTGGTAAAGTCTGAACCTGCCAAGGGATCAAAAAAGAAACAAAAGTAACTAATCTTCCAACTGGTTACACTGTCACCTCCTAATGTACAGAGAGATAAAGCAGTGAAGCACCTGCCTTGCATCTCATCGTTAAATGGCATCTGCCCACCTGACGTCACTACTCGGCGCCTGGAAGTGAGACAGGCGCCTAGTAGTGACATCAGCCAGCAGACATGGAGCGGGTGTCAGACAGATTTCACAGTGAGGTTAGTGACCGGAGTTAAGCTGAGGTTTGGTTTTCAAGGTATGTTTAAAGCCTGAAAACCTCGGTATATACTCGATTATATATGGCACTATTATTCATTATATGTGTATGTTTATGTATATTTTTGAATATTTTTTTCTATGTAATAAATTGTATTAAGTATTTTATTTCTCTATACTGTTTAATTATTTATTCAATCCTTCATTTTAAAGTGTGTTCCCCTAGGGTCAGGGGTCAGTAGAGCATAGCTGATCTAATCTTGGTGATTCTATATTTTTATTTCTGAAAAGAGAAATTGCACCAAAACGTCTACCAATACCAGTTCAGCACTGTACTGACGTACAAAAGCAGCTGCGTCCGGCAGTTTGCCGATACCAATCTTGCAGTTCCCTAGGAAGCCCATAATATGATGTGTACCCAGCCTAAGAATTTGGCAATATTGCACAGCATGCCTTCCCATTGATTCAATACTGCATTGTGGTAGGGATGGGTCATGAAGCAGTGCACCTTCTGACTAATTATGTAAGACCCAGGGGTGAGGATGTAGCATTTTTTTTAAGTCCCTTTTATATGACAGCACCAGTTTCAAAAAATAACTTACTCCTCAATAAACATGGGGCCATACTGAGCATGCCTGTAACCACTGATGAAAAAGAGTGGGGGGGAAGGGCTAGGCCACACCAGCGCGTTTTTCACACGTTTGCGCATGCGTTTTGAGCTCACGGTTGCGCCCATGATTTCTGCTAAAATGTAAATTGCGGGAACGCAAAAATTCCCACGATTTCTGATGCGCATGCAATTGCGCGTCTTTTCGCGTTTTGGTAACGCATGCGTTCACCATTTTTGGTGCGTTAACGCATGCGTTTCCATAACGGAAAATGGCAAAATCGCATACGCAAAACGCACGCACAAAGGCAAAACACACAAGAATCATGCACACAATCGCATGTGATAACGCTCACGATTGTGTGTGCGATTCCTGTGCGTTGCAGTGTGACCTCCG
The DNA here is from genome assembly GCA_019447015.1 of Hymenochirus boettgeri. Taxonomy (NCBI): domain Eukaryota; kingdom Metazoa; phylum Chordata; class Amphibia; order Anura; family Pipidae; genus Hymenochirus; species Hymenochirus boettgeri. Next base: position 317,916,679 of record CM033469.1, read on the forward strand.
CCTACTAGGTGACTAGTTTATGTATGCTTGTGGTAGTGAAACATTTTACTGACTTCACTAATGTACGTATATGTACCTTTGGTTTAAGATTACTTAGAGAGACAAAAGATATATTGCGTGTCAGACAATTTTGGGCTAAAAGTCTGTTTTACCTAAAGGGGCATGTCCACCCCCAAAACTATAAATCCCCCCAACTATGGCCCCACCATGTACGTTGTAGTTTAATCCTTACCTCACATCCCAGCTCCATAGGGTTCTCCTGTAAAACCCCCCCCAAAGTCCCAAAACTAACCACACAGGAGGATAGCAGGGCTCTGCCTGCGCTCTTGCTCCCCGGTAGATATTGCCAATGCGTGCTGCAGCCCCTCTCTCCCCCCCCCTCCCCTCCCTCTCCTCCCCCTCTCCCTCCCGTTCTACTATCCCTCCCCCTAGCATTAATTCCCCTTAATATTCTGCTCCCCCATGTCCCCAGCCCCAACCGCATGTTTTTTTTTCCAAAAAGCTCCCCAAACTCTTACTACCTCCTCGCTTCTCCGCTGCACTGAATGACCGGCAGCCGCGTCCGTGATTGGCTGCCGCTCAGCCATCACAGACGCGACTGCGGTCCGCCCCTCTGCTTGCATTCTCGCAAGCAGAGGGCCGGCAGTGCGGCGGAGGATCAGGGAGGTAAGTAAGAGTTTGGGGAGCTTTTTGAAAACGAAAACATGTTGCGGGGTTGGGGCTGGGGACATGGGGAGCATAATATTAAAAAACACGATTTTAGGGTGCCCCGTGGACATGCCCTTTAAAGTTCTCCTTTAATATGTAAAACAAGCTAAGGACTACAAAGGTTTACATTTTCACCTTTCTTTCTTTTTTAATATTACTAATGACAAGCTCCTTGGTGTTTGAGAATCCTGGCATTCTGTGTGCATATGCTGCTGGTGGTGTCACCGGCTGGTTTTCTTGGCAATACACCATGTCAGATGTTATGCTGTATGGAGCCTTAAAGCCTGCCATCAATTTGTTTGATGAATTGAAAATGAAAAAAGTGAATATATTTTGTGTTCAAAGTCTAAATAGTGGCATATAGTACACGCAATATTCAGCAAGGAAATAAATACACATGCTGTTTTAATAAGGGAATTTTCATTGGTATGGCTAACAAGGCAAATACCTTAATTTTCACAAAGTTAAAGAGCAAATGACTTTGCCTTATCTTAATCTATAAATACATGTAAGTATCCCTTACTCTGAAAAGTGTTTTGGGGCATGCCTCTTATTCTATCCTTGTATTCCCTTCCCACTACTAACTGACTCCTCCCTTCAAATGATATGACTTTTTGTGATATTTTACAATTTACACACACCAGCAGTCACCATTGTAGTTACAGTAAATCTGCCCACAACAGATGAGTTTATGATAATAACGCACTTGATTGAAAGATGAAATATAGGATGCTAGATATCTAAAGAATTAGGGGACAAATCAACAAAAAATGGTACAGTAATAGTGTGGAAGAATTATAGTTTCCAGTAAAGGGCATTGGGCAATTTAAAAAAAAACTTTTTCAGTATAGATGCCGTAATAAGTAATACTAACATGATCGCTAACAGAATAGAAATGGCTAATAGATTAAGATCAAATGGGGCACTAGGAAGGGCTGTGGTTTGGGGCCTCATTCTTGCTATATGTGTATTGGATGGACTGTTACACTGTTACTGCTTTTGTAGCTGAGTTTCCAGAAGCTCCCTGGACCCAGGGTAGGAGCCTAATTATGCAGGACTTTGCAATGGGAAATAGCGCTAATATTGCCATATTTATAAGGGTGATCCCCCTTCCATCAACACCAAGTAAAGTGTGGCCTAGCCCTAAATGTAACTTTTATTCATGGTAATGTTCAGCGCATAAACCCTGAGTTTTAACTAACTAGGCATTAAAAAAAAACAAGATCACTGAACAAATAAATCAAGCTGCTGTTCTAGCGATCTTTGTGATCTGCGATCTTTAGTTGTGTAGATTTCCATTGTAATGGAAGCAAATAAAGACATGAAGGCTTAATGCCACATCCATGTACACTATGGTAGGTATTTCTGTTGTATTCAATTAGATCAACTGGACTTGAAGTTTATTTCTTGAAGACGTTTCGCTAGTCATCTGAATTGAGAAAGCCATCGGATGACTAGCGAAACGTCTTCAAGAACTAAACGTCTTCAAGTCCAGTTGATCTAATTGAATACAACAGAAATACCTACCATAGTGTACATGGATGTGGCATTAAGCCTTCATGTCTTTATTTGCTTCCATTACAATGGAAATCTAATTGAATACAACAGATATACCATGACCTGGATGAATGAGAACCTTCACAAGCATATGGTAGGTATTGCTATGGAGTAAAAAACAATCCTTCATTACAAAAGTGCAATCAATATGACGATTTTTGTGCACATTCTGTTATTCCTATATGACTGCCAACATGGCATACTTTATAGTCTCAACCTGACTTTGCTAAGGCATCATTTGCATAACTGAGGCGGTAGACAAGGCATCTGTGATTCTCTAAGGATATTTATTAACCTGGCCCTGGAGAAAAGCAGTAAAAGGCTCAGCTGTCCAAAATGCTAATTTTCTAGTGAAATTGTTTTATGTTTTTTTTTTGCTTTGTATTTTCCACGTTAACAGTATAAAATATGAATAACATAAACTTATTTACAGGTAAAGTTTGAATACTCACTCTGGTAAAGTATTAGTCCAATACAAAAAGCCAGATTGTCTAGAAAACCAGTTGAGTGTTTAACATTGCCATAACTATGGATCTACTTGGGTCAAAAAAAAAAAAAAAATTAAAGGGGATGAATGTAAATGTCTTTTGATACATATGGTCCACTATTTTATGGAAATATGAAGTCCGTTATGGTACAAATATCAATGTCTGGGCTATTGGTCAGAAAAAGAAATTGGTTTTGCAGGTAGAAATTATCCTAAAATGACATAAGACAAAAGGTGGGTACACAGTAATCCGATGGTATTGTCTCTTTTTTGTTGCTGTGTGTAGCGCATATCTGTTGTATTCAATTAGATCAACTGGACTTGAAGTTTAGTTCTTGAAGACGTTTCGCTAGTCATCCGACTGGCTTTCTCAATTCAGAATGACTTGTACAAGAATCTGTGGCAATTATGTACCCTGGAAAGTCCCAATTAGCATATCACAGCCCAGTGATAAGGGCGTGATTGGATAGGGGCTAAGAGGTGTTATAGGAACACCCAGGGTAAGGTGTCAAAACAGCATTGTTCATGGCAGACAGTTGGTGTCGAACCCCCCCCACCTCTATTTAGGCTTGGTTTCTTTATTTTCACATAAATGGCCTCCTAGACACCTCTCTTGAACCAGTCACATTCCTTTGCCAATATGTTAACATTACAATCTTCAAAGGTATGTCCTTTATCCTTAAGATACAGGTACACGGCTGAGTCCTGACCCAAGGAATCGTCTCTTCTGTGCTGGGCCATTCATTGATGCAGTTGCTGTTTGGTCTCCCCCACATACAAATCAGAGCATTCTTCACTGCACCCTGGCCATTTCCATTATAACACCTCTTAGCCCTACCAATCACCCCTTAACACTGGCTGTGATATGCTAATTGGGATTTCCAGGGTACATAATTGCCACAGATTCTGTACAAGTCATTCTGAATTGAGAAAGCCAGTCGGATGACTAGCGAAAACAACTTCAGAACTAAACTTCAAGTCCAGTTGATCTAATTGAATACAACAGATATACCATGACCTGGATGAATGAGAACCTTCACAAGCATGTGTGTAGCGCAATTACGAGTGTTCCTGAGGCCGACGAATGTTCATCTGAATGATTTCTAAACTCTGGGCGATTTTCTTTTAAAGTGATTTTCTGTTTTAAAGGCGTGCAAACAAAAAAGGGTTTAAGTACAAGATTGCTGTTTCTTTTGTTGTGTATTGCTATTGCTGTTGCTGTGTATTGCTGTTTAGTATGGACAGTTTTGCTGGGGCCATGTAATGTGCATCCTGACACATGTATGGGATCTTGGAGCAGCCGCCCCAAGGGACCTATGTATGTGTCAGATGTGAGTGGGTTGCCCATTTGGAATCTGAGGTGCAGAATTTAAAGGGGAAACTTGCAGCACTGCAGGGCTTGGCAAATCTGGGGGAAATACAGGTCCTGGCAGGGGCAAGTAAACTGGAGGGTGTAAATGGGGCAGATAAGGTGATGAAGGAAGATAAATTCGTAAGGGTCACCAGGGGTAGTAGAGGAGGAAAAGGTAGGGCCGCTTCTTTCCAGCTAGTTGATCCCAAAAGATTTTCCATTTTAGGTGAAGATGTGGAGGACGACAGTTCGGAAGTAGCATGTATGGAGTGGGCCATTCCCCTGAGCACCCAGCCGACCACCATCTCTAATACAAGGGAGGGAGAACTGGAGGCTTGGAAGGATAGGAAGGTGGTAGTGGTAGGGGATTCCATTATAAGAAAGGTAGATAGGGTAATCTGTTGCAAAGACCCTACAAGCCTAACAGTGTGTTGCCTGTCTGGTGCTAGGGTTCGACATGTGGGGGATCGTGTAGACAGATTATTGGGTGGGGCTGGGAGTTACTCAGAGGTCTTGGTTCACGTTGGTGCCAATGAAAAAGTTAGAGGTGGAGGTGAGGCCCTTAAAAATTATTTCTGAGAGTTAGGGGCCAAGTCAAAAGTAAGGGCCTCAAGGGTAGTGTTTTCATAAAAACTACCGCAGCCATGTGCTACACTAGGGAGGCAATGGGAGCTTAGGAGTATTAATTTGTGGGTAAAAGGGTGGTTTAAGGAGATGGGGTTTGGATTTTTAGAGAACTGGGCTGACTTTTCGGTTGGCTACAGGCTCTTTAGATGCACTGCAACTCAATGATGATGGTGCAACTGTTTTGGGGGAGAAGATGGCTAGGGGGTTGGGGGAGATTTTAAACTAGTTATGGGGGGAGGGTACATTGGACTTCACAGGGGTAGATAGAGGAGTTAGGGATCAGGGGGCTAATAAGATAATGGAGGGAAGAGATGGGGGAGAGGGGAGCATAGATGATAAGGAGGCATGTACGTCCAAGTATAGAAGTAAATTAGTTGATAATCTAAAATGTACTGGAAAAACTGGAGGATTAGAACGAATAGCTTTAAAGGAAAGGTATGATGTGATCGGTATAGCAGAAACATAGATTAATGATTCACATGACTGGACAGTATATATTAAAGCATACTCCTTATTAAGACATGGCAGAGTTAATAAGAAAGGAGGGGGAGTATGTATGTATGTTAAACAGGAATTGAAGCCAAATTTAAAAGATGAGATCGATGGGGGTATAAACGATAAGGCAGAAACAATATGGCTGGAGCTGTGTACAGGAAGCAAGAAGGCAGGTAAATTAATTGTTGGTGTATGTTATAAGCCGCCAAATGCCAGTAAGGAGGTAGAAATTAATTCTCCATATGCATTTGGCGAGGGCTGCTTGTATGGGACATCTTCTGGTTATGGGGGATTTCAATTACCCTGACTTGGAGTAAGGGAACTTCCAGCACCTTAAAAGGTATCTTAAATCTTTTATACAAGCATTTTCTTTCAGAGATAGTAGAAGTTCCTACTAGACAGGATGCATTGTTAGATCTGGTGATATCCAATAACCCTGAGCTTATTTTGGAGATAAATGTAATAGGAAGCAATTTCTAGATGGAGAGCCTCAGGGTTCTGTACTGGGGCCACTTAATTTTAATCTGTTTATAAATTACTTACCGGTAAAAGGGGGCATTGAGAGCAAGGTCTCTGTGTTTGCGGATAACACTAAACTATGCAGAGCTTTGGAAACTTCAAATGATGTGCAACTTCTGCAAGCAGACCTAGATAGATTTTTTTTTCTTCTTTTGTTTGATAGGGATTCCTGTGTCTGTTTAGGCACAAGCTATTATAAAATGCCAATCCATATTACTTTAATACATACTACAGACAGCTCTGCAGTCATGCAGAGTCTGAACTAATTGCTGATCTGCTATGTTGTATGTACCCTTTAGGCTGGATATACATGGAGGGACTTTTTGTCCCGACCGAGCGCTCGGCCAGGACAAATGTCCGTCGGTTGCAGCAAATTCGTCGGTGGACGAATTTGCGAGCGATCGATCGTGTGGTCCCATAGGGAACCGCACGGTCAATTGGAATTTACCGACACATCCGATTGTTCATTTGGCTGAACGAACGATCGATGCCGGTCGTGGCCGCACGCCCCACACCAGCCACACGACTGAAAATATTAGCTGGTGTTTACCCAGCCTTAAGCAGTGGTTTAGCTACAGACCTATGGGCCCTGATGCAAAATGTGAACAAATGCTTGGGACATAGACAATGGTAAAAATGCTTAGTACATGGAGACTGGTAAATTGCTTGGCACACAGACACTGGTAGGGTGCTTGGCATACAGTGTATGTAAGTTCCAGATTGGATATCTAAAAAAAAATAGTGGACAGACCAACAACAAAATGATACAGTGATAGTGTACATATCTTTTAACAAAATGAACACAACCAGATTTCTTTAAGGATTATAAGGAAGTTCTTCTAGTTAAGCCATAATTTGTGCATTTTTCTGGCTAGTCTTTCTTTCCCTATGATTACAGTTATTAAATCCTCTAATGATTGGAGTAAATCCTTATCTACGGTGTAAATCCTACAGATCGCAAATTCGCAATCTAATTGCTTTAATTCTCACTAACTCACTTAAACTCTATTGGAATTTTCTTTTTTTAATTATGACAATGGGCGTAATCAATGGCCCTCACCTTGTGTGTATGTGGCCTTGATAGTCAACCCCCAACAGACACTTGCAAAGTGTTTGTCTGATTCTTGCTTTTTATATAACAAATTGTGATGTTTTTATTATTTTGTCTAGTTATTAGTGGTCCTTAGCCCTTTCCCCCCAATATTTTCATTAAGTGGTGAAATAACAGAAGAGTTTTACTGCAGTATTGCACATTAATTTACAGTCATGGTGATCCTTGATGACTGTTTGGGCCCTATACCTAATTTACAGAAGAGGCAGAGCTGTCTCCCTCATGCAGGTGTTTTAACACCCAATGGGTTAACAATAGAGTAATATGATACATTGTTGGCAATGGGCTCTTTCAGCTCCATTTACTTTTCTTGCTGTAGGATTTACAGCTGTTATCTGGCCAGATCTGATCTTATGCCTAAATTTGATTCATTATTCTAAGAACGGTCCAATGAAGCCTAGACCCCCCCCCCCCCCCTTTTAGCCTAGCGCCCTCTATCCTGAGCCACACAGAAATCCCAATGAATTCCGTGACATGAGAAGTGTCAACACATTGCTGCAGGCTAAAGGTTAAATGACTGTTGAGCTGTACATGATTTAATTCCTTCTGCCTTAATCATTCATGTTATTCCAAAACATTTTAAAGATTTCCCCACTTCAGTACAACAGCTCTAACATACCCAAAGTTTAGACATAAACTTTTAAAAATGAGAGTTATAAAAACTTTTATTATCTTTTAAATTAAACAGGGAATTGTTGACAAGAAAACATTTTAACCATATATGACTCAAGGTTAATGTTAATCAGGTATTTTTATTACCGGTACCTTATTTTATTTATCATTATTTATAATGTTAATAAATATTTCATAATTACCAAGCTTCCAAGAATCTGCAATCCATTCATTTACACACATATACATTTTCTGTGTGAAAGCAGAAAGAATCCTGTACCCCTACACTGACCCAAATGGCTACACTGATCTAAATGGCTACACTGACCCAAATGGCTACACTGACCCAAATGGCTACAGTGATCTAAATGGCTACACTGACAGATATTTTTGAAAATAGACTTGAATGTTAGATAATGCTCGAAAATATGGTCAGAAACAAGAAAATAATTTCCAATCGTATTTTAGAGATTATTGAATGTTCAAGGCTATTTTTGAAAATTCTCTAAAATAGCCACAAACATTCGATAAAAATTGAAAACACGCTCCAATGTCCCAAATTTAAGTTCCGTTTTTTGATCTTCGGGATTTTCCCGAGATCCAAAAATGGAACAAAACCTGTCAGTTTCATCCATCTCTAGTCTTAAGCAATCTGGAACTTCATGTCCAGATCCAATGATCTGTACCCTATCCAGCCATTATAACCCCTATAAATGTTGATAATGGTTCCTGTCTGCATCTCAATAGCAAATCTTTCACATTTTGTGATATGTAATGTAACATGCATGCTGATATAAGTATCTTCCTTTGTGCTTTAATTTTGAAGCTCTCTCCTGTGAAAATTTGCATAATTGTTCTTTGACAAGTGTTGTTGGGCTAATATGACTTAAAGGAAAAGTACACTGTAAAAGCAAGTTAAGTTAAATTGGAAGCAGCAGCTTTAAAAAATCCCCCTCACCCTTTTTTTTCTAGGTCCCTCCTAAGCCTACCTTTGTTGATGTAAAGTTGCAAGACATCTTGGATGTGCAGTGTAGACTGTTTTGCTGCTCCCTTCTGAGACTTGCTGGATCTCCTCCTTCTTAGCACGGCATGGCATGATGACATCACGCGCACACTCGTCCCAAACGAACACTGCTTTTGGAGGCTTAAGAAGAAGGAGATCCAGCAAGTCTCAAAGTGGAAAAGCTAAAAAGTCTACACTGCACATCCAAGATGTCAGCAAATTTTCATCAGCAAAGGTAGGCTCAGAAGGGACCTAGAAAAAAAAGGGGAATTTTTTAAAGCTGCTGCTTTCAACTTAACTTACAGTATACTTATCCTTTAAGGATCCCATACATATTGCTAATATTCAGTATAACACTACTAAATTTAATGAATAAATTTAGTAGGGACAAGCTACATCAGAATTGCAACCTATCGGGTCAGAAAATTTCTGTTACCGGCGCACGATAAGATTGTGTGCACATATAGGCCAAGCATACGATTGCTCCATATAAAGACATGGTTCCTGTTTATGCCCGCATTGGCAAACTAATGATCCAATTCCATTAGAATTGGATTGTGAGTTTGCAACCTCAGTCACATGTGTATGGCCACCCTAACTCTCCTCAGACACATGTACACCTGGATGCACTCCGGAGAGGACTTCAGGCATAATGTCAGCTCTGTGTTAGCTTTGTGCCAACTACTGTACACTATTAGTATAGTAAAGGAAAGTGAAACAGTATGCAGTGGTTGATCAAAGGGTTAATGTGCACAAATACAGTAATAGCACTGTACAAACTGGTCAGTATGGGAGATAATAATAAAATATTAAATACACATTCAGAGACTGACTGACAGCTGAACTTATGCGAAATAGCCTATTAAATGCTGTCTATTCTTAAAATATTATTTTCTTTCTGTTACTATATGTAGCTGGTCAGAACATTGCATTCACTCTTCACCTGCTGAATCTCTTTATACTGTGTATAACAAACAGCATATACCCAGAAAATATTATATTCAGATTTTGCAATGCAATGTTTGAGAACTTTGGCCGAAGTTCCTCAAAACATAACTTTATTTAGCATTATAAAGTGCAACTTTTGTTCCATGCTCTTGAAGGGGAACTGTGGTCCAAAAATTGAGGTAAAATTGATAAGAATTTTTGCAATTTATTTCCATTGTTTATTTTGCATAGTTTTGAAGATATTTACATTTTTGTGTGTGATATGGCAGCAGCATCACCAGGTCCCCTGCACTTCCTACTTCCTGCTATGAAACTGTCAGTCAATCTGTCCTGTGTCTCCTCCTCCCCTTTGCAGCCCCCCTGGTCCCTCCTACTCATGGACCCCATGGTCCCCCCAGTTGCAGGCCCCCCATGGCCTATTATCTTACAGCCCCATATGGCCCCGCCCACTCGAGGGTGTCGTGACCCCGCCAACTCGTGGGTGCCTACGCCACGTCCACTCAAGGGTGTCTACGCCCCACCCACTTGTGGGTGCCATGGGTTACTCAGGCACCACCACCCCCACACACACACAGAAAATTCTGTGGAAACAGCCTTTTCAGGCAGAGTGAGAACTCTGCCTGAAAAGACTGTTTTCACACAGTGAAAGAGAAGGGCTGTAGATTCCCTTACCTTCTCTGTCAGGACTTCACACAGCAGAGAGGAGAAGAGTCTGAGGCTGTGCTCACCGGTGGCACTGTGCAGGAGAAGCCTCAGGAATGTCACAAGTCAGCCTCCCACCCATTAACTTTCTGGTCAGTCATTTCTGTATATCTTGGGCTGTGGAGCACGTAGAGAGGTGGTTGATGGCTCGTTTTAAAGGTAGGGAACTGGCCTTTTATGTTTAGAGACTGTAGTTCCCCTTTAAGGTACAGAGGGTTAGAAGTTAGAGTTGTATCCTATACCAGGGTTTCTCAAAGAGTGTGCCGGGGCATACTAGTGTGAAGAGAGGTGCCTCAGAATTTTTTTAGTGTATAACTTACATTTTGTTACTTTGCACATAAAATATATATTATCATAACATTTCAACAAAGTCAATGCAATGTAACATTACAGTACAGAATAGAACATACATTGTAAAGTGCATAAAATATAAGTAAAATCCAACATTCAGGTTTGCCTCGAGAAGAAATTGCATTGCCAAGTGTGCCACAATCTGAAAATGTTTAAGAACCACTTGTCTATACTGCCTGTTCTAAGATGTCTCTAGATGCTGCCATTCTCCTAGTTATACTGCTTTAAGGTGCCTATACACGAGTAACTGACCTTCTGTCATTCCTGCAACATTCTCCTAGTGTTCCTGTGACTTCAGAAGAACTGCCTTGCCCAACTTTCAATTGCAAAATGAATGGCCAGACAAAGAACTTTGTGAGAACAAACATCAACATCGGCAATCGGAATTCAAATCTATCAAACATCTAAGTATTGAATGGCCAGCATTAGTAACCCAGTCTCAGAACTTGCATAACAAGTTTATTTTGTCTTGTGACTAGTGACCCTTATTTTCCCTTTATATATTTTTTACGTGGTAGAAAAATACAAGTTATAGTGATGGCTGTTTAGCTACATCAGAAAATGTGTCTACCAGACCTGCATACAATAAATATATTTTGTCCCTGAATACTTAGTAAAGACTAATTCTCTCTTTATAATATTAACCAAAAGTCTCATCAAAGCCAAACAACAAATGCATAGCATATTGTTGCTGATTCAAGTTGGATTGATTTACTGTACTTCCTACTCAGTTACAATTAAAATGAACAATACCCTTTGAGCCAAAGTCATTCTCAGAGCTACTTAGTGAAAAGACTAAGGTCATTCAAACAATGAAACCAGTTCTAATTTGTTTCTCATTAGCCATTTTTTATTGGAAGTTTATAAGCTGTTATGAATAACAAAAGAAGCTCAGCCAGAAATAGATTATTTCTTTCAGGGATTACTTAAGAGTATATCTAAAGCATCACATGAATTGGAACTATGGAGAAACTCCACTAGTGGTGAAAATACAAAGCATAAATATTTAAAAGAGGTCATCTGACATCAATTACGGAGTTCCACTTGTCCTTTTTCAGAGCGCCAGACTCAAGAATAAATGCATTATAAAACATCTTAGTTGGGCACCAATTCAATAATGATTCTATAATAAATCTTTTCAAAATTTTGTGTAGAGAAAATTTGCAGGTAAAAGGGATCTAATGGAATACCTATTTATATATCTAAATTCTCATTCAACTTTCTATGAGTATCTTTTGACTAGTCTGGTTAGCAGTATAAGTGATAAAAACACAGCTTTAAGGGGAAACTATAGTCTATATACAAGTGGCTTATGTTTTAAAAGGGCATACTCCTACTTTTAAAATGACATGCTTCTAGCTGCTGTCCATCAAAAGTTACAGCCGTATAAAGGGTGGGTTTTCTTGCTAGCACTATGAGCTGTGACATCACAAGCACTTGCTTTAAAGTTTAAAGGGCAACTATAGTGAAAAAAATCTTTGTCTATATACAATGTACATATCACTTAATATAAGCTGCCTTACTTTCATGTTTCTGTGTGGCTTTGTTTCTTCACACTGGCAGAAGTTTGTACCAAGCTGTGTAGTCCCCCTCCCCTCTCTGTCTAGTCCCCCTCAAGCAGTAAAGGGCTGTGTGAAAAGTCCGGGCATGCTCAGTTGAAAGGACTTTAAATGAAGTGCTGACATCCTGTTGACCCCTCCCTTCCAGAGCTAGACTGCAAGCAAGCAAAATGTGGGAGAAAGTAGCAATATGCTGAAGGGAGGGGCAGAGGGGGAGAGAGGAGGAGAGGAAAGATTCTTTACAAGTAAGTTACTGAACTCTGCCTGTTCTCGAAATTTGCTAATTGTTATTTATTTTTGCACCCAAAGATCATATCTCTTCCCCTGCTTAGCTGAGATCAGAATCACTGAAGACAGAGTCAGTGTAGCAGCAGCTGTAGTGAGACCTTCCCAAACAAAGAGAAACTGCTTGTTATCCTAATACATTTCAGTTGCTTTAGTCTATATATTTCATAGATTGCTGTACTTCTTGTTTGTATATGTCTGTATACTTTATATATTACTGTATTAGTGTTCCATTTGAGTCACTGGTTTTGTATGTATATAAGATTTTTTTGGGGGAGGGGCTGTTTTTATAGTGTGTTATGCTCATATTGCTGGGTTAATGGTTTATTGATTGTGTTTAGCACTACAGAATTTGACCATGTGTTGCACATGGTACTTGTGGGTAGGAGTTGTGTGACAGTACTGCATGGGAGCTTTGGATTGTGTGGTGTGTTGCCTTTGAGTGACAGATGAGGTGTAGCAGCTCCTACAAATCACAGCATATCAAAGGCTTTATCTCGGGGACTATGTAGAATTTAAAGAAACTAAAGGTACCCTGTGGTTGGATGACTTATAGGATCCAATAGAATTTAAAAAAAACAATTTTCTCACTATAATTGCCCTTGGAGCACTGCTGGGGCATCATCAGCTGCATCAAAAGCACCGCAGAACTTCTAAATCATTTTTAAAGCTAGCCACAAGCCTTTCCCTAAAGTGTTTATGGTAAAAGAATGCACAAAGAATGGTCGCAGGCATGTTAATACACACCTATTTTTGTTATTTATCTTTACGCCGTGATACCACACTTAACGCAATGAATAAGGCGAAGACTACCATCCCATATTGCCGCAGTAATACTTTTCTGCAAAATCGAAAACGAGCATTTTTATAAATATCGCTCTTTGTCATTGAGATGTCTTGCGATAGCGAAATGGTGAAAACAGCGATCATTTATAAATATGCTCCATGGTTTCTGAAGTAGATACATATGTTCTAGTCTTTTTGCACAGGGAACACTATACATAACGTGTATCCATGCACATTGAGTGATTCCAATTTGATCAATACACTAAGTGCAGCAATATACCTTCACTAATGGACCACCATAATTCTATAAAGAAAGGGGGAAGGCACCTGGGGAAGAGGGACGATTGCCCCCTATATGTTGTGGTATGCAAATTAAAAGAAGATTGAAAGAAGATTGGCTGCATTGTGTACAACTCTTCTTCAATTAATTATTCGGGTTGGGAGAACATTATAAAGGGTAAATCCACCCTAAAACCCTTTTCTATGATTTAAGCTGGGTACACACAGTAGCAATATTTCAAAGATGACAGACAGAATCTGTAAGAATCTGTAAAATTCTGTATGTCATCTTTGAAAGATGTGGCTATACATAGTCACAAGTGTTTTCCCCATATATGATAAATGGTAATGTGTGTAGCCAGCTTTACAGTCCTAAAAACACAAAATAAAACAATAAATCACTTATTTCTATCTAAGATACACACTATAATTTTGGACAGTACAATCACTTATTTCTATCTAAGATACACACTATAATTTTGGACAGTACCATGAGCCTTTGGCTGGGTACACATAGATGGATTTTGCATCCCAACCAACTGTTTGCTCACTGTAAGTGAGCAGTCAGCTGGGCTGAATCCCTGTCGGTCGCTGCTGTCAATTCACTGTGACCAATCATGCGGTTCATAGGAGGCTGTTATTTACAGACATGTCTGATCGCCTATTCGCCAGATCTGGGCAAATGGGCATTAGACATCGGTCACCGGCGACAACAGATTTTTCCACCCAACTGACCTATATGCAAAAATATCAGGCACTTTGCCTGAAAATATGCCTCGTGTTTACCCAGCCTTACAGTTAATGCCCATTAGAGATGGCCAAACTGAAAACCATTCCACTGAAATCACTAAAATCTGCAAGCAGACCTATTGAAGTCAATGAGAGTTAAAAAAATCCCAAAGTTCCTCCTAATATCAAGGTATAAATAGCAATTGTAACCTGGGACAGAAAACCAGGGGATCTGGTGATGCTGCTACCAAATCACACATAAATATGGAAATATCTTTAAAGCTATGTAAAAAAAAAATAATGAAAGTAAATTGCAAAAATACTCAGGAAAGCAATTCCTGTAAATTTACCTGAAGTCATTTTTGCAATACAGTTACCCTTTAAAAAATAAATCACCAAACAATGTGATACTAATACTAATGTAGATCCGCTATCCTGTACGTAGAGTACGTTGGGATTTTTTATTTCAATTCACACTTACTGCTGTAGTTATTTAGACTCTTTCATAGAGATAAACCTTTATCTGGTTTATAACTCTACAAGCTGTCAAGTGAAAAGGGTAAGAAACTGGATTCCTTCATCCATCCCCAGAACTGACAGCTCTGTCTCTCATTAAATTCTCATGAGCTAAGAAGTTACACAGGTGCCATTCTCCAGTACTTCTCTAAGTTATAACATTCATAATGTTCATATCTGTTGTATTCAATTAGATCAACTGGACTCTGATTTGTATGTGGGGGAGACCAAACAGCAACTGCATCAACGTATGGCCCAGCACAGAAGAGCCAATTCCTCGGGTCAGGACTCAGCCGTGTATCTGCATCTTAAGGATAAAGGACATACCTTTGAAGATTGTAATGTTAACATACTGGCGAAGGAACGTGACTGGTTCAAGAGAGGTGTTAAGGAGGCCATTTATGTGAAAATAAAGAAACCAAGCCTAAATAGAGGTGGGGGGGTTTGACACCAACTGTCTGCCATGTACAATGCTGTTTTGACACCTTACTCTGGGCGTTCCTATAACACCTCTTAGCCACTATCTAATCACACCCTTAACACCTGGCTGTGATATGCTAATTGGGATTTTCCAGGGTACATAATTGCCACAGATTCTTGTACAAGTCATTCTGAATTGAGAAAGCCAGTCGGATGACTAGCGAAACGTCTTCAAGAACTACATTTCAAGTCCAGTTGATCTAATTGAATACAACAGATATACCATGACCTGGATGAATGAGAACCTTCACAAGCATTCATAATGTTCCTACCTTAATATCACAAATATAGGACATAATAGTCATTTATCATGGCCCAGATATACCTTAGCACAATAAATAATCCATCTGCAGGTCAATTCAGGACAGATACTACCCAACATTACAGTCACATTGTAAGAGGCAATAATATAAAGATAAATGTTAAAGAGGTAGATGCCTACAGATTCCTGGTGTCCATATTCTGATGCTCAACCCCCAGGACATGTGCCTAGGATACCTTTTGTTGGGAAAGCAGATGGATGTAATTAGCTAGGCTATGTAAAGAGAAAAATGGCCTGACCTAAGGTACTAGGAATTCACAGTATTGTGCATTACCAATCAAACCCACACTAGTACTGCTTGCTGGTGTGTTGCATTAGAATTTGCACAATTGTTTCTCCCATGTCAATGGTCCCCCCGTGAGAGAAAGGATAGCAGCCTCCCTGTGCAAAGGAGAGGGAGTGGTAATAAACGTGAAAGTTACTGAAGAGATTGATGCAGGCAGCAGGCACAGTATATCTTAGTAGGAATTACATAGAGAGGCTAGTGATTCATTGTTTTAATCAACTGTTTATCTAATATATGTAAAATGTGTTTTAGCACAAACATCTTATCTATTATATTAAAGGCTATATCCACTGCCAAAAATGGAAAACCATTATTCACCTTAATTGAAGAATATGAGGTAAAGGAGCTATGTCTTACCTCCCGTTTTTCAATTAATCTAAGAAGAGCTGAAAGGCAAATATTTAAACATACCCCTACCCTTTTGATATACCTATGGAGACACGTGTGCAACACTACTTTGGCTTTGAGAGCAAGCATCTGTGACTGAGCAAGCAGGCAAGTGACAGCCTAGGAGCAAGCATGTGTGCAATCAAGTACCTAGGACTAGTCTGCGCTTTCTCTGTGACAGGCATATCTTATAAGCTGTGTCAGAAATTCCACTGCCAAACATCAATCTTTTTTAAGCTAGTTGCAAGCTTGCAATCAATGTCTGTGCTTTCCTCTCTGCTTATGGACACCTAAAGGAAAGAGAGAGAGAAAAATGTGGCTAGCTTTAAAACCAATAAAGTTTTGGGGTGGAGCTTAAGATGATTCGTTCATTGACATACTGTGCAGCCGTATAGGGAGACAACCATTGCTACATTTTAGCATATACTGTAGATAGCAAATTCATTGTAATGTTGCTGTTTTATTAGGGACTTTGGGCATCATCCAATGGTCAACAACAGAACTGACTGATCAATTTAAGAAGCATTGCCCCTGGAAACGAGCAACTGAATTTTTTTGCATCTTTTTTGGACATTTATTTACACAATCATTGCAATTCTCATTTATAATGGAATGTTTTTTGTGGGTTACTCCAATACTGCTTTGGAGTAACATCACGTAAACACAAATGATAGAAACTTTTTTAAAAATGCCATGAAGGCAATGCTATGAGAGCTGCACAAAGCTGTGCTAACCTGTTTGGGGCCATAGGGAAGGCCTTCTAGTTAAGATGATGTAGTATTTGCCTTTCAGATTTCTATCCTAACCAAAGATACACCTATGATACACCTATGCGTAAAAAAGTCTGTAAAATCTTTTAGTCCAGCTAAGGTTCCCAGATCATTACATAATTGTAATTAAAAGGGATGCACACTGATTGCATTTAAATAACATTATTGCCTTACTGCATGTCTTAATAGGCGCCCAATGCAGAGCTGATCAAAGTGGGAACCCCTGGCCCTAAAACCCTTGACAATACTAAGCCTATGGTTTGTAGCTTAACAAACACACTGCTGCACGCATTTCTGTCTGGAATTATACATGTTTTAATTAAAAAGATAGGGGAAAAAATGGACAAAAATTTTGTCTATCCTAGAGTAAATGAGTCCTTAAGAATATTGTCACAAACGTGAGTGGCATTTTAACTCCCATTGACAATATCTGTAATTGCAGATATTTATTTTCAATTTATCCCACTGTAATAGCAGTGTCAAATATGGCAGCTCCCACCTAGTCCATCTTCAGGTAATCAAAAGGTTAATAATGATGGACCATTTGTAAAAAATTCTCCTTCATCTACATGTGTTTGTTACAGAGGATCTAAGCTCAGCAGGGTGTCTACCTCAAAGGCAATAGGTGGTAAATATCACACCAGTAACAAGTGTAGCTATAGACTTTTGGGCATGATAACACCAGGAGGCCCAACTCTAAAACAAAGTTAAAGGAACAGATGCCATTTCAAAGTCAGTTAATATTTCATAATAATTCTAAGGAAAGATTTATGTAATACTTCCCAAAATAATGTCAGCGAACACTGGAACTAAGCTATATTTGCCCATACCTTCTATAGGATTGGATCATAATAGAAACTTAAAGTATTTAACTTCTCAGTCATACAACCTCATAACTTTATCATGCTTGGCATCTTTTGTTTGTATAAAATTAGTGGATCACAAAGCCGTTCAGATTTTGTATATGAGATGTATGGGACTTATAGTATTGACTAGAGGGGAAATAGAGCTTAAAAGTGTCCCTCTAAAAAGCAGAATACACCTTTCAGGACGGAACCAGGCACATCCTCTTTGGATCAAACCCCTCTCCGATTTAAGACAAGAAGACATCAAAGCCGATTGGATGGACTGTATATTGGCCTCCATCTTGGAGTATCATATTGGACTTTGGGACATATTTATAAAGGTTCGTTAACTTTTCACGGCAGTTTTAACTTTCCACGTCTTTGATAACAGTTACCGCCACTTCTATTTATAAAGCGTCGGTAACTGTTCCGCATGGCTAATATCGGGCATTTTACTTCGCCACCTCAGGGCCACGGGGGCCCTGAGAAGGTGCCCTTTGCAGCTCTGACAAGAGCCCTTCGGGGCTTAGGAGTCCCGCAGCTCGAACTGGGCCCCCCAGTGAGCGGCTCTTAAAAGAGCCCTTGGGCGGCGTCTTCTTTCTTCCAGTCCCGGCGACACCAGCTCTGCTGAGGCCGCCGACCCCCAAGAGTTACCCCCGGCGGGCGCCGGCGACCTCAACGAGGCCGGTGTTGCTGGCATCTTGATCTGATGCAATGTCTTTGGGCTGGCGACACCAACCCCACTCAGGTCGCCGATGCCAGGCAGGCTCACTGTGGCCCACTGGCACCGCCGGCCTCAGCGGAGCCGATGTTGCCAGCCGCTTCTTTCTTCTAGCTTCAGCCATCTACTGCGATGGCATCTGAGTTTTCCGCGGCGGAGTGCACCTCTTTATATAGGTTTGCAGAAAACCCTAATCCGTTTCTGATTGGTCAATTTTTTAATGCTTGGTTTACATGCTTTACATTAACCAATCAGATTTCATTAACTTTCCTGAAATCTGATTGGTTAATGTAAAGCATGTAAACCAAGCATTAAAGGACCTGTAAACTCCAATACTTCTTAAAAATGACTAAGTGCCATTCGTTTCTATTATTCACAGGGAGATGAGAACGCTTATTCTCACCTCCCTGTGAATAATAGGACGCTAGGGGGACCAGAACTTACCTTAACCCGCCGCTCCACTCGCACGCAGCCGCTCAGTCTCTGACAGCCGCTCTGTCCCGACCACGCGCCCTATCTTAGGCGCATGCGCGCCAATTCAAAAGATAGGGCGCGCGATCGGACAGAACAGCTGCGACAGCGGCAGCGAGTGGAGCGCGGGTAGTGTAAGTTCCTGGTCCCCCGAGTGTCCTATTATTCACAGGGAGGTGAAAAGCGTTCTAACCTCCCTGTGAATATAAAACGAATGGCACTTAGTCATTTTTATGTGTTTAGTGTTCCTTTAAAGGGTATGTCCACCCTTGAAATAAATTTTTGCTATAACAATCCCCCTATCCCCCCAGCCCCAACCGCTATATTTATTTTATTAGAAAGTTCCCCAAACTTTACCTATCTCCCCTCTTTCCTCTGCCGCGCTGTCGGCGGGACCGCAGCCGAGTCTGTGATTGGCTGAGCGGCAGCCAATCACGGACGCGGCTGCCGGGAGTTCATTTCGGTGGGGGAAAGAGGGAAGGTAAGTAAAGTTTGGGGAGATTTCTAAGAATAAAATGGAGCGGTTGGGGCTGGGGGACAGGGGAATCATATATATTAAGGGTTTTACACTAGGGGAGGAATCCTGAGAGGGAGGGAGAGGGAGGGGAGGGAGGGAGGGGGAGAAGGGCTGCAGTACGCATGCCAAACTTCTCCCGGAGGCCAGGTAGAGGCAGAGTCCTATATGGACTCTGCTATTCTCCTGTGGGCAGTTTTTAGGGACTTTGGGGGGGGACTACAGGAGAACCAGATGGAGCTGGGATGTGAGGTAAGGATTAAACTACACTACACAATGGGGCCAGTAGTGGGGGGGATTATAGTTTTGGGGGTGGACATGCCCTTTAAAAAATTGAAAGGGATTAGAATCCTACCTGTACATTCAGTATAGCCAGTTACTGTGCTATTGTTATTGCTGAACATTGTTATAATTCAATACATGGACTGTTAAACCAAAAAGGAGTGAATTATTGGTATCCTACTGCAATGTTTAGTCTCAGTTGGGACTGCACTTTTTATTAACAAGACCTGATTGAGTGGAGTCACTGACGCTTACAATACAATTTGTCCTGCACTCCCAGTACAAGCGGAGGCTCAGGTCTTCAGTTACCACACAGGTGGCACTACAGTGCCCTTATTGCTAGCAGAGCTCAGCTAAAGGGTTACACTAGGTTAAACTTTGATGGCTAGAAGGCTTAATTAGTGTAGCCAACAGTAATTTGTTGTAAACTCCAGAATAAACTGTATAAACAGCATTATATAGTTCTGCTTCCCATCTAATCAGATGAATTGGGTAAAGGTTTGTACACACATGCAATCGCGGATCCCAACCCGTGACACACAATGTGTCAGAACGTTCGTTTTGCATGATAATTGGCCCATGATTAGGCAACCTCCAAGTGACTTTATTGCAATACAGTTAAAAATGTGATGAATTTCTGATAAACTAACTTTTTAATCACACAAAGCCTGGTTGACGGTTATTTTCATCTGCCAATTTCTTGTAAAAAAATATTTAAAGAATAATTAAAGTATAAAGAAGAACTATAGTGCATATAAAGATTAAAAAAACTAACAAACAAAAAAAAGTTTGAATTAAAAGTAAAAAAGGTAGGGAGCTAGGTAGGATTAGTAAATCCTACCTCCCAATAAAGCCTCTGTAAGGAGCGCCAGCATAAGGATATCTGTTTCTACCAGGCTTCCTCGGTGCTTCAGCATAATATATAGCAATAACACGAATCTTGCATATGATAATTGTACATGCTAGTGTTCCTCAATGAGATCATATTAGGAGGTAGGTTTTAGCAATCCTAAATCTCTGCCACAGACACTATTTTTATTTTTAAAAAGGTAATTTTTACAGTGTATATATCCTTTAAAAGCTAAACGGTTCTCAAAGTAAAGTCTGTGAGTTAGGCAATGCATATAACGTTAAGGCTTGCACATTACACGTTATTTGTACACAGCCTGATTTTTAAGAGACAGATTGGTGGACTGTTCCTCTAATGTGATCTTCCATCTATACGTACGCACAGACCAGAGGGGGGCTTTTTGGTGATTGAAACAACTTTGGAAAGGCACTGATTCGCAAGCCGCTGCCACAGTAAAATGTGCATGGCTTCATTGGTAAAGTGGGTATGGCTTGAGGAGGTTGCCATGGTTTGTGGAAGTGGGTGTGGACTTAACACTGGCTGGTGGACTGGAGGGCTGGTGAACTGGTAAATATGCCCACAATAAAGTCTATAAAATATAAGATGCCCATGCAATCATAATGGCATAATGGCACACATGCATACAGATACACTGGCATGCATAGATAAATGCATACAAACATACAAAACACACACACAGATACAGACACACATTCTCCATTCCTCCACTATAACCTAGGGCCAGGCAGCACATAAAATAGGCTCCTCCCTGTCCCTAGTGTCTGTCGACACCATATGTTCAGCCCCAACTTTAAACCCAAACCATGAGGAATTTTGATCAGTCTGACCTACAGCCAGTGAGGGGAATTCTGTCTATTACTAGTTACAACTACAAATTACTGTCTATTTTGCTCTATCCCCTGATGCAGGCACTGTAAGGTGAAGCAAACGCCCTCTTTCACTTCACTATGAACTGAACTCCCATTTCAAAATGCAGTATTGCATGAAGGAGGATTTTTTTTTTATTTACTGCCTATTTAGGTGACCACAGTGGGGGCCCAAGAGCAAATGTTTCAGTTTGCTTCATACTAGGGACACTGGCATTATTTAGCACAAATTCCAAACTTCTGTGTTTTTAAGCCATGCTCCCCCTCTCTCATGTAGGAAGGATACAGTATTTTTCACATGAGACTGCATACCTCTAAAAGATAGGGAAACTAATGACATGCCTGTGGAAATCTTCACATGCTAATTACCCGCCTTATTAGAAAAAGGGACCAGAGCACCAGCTGCAATAGAGATTTAATTGTGCCTCTGTCCAACAAATCTGCCAGGTTGCCTGAAGGTTTGTGATATGTTGAATTGCCAAACTGAATGATAGGAGCCCGTCAGAAATCCTTATTTTTAACTGTAAGGTTGCCTTTATCTAACATTGTAACGTTATTTCTTTGTTCTTGCTGTGCCAAGCTGTAGCAATCATATTACTCTGACGTGATCGCTACATTGGGACATAGATGTATTTATATATTTGCATAAAGATGGAATCTGAACCCAAAATACAGTGATTAGGTTACCATAAGACTGAGTGCAGAAGGAGAAATTGTGACAGAGATTGTCTGGTTATCTTATCAGCTGCTTTTAGAATAAGAAAAAAATGTTATTAGAGAACCTGGTGTTGATTTATCAGTTGAGTTTGTGATCTTTTGTGTCAAACGATAAAAGTTGCCATTATATCAAAACAGAGACACAACCGTATAGTTCCTGCATTTTGTTTATTGGACCCCTTTAGGGCAATGTGAGAAGGATATTTTTTAGCTTCACGAGGGTGGAATTGTGGTAGAAAATGAAGCTAATAGTAGGAGTAGTAAGAAGCCCCAGATAGCCCAGCACAAGGACTGCCCTGAAACCCATCTACATTAAGGGCTAATACAAAATGACGGAATTATGGGAATTCACATAATCTATTTTGGTCTTTCAGAATCACAATGATAAAATGAAAACAGCCCATGGAAATCTGCCATTATGAAGCTGCTGTATTGTTAACATGTAATGAGCAGACACTATTCTAAGGAAAGACAAAGTAGATAAGGAGTTAACAGAAATGTAATATAACAGAAATACTCTGTTCTGTACCCTGCATACATATTTATAAGGAGATACACAGTGTGAAAGGTTTATGGAAAGGATTTCACCAATGTGCATTTAAATAAAAGGGGAACAAACTGCAGGAAAGACATATTATCTTATAACAGGAGCAGCACAAAGGTAAAAGGGTAAAAGTTATATTTTTACACCATGGATAAACCACTTTTCTAACTGCTTTATGTCTGGAGCTGACTTGGGTTCTGCTGCACATTTTATTAATGTTAAATGAATGCAGTGTCAGTAGGAAGGAAAAAGCATTAATATATTTATATTCCATATGCTATTATTCATGTCAGAAGGGTTGGATCTAATTTACAGTGGCTTGAGTGTAATATTCCGTTGACAATAAATTTAGGCTATTCTTATTTCAATGAAAAGCTCTACGAAGAACGCTGGTGCCTGGTAATTAAATAGTGGGAAACTGTTTGCGTTGTTATGCACTGAACATCAGTCTTGCATTTAGTTTGCACCACTGCTTTCTATCATCAAGCTCCAGGAAGACAGAGTAGTTTAATTCAGTGACATTCCTAGTTTAGGGCTAAACAGAGCTTTGCATAGTCCCCCCTGGCTGGATGCTTCTCCTAGAGGGTCTAGGAAAGAAATGAAACATGATAAGACCAAGGCTGGCTCATTGGAGATAGGAGTAATTAAATTTCTTGCTCCCAGGTTCTGCAAATCCCTTTGGCATCGGGAAGATCAAATGCTTAAGAAAAAAACAAAACAATGCAAATTGTTTCTAAGCCTATGTAACCTTTGCAGTGCCAGAAGATTGCAGATATCTTGTTATCACTGAAAGAGTTAAGATACACAAGGGCTGACAGCAGCTCCTTTTTTTAAAACCAGTCGAGCGTGCCAATGTTGTGACTATGGCTTTCTCACTTCTTCCCCTTTGCAAATGGAAAGCAAACATAGCAAAGAGAGAACCAGAAGGAGGGGAGAAAAAATGACATACACATACACACGTATCCCGGAGCAGGGAGCAATCAATATTGTGTAAAATGTAAACTGATGTGACATAGACAGAAAATATTTGGAAAGAGGGAAGCAGGCGGAATGATGGGCTCAGAGGGGATTTGCCTCTCAGAACTGTTACTGCTTCATCCCATACAGGAAAAATAAATACTTTGCATCTGAGAATGTCCAATTACAAGAAAATCAGTCTCTACTTTATTTTCTCTGTTCACTAACAGGAATAAGAAAAGGGTGCAGCATTGGTGCAATCATATCATTTCAATCATATCATTTTTTTTTTAGATATGGGACTGGAATGAAGCACTTTTAGTTCAGAATTGCTTTTGAGCTATTCATGTAGAGTAATCATATCAGGGGTTAGCACCTTTTTAGCTAGAAATTAGAAATGGGCAGAACATGGGGCAGGCCTCACACTAATTATTAAGTATAGGAACAGGCTATTTTTATTTTATTTTACTAGTTGGAACATTAATCGGAAACTATGCTATAAAAATGACTTTGCCTCATCTTAATCTATACATAAATACATTTAAGTAGCCCTTACTCTGAGATGTGTGTGTTGCTGCAGGCCTTCAATTCAGTACTTGTTTTATACCCCTTCCACTCTTTACCTACTCCTTCTTCCATCTGACATGACTTTCTGGAAAGTCAAGCCCCATTTGTTATTACTGGCACTAAGCACTGGGAGGGGGAATATCCTACCATACAATTCACACATCCCAACTCTCATCAATCCACT
The DNA here is from genome assembly GCA_019447015.1 of Hymenochirus boettgeri. Classification (NCBI taxonomy): domain Eukaryota; kingdom Metazoa; phylum Chordata; class Amphibia; order Anura; family Pipidae; genus Hymenochirus; species Hymenochirus boettgeri. The sequence continues at coordinate 317,941,088 of CM033469.1, forward strand.
TACAGCAAATCTCCTCGTGGCAGAAGAGTTTATGAAATTAAGGCACTTGATTAACAACTGAAATGTAATATGATTCAGATTTGATATCTAAATAAATAGGACAGATCAACAACAAAAAATCAGTGATAAGAAGAATTATCGTTTCCAGCAATGGGCAATTAAAAAAGAAGCAAACAATCTTTACCAGTATAGATTCCCTATTAACCCAGTCAGGCCAGGTGACAAAAGTAATTATATCAAAATGTAAGGATTCTTGTTTTTCTTTATATAGTCACTCAAAATATTTCAACATTTATCAATATATTATAAATAGACCCTAAATACTGCAATTTGTGCTCAAGCATTGGGGCATTACTGTGATCTAATGGAATAAATATTTACCTCAGCTGAATAAATTTTATTCATTAAATAACTTTTTTTACTAGAAGCTTCTGGAACAGAAGTAGATTTCTGTAAGGAACAACACAATATGCCGTCCTGCTCAGTGTGCTGAGTGTGTACAGAACCATGAAGGCGGATTTTCCTGTGGTGATAATTAATCTCATATGTTAATAGGAATCCCCCATACCCTCCCTTTGTGAAAATGTGGAAAACTGAAGGAAAAAAAACCCATGAGATGGCTCATAGCGTTCCTTGGCAAATATTAGCACAGTTCCACTGAGCCCTTTCAATTCAAATAACTATCTATTTTAGATCTTGAGCAGTAAGTTTAGCCCATCTGCTTCCTAACAGTAGAGTGCTGCTACAGTACACAGAGTACCAAAAAGGCATACAGTAAATAGATATGTTATCGGGCTTGGTTTAAGGATGGAACAGGAAGGGGAATCTCAGAGGGGTTAATGGTCTTTAAAATGTAAAACAAGCACACTATCATTAATCCGTCCAACTATTGGGAGATATTATTTACTATTTCATACGTTCAAACCTGACACATTTCTGTACCACTGTCCCAGACATTATTTTAAAAAATTAATATTATTAGGCTAACAGAAGAAGATAATAGAATTTTTATCAGAAATTGACATATGTTTTGGGTTGAAATGGATAATTCAAAATATAAAAATGACAAAGCAGAGTATGTACACAGGGATAGAATCATGACACAATGTCCCCTGGCTAGAATCCTAGCTTGGCAGATCTACATACATCAGCAAGGCAGTGTCAGTGTACTGACAGACGCTTTTTTATTCTATTCTCACATAACTGCAGCTAATTACCCAATGCATGCTGGCTTTCAATGGTAAACATGCATAAAAACGGTAAAGAATACAAAGTCTTTTATCCACTTTGAGAAATTCTTTTCCCTGTGAGTACAAATGACTCAATTCAACTAATAAATGAAATTATTTGTTGATTAGAGACTTTTGAGAGCACTAGAGGTAGCTAAGAATTTCCACGAGGTATTAATGAAATAATGTATGGCTCTTGGAATCTGCTAGATAAAGAAAACTAATATGGCGTTTTCCATTACAGAAGCAAAACGTACAAAATCACACTTTACATTATGGCAAAATTTAGATAAGATAAAACCTAAAGATAGAGAATATTATTTTCATTTAAAGGATACGCTCACAGAGAAGCATGGCTGCAAGTGGATCAATGTCTGTGACCTAACAAAAGGAAGTTTCCTGTGAGTGAAACGAACTAGAGTGAGTGTCCCTTTCTCTTAAGGACCCTGCTCTCAAGGACATAGAAAAAGAAGGACATTGAAACAAGAAGGGCAATTAAACAAGGTTTGTGCGTCACTGTGCTGGTGTGGTGTATTAGAAGGGACAGGTTTGTCGGTACCATGCAATGTGCATCGTGCCACATGTATAGGAACCTGGAGCAGACGCTCCGGGGAACCTATGTCTGTGTCAGGTGTGAGTGGGTTGCCCGTTTGGAAGCTGAGGTGGAGAGTCTAAGGGGGCAGCTTGCAGCATTGCAGGGATTGGCAGAACTGGGGGGTCAGCAGGCACTGGCTGGGGCCAGTATAGTGGTGGGTTGAAGAGGGACAGGAAAGGTTGAGGGAGGAGGTAGTTTTGTTAGGGTAACTAGGGGAAGTGGGGGACGGAAGAATAGGGGGGCTTCCCAGATTGTCCATCCCAACAGATTTGCCACCTTAGGTAATGAAGTGGAGGAGGACACCTCGGAATTAGCGTGTATGGAGGGGGCTAGTCCCTTGAGCACCCAGGGGACTGCCATCTCTGACACAAGGGAGGAGGAATGAAGGGTCAGGAATGCAAGGCAGGTGGTAGTGGTAGGGGACTCCATTATAAGGAAGGTAGATAGGGTAATCTGCCGCCAAGACCCTACATGCCGAACTGTGTGTTGCCTGCCTGGTGCTAGGGTTCGGCATGTGGTGGATCGTGTAGACAGATTATTGGGTGGGGCCGGGTGTGACCCGGTGGTCTTGGTTCACATTGGTGCCAATGACAAAGTTAGAGGAGGAGGTGAGGTCCTTAAACATGATTTCCGAGAGCTAGGGGCCAAGATAAAAGCAAGGACCTCCAGGGTAGTGTTTTCAGAAATACTACCGCAGCCACGTGCTAAGCCAGGGAGACAGCGGGAGCTTAGGAGCATTAATGCGTGGCTAAGAGAGTGGTGTAAGGAAGAAGGGTTTGGGTTCATTGAGAACTGGGCAGACTTTGCTGTTGGCTACAGGCTCTTTAGTAGGGGTGGGTTGCACCTCACTGATGGCGGTGCAGCTGTTTTAGGGGAGAAGATGGCTAGAGGGTTGGAGGAGATTTTAAACTAGGTTTGGGGGGGAGGGTATTAGCAGTCTCACTGGGATAGATAGCCCAGGAGGAAAGCAGGGTTTAGATAGGCCAGTGGAGGGTGGAAAGGGGGGTGGGGCTAGCATAGGGGATAGGGAGGCATGTGTATTAAAGTATACGAATAAATTACAGGATCATAATCTAAAATGTATGTTTGCAAATGCGAGAAGCCTGGCTGACAAAATGGGTGAATTGGAAATTATGGCATTGAATGAAAAGTATGATGTAATAGGTATAGCAGAAACGTGGTTGAACAGTTCTCATGACTGGGCTGTAAATATAGAAGGATATGCCTTGTTTAGGCAGGACAGAAAAAAAAGGAAAGGGGGAGGAGTATGTGTTTATGTTAAAAAAGAATTGAAGCCAAATTTAAAAGAAGAGATAACTGGTGATATGGATGATAAAGTGGAGGCAATATGGGTGGAATTAGGCAACAGGAAAGGGGGTAATGTCATTGTTGGGGTCTGCTATAAGCCGCCAAATGCTAGCAGAGAGGAGGCGAGTCAATTTCATATGCAGTTAGCAAGGGCTGCAAGTTTGGGGAGTGTGCTCATTATGGGGGACTTCAATTACCCTGACATTGATTGGTGTAGTGGAACTGCCATCACAGAAAAAGGCGATGAGTTCCTGAATTTGCTGCAGGATAATTTTCTCTCACAGGTGGTTGAGGTTCCTACTAGAAAAGGAGCTCTGTTGGATCTGGTAATATCTAAGATTGTTGAGCGCATTATAGATATAAAGGTAACTGGAGGCATAGGGAATGGTGACCATGAAATAGTGGCATTTGGACTTTGTTATCGAAAGGAAAAGTGCGCTGGGTTAACAAAGACATTTAATTTCAGGAAAGCTAATTTTCCCAGGTGAAAAGCAGCTCTTCAGAATGTCAACTGGGATAACATATTATCAGGTAAATGTACTAAACAGAAGTGGACTGTGTTCAAGCGGATTTTAAGCCAGTTCACATCTAAATTTATACCCTAGGAAATAAATGTAAAAAATAAATCCGCGCCCATGTGGTGCTGAATTCTGATGTAAAGAGGCAAAGGAAAGGAGAAAAAAGGCATTTAAAACCTTTAAGGCCGAAGGAACGGAAAGGGTTTAGGGATTATAAAACTGTAACAAGGAGTGTAAGAAAGCAATCAAACTAGCTAAAATTAATAATGAAGTTAGGATAGCTGAACAAAGCATCACTAAGCCTAAAAATTTTTTTAAGTATATTAATAGTAAGAAGATGAGGACTGAGATGTGGCACCATTAATTAATGGGGATAAGTTAGTTAGGGGATGGCGATAAGCAAATGTTTGAATAATTTTCCCCCCTCTATATACACTATAGAAGATCCAAGTACAGATATCATAGAGTATACAGCAATAATGGTATAAAAGATTCAAGTGCACTTTGGTTAACCGAGGATATGTACAGAAAGAACTTAAGAAGGTTAATATTAATAATCTCCTGGACCGAAATAAAAACATCCTCGGGTACTTAAGGAGCTACGTTCAGTTTATCTAGGCCATTGTTTCTTATTTTTGCTGATTCCCTCATGTCCGGTGGTGTGCCTCTGGATTGGAAAAAGGCTGAGTTATTCCAACATTCAAAAAGGGTAGTCGTTCACAGTGGGTAAATTCAGGCCAGTAAGTTTAACTTCAGTGGTGGGGGAGATCCTGGAAAGTTTAATAAGGGAACATGTTCTAGAGTATGTTCAAGGACTGACATATAAGTAGTAACCAGCATGGATTTCGGAGGAATAGATCTTGTCAAACTAACTTGCTTGGCTTTATGAGGAAGTAAGTAGAAATTTAGACTCTGGCATAGCAGATGTAGTTTACTTGGATTTTGCAAAGGCTTTTGATACAGTCCCCCATAGGCGACTAATGTATAAGCTAAGGTCTGTTGGTCTGGGGAGTCACATTTGTACATGGAAAAATTGGTTAATGAATAGGATGCAGAGAGTAGTTGTTAATGGGGTTCATCATTATGGACTAAAGTGCTAAGTGGGGTGCCACAGGGTTTTGTGCTGGGGCCGCTTCTATTTAATTATTTATTAATGATTTGGAAGTGGGTATTGTCAGCAAGGTTTCTGTGTTTGCTGCGACAAAAACTTTGTCGACCATAAAAACTTCAGAGGATGTGCAATCTTTGCAAGGGGATCTAGATAGATTGTACATTGGGCTGCTAAGTGGCAGATGAAATTCAATGTTGATAAATGTAAGGTGATGCATTTTGGACTGAAAAATCCTTGTGCTACTTATACTATAAATGGCTCTGTGTTAAGTGAATCCCTGTTGGAAAGGGATCTTGAAGTTTTGGTGGATAACAAGCAGTGCCAGGCGGCAACAGCCAGAGCCAGCATGGTCTTGTATAAAGAGAGGTAAGGATTCAAGGGAGGGAAATGTAATTCTCCCTCTTTACAAAGCATTGTAAGGCCTCATTTGGAATATGCAGTGCAATTTTGGAATCCTGTGTACAAAAAGGACATCTTTGAAATGGAAATGGTTCAGAGAAGGGCAACTAATAATAAGGGGATTGGGGAAGCTTGATATGAAGAGATGGAAAGTTCATAGTACATGGGAGGAGAAAAGGCGCTTGGTGGGGATATGTTACTGTGTATAAATACATTAAGGGCCATACAATAAACTATCTGGGGCATTGTTCACCAATGAACATGTCAAAGGACAAAGGACAATCCCTAAGACTTGAAGAAAAAAGGTTTAGGCTTCAAGCTCGGAAAGGGTTTTTCACTGTGAGAACGGTAAAGCTGTGGAACTGCCTTCCAGTGGTCATTGTTATGGGCAGGGTTCATTGGTCAGTTTAAAAAAAAAGCTGGATGAGTTTCTGCAAAAAAGGAATGTTGCAAGTTACTGGTATTGATACATAAAGTAGAGTTGATCCAGGGAAATTTCCGATTGCCACTTGGAGTCAGGAAGGAATTTTTTCCCCCTTCATAAATTTGGTGGTTTTTTTTTTTCCTCTGGATCAACAGTTAGGCAGGAAATGAGGATATTGCTAGGTGGGTTGAACTGGATGGCCGAATGTCTTTATTCAACCTCAAATACTATACTATACTGGTCCAGGCAGGTGAATGATCAGCCAGGCAAGGATACTATGTTGGTGTAGAGCTTCCTCCACTATCCCTACCATTGTGACTTAAATACCTTCAATTGATATTCTAGTGTATCAGGAAGATGAAATAATGTGCTAATAGGAAAAACAAGTGCACACTACACATTGTATTATTGGTTTAGAATGGGTTTTGAACTTTTGCATTGCCTGAGCAATTTCCAAATTTTTGGAAAAAAAGCAGAGTGCAAGTGATGCACTAAATTTAGCAATCAATTTTCCACTTGTTTTTTGCACGTAAATGAAAACCTTTTCAACTGTGTCTTTAAAATTGTGCAAATGTTCCCAAGTTACCACTCAATGTACCACATGATGTAATAATGTTCGCAAGTGGTTACTACATCCCGGGGACGAGTGCAGGTAAGTTGAGATAGGAAAACTTATTGCATTTCCCCCTATGTGTTTTGCCAGCAGCAAATGTATCTATTTAACTATAGGAAAGCTTTCAGATATTAGCCAGTTATCCATGAATGAATATGTTCTTCTGCTATCAACGTACTTACCTTGAAAAACTGAGTAGTGTCAATTCTACATTATAAAAGCACCATGTAGGTTAAAATATGTTTACATTGACTCTAAATACATAGACGACAGCAGAATATTTACATTATTTAAAACAGCAAACAATACAGCAAAAATACAAAGATATTAAAAGCAGCGACACCTTGGCCAAGGTGCAAACCCAAGCGCTGATGTAGTTCTGTGCAGTGTTCTCCTTGCGAGGGGCCAGTGCTGGAGCTATCTTGCTTCTGATGCAAGTCTCCCTCATAGCGCCACTCATTAGACATCACCAAGGAGTTTTTATGTCCATATAAAAGTACAAGCCCACAGGCTATTAATACTTTAATAAGTATCAAACTTCAAGGTGGCCTCTGATATACTTATATTTTAAACTAGGGTGTGAATCACTTCCAATATTACACATGTTTTAAAGAGCCAAGTACTGTTTATAATTAAAGGATAACATTTACAGCATATTGATGGCTATTGTGTATTGTATTTAAATCATTCCCAAGTTAGGAGTGTTTTTTTGCATGAGCAGATCTGTCCATTTGACCTAATCTCTGGGTTGCATAAATCTTTCTATAATCAACCTTAAGCTGGGTATACACTAATGATAAAGGGACAATTTCATTGGATCTGATGGAATCGCCCCTTTATCCTTATAGGGAGTAACGCAGAAATGAGCATTCCTGAGGGCAAAGAAAATTCCCTCGATCACGGTTGGCCCCCTGTACTGAAGTATAGAGAGTTGCCTGCGGTTGTAGGGAATGAGGCAATCCCAAACATTCTCCCTTTGAGTTCTCATCTTTGAAAGATAAGTGATAATTATGTAAAGACATGTATACACTAAATCATTGCTGCAACTGTTTCAGTTGACCATCTATCATGGGTTGAGGTATCTGCCAACAGCGTTTAGCATGCTGTCCTGCTGGATCACTAAATGATGTAAGGGAGGAACAAGCATTGTTATCCTGTGCTACAGAAGGTCTTCTGATTGCTCCCCATAGTACAGTACAATGTTCTTGACTACTGCCAAGCAGCCTGTCTGTATGGGCATCATAGATAAACCATATTTAGTGTGATGGTTTTAGGCTTGATACAAATGAGATTTAGTTAAAGTGTGTACAATGCCCAAAATGTTGAACAATCCATTTAAAATAATTATTAGAGGCTGGAGCGAGTATTTCTACCTCTCATTCTGCTTTATTTTAAAAGAAATTTGCACTGCAGCTTTCAGTCTCCCCGGTTTAAGGAAAAAAAACAAGTGCCAGGAGTCGGGCAGGGAAACTGCAGACCTGACACTTTACAATATTTCTAACAATATACTCTTAGGGATTTTAGGGGAAGGAAAGTTGCTTTTTGGGTTGTTACATACTAAACCTAACAACCTTCTTTACTGTAAGAATTGACTTAGGATTAAAGCGTCACTATTCCCATTAACAAATATGAAAGCACATTAATATTATTAATTATTATTTTTTACATGTTTGATTAAATAAAGCAGAATTTGATTTTACTCACCTGGAGTCCCGGTTCCATCCATCGGTGTGCACGTCCATTTGTATGTTTCTTGGATATCTGGTATGCAGCTAAGGCGACGGGCTTGGGGCTTGTTGCATCCGAGCCACCTTTCGAGCTTGGTGAGTGTGCATACGCTATTCTTTCATTGCTTGCAAGTGACTCCTGTTTTATACAGCCGATTTTGAAAAACTGTCTCTTCAGCGAGGGGTCTGGGACCAGCAGCATTTATATGTGAGTGATACGTAGAAATCGGCCTACATGTTTGGAACAGAATTTCCCTTTACTTACCATTCACCAATTCCATCTAGCTCATTGATGGTATTTGGTTTCAGTGTAACGTTTTCAATGCTCGTTTAGGTGGTTACACAGACACACTCTTGTATCTTTTGGTTTTTAATACGAATGCATCCTAAAAAATAAAAAGGCAAATAGACTTGTTTTTCACTGAAGGTAAAAGAAATAATTCTGCAGCTCTGGATATAAAAAAGGTGCTGGTCGCAGTGAAAATTGTTCAACAAATTGAGGTGATTGTGGCAGTTGCTAAGCAATTCCCTCCTCTAACCATTTCTCTATTCTATACTAAGAATCAGAAATTGGACCTTGAATGCAAGAAGCAGAAACAGGTCAGCATAACATTAGACAAATGGACTGCACAGGGCACCTATATACTCCTGCAGGGTAATGCTCCCCTATTGTAAAGTATTAAAAGCCACCAATGAGTTTCATGGCCATAGAAAGAATAAGGTTGCAGTCCAAGTGGTTTTATATTGATAGATTGTTCCTAATATTGCAGGAAGAGCATTATTTGGCTACAGTACTAAAATACATCATGTTACACAGATAATATGGGTAGGCACCGTTTGTGATATTCGTGATATTCATGCTTTATTCATGCTGTATATATTCTATATACATATATACTAGCAAAATTGTGCCCGTTGGTGCACAATGGAAATTATGTGTGTGTATGTTTTGCTATGTGTGGATATAGTGGATATAGAATCTTTACACAGGTATATTTTAAACTGTTACTCAGACAGTCACCAGCTTCCAGAGGAACCAAATAGGATAATCTTGCAGGTCTGAGAGTAGTCCCAGGCAATCCTGCTACACTGTGTGGTTGAAACTAAACATGCTAGGTTAATACTTATTAGTATTCACCACGGCAAGTGGGGATGGTAACTCATATATTATAACAGAAGCTACCTCACAGCATCATGTTTTTATAATAGCCCTAATGATCTAACGTATAAACAAACATTTTTTATTATTGCCCTAATGATCTAACGTATAAACAAACATTTCTCATTCCCAGTTTACCTAAAGAAATGGATTTATCCTTTATATACCCTTATACAGATCTAATTGAAAAAAAGTTGCTTCAGAGCAATTTTTAATAACTGATAACTGCTTTTTATTTCAGTATTACAGTAAATCCTTCGTATACCTGCCTGGCTTTACCACTAAGCAAAAGGTTATGGACTTGCAAGTGAGCACCATCATCCCAACCATTAATAGTGGCTGCCATTTCAAATTGTTCTAGCCAATCAGTCAACTCCCTAGTTACCCCCTCAAATGGATCAGGTTTAACAATAGGTTTGGCAATTGGGCCTGGTAGAACTACTGAGTCTAATTGGGGAATTTCATCTGCAGTTACAAGGACAGGAGTGTTTAAAACAATACTTTCAGCACTAAGTAGCAGCCTCCATAGCTTAATACAGAGAACAAACATACAAAGAAAACAGGGAAAATAAATGGTATTACCAGCACCGCTGCCACCAATTTGTACCAGACCACTGCTTTATGGAAGGATTATGTGTAGCATGGCATACAGTGGGTTACTCTGGTGGTCTGGCACAAAGCAGACAGTGCACATAAACAGGTTCCCCACATAACATGTGCAGTAATCAGGGGTGTCCCTGTCTGTGGTGCACCACTTTCAATATAGACCAGGCCTGTATATTGTGTGTCCTTGTAAGTTGGTGTACACTTGTCTGTTTTCTCAGAGTTTGTATCCAATAGGGTAACTTGTCTGTCCAATGATCTGTCCTCCCAACAGGTCAACAGGTGGTAACAGGATCTTATACACGGGATCTTGTGTTACAGACAATATCTCTCCAAAGCACACCACAATCCACTTTTACTTTCTCTCCTCCTACCATAGAGAGCAGGGATGTCTTGTCTTTTATTACTCACTGACACCACCTGCAGGCTGGAGGTGGTATATAAGGAGCCTTGGTGTATATGTCCAATACAACACACATTACATCCTGTGTAGCAGACGGAAACTTTTTTTGATTACACTTTCTATAATATGGAGCAGACACAGGGGCTTGGTTTAAGCTGCCATTTGACCATTCCGTGTTGAAATACTTTATATACATTTATTGATGGTCATTTAAATGATAACAGTGAGATAGTACACACTTACATATACACCTTTCCTATATGTAATATCATATACCCCCACCACATTGGTAGCTCCTAAAAACTCAATGCAATCTCCTATGAAGATATAAATATATTTATATAATATAAAGTGCATGAATTGGATTTCACAGTTTAAGTTGCAAAATGGGTGTGAATGATGCATTGATTGTAGTGAAACAGAGATTATACAATGGAAAGTGCTGTGTAGGCACAAAATGATTTCATATAGTGGGAAGGGACACATGCAAAGAAATTAAGGTTTAAATGCAGTCTTTAACTTTCTGTTTTGTAGTAAATATCTAGGATTTTGAAATGGTACATTCAAAATGAACTGCTTTTAGCCTACTCACTAAGAGATGTTCTCTATGTTGTGTCACCTTCTTTGTCATCACAGAAATTGGCAAATTTGACTGGCTAAGGGCGAGTGATTTAGATGTCTACCCCCAAAATAAAATTCCATATTTTCCTTCTCACCCCCAAAACTCAAGTTATAGTTACTCACCCAGATATTTTGCTAAATATCCCTAGAACATTGACAGGTACGTTGAGCCATGTATGAGCTGTATTATATTTTGGGAAATAGTAATTAACTGATTTACAGGTGCACAGCCCAATCTATAATCAGAAGCCAAGTAGAACACTACTTATAGTGGTGCACGTGGGGGAAATATAGCTATATATATAAAAAAAAAACAACAGATGAGGGGACCAGAAAGGTTCCCTCTAAAAGAGACCCCCAAAATAAGGCACTGCTACTAATGGCAATTAAAGTGCTACAGTGTTTATTGGTAACTATGTGCACACAAAGATTAACACAGTCTCATATAAAGAACATCAGACTACCCACCCTCATACCAACATCCCACACCGGTAATACCAACAGTAAAAAAGCACATAAAAATCACAGACAACACTGCCGGGGCGTCCCCGGCTAAAAAAAAGGGAGCTATGGTAGGTAAAAAAGTAAAGATCCCAAAAGCAGTCTAATATCACAGGGCTGGAAAAGGTTAGTGGGACTTAAAATGAAAAGCAAGGACCCGGTGTATACTGTACCGCGATCCCGGAGGGACTACACTCTTCACCCGACCTGCTGGTATTCCAAGGGGGTTCAAGAAGAGCGCTGTCTCTCAAAAATTCCACCAAACGCCACGACCGACATGCCTCCTTATTCAGCTCACAAACGGACTCTGGTATCCACAGTATAGTTCAGCCACACATTAGGATCGCCTACCATATGCTCAGGCACCTGAGGAAGGGGGAGGAGCCCCCCGAAACGTTGTGCATGTTGTGTTGTATGTCTGTTGTATTCAATTAGATCAACTGGACTTGAAGCTTAGTTCTTGAAGACGTTTCGCTAGTCAAACTCTTGCTTTCTGCCTGGAACCATAATTTATGTCCTCTCCTGAATCAGGGAGGGGTGTCCCAAGAGGGTAAGATACCAAACATGATGTATTTACGAGTTTCCCCTTGTGATACCAACATATAAAATACATGTACACATGCGCCTTTTTCCAGAATCAGCTGACATTATTTAGGAAAATATTACATAATTCCTTCCCTTGAATTATTATGAAATATGAATTGAATGGGAAATTTCTTTAGTTTTGTTTCAAGCTCCCTGTGGCTATACCTGTGGCTACCATGCTAGAAAGTCTGGCTTTTGCTGCTGCTGCAGTTAACTTTCACACCTATTGCCTTTTGAACCAGATACCCTGCTGGGTCACATTCTCTGGCTCTTCTAACAAATGGGAAGAGTACTTATCTAAACCCAGAGTTTAACCCTGTAAATTGGAATAGGTAGGAGCTGCCATATTGATAGTGAGATCAATTGAAAATGAATGCTGCCATTATAGATATTATCTATGGGAGTTTAAATGCCACTCACGTTTGTGACAGCTATGCCTTACCTGTTTTTCAATCAATTTCTCTGGAGCCAGGAAAGGAGAAAGATGAACTGAATTAGCATGCATGTACACTATAGTTGTACACAACAAATATAGAGGACCCTACAAATATGTATGGGCCCCCCCCAGAAGTACACTATATGGGGCACACGCACTATTTTACTGCAAAATTGAAAAATTTATTATTCCAACACCATACACAATATACCATATGCAATACATAATTTACTCATAAAATACACACCTAAAAATACAAATACATAATATGGGGCGTCCCCCAAAGCAACAGGTAAAAAGATCAATAGTTCTGAATCCCCCTCTCTGCCATCTCTCCTCTTCGCAGTATCTAAATGTCCCGGATTCCTGTAGAACAAAGTGAATGCTTGCTGGGAATAAATAAATGAAAGTACTCCTATACTCACGTCCCCCGGGTTTACGGCCGTACTGGTCGGGACTTCCCTTATATGCAGCGTTCTCAGTCTACCTCTCCTGCCGTCGGCGTTCCTTGTTCGCGCCCACTCGCTATCTCCTCGTAATCTTCACCCGTCCGTACGGCCTGTCCCGCACAGGGGTCGGTATAGGTATCCTGGCGAGTGTCCGGTCCTAGTTACTGCTACTGGGTCGATCCTTGGGGATGGATTCCACCTGCACCTACGCGCGTTTCTCCCTCACATGGATTCCTTCTCGGGCTTTCTCAGGGTGCTACGTCACTGCTTTTTTTTGATCCTTTTATCCCCACCTCTTAAAGCAACACAATAACCAAATGTGTCTCTATGTGATGAGGCTGCTTTTACAACCTGTTGGTTTTACACAATGTATCCTATGCACCTGGATTTCCAATGATTACTGCAGTCCAAGAGATAGTTATTTGAAACATATAAGGAGCCACGGGACCTTTAATTTAAGTTACAAAAAACAGGCATATGAAAAGTTCGTCATTCCATTCCAAAATGGGGTTACTGTGTTCAAATTGAAAATCCATTTGGTTTCCATTTGTAACATTTTCTTATCTAAATCCCCCCCCCTGTTATCCAGGTGTACAGTTTGAATACCCATAAATTTAACCCTAGGGATTTTGCTCTTATGGGCTTCCACCATATGTTTGGCAATACTGCTGCGCTGTACCTCTCCTTTCCTGATTGCACGAATATGTTCCCCCATCCTTACACACATCTTCCTGCGTGTTTTTCCTATATACTTAAACCCGCACTCACAAGTGGATAGGTATATAACCTGCGATGTCTGGCAGGTTATTAATTCCTTGATTTTATACATATTGCCACTGGGAAATGATATGCTATCTTTCTTATCAGCCATGAATTCACAATAACTACATCTTCCGCATCTCCTATTGCCACTAATAGGAGTGCTATTTAACCAGGTATCCCTGATTTTAGTAGTTTCCACATAATGGCTTTTAGATAGCCTATCCCTAAGATTGCGTGACCTTTTGGCCGTTAGCAAAGGATATTTTCCCACTTTATCCCCTATCTCTGTATCCTCAGCCAACAAATACCAGTGTTTTTGTAAGATCTTTTTAAGTGTGGCCCACTCTTGGTTATACGGGGATATTAGTCTGATTTTCTCAGTTTGCCTGTACAATCCTGTTTTTTTCTTCCCAAACAGTAACTCGTGTTGGGTGGTTTGTTGTGCCCTTTTCCATCCCTTCTGTAAATTACTCTCACTGTACCCTCTTTGTTTCAATCTGGCCCCCAATTCTTTGGCCTGTATTTTAAAAACTTTTTTCATCCGAGCAGTTTCTTCTGATACGAAGAAACTGCCCTACTGGGACCCCCCTGATCGTACTATCTGGGTGGTGACTGCTGGCGTGTAGTAGTGAATTGACCGCCGTAGGCTTACGATAAGTAGATGTTATAAGCCTGTCACCCTCCTTCCTTATCCTCAGGTCTAAGAAAGTGATCTCATGCTCACTCGCTTCATATGTTAATTTAATGTTCCGAATATTATCGTTTAAATTATCAATTAAGGTTCCCAGAACCGTCCTAGGTCCATTCCATAGTACCAGAACATCATCTATGTATCTAATCCACATGAGGATGTGACTATCCACCCCCATATTAGAGATGATTTCTGGGACATCTAGATGTTCCCACAGTCCAAGATGGAGGCAGTCGTATGAGGGCGCGCACGCCGCCCCCATCGCAGTGCCTCTCACTTGCCTGTAGTACTTATTATTGAAAACAAACACGTTGTTTTCTAAAATGAACTTCAAAAGTTTCAGGACAAATCTATTCTGGCGAACCTTATCTTTTCCTGTGGATTCCAGAAAGTGTTGACTGGCAGCCAGGCCTATATCGTGGGGTATTGATGAGTATAGCCCTTCCACATCGAGGGCCACCAACCAAGTGTCCTCCCCCACTCTTATATCATTAAGCCTCCTAAGCACATCAGAGGAGTCTAGGATGAAGGAACTTAGGTTTTTAACAAAAGGTTGTAGCACTGAGTCTACAAAGTGACTAATGTGCTCCGTGGGTCCCCCCAGCCCCGATACAATTGGTCTGCCAGGAGGAAATCGCTGCTTCTTGTGGACCTTCGGGATTGTATAAAAGGTAGGGAGTTTAGCGTTAGAGATATACATATAATCTCTTTCTTCCCTTCCTATCATACCCTCACCCAAAGCTGCAGATAATATTTCCCACAACTCCTTTTGTATTTTCCCAAGAGGGTTCGAAGGGAGCACTTCATATTGATCCTTCTGGGATAATTGTCGTAATACTTCCCATTTATATTGTTCTTTGGACATCACTACAATGTTACCCCCCTTATCTGCAATACGTATAATCAGGTCATCCCTTTTTTCCAAATTTCTAAGCGCTCTAATCTCTGCTTTAGTTAGGTTTCCCTGAATTATACATTTATCTGGAAGGGACTGAACTTCTTGGGTAACCAATTTTAAGAACATGGCTATGTTTGGAGCCATCTGATACGATGGGTACCAGTGTGACTTGTTTTTAAACTTCTTAGGCCAAACATGTACCGTCGGGTCCTGATCCCCGGTCTCCCCATTTAAAAGTGCCTCTAGATCACTTAAGGCTCTCTTATCCAGCTCACTACCCAGGTAAGTGTCCCCTTGATCCTTCTTTCCTTTTCTTAACATAATCTTGGAAAGAATTAGCTTTCGTGTGAATAAGTTAACATCCTTGATAAATTCAAATTTGCTTAATTTGCTTGTAGGTGCAAATGTCAGTCCTCTACTCAGGATGGAAATAGTTGGTGCATCCAAATGTGCATCACTGTAATTTATCACACGCAAGCTATCACTACTTTCGGGGAATATTCCTTCCTGGGATTTGCAGCTTTCCTCCTTTCCCTCAATCTGCGAGGGGAGGTCCTTCCATGTTCTCTTCTTCCTTTTCCCCCTTCTAACCCTTTTCCTCCCTTTTTTCCTAAAGGGGCCCCCTTCTCCTGATTTTCCTCATCTGACGTTAAATCCTGTGACTTTCTCCTCGTCCACTTATACACTTCCCCTCTCCTATATCCTCACTGTCCCTCAGACTTCCGTTTTTTTTCTCATTTTAATTTCTTTTTGCATTTTATTTACTTCATTCTTTAAATTATCATTATACTCTATAAAGATATGTTCCTCCTTGAATTTCTCTAGTTTCAATTTTATCTCTCTGACTCTTTCATCAATCTCCTTCATTACTTTTAGGTCTTCTTCTACAATTAGTGTCATTAATTTAAACGAAAGATCTGATAAGACCTCCTCCCATTTATCCTTAAAACCTTCCCTCTGTGCTAAATTGGAATTAGGTGGGACCCTCATCCTCAATCCTCTGGGGATCATTTTATTTCTGAGATTTCAGATTCAGATTTCAGATTTTATGTGAGGGAGAAACGCGCGTAGGTGCAGGTGGAATCCATCCCCAAGGATCGACCCAGTAGCAGTAACTAGGACCGGACACTCGCCAGGATACCTATACCGACCCCTGTGCGGGACAGGCCGTACTTAGAATGTTTATACACTGGGAGCACCACCTCAAAGGTGTTGCACAACTGCATTAGTCAGTAGTGGTGCAGGTAGGATACCTCGTTGTGTTATGTACACTATAGTTGACCTATAGTTGAACTGAACCTGGAAGCGGTCGGGACCTGTCAGTGTGGCCGCAGTGGAACAAGTGAAAGGTAAATATATTTCTCCTTCGTTTACGGGCTCCTGAGAAATTGATTGAAGAATGGGAGGTAAGGCATAGCTCCTTAACCTTCCGGTCTTCAATCAATACATTAAAGGAATAGTTCACTTTTCAGGTGAACTATTCCTTCAATTCAAATAGAACTTAGTATACACCTGACATTCATTTAAGTGGCTCAGATTGAGATCTGATAAAGTTTGGCAGATCCTATAAGATAATTCTGGCCATATACTGTTTAGATGTTAAAGCCGATTAGAGGTCTTCAGATCAAATGTGTAAATGGCTTTATCATCTTCCTGTCCAGTGGTTCTAACCTGTGACATTCAGATTACACTTTATAATTGGTATTACAGCTGTAACATTGAGCATTGGGAAATCCATTTTAAGGAACATTGAAAGTAAATTACTATTGTATGGGCAAATTTACTATTGGCCTCATACACAAAAAGCTGTTGTCCGCCAATAGGGATTCAAAACATTAAACAATACACGGAATACATTGAAAGTAGTCATCAACAAGAAACAATATGGCTCAACAGTGACTGTACAAAGGTCAGGATGTCCCCAAAAGATTGATATGAAAACATGTCAGGGAGGCCACTAAGAGGCCTACAGCAACATTACAGGAGCTACAGGATTTTTTTTTGGCATGTACCGGACAATTCCTACATGTGACAACCATCACTTTTAATCTTCATGTGTCTGGGCTGTGGGGTAGAGTAGCAAGTAGAAAGTGTTCGTTCACAAAGAAAAAAATCATTCCTTGGGACTGCTTTTCTTCAGCTGGAACTGATTCTGTAGTCAAAGTGCATCCTATATAATAAAATGCAAGTGTGCGTCCCTGTGTCTCTGTGTGTGTGGCTGCAATCTACCTGATTGGCTGCTTCTTTTCCCTTCAGAGCAGAACAGCCAATCGGATCACAAGTTTGCATTAAGGGGCGGGAGCACAGACTACAGATTTCTGGTTGCTCTGGGTGGGTTGATTTCTTAAGTTAACTCTTCACAGTGTGAAAATTCCTGTCCATGCTGCATTACTGGGTCTGACACCAATAAACTGTACACACATCAGGTATGTTCTAAGGTCTCTGGGTGGGGGACAGTGAGGCAGGGGGTAGCTGGTGGGGTGTGTGTTTTGTCCTGGACCAATGATATTAATCATGTGTCTGTGGGGGTTGTGAGAGAGAGGTTGCACTAGACATCAATGTCTGGGTGAGGGTGGGGGGAGTCAGAACTGCTCACTGACATGACACCATGCTAAATTAACCTCCTATTAACCAAAGGTGTCAGGGCTGGCTGTAAAGCAGAGTGAAAGAGGGGGGAGGGCTAAGTCTGGGACAGAGGGGGTGGGACAGAGGGGGTGGGACCTGGGTTGGGGCAGAGGAGGGGCCCTGGGTCTGGGACAGAGAGGGTCTGGGTCTAGGACGAGGGGGGGCTGGGTCTGGGACAGAGAGGGGGTCTGGTTGGGACAGAGGAGGGGGCTGGATGGGACAGAGGGGGGCTGGTCTGGGACAGAGGGGGGCTGGGTTGGGAAGAGGGGGGGCTGGGTCTGGGACAAAGGGGGGGCCCTGGGTTTGGGACAGAGGGGGGAACCTGGGTCTGGGACAAAGTGGGGGACCCTGGGTCTGGGACAAAGTGGGGGACCTGGGTCTGGGACAGGGGGGGCTGGATCTGGGGCAGAGGAGGAGCCCTGGGTCTTTGACAGGAGGGGGGCCTGGGTTGCACAGAGGGGGTGGGACCTGGGTCTGGGACAGTGTGGGGGGCCCGGGTCTGGGGCAGAGGAGGGGGCCTGGGTCTGGACAGAGGGGGGTCTGGGTCTGGCACAGAGGGGGGTCTGGGTCTGGGACAGAGGGGGGGCCTGGGTCTGGGACAGAAGGGGTCTGGGTCTGGGACAGAGGGGGGCCCTAGGTTGGGACAGAGGGGGGCTGGGTCTGGGACAGATAGGGGACCCTGGGTCGGGACAGAGGGGGGACCTGGGTCTGGGACAAAGTGGGGACCCGGGTCTGGGACAGAGGGGGGCCCTGGGTCGGGACAGAGGGGGGGTCTGGGACAGAGGGGGGCCCTGGGTTCGGAGAGAGAGGGGGGGTCTGGGACAGAGGTGGGCCCTGGGTCGGGGACAGAGGGGGGGTCTGGGACAGAGGTGGGCCCTGGTCTGGGACAGAGGGGGGCCCTGGGTCTGGGACAGGGGGGGCCCTGGGTCTGGACAAGGGGGGCCCTGGGTTGGGGCGAGGAGGGGCCTGGACAGAGGGGCCCTGGGTCTGGGACAGAGGGGGGCCCGGGTTGGGACAGAGGGGGCCCGGGTCTGGGACAAGAGGGGGCCCTGGGTCTGGGGCAGAGGAGGGGCTGGGTCTGGGAGCAGAGGAGGGGCCCTGGGTCTGGGACAGATGGGGGACCCTGGGTCTGGGACAGAGAGGGGGGGAATGGGTCTGGGACAGAGAGGGGGGGCACGGGTCTGGGACAGACAGGGGCCGGGTAGGGGCAGAGGGGGGGCCTGGGTCTGGGACAGAGGGGGGACCCTGGGACTGGGACACTAAGAGGGAACTGTGGCCTTGGGACATGGAGGATGGAGGCACTCTGGGCTTCTAGCGCCTGTTATTGTAACAGGCTTAATGTCTAGTGGAATCATAAATAGCTCCAAATATTACTCTATACTGAGAATTCTCTGCCTTTTCTTATCTTTCTCTTATGTTCAATTGACTTAGTACTTTATTTTGCATGTTATAGAACTTCACCCCCACACACAGAAAATGTAGGATGAGATTGATACAAAAAAGCAACAAAGCTTAAAATTGGGAGAGGCTGATAAATGAATTGTTGGTAATGTGCATGTAAAATGCTCTGCATAGACTCTAAATAAGTTTTTTTAAACTCCTGAAATGTGTTCTGGAAATATACAGGGCAATCTGCGGAGAGCCACTGCACTCTTTTTACGTCTTAAAGTCATGCTAACCAATTTACCAACAGTTAGTGTGACTTTAATACAGCTGCAACTATTTAATTTACCAGTTGTGCCTTTTTTTTTTAAACAACTTCTAACACCAGTGTGTGTGTGCAAGTTCATGTCCTAATTTTGGTTTGGGCTTTGGGGTGTAAATAGGTTTGTATGTACACACCCCTTTTATATTTTCAAAACAGGGATATATACAGAAACATTTATCAGAAAGAAGATGCGGTATAGACAGCACTCAATGCAATGTTTTTATTTATGCACATCACAACTCCACACAATACACAATAACCCTCATAATCAAAGAAAATTAGATAAATCGTAATATCGATTAAAGGGCATTTCCACCCCAAAACCAAAGTTTTAATATAATGTAGTTCCTCTGCCCACACTTAAACACTGTATAATTTCTTTAAAAGACAAATCCAAAGCATACTTAGAGCCCTTCATTCACTCCAGGAGCACGCTCCTGACGGCTCCCTGTTTGCAGGAAGTTGGAAACGGGCTGGACCAGCAGACAAGTGTGTGATTGGCTGAGAGGCAGCCAATCACCAACGCGACTGCTGGCAGAAGAGTGCTGCGGTAATGAAGGCATGTAAGTATGATTCAGATTTTAAAAAAAACCCAAACAATGCAGTGTTTGGGTGTGGGCAGGGGGAGCTACACCATGTTAAAAGGATTACACGTTAGAAATATCCATCACTGAGGATGGATCCGGATGGTGGGAGGGACAGGGGAAAGGGCTCCCCTGCGAATGCCAGAGATCCCTCAGAGGACGCATCAGAGGCAGAAACCTCCTACTCCTCAAACAAACTGGCTTTCTTGGACTGCTTGGTAGAAGTTAAGGAAAATGGTAAACTGGAAGTAGAGGTTTACAGAAAACCAACACACACAGATCAGTATTTGATGTTTGACTCCCACCACCCTTTAGATCACAAGCTGGGGGTCATCAGAACCCTGCAACACAGAGCCGAGAACATCCCCACTAGCACAGAGGCGAAGGCTAAAGAAATGAAACATCTCAGAGGAGCCCTTAAAACTTGTGGATATCCAGACTGGGCCTTTGTCAAAAGAAGTAGAAGGAAAGAAAAGAACACGAATACCAACAGTGAAGGGGAAAAGCAAGACAGGAGGAAGAACATGGTCATCCCATATGTAGCAGGGGTCTCCGAGAAATTAAGAAGAATTTTCAAAAAACATCGTATCCCTGTCTGCTTTAAACCGAACAACACACTGAGGCAGCAATTGGTACATCCGAAAGACCCAATACCAAAACACAAGAAAAGCGACATCATATATGCAGTGCAGTGCAGTGAAGAATGCTCTGATTTGTATGTGGGGGAGACCAAACAGCAACTGCATCAACGTATGGCCCAGCACAGAAGAGCCAATTCCTCGGGTCAGGACTCAGCCGTGTATCTGCATCTTAAGGATAAAGGACATACCTTTGAAGATTGTAATGTTAACATACTGGCGAAGGAACGTGACTGGTTCAAGAGAGGTGTTAAGGAGGCCATTTATGTGAAAATAAAGAAACCAAGCCTAAATAGAGGTGGGGGGGTTCGACACCAACTGTCTGCCATGTACAATGCTGTTTTAACACCTTACTCTGGGCGTTCCTATAACACCT
This sequence comes from Hymenochirus boettgeri, assembly GCA_019447015.1. Taxonomy (NCBI): domain Eukaryota; kingdom Metazoa; phylum Chordata; class Amphibia; order Anura; family Pipidae; genus Hymenochirus; species Hymenochirus boettgeri. Next base: position 317,962,051 of record CM033469.1, read on the forward strand.
CTTAGCCACTATCTAATCACACCCTTAACACCTGGCTGTGATATGCTAATTGGGATTTTCCAGGGTACATAATTGCCACAGATTCTTGTACAAGTCATTCTGAATTGAGAAAGCCAGTCGGATGACTAGCGAAACGTCTTCAAGAACTACATTTCAAGTCCAGTTGATCTAATTGAACACAACAGATACTCCTACTCCTCAGTCTAGACTTTGGACAGACACTGCATAAGAACCCTAAGGAGCTGGGATGTAAGGTAAGGATCATTTTAAACTACAAAATGGGGCCAGTAGTGGGTTAAATTATAGTTTTGGGGTGGACATGCCCTTTAAGGCCAGAAGGAGCAAGTGTTTTCAGACGTCTGATCCATCTGACTTCTTTTTGTTTTAATTCTAGGTGTCGATCTCTACCCCTCACAGGCATGGGTATTGACTCCAATACCAGAACACTGGCACTATGGCTAGTTTCTACAAAATGTCTTGGAAAAGGCAGTTGTATATGCTTCAGTGTAATTGATGACTTGTTTTGGGATATCTTAATTTTATTTTTTGTGTTGTTTCTCCTAAATGCAATAACCCACATGGCAAGGAAGTTTCAGGTCCTTAGCCCCTTTTCAAGCTCTAGAGTTGCTTACATCAAAGAAGTTTTTTTTACATATGGGTACATTTAATAAAGGGAACAACAGGAAATTACATCATAAACCCCGTAACCTGCATACAGCACCTCTCACCCTTACATAAATATTTTTAATTGCATATATTATATACATATTTTTAGCTATTTATCTTTGTCCAAACTTTTTTTTCACTTTAGACGATTTCTCCTATTTGCAATAGCCCACATGGGCAGGTAAGAACATAGAAAGCAAAACTGGTGTCACAGGTATAAAACCCCTTGACTCTCAGTTTTTGTCCAGTAGTTGGGTGTATGAACGTATCCCTCACTATAACCTGAGAACATGGCTTCACAGGAAGCCATGTCTGTGGTTTATCTGTTTGTGACCATAAAGCCTATTGTCCTTCTTCATCTGTATGAACAGACAGGGTACTGTCTACATTTTTCTATTGCAGGGTATATGTACTGAAGTATGTACCAATGTTTCCTTATAATATGTGTAACCTTATAGCTCAAAGCTCCAAATTGAGTAATAAAAGGGATTCTTTTGAGTTGTATTTTCTTTGGCTTATCTTGTATTACTCTATCAAGTGCTCTATCTAATAACTTCCTAGGGCATACAAAATGTACAAATTTAACACACATTTGAGCCTTTTGCTTCTCCCATAACTCATCATTACTAACATAACTCTGAACCCTCGTTAGTTTACTAACTGGTATACTTTTTTGATGTGCGATGAATGTAATATATGATTTCTATTAGAGGGTTTAGTATATACATTTGTTTCAAACCATTTTTTTATTCATCGTTACCTTGATATCAAAAAAATGAATTTCTTTTGCACTCATGTAAATAGAAAACTGTATAGACCTATGTTTTAGGTTCAAAGCAGCGTGAAAACAGTGACAGGGTATCAGGGACACCCCGCCAAATCATAAATACATCATCAATGTATTTCCATCAGGAATTGGCCTGGTAGAGATTATCTGAAAAAGACATGTATGTCCTCATACCAAGACGGGGCGATATTGGACCCCATCACGGCCCCAAGCAGCTGCAAATAGTAGCGTCCCTTAAAAACAAAATGATTCTTTGTTAATACAATAGTCATCATATCAACAACATTTTTTGTGGGGTTTCAGTAAAATTGTGTCAAGTAACAGTTTATTTACAGCATTAATCCCCTCATAGTGTGGGATCGAAGTATATAACAATGTCATGTCTAAAGTAGCCACGACAATGTTACCAAATTCTTCTATTGATACACTGGTCAGTTTATTCAAAAAATGTATGGTATCTCATATAAATGATTGTGTCTCTTGTACATAAGGGTTAATCAAGAAACACAACTATTGGTACAAATATAGAACACACCCCGGCCACTATGGGTCACCCGGTGGCCGGAGTGGGTTCTTATGTATCTTAGGCAGCATATATAAATATGTTGTCTTAGGGTGAGGGTCAACTTTCTCCAATCTTCTACATACTACACCTTGTTGTTTATATACAGTTAAAAATTTTGATTATTTTTGCAATCTCTGGTAGCGGATCTCTTTCCATTTGACAGTACACTTGTAAATCATTGATCTATAGCGCAATATTCAAAATCCATTTAGACACCAACTGATTTTGAATATTGGGCTATAGACCATGTGTCCTGCCAACTTATTGGATACACTATTTGAACACGCTACACCCCAATGGACTTGAATGAAACCTATTCACTAAGATGTTTCTTAGATGAGAGATAATGCTGGTATTATACTGCTGATGTTTAATCAATCCCAGCACTGGAATGATGATGTCATGAAGGGGGTGGGATGTTGGATATTTAAATGATTGCACATGTGGGTTTGAATTGTTTGGCTTGATAAATGTCCAAGACCAAGACCGAAACGTTGCCTGTATATATATCATATATTTTGGGCAGATGCCATATTGGTAAGTGTCGCTACTTACCTGCCGAGAGAAAATCTTGCAAGGTGTTACTGCATGGAACCTGAAAGGTAAGGTGTGCTTTCCTTTTACATATTTATTATATTGCATCCCTCGCATGATGGAAACGGAGCAGGCTCTGCTTCTTCAGTGTAAAGCCCACACTAACCTGATGTTACATAGTTTAGTGCGGGTTTTAAACTTAATTTGTATGTTAACGGACTTCCTTGCATCTTCCTATTAGTATGTTCTACATAATACAAAAGAAAAGATAATAAACTTGATATAACCATTTGATACATGCCGGACATGCACTGAATACTAAATGTATTAAAATTTACTGGTGTGCACATGGAATTGAAAATGTTAAACATGTTACTGAAGAAGTGTTATCATGTCCCAAGCCACAGCGTGGAAAATCTGTTCTGAGAAACACTGTGATACACATCTTGCTGCAAATCAAAGAGGAAAGATGAGAAATTTCACAGGGAAAATAGGCAATTTCATGGACTGTGAGACAAAGATCTTAACTCTTTTAGCATCATGCTTAAACTATGCTTCCTGCAGCCAAAGTCTGTAACATGGCAAGGTAACCTTGTGTATACACCATCATGGACCCTCAATTAAAGGTGACAGGAGTCTGAAAAGGGCCAAAACCGACACAATTAGGCAACAATTTGCATATTTAATAGGTGTCATTTTTCTTAATCATTGGCTGAGAAATTTGAAAGTCAGCCAGATTGCTATCAAATCAGATATATTATTCAAGTAATCTGTTAATTAATATTCATTCCTTTAATTAAATCAGACCCAATTTTAGGATAATTTAACACACTGTAAGTTTTTCTGTCAACACTGTTTATTCTGATATATTTTTTTAATCATGGTACAATCATGTTCTATGTAATCTGGTTAATATGACAGGTAAGGTAAGATTCAAATAGATAGCTTGGATTATACATTCAAGATTTCTTCACTCAATTTGATGAGGTAGATTTGGGACCAGTTCTAGAAAAGGGAAGAAAGGACCTTACATTATCGAACTTTGGTTATTTGGGTTTGAATTGTAGGCTTCTAGCAGGAATTATATCTCAAGCAAAGGTTCCCGAGATAAAGACACTGATGCCATATTATAATTTCAGCTGGCATTTGTACAGGAATCACTCCCTCATTCTGGGACTTATGGGAAGGCATAGTCTACAAGATCTGAGTCTTTCCATTGGCCAGTCCTGGAGCCAGGTAGCAACGTGCTATTTCAACAATTTTGGCTGAATATCAGACATTAATATTTAATCAAAATTGTTAATCACAGATGTCTGGGGAATAGTTCTGGACAAAGACATGGTAGACCTAGGCCACAAGGGTTTAGGTCCTCATCCTGGGTACTTTTAAGGGGAGGGGAACATTGGAGGCGTATAATTGGCAACCCAGGGTTGATGACCTAATGTTTTTGGTGCTACTGTAACTTTGGTTATAGCAAATGTAGTGACATGGTTGGTGCATGAGTTTAAGTCTTTCATTCCCCTTTAAACCACAACAATTTAGCCTTGGACAGTGAACCCCAGTGAAAGAATCATAAACTGTGTGAATTTCATTGATTGTTAAAGTTACATATGAGAAAGCATTGTTTGCTGGGTCTGCTCCTTCTTATATTTCTTCTCTTGTGTCCCCATATGTCCCTGCTTGTGCCCTCCGCTCATCACAGAACGATCTCTTATACAGACCCCCACTCACACTGCCTCCTCTCGCCTTAAACCTTTTTTCTCTTGTGGCTCCCATCCTCTAGAATACTATTCCCCTCTCTCTACGTCAAGAAACCTCAATAAACAAGTTTAAATCTAACCTCTCATCCTATCCCTCTGAGCACAGCACAGCATAGGACTGTTGACACTGCACCAGTTATTACCTTAGCACTTCCACCCTTTCCTATGTACATCTGTATGTTACCCACCTAAGTAGATTGTAAGCTCTAAGGGGCAGGTTTTAAGCACTTGTATATTTAGTGATGCTCATACTTATTTATATATTTATGCATTTATTTACTGTCCCCCATGTATGACTTTTTGTATTCTATATTGTACAGCATTGTGTCCCCTAGTGGCACTATATAAATAAACATATACATACATACAAGCAGCTACAGTAGGGCTTCTTCTAATGTGTAGGGATATTCGTTTTGATCAGTCTTTGACTAAAGGTTTGTACACATTGGCGATGCTTGGCAGATCAATGAACAACTCCTGACCAAACATACACACATAGGCAATTATCGCCTGCACTACAGTTCATCCCAGATCACAGTTTTGAGTTAGACCAGGATGCATACAACTGATCTGGGTTACAGCAAAAGTGTGATGCCCTCTTTTTCCTATTCTACACAAAAACACAATAGACCTAGTAACAATCTGCAAATCCAGCACTGTTACTGTGACTCACATGTCCCATGGTACAGAGGAAGTTCCAAATAGAAACAAGAATGGAGGAGCACGCTCTCTCTGTTATTCAGTGTTTTAGTAAAACAACAAACTTACAACGTTTCGGGACACACAGTCCCTTCTTCAGGTATAACCAGTGCCACACATGCTCAACATTTAAACCCTGAAATCCCACCTACAAATCATGTGACCAAGTGAATGGCAGACCTGGGTCCAAAATGAGGCTACCCTGGTCCATACATATATAATATATTAAAGAGCATAGTCAAACAAATTCCTTTAAACTGCATAACATTAAAGTGCATATCTAATATATATATTAAAATCAATAGCCTAACCACATTACATTTCATATTGCCATATACTTAATGTCCATCATGCTTAAAAATATGGACTATATTACAGAGGAAGTTCCTCATTGACACTTGTAAGGACTACTTGGCTCTGGCTGTAAATATGATCCTACTTAAAACATTCACAGTTACTAAACCAAACAGATGGCAAAAGCTTAGATTAAAGCCTGGGAATGGCAAGAAATAAAACCCTAACGGAATTGTTGTTCAGTTATTTTAACTGAAATCTAACACTTTAATCAGTAGAGTGGATTCAGAAGCATTGTACATTAGACCTTAATCTTATTCATGATTAAGAAAGCTCTATGGGATTCTTGATAGAGCATGGTTTACTAACAAACTAAATTCACAGCAATGAAAGTAAAATGTTTAAATAAAGGAAAAATATTTTTAAAAAGCTAATTTTGGGAGGATGATAAGGGTTTATTACATCAACAGAGTAGCATGGGTTCAGCCTCACTGGGAACTCTATGGTAATACAGTGCAGTCAGAGTAATTACATAAAAACATCACTACGCCACAAACATTCATGTTTACTTTCTCAGTTCTTTTTCCCATATGCAAAAAGCTAGTGGCAGCAATGTGTGTATTTTTTACATACATGAGAACAGCTTTGACACAAAAGTGTGCATGCAGAGCTTCTTGGTGAGAAAGTACTTATTTATTATAGGACATAACATGCCTGTCATGTGCCCTATTTACCTGCATTTTAGTCTCACTGGCACATGTTCATCTTATTTAGTGAGGGCTAGGTGTGCGTGTCTGAGTGCTTTTTGAACTCCGGTCATGCATCTGGTTCGCATTGCCGATGCAATGCTACGGCACAGTTTCCACTATGTGCGCAGCGGTCCTTTCTGTTATTGGTTTGTGTGTGCACGGCATTTCGTGTGGATCAAATGCGTGCCGATAACATAGAAATGACCCAGAATGCAGATCACATGGAATATCATAAATCCTGCATGTGCTGCTGTGTGTGATAGTGGGACCTAGTCCTGACTGTTATGCTTCTCCCACATGCTAATCATGTTACAGTCCAGTACAATAAAGGAAGTTTGGAATCCTCACAAGGGAGCATGCGACTGAGGTCAGAAGGCATTGGCCAGAATGTGCACATGCGCACTAGGCTACTTAAAGGGCATGTCCACCCTCAAATCTAAAATTTGCCCAAGTTCTGGCCCATATGCATAGTTTTAAAAAATCCTTACCTCTACAATCCTGCTCCTTTTGGTTCTCCTGTAGTTTATATCCAAAGTCCAAGAAACTTAAGAGTAGTGGCAGTCTTCCTGTCCAATGGTCTCTGCCTTCTGTGTTGCCTCTGCGAGGGATGCTGACATGTGCAGGGGATCCCTTTCGCCCCCCTCCATCCCTCCGGATCTCATCTGCCACCCCTTTCTCCTAGCTTAAAAGGCTTTTAATATAATTATGCTAAGGGTTGCCCACCCTCAACCGTCATAATAATACTAAAAAAGCCTTTCAGATATTTACTTACAGCCCCTCAATCCCGTGCCTATCTTCTTAGCCGGCAGCCGCAATCACAGATGTGGCTCCCGGTCCGGCCTCTCTCTGCTGTTTCCTGTTAGCAGAGAGGGAAGAAGAGAGTTGCGGGACCGAAGGGGCTGTAAGTATCGGAAAGTTTTTTTTAGTGTTATTATGGCGGTTGGGGGTGGGCAACCCTAAAGATCATTATATTAAAAGTTATTTTTTCAAGTGGACATGCCCTTTGAAGTGCTTAATGTGTACTCGAAAGCAAGCAATATTTGGCTTTGACAGATAATCAATCCAAATAAACATATAGGCAAATGTCATTTACTGAATTTAATGCTTTTAACCAAAGTGGTATGTTTCACTCTATTACTGTTTTTAACAAGGATGCATTCAGATTATGGACAAGATTTGGTTTAGTTTTGCTTTAAGAAATGCAAACAATAATAACAGTAATATAATATTTTAGTCACTATCCTTTAATATGTATCGGAGTGCTATTCACACTCATCCATCAATGTTCTTCTCCAAGTGCCTCTTAGACAACAGAGCCACTGCTGCATAACAATACACTTCAGTCAGGATAGAGTCCAGGGCACACGGTATTTGTAACAAAACATATTTTATTCATCGTTTCAATGCTGTACACAGCAACTTCATCAGGAGTTTTTTTGGGGGGGAAAAAATAATAATTAAAAATATTTTTTTTACCATTGCTTTTCCTTTAAAAGCATCTAAACTATTTGTTTCATAATACGACTATAACAAAGCTGATATAATTTAAGAGTGAGAGATCTCCCTTTATCTTGTTTATTGTGCTAGAACTTATTACCACTGAAAAACATCTAGCAATATACGCTGGGCAATAAATCATATTTTGAGTGAAAAGGATATAAACAAATACTATACCAGATTAATTATAAACGCACCCAAAAAAAAGCAACCAAATATGTGAGAATGTTTGGAAAGTGCCGTACATAAATCATAACAAGAGACATTTACACAAAACCCCTTTTTCAGAAACCCTTTTAATGTGCTGATTACAGTTTCCCACTAAAAGTGGATTCTCGCTGTTTCGGACGCTTTTTAAAAGTGGAAAAAAAGCATAATGAAAACACTTTCCATTTCTCTCAGGTTTTAATTATATTTGAAGCGCTAAGAAACAAACAATAGGCTTCTTGTTTTGCCTTTATTGCGTCTCTGATTCATTTCTTACTGTATGTAAAGCTGTTTACAGCTGTGTCTTTAGGAACCATCTACTCCTTGAGAATTCTCAAAACACGGTAAAGATAAATTAAACCAGTTTCCAATGATCCCGTTAGATCCAATGATCCCGAAGAGTTACTTTTCTAACACTGTAGAGATGGACGAAACTGTCAAGTTTCGTTCCGTTTTCAGATTTACGGATCTCGGGAAATTCCCGAAAATCCGAAAACGGAACATACTTTCAGGACTTCAGAGCCCACTTTCGATAATTATAGAACATTCAAGGCTATTTTTGAAAAAAGACGTCCGTTATAAAGTAGCAAAATGGCGCACACTGGTAATATGAAAGCTCCGCTGGATGTAAGATAAAAACAAATTTTCTTTATTAACACATATGCAAGTTCACCAGCATGGACACCTTATGCGTTTCGAGAACTCACCTATAAATAGTCCTGTTCTGTTCTCACCTGCAGCCTATGAGTTAGAGCCACTGAAGGTGTCCATGCTGGTGAACTTGCATATGTGTTAATAAAGAAAATTGGTTTTATCTTACATCCAGTGGAGCTTTCATATTACCAGTGTGCTCTGTTTTGCTACTTTATAACGGACGTCTGATACAAGAACCGAGCGAAGGGTTCGGGACAGGCTGCTTTGCAGCAGTGAGTACTGTGTATTCTTTTAAGCAGTGGTGATTTCTGCTGTGTAAAGTGGAAACGAAGGGTCCGGGGTTATGTTACACCCGGACCATCCAGTGTGAAAAGTAAGAAGGCTTATGCGAGTAGCCCCGTATTTAGGCATAATCATTCAGGCTGCTTATTCTTTGTGTGTGTATTTTCGAAAAAAGCCTTGAATGTTCGATAATCCTTGAAAATACGATCGGAAACTAATTTTGAATTTATAAAATTATTTTCTATAATTATCGAATGTTCTATAATTATAGAAAATAGACTTTGAAGTCTAGAAATCCGAATTATCTGTCCGATTTCAGATGGAACATTCCGATTTTGGAACCGAGGGATTCAGTGTCGGATCTGGATCGAAGACTGACCCGCCTCCCATCTCTAAACTGAAGGTACATTGGATGTTACTATAGTTAGCTACAATGCCAAACCATAATGGAAACTCCTATCATACCTACTGAAAATTTCTTTTCCTGGCCATTCCCTCAGGCAGCACTAATGGGTTAACTTCCCCTATCAGCTGGACAGTTTAAATAGCTCCCCCTCCCCTCTTACCAGTAGTCATGTTTACAAGCCTAAGCACATGGGGGGGGGGACTTGCTGCCTGAAGGAATGGCCAGGAAAAGAAACTCTTGGTAAGTATGATAGGAGTTTCCATTTTCCTGGCCATTCTCAGGCAGCACTAATGGGTTAGTACCCAAGCAATACTAATGGGGAAGAAAAATAAATTGCTGAGAAAAAAAATATTTAATTTCGGTGCTCTGGCCACTGTCTGTAACACCTTGTAGCCAAAAGACGCCTGGGCGACAATCCTCAAAACTAATTTATAATGTTTTAGAAATGTGGACGAGGAGGGCCAATTTGCAGCTCTGCATAATTCGTCTGTCGTTACCTCTTCTTCTGCCGCCCAAGATGCTGCTTGCCCTCGAGTGGAGTGTGCACGAATTCTCTGAGGAGGTGCCATATCTTGGACCATATATGCATATGTCTAGGGAATGCTAGCCATTCTGCCTTAATCATAGCCTCTATCTCTTCATGAATTGGAAAACAAATTCTCTTCTTCTTATGAAATAATGTAGAGGTAGATGGTTGTTCTTCTTGTTGAATAACCAAAGTCTCTCTGACTGCTTTTATAAGGGTGTCAATCTGTTTTGGTTCAAGCATAGATTCTTCTTGCTCATCCTCATCAGCAGAGGCTGAAACATTAGAGTCTTCTCTTCCTTTCATTTCATGCTGTTCCACTGAAATAGAAGGGCCCAGTTGTGGTGCAGCGTCCTTAAACCCCTGAGAAAAAGCCCAGGTAATCCAGCGGAGGATATCCATCTGCTCCTCGGGTGGTGTGGGCTTCTTGGCTTTAGGTCTCTCTGATGTAGTAGAGCGAATATCTTCTAACATCTCCTCTATACAATATTTGCACCAACGTCTTCCTACTATAGCCTGATTATCACATCCTCTGCAGACAAGTCTTTCATCCGACTTCACTCTCTTCTTTGAGCTACACCAAGACCGACAACTCTGGCTTAAAAGAATAAAATACACATAAGAATCCTCCTTAATGACAGTTCCCAGTAACTTGCTGAAAATCCACTCACCACCTCCCCTCTGACATGTGCTCCATGGCAGCCGGCAAAAACAGCTAGGAAAAGGATCCCGATCTGCAAAAGTGCTGTACAGGTGTCTCACTAGGCAAAACAGTGAGAAACTGCAGAGATTTTGAATTTGTGCAGGTGCGCACGTGACGTGATGACGTCATCAAGCTGCGACCCGGTAAGTGGATGCATAGCCGGTTGCAGGTGTATTCTGGCTTAAAGGAGCACTCAGACCGCTACAATAGACCAGACCTCGGCCCAAGGAGGTAGGGGACTGGAAGGCCTGAGGCTCAGGACTGGGGGATAACTTCTCCTTCCAGCTTAAGGTGGCCATACACCAGCACGATATTACTTACCCGACCGAAAGCAGTGATAACCTGCCTTCTACCTACCTCACTAATACAGCACTTTATGGTGGAGACTTTTTTATTAGATTGGGACATGATTAATTGATTTAAATTATTTAATTTGGTTTGAACTATAAAAGTTTATTTTGTATAAATATTACCTGAATTTATTGTTCTAGGGATGCAGTGCTTACCATTTAATAGAATTTATCTGTGCTCAAGTGAATAGACAGGGAGAGTGATTCTGATTCCCCTACCCCTTGAAGTAGTCGAGTAAGTGGGGTAGAGTAATTCTGGTGGTTTGGTACTGGTCTTTTAAACAGCATCATGCTTTTTTTTTACTGCATACAAGCTGGGGAGGAGTGTTTGTCTGGGGCTCATTTTGCAGCTGCAATGCTGGGATGGTGCTGGACAAATGTTTGCACCGTGTGCCATTTAATGCACCTATGACAAGCCTGACCATCAGACATGAGGTCCTGATCCTTAATAAACTGCACTATACAAAACCTAAGGAACTTACAGGGAAATTAACTGCTGGCTACTAAGCTAAACACTAATCATTAAGGGCACGGCCACACTGCAACGCAAATGCATGCAATTTCATGTGCGATTTCATTGCGTTTGCGCATGCATTTTTTCATTAACTATTGAAAAATGCATGTGATTGTGATTTAAAATGCTGAACGCAAATCACAATCGCAAACGCAACGCACCCGAAAACGTGCATTTTTGGTGTATTGCCGCGTTTTCAATGATATGAAAAAAACGCAAGTGCAAACGCAAAAAAAGCGCAGCAGTGTTGCCTAGCCCTGAATCTGCTTCCAGCAAGAAATCTAGTACTTACTTACAAGCTCCTCGATCCACCCCCACAGCCAATCACTGACTGCCATTCCCGGAGAAATCTCCACTGCGGCTGCTCGGCAACACAAAAAGAAGACAGCAGCTGCAGTGGAGAGACAGGAAGCAGCGGTGGATCGTGGAGCTTGAACGTATAAAATCTTTTGCTGGAAGCAGATTTAATGATTGGAAACAAAACGAATTCCAGGTTTTGGAGGCTATTGCACAAAATACTAATTTTTGCCCAGAGGGGTGGACAGTCCCTTTAATAGTGGCCTCAAAAAACACCTGGAAAATATTACGTGTGTGAAAACACGGAGCTTGTGTGAAACAGGAGTCAAACTGGCCTATGGGAGAAAAATATAATAATATAATAAAAGGCCAACTGTTCATCCATGAGTCCGTGTGTGTGTGACTGTGCGCTGTGCGCATGTGCGAGCGCAAACTCGCACATGGTTCAGTTCGTAATGGACGGTGCCAACATGGGAAGTTTGTGGGGTTCTGCACATGGCCAGAACAATCAGTTTGGTAAAGTTGGAAGTTAATAATTGAGTTATGTTATAAAGGTTAAGAAGTTATTTGTTGAAAATTTGTTAATAAATGCTGCAGCCTGATTTTACCACCAAAATATAGTGTCTGCATGTTTGTTATTATTGGGTTAGGTGACCCCATGAAATGTAAAGCTGCGAAAACCCCAGATATGAATATTAGCTCAGGGATAGAGATCTGTCATTGTTTACCTGGGATGCCCTGAAGCTGCTTCGTGATGAAGAGGAGAAGGACCAGAAGGTTGAGGTGGATAAGGAGCAGAGAGAACAGTAACACGGCTCTGTAAGGACTAGTGTCTGTGCCAGGTTATAAGAAGGAAGGAGTGCTGGGGTCTAGCTGGTCATGTCTCATCCTGACAGGCTGTGAGGGTAGTGACTATTAGCAGTGGATGGATGGAGCTGTAACTCTTATCCCTGCCATGTCTGCTGTTATAGTGGGACTCTCAGTGTAGGGGCTGCCATCCTGATCATACTGCTCAGGCACCTCAAGCTGCCTTCACACGGCCTACTCTTATCCAGCAGGCCCCAGCAGTGACTGGCAGTAAGTATACTGGTAAGTATATCCAATCCAATGGTTCCATTTAGAGAGGCGAATAATTCGCTCTCTTGTTTTCTAACACGGAGCCTTGTGTAAAGTTCATATAGTTAATATTCATTTAGTTAATGTTACTGGGCTTGCAGCTGATTCTATTTATACATTGGTTACCATGGCAGCCTGATGTCAATGGCAAATGGGGAGGGTTACATTGCAGTTCAACTACTACTCCAGCTTGAAGTCAACTTAGAGATCAATAGACAAGGTGTCACAATGAATAGCTAAAATCCAGAAATAGAAGCCGAGCATAAGTGCTTGATTAAACTAGTATGAAGAACAGTTTTAATTGCGCCTTCTTTTCAATTACTAAGCAAACTAAAAATAGTCTTTTCTAGGAATATACAGGGTAATGCACAGAGAGCCACTATTGGCTCCCCCATACAATTGCCCTGGTGATGCTACATTCCCATAGTGCCTGTCTGTGCATTCACAACTGGACTTGAAGTTTAGTTCTTGAAGACGTTTCGCTAGTCATCCGACTGGCTTTCTCAGAAGCCAGTCGGATGACTAGCGAAACGTCTTCAAGGACTAAACATCAAGTACGGTTGATCTAATTGAATACAATAGATATACCATGACCTGGATGAATGAGAACCTTCACAAACATTCCAAAGTTTCACCATTGTGGGAATGCCATTGGCTGGCTTTAAAAAGTCCCATAAAGGTAAGGCTCTATGGGAATAAAGCATCACTTGCGCTGCTTGCATGGTTAACTTCCACGTTAACCACACAGGTGCCACAATGATGGAGTTTAAGTCACACTAACCGATATAACATTGGTTAGCGTGTCTTATAAAGGGCAAGTCCAGCCCCAAAATGAAAACTTACATACAGGTAAATCACCCCCCAAAACCCTAAACGATAATAGTTTGAAATCTGAAATATATAAGTCTAACCTGAAATCCTGCACAATGTCCTGTTTCCCCTGTTTCTGCTTCCTGGTTCTTCCAGTTAGCAACTGTCAGTTATGGATTTGACAGTTCACATCACAGCCAATGACTGAATGTTAATCCCCTGTCTGCCTCTTCTGAGCATGCTCAGGCTCAGTACAGGTTTCTAAATTGCTCAGTTTCAATAAGTCATCCAGAAGCATAGCAGGCATACAGTAAAAGATTCATAGAACAATCTATGATAAATCAACATATTTTAAAGATGTCATTCCTTCTAAAAGATGTTATTAGGAGGGTTGAGTTGTCCTTTAACTCCATTTTCAGCTACTGCGCCTCATGGTGCATCTGGCTGATGGACTGTTAAAGAATCTAAAACTATACATGTAAAACATTTTGGAATTAGAGGGGCGGTGGCAATTCTTAAACAACTAATTCCATTTAAATGAAATGCATGTAAACATACCCATTGGATTGTACATGGATAAATTCACAAAGAGTTTCCTAATACTTTAGCATTTCCAGGGTTTAGGTGGATAAATAAACAGTGTTACTGTATAAAGAAAACACAAGTTAATGCCAACACACCTCCTTCACTTTACTGCTGAAGCCTAGCAGTCTTTTGATCTGCCTCTGTGAACTAGAAAGTTGGCTGCTTGCCTTATTTGAGATTACCATGTAGCAAACATTTTGATTCTGCTGTTGAAAATTCACTGCTGGTTTTAAATGGCTTTAAGCTCACTATTGCCTTTAGAAAATGTTTTATGGTGTCCCTGACAACTGTCCTGCTGGCCAATTACACGCTAATATTTTGGGTCATATTGGTGTGTGTATGATCCCCAAACAACTGATAACAGATGCTTTTGTGCTATGGGAATGATCATTTGGTCTATAACCACATTTGGAAATATTCAACACATGTACCGAAAGCAGGTAACGCTCTCTATTGCCTCCACTAGGCAATGCACTGAGCCAATAACGGCTCTCAGTGCAAAGCGAATGGGGTTTACTCATTCCGAAACTTTAGCTATCTGCTGGTTTTAAAGTTTCTGTCTTAGCTATGTACAATCAGCTTGCGGAGGTTGCACTACACAACAGCTGCAAGTTATGTCTTAAAGTCACGTTAACCCTTGGTACATGGGTTAACGTGACTTTAAGATGGAAAAAGACAATAACTGCGGTATAAGTACTATATTATCAAACCTGCTGGCTTTCCTTCAAGGCTGTAGGCTCTCCGTAAAACAGATGAAGAAAAACTAGAGAGCATGAGCACCTAGCAAACTTGCAGGGAGATTCAACAAAAGTTCTTATCATTAAAAATGGTGCTAATTTTGCCCCAACCAATCAGATCTTATTTAACATCTGAAAGCTAACATCTGATTGGTTGGGGCAAAATTAGCACCATTTTAAAACGATAAGAACTTTTATTGAATAACCCCCAAGAACTTTTATTAAATAACCCTGTTGGTTATCTCAAACATGTAATAGAACTGTTCCAACACAGTAAAGGCAGGTGCATTCAATGCTGCCATTCTTAATTACCTATCCCCTTGATTTTAAGATACATTTAGAAATTAACTGTAAATTTCATTGTCTTTAATGTGACCAATATTAACTGATCAGTCAGAATGTGGAAGCTTTGGGTATGGTATCAATATGGACCCTTCTCTGAATGGTCAGTCATCTCTGCTGCATTAATTATACAGAACTTAGATCTATACTAGAGTAAGAAAGAAATGTGTTTTTCCCGCAGATTCACTTAAGCTGTGATTGATGATGACAGCATACAAAGTACAAATGTTTCACACTATTCTTTTCTGTAATTTCTGTAGCTATATTTGTATAACACTGTACTACAACCATTAATTTTAGTAGTTTTCTACAGTAAAACCAATTAAAAATGATAAATTATAAGTGAGTGATGCTGTGGGAGAAGCTTGAATTAACACCCCATGCAAAGTCCTGGAGCCCGTCTTGTTTACCATTAGTTGCACAGATTTACATTTTTTGTTAGTAATTGACATGTAAATCAAACAGGGTCTCCATTAATCAATGATCAATACATCTGGCAAGGATTCTTTCTCCTGGTTGGAGCACCTTTTGGTATGCTGCACAGCTATCACTTAATAGTTCCAACTACTATCAAGTCGAAGAGATGAAACAAAGTCTAATTGTTGTTTTAGTTAAATATTTCCAGGTGGACGTGACCAAAACACGATATGATATGCTGGCTAAAGCTAGGTACACACAGTATAGATTTCTGAAAGATGACAGACAGGATCTGCAAGATCCTGAACATCATAGGGAGAACCCTCGGGACTGTGTGTTTCCATCAGCCGCGCTAGACTCCTCTATAGGGAGTCTAGCGCGACCGATGGAAATTCTTGGTCTTTCCCGAACGAGCGTTTGGCTGATAGTACATAGCCCAGTGTGTAGATTAAAATCAATCTGATCCTATATACTACCCATTCTGAAGGGGAGATGAAAGATATCTGCTTTCTTTGTATAAACTATTATTACAAGACCCTCCAGATAGCAAACCTCGATTTATGGTCAAATGGGAGGTTAGAATAGGTTCCCCTGTTTCCTCTGCGCAATGGGGGGGAAAAATCTTAAAATGAAAGGAGAAATCATATAAATTGTTTCATGACACCTTTGTTTCTTCACAAAATAGCGACTATACTTTTATTAATGCACATCTGTGCAGCCGCCGGATTTGCAATAGTCACAGACTAGAAGGGCTCTTGTCAACTTATCAGCTATGTCAGGAACATGTGATGTTATGTAACAATCTACCTAGTTAGGATTTCTAAAGAGAAAAAAGTAAAAAGGTGTTGTCAAAAGTCTTATAGGGCATGTCCACTGAAAAAAAACCTTTGCTCTAAAATGTATATAACCCTCCCAAACCCCACTTTCACAATATTCACAGCTTCCAAAAATGCTCCTGAACTTGCTCACCTGACCTGGTCCCTCTCCACTCCCTCCCGGTCCCTCTCTATGCTGCTTCTGGTGCTGACAGCTGCTCCACTTCCTGGTTGCAGCTGTCATTTAAGGTACGATGTGATGTCCTGCCCAATCGCCTGACAGCCGCGACCAGGAAGTAAAGCAGCTGTGGGTGCAGAAGTCCCCTGCTCCTGTTTTTCCCAAAACAAGTTCAAAACTGGAGCAGGGGGCAGCACCTAAACGGGACCGGGTCAGTTAAGAAAGTTCAGGAGCATTTTTGAAGGCTAGGAATATCACGAAAGTGGGGCTTGGGGTGGTAATATACATTTTAGAGTAAAGGTTTTTTGAGTGAACTTGCCCTTTAATGGATATATTCATATATATTGGACAAAAAAAATCTGTCTGATCATTGATGCTGCCTCAATTCGTGTTTCGCAAAACCCACAACAGCATCAGTTTGTAGGAAAGTGTTACCCTTTTTAAAGTTATAATATCTTAGTATCTCAGTAGGAAGAATTAAATAAAAATGTGCTTAGTGGTGAATTTTAGTTCTCTTTAAAATCAGGGAGATTATTATAAGCCTAAAACCTATTTTAAAGTCTAAAATGCTATTAAAAGGCTAAAACCCATGCAACCCAATGAAATATCAGGATATTGTGGATTTTAGGCCACACTATATACAATAAATACAATTCCCCATCAGTTTCATTTTACGCTACCTTGTAGCACGAAACTTAACGGGGGATTGTATGGCAATCTAAAAGAAATGCAAAGCCACACATCTTACATTTCCACTAACCCAAGATGCGATATGGTAATCACATATTTTATTGCATTGTGGAATCTTGTAAAAGTAAGAATTGTGCTTTTGCAATATTGGATATCCTGGTATATGTTAGCAGGGAAATTTAATACAAGTTCTTATTTTAAAAAATGGTGCTAATTTTGCCCCAACCAATCATATTTTAGCTTTCAAATGTTAAATAAGATCTGATTGGTTGGGGCAAAATTTGCAACATTTTTAATGATAAGAACTTTTATTGAATCTCCCTGTAAGTGTCTGGATTAGTACCAGATTTCTTAGGTATCACCATTTGGAAGTCAATAATACTGAGATTTAGGGTCAATTTAGTTAGAATGTGTAAAAACTGACAAAGAACTACTGTACCTGTAAGTTATGCTGTCCATAAAGAGACCAAAGCCTAATTCATATTCGTCTGTGAGTAACTGCGCAGTGGGGGTATAGTTCAATATAGTAGAGGTTCACTCATTCATAAGATGAATTTTATTTGCAACCACATTTATGTACAATGTACAACAAGAAATTTTGTGTACAGCTAGAGCACCCAGTCACATGGCCTAGAAGTGCTGTTAGAAAGAGTAATGCTCCCAAAGCCCCCCCCCCCCCCCCCCACGAAAGCTCAGAGAGCCTTCATGCACGCACAATTGACAATATTTCTCTGGGAATACCCTGCAGACATTGGTTATGACATTGTCCATCATGATCATGACTGCGAAGTCTACATAAAAGAGCTAGGTGCTGCAGTGCACGTGCGATTTATGTTGCATATTGCAGCAAGCTTTCCATTGGAATACATCTGAAATACGCAACATCAAGCGCATACACTCACCGACAGACCTTCCACATTCTTTATAGGAAAGATCGGCCAGGTCAGCATACACATCCTGACTACCAGTGAAGGGAGCTGATGCTATCTGGTACAATGCTGACAACAGTGGTTTGTTGATATTGTGGAGGATTGTTTTTGCTACATAACCTTGCAGATAAAATTCAAATCCTGTTGGATCTGATGGGTAATCCCTATATCAGTAATGTGGGTACATTGTAATGTAAAGTAGGTACACAATGGTGTTTTATTAATCTGTTGTCATTTCTGTTGATATACCTATAAATTTTTCTTTCTCTATTTCCTATTTTGTAGGTGCTTGATTAATTGTTTAATGTTTTTTTTTTTTTTTTTAAATGTAAAGTTCTAATAATAGATGGACAGTCTTTTAATAAGTTCAGTGACATGTACACCATGTTTGGGTAGTTTATTAATTGTTTTTATCTGCTGATTTTTAAACTGTTTGCTAAATGTGCTTTATACTTTTGTTCCACATAAATAAAAACAATGGGGCTGATGCCGTACGAGAGGGTTCTGAAATAAGTCACTGAAATCCTCAAAGACAATGTGCTGAACCAACAGTTCCCTACTTTATGACATCAGATGTAAAGAAAGAATTGTCAAAGACATGTCGCAAGCAAATTAGATGGTATCTTAATTAGCAGTGCGATAGGTTTGTTGTTAACTTATCACACTGCTAATTAAGATACCATCTAAATTGCAGCAATGACATATTTGCCAGAGAGATAGGAGAAAATATGGACAAACACATAGAAAGTGATAAAAACTGTACAGCCATAATATATGTCCAAAGAACAAATTCATGTTGTTGCGTAGTTACATCCAGTTTGAATATATAGATTTCTATTTTGTCACTGTAAGCAATAAATGAGGCAGAACAAAGTCTCTGATAGCAATGGCACACACAAAAAAGAGAATTCCTATAAATGAAGGGGAACCTTGACAGTATATTAAATACATATTTCATCTACCCAGTGGGTTGATATGTTTTTTTATTTCGAATCACTATTTTATTCACACAAATTGTTTTCATCCTCTACATCTCTTTTATTTACACACTCGAGTCATTTAGAATTTTAAGGGGGCCGCAAAACAGCCAAATCAGTGTTTAAGTACACTACACAGTATATTATTGGGTGAGCATGGGTTTAACACTGATTGTGAGCTGCCTGCACTATTTTCCACTATTTTTGGAAATAGTGTGGCGTGGCCTTTTCCATATAGGCTACCATGTAGCGCAAAGCTTAATGCCTATGTAATAGAAGCGCAAACCGGCACATCTTACCTGACCATGATCCCGTGATGCAGTAATTCTTGCAAAGGGATTTACTGCATCATGGCATCTCAGGAAGGTAAGGTGCACCAAATTCCTTATAACATAATTATGTTTATAATACAAAAAGGCCTTACAAAAAGTCACAATATTCTTAATTAACCTCCAGAAAAAGTGCAAATTTTGTAAACTTGCAAAACTTTTATTCACCCATTTGTGAAAAACCTCTAGGGCAACTTTCAGGTAGAGCTCCACCCTTTATCAAGCCTAAAGAGGATTCAATCAATTACTTAAAGGAACACTAAGTTCGGGGGACCTGGAACTTACCTTACAGCGATCCACTCGCAGCCGCTTCTTCACTGACAGACGCTCTGTCCCAACCGCACGCCCTATCTTAGGCGCATGCGCGCCAATACAAAAGATAGGACGCGCGATCGGGAGAGAACAGCTGTTCAGTGAAGAAGCGGCTGCAAGTGGAGCGGAGCGAAGGTAAGTTCCAGGTCCCCGAGTGTAATATTATTCACAGGGAGGTGAGAATAAGGTTCTCACCTCCCTGTGAATAATACAAACGAATGGCATATAGTTATATTTTGGGGTTTAGGGTAATTTACAGTCCCTTTAACAATGTGATTATCAAATGTTAAAATGTCAGTTTTATACATAATATTGATAAAGTGACTAGAGTTGTTACAATATTGCACTTCCCAAGGAAAAGTGCTAAGTGACTTTATATTAAGTGCAATATATATAATAAGGTGCCAAGTACCATACATAATTGTTTATAAATAATACATTTAAAACAACAAACAACAAAACATATGCTTGATAAAGTACTTAGGGGCCACACTTCAAATAGGGCACTGTTCCATAAGGCAATAATGATATCAGATAGCATAAGGAGGTGCACCAACTGTGATATACCAAATCAAGAGAACACATAAGAAACACAGACACGGTTAATACGGGCAACTCTCTTTTATAAAGACACTTGGAAAGTGATTGCATTAAAACTCCATTTTATTAACATGTGGAGAGTCACAGCCAGACCAAAAGTATCCCCTCCCCCTATCATAAATATTGGGGAAAAAACACAATTAAAAACACAACCCCTTAACTCCCATGTGAAACACCCATAAGAGAGGTGCCTAAACCTAGTATGACAATATACCGATATATTGTACTATATAACTATCTACACAATCATAAAGTCAAAGTAACATTATAAACAGAAATACACAGTCAATATAGATCATATGTGGTGGCAAAAAGGATAAAAATACAGGGTTACCAAAAGTGACCTTAGTACTGATAAAGTACTTACAGGGAGATTCAATAAAAGTTCTTGTCGTTTAAAATGGTGCTAATTTTGCACCAACCAATCAGATCTTATTTAACATTTGAAAGCTAACATCTGATTGGGGCAAAATTAGCACCATTTTAAACGATAAGAACTTTTATTGAATCTCCCTGTTAGAGTATTCCACCTTAAGGTGGCCATACACCAGCACGATATTACTTACCCGACCGACTGCTCACGCGACGTTCCTGCGATCCTGCCGGAACCACCTCTCCCGATCTTATATACGACCGACGTTCCTGCGAAGGATCGCAGGAACGTCGCGTGAACGGTCGGTCGGGTAAGTAATATCGTGCCTTTGTATGGCCACCTTTACTGCATTCCTTTTGATTCAATACTTTGTGTTCTTCTATTTGCCCATAGTTATAATCTTTCTTGATTTTCAAACCTTTTAAAAGGTAAGTATGACATGGTGAGTATAAAGATGTAGGTATAAGAAACACATCATTATTTATAAATTACAGATCATTTTCACAAATATCCTATTGATTTGTTCTTTATTAATTTTTTTTTAACTGCAAATGTCTAGGTTAGTAAAATGACCAAAGCTGGGTACATACAGTAATGATAATAAGCCAGTCCTGTTGGCCAGGTCGGACTGTATAACCAGATTAACGGTGGCCCTCTAGGGAGTACAGATCCTGAGCCCTCTCATTTTATGCTCTGTGTTTTGAAATAACAAAAGCTTCTAAAATGTACCAGATGGCCTTTGTCTTAATTCACATTGCATGTTCAGGGAAACAATATGGGGTTTATCTCCAAGTACCACCTGTTAGAGGGAATATCTGGGCCTTATCTTTGTTCTACTAAACACTGTTATTGGCAATTACAATTGCATTATTCAATTTATACTGTTGTGTTTTTGCAAACAGTTGTTATTCTTGGCTTTGTGTTGTGTAACTTATAAAATCACTGATTAATACCAGCTACTGTCTTTTTTACTGTCAGTTAAAACACAGCAATTTAGGGAGAGGTGATATATAACTGTGACAATTACTTTCAGCTAGGAGAATTCCTTCTGGCATTTGAGAGCAGAACCTTGCATGTACCACTCTTATGTTTCCCCATCAGGATGCTGCTGTGGGTTTTAGTCTGGAGTTTTCTTGCTCCCCACATCCATTCAGATTCTGCTCCTTGCTCAAACTATCAAGTACCTTTCAACAATTCCTGCTATGAACTTGTAAGACTTGAGCGAACATTCCATAGTGCTCAGAGCTGGTGTGAAAGAGGCGGGGGGCACTTGGTTTTCATTGACCACCAGGAGACACAGGATTTTTTAGAAACATACCTGCCAGAGGATCAAGATTGGTGGATTGGACTTATTTACAACTCCCAATCTGGTAATGATTCCATTGAAGGTAAGATGCAAATTCTGAAATATATTAAAATATACTTATATTCACAAATAAATAATGAAGGAAGATCAGGGAGCCAACGATTTTGAATGCAGGTAAGTGGACGGGAGCACTGTTGTAGACGTGAAGTTTGCCCCATTTCCCTGTTGGCTGGAACATTCTAGATGTATACTAATATTCATTTTATGTCTGCCAGCTCCACTTGCAACATTGCAGCGCATACCCTGCAAGCTCCACCTATAACACTGCAGGGCACACCCAGCCAGCAACACCTGGAGCTCAGACCAGGTGTGAATTCTATGTGATTCCCATTTATCATTATAGTCGTGGTTATCACACTTGGTTATCTGTAATAAGGTAAAGGCAGTTCAGAAACTGTTGGCAAATGCACCTTTGTTCTTTGCTTTATCATATAAACCCAGTGCATTGCAGTAACAGGATAAGAAGATTTTCTAGCCATTTAAACATAAAGCTTAATAAAAATTGGAATCATATTTGCATGTAGGACATCTGCCATAATGTGTGTATGTCTGTGTATGTTTGTGGCTGGCATTAACCTTGTGAATTTTTTTTTACAATGGTCCAGTCTTTTAGAAATATTAAACTTGTTTGCACAGGATCCATAACCTGGTTGGACACATCCAATGTGACCTTCACATACTGGGGCAGTGGGGATCATCCTCAGGTTCAGGGGAATTGTGGCTACATGAAGAAGGGGAGCCGTTATCGCTGGAGCACTGACAGCTGCAGTCAGGAATTGTTTTTTATCTGTCAGTTTGGTAGGTAACAAACAGAACTGCCTAAGAATCTGTTTACATATTCATTCATTGGGTATTTTTAGTACGTTTTTTTACTTTAATTCTCTTTTTTTTCAATTTAGAATTTGGACATACAATAGCCTGTGATAACCAAAATGCCACAGTGCAGTGCGGCTCAGGAGAAGTGATCCAAATTACTGACAGCTTCTATGGCCGCAAAAGCCCCTACTTCTGTAATCAGGAGAATCTCTCACAGAGCACAAGTGATTGTAGCTGGTCTAATGTAAAAGACCTAGTGGCAGGTAACTGATGGCTGCTTCCCTTTAATCCTTTATTATAATCCAGTTATGTGGTGTACCAGCTATATATATTGTTATCCATTTATATACATAACAGAGGGATCACCAATAACAGATAGTCCCCTAATAACAGTGGGTGCCCTCAACTTATAAATGCCCTTGGTTAAATTTAGAAGTTAGAATTATTGATGACTTGATGTCATATTAGCTAGATATGGTTATAATGTAGGTCACACTGTGCTACCTGGAGCCATCTCGTCAAGTGTAGAGTTTAAGTGATTTATAGTTCAGCCGCATCTGGTGCTTGGCAGGACATATTGATATATAGACTTTTTGTTTAAGCTCAGTCTTTTATCCTTCAAAGCAGTGGCACAGCTTTTTGAAAATTGGTTGCTAAGGCCCTAAACTGGTAATTCTGTCACTTTGTGTGATCTGTGGGTTGCAATTTCTTTATCTTAATATGAGAACATATTTAGGATTTGGCTTGGGACTATTTTTTTTTTGCTGAAAATCTTAAAATGAACAATGTAATTTGTATTTCCCCTTTCTTTAATAAAGCTCAATGCCACGGACTACAGGCCTGTCAGATTACCACAGACTCTGCTTTATTTGGAAGCCCCTGCCCAAAATCTGGCAGTTATTTATCTATTGATTACAGCTGTAGAGAAGGTAAGTTCCTTATCATGGGCAATTACTAAAATAATCAAATGGTAATCATAATGGGGCCCTCTACCCTGCTTTGTTTACAGCAGTTGTCTAGTGGGCCCCCTAGCAGGGTCTGCTCCCTAGTAGCTCTGCCTCTAGCATGAGGTTCCCCTTTCCTTTTTCATACTATACACCACTGGTACTCAAACTTTTTCAGACTGTGTCACACAGGGCAATTTAACATTTTCTCAGGGCAGATCTGTGTTCTTAATGTTGGATGTAAAGTTGTAATTACCCATATTTAATGCACTTTACAGCATAAATTGTATTCATATTGATGTGTTGCACTACATTCACACACAAAACTGCAAGTTATATTGATAAAAATATCTCCATTACCAAAATTCTAAGGCACACCTCTGACTCTTTAAAGTCACACCAGTGTGCCCCGGCACCCCCTTTGAGAAACCCTGGTATACACAATATCTCCCCTTTCAAATACCCCAGAAGAAATGACATAGTCCTGAAAGGAATATTATATCCAGCTATGTACTCATGTACATCTTCAAGAAACATTGCATTTACAGTAGATGTGTGTTTGCATGCGTATTTCACCAGATGCTATTCCACCTGTCAATACCAGGAGAAACTGCCCGGGTGCATTCATGCTAAATAACAACATACCCATATATTATGCTTGTGTTTTTGTAGGTTTACAGATTGAGTTACCAGATATGTGTCTTGTGGATGAAAATATTACACTTACCTTGAACTGGCTTCTTTCACCTTTCACTGGTAATCTCTCCTGTATAATTAGTGTTGGAGATGGATATTCAATTGATCCCTATCAGCCCTTAAAGTAAGTTTCATGGAAACATAAAATTAACAATAAATATAAAACTTAACTGCAAAGAGTTCTTGTAATAAAAAAATGCCAAAATCTTTCAGAGTTTATTGGTCAGCAAGTTGGAGGGAATCCATTCTTGACAAATTACCCTTTTAAGCCTTGTACACACATTTTGGTGTTGAAATATCTTTTGGGGTGGTTGCCGTGATGGAGCTCAGTTGCCCGTTTGTCCGTATTGGATGAACGGACGATCGTGCCTGTTGGTAAATCAAGGGAAATTGTATGGTTCCCTATGGGACCGCATTATCGGTCACGCGCACTGTCGGCCGTGGCTACTGTTGTCGCGACTGAAAGTCTTTTTTTTCCTGGCTGAACTCGCTAGTAGCGAACGTTCTGTCTGGAAAAAAAACTCTGCTGGTGTGTACCCAGCCTTAGGCTGCGACTGTTGACGTTACAACCAATTACTGCTGTTTCCCCTGTTGCCTACTTTGCACAAGCAGAGGAGGCAACAGGGAGATAAAGGGAGGAGGCAGATACCTTATCAATAAATATCTAGTTACAATTGCATTTAACAAACTGGTTAAAATAGCAGTTGGGGTTGCGGGCAGATTACTGACAAGTCACCAGTTTTTTGTTGTAAGGGTCGAGATGCCCTTTAAGACATGAATGTGTCAGAACAGGTAATTTTGACCTGAAAACTCTGGTAACATCTATAAACATGTTGTAGTAGGTTTAGAGCAATGGTTCTCAAACTTTTTCAGACCGTGGCACACTTTGTGGCACATGTGACTTTTAAACATTTTCTGGGGGCACATCTGTGTTCTTATAGTTGGGCGCAAAGTTGTAATTACCCATATTTTATGCATTTTTCAGTGTAAATTGTATTCATATCGATGTATTGTAAATACACAAAGTATTTTCTGATTATTTTGTTTTTAAAGCATTTTTATTATTACAGTTTTTTGGTACTGAGGGATTTCAAATGTTTAAACTTTGGTGCCATTAAATTCTTATTACTTCTTCTGCAGGTTTTTAAAACCTTTACAAACTTACTGCTTTTGAGCTAGGACTCTCATATAAAACCCTCATATAAAAAACTATTAATTATTTTTATTTTCATTCACTTTTATAGCAAAGTATGCAGTGTTAACTTCTCAACTTTGACTACATTTTACAGCACATCTAGCTCTATAACTCATAGCTTCACTATACCCGGAGAATTTACTGTGTTTGTAGAATGCTCAACTAGCGAATGGCATGTAACTGCTCAGAAAGCCATCATTGTCGAGGAGCGATCTGCTCTCTTAAATATTACAGGATGTTCAAGCAAGTATGGATCCAACCACGAGGTCTGTAGCACTGATTATGGAGAGACTATGTGGATTCAGGTAGAGATAAACACAGGTTAGTAATTTTTTTAAAATGTAGCATACATAAATGCAGAGATTCTTCCTGACTAGTCTAAGGCGAACAACTAACTCCAGACTTGTCTAAGGCGAACAATTAACTCCAGACTTGGGGGGGGGGTTTCCAAAAGGCATTGTTAAGTGATCTATTGGTAGATAATGGCCTTTGTTTGCCCTCCCTGGGTGATCTCTTGATCGCAGACCCCCTCCCTGCGTGATCTCTTGATCAAAGACCCCTCCCCGCGTGATCTCTTGATCACAGACCCCTCCCTGAGTGATCTCTTGATCACAGACCCCTCCCTGAGTGATCTCTTGATCACAGACCCCTCCCTGCATTGCTGTTCCCATGTTCCCAGATCGCTGCCTGAGGAGGAATAATCAGTCCTAAAAAAGGCTCTTTCAAATTTAATTTGAGATTAAAAATCCATTGTGCAGGGCCTGGTGTGAATTGATAAAACAAATGTTCTGCATATTAAACAGTGGTATACAAATCCAATACAAAATGAATCAGAAACATTGAATGGGCTGTTTTTCACATGTCCACGTTATTCATGGAGGTGCACATATGCACCAGTTTTAGTGACCTTTCAATCCAGAAGTTTAATACTATTTGCAATTAGAGATGGACTAGAACTCGAACCTGAATTCGAACGAATTCGGACTTCTCAAACAAAATTTTCGATATTTTGCGCCCTTAGCTAAATATTGAATGTTCGACCGTTCGAATGTGCAAGTAAAATGCCTATTATACCTATATGCGAGCATCGTATCCGCGAGTAAAGGGTCCATTAAAACCTATACGCGAGCATCGAATCCGCGAGTAAAATGTCCATGGTATCTAGGCACGAACGCGAGCATCGAATCCACGAGTAAAGGGTCCATTAAAACCTATACGCGAGCATCGAATCCGCGAGTAAATGTCCATGGTATCTAGGCACGAACGCGAGCTTCGAATCCGTGAGTAAAGTGTCCATTAAAACATATACGCGAGCATCGAATCCGCGAGTAAAATGTCCATGGTATCTAGGCACGAACATTGAATCTACGAGTAAAGTGTGCATTAAAGCCTATACGGGAGCATTGAATCCGCGAGTAAAATGTACATGGTACCTAGGCGCGAACAAGCTCGAAAATAGTGCGGGTGAGAGTAAAATTGATTTTTCGAATGTCCTGGATGTTCCCCAGACCATTTCCCAGGTCCCACAGCCATTTACATTAAGTTACCATTGATATTTTAATTGTATTTCATTAGAACTTTTCAAACTATTTGACTCCCATTGACTTAATGGGTCCGTTTTCAAACTTTCGAACTTTCCATATAGTTTGAAAGTTCGGCCATCTCTATTTGCAATCAGAACTCCAACAAACAGATTTTAAGATTAAAATAGTAAAGAATAACAGGAATCACCTATGTATAATCACTTGAAAAAGCAAATGTCATTTCTTTTATACAATTTACTTTAAAAATAATAAAAGGAATTTGTATAGGATGTTTAGGTAATTTGTGTGTACCAAAGCCCTAAAAGTAAAATAATTGCTGAATAATGACTTTCTATGGCTTATTGCATGGATGTTAAAGGGGAACTGTGGTCTCCATACAAGTGTCCATTATTAAAAAGAGCACATTCCTGCCTTTAAAATTACTCCAGGATCATGTTTCTTGCTACAGTTTTTGCTGCTAGTACTGTGATCAGTGACATCACCACTGCTCTGCCCCCAGTCCTAGGGCTAAGCATGCCATGCTGGGACAGAGCATTATCAGCTAAACATAAACCCCAATCCGAACTTCTAGCCACAAGCCTAAAAACATTTTCCCCCTCTTCCTAAGGTGCCATGTGTAGAGGAAATGACAGAAAATGGTTGCAGGTCTGTAACTAGCTTAGGAAAAAAAATCAATTTTTGGGGGGGCTGGGGCTTCTTACACAGCACATCATGTGACTGCCACAGATTCAGACTGTCAGGACAGCCAAAAAAGTGTTAATTTACACACCTATTACTTAAGATCCAGATAAGATAGAGACATGTCATCCTAGGTTTCTTTTAAAGGGCATGTCCACTCTGTGTCAGCCAATGACTGTGGCGGCTGCCGGCCCCTGCTGCTTGCTTCCGTGCACAGAAAAGGCACGGGAGACAAAACAGAAGGCTGCAGAGGGAACAAGTGATGGTAAGTTATATACAGAGGCCGATTTCAACATTTAGCGAGGTCTAGGTTTTGGGGGGTCTTCTGTTAACAGAGAAATTTTTGTTACCCTTTTATTTTTTTTTTCTTTATAAAAGAAGAAACATGTGACTTTTAAAGCTAAGATTTTACAATATTAAGTATATGTCATGATGTAATTCAGTTTATCCATGGAATTATTTGGTTTTCTTGCAGGTGGGGAAGTGAATTACTCTTTGTTATTTAACAACATAACTTTGAGGCAGTTTAGAGTAACCAGTGAAGGTGCGCCTCACAATCTAACACTTGACAACGCAGCTCAACAACTTCTTGGACCAGGAGTTCACATATTACAGATTATGGCTTACAGCAATAGAACTACATCCATCAGGACTAGCAACGTCACTGTTCATCTGGTTGAACCCATTTCAGGCTTGTGGGCTGATCTATCCACCTCCATTTTGGAAGTGGGAACAAAACTACAGATCAATGTGTCCATTTCTTATGGAGCACCAGTGAACTTTAAGTTTGAGCTCATAGGCTTTAATGAAACATTCACCCACTTAAAAGAGAATTCATTAGGACTGCCAACAACATATACGATACCAGTTGAATTAGAAGGTAATATCACAATCATGTAAAACCTATAAATATCAAATAAAGTATATATATTGACAGCCATTTATAAACTATAGGTGCATAATTGAAACATTTTGGGAGAGGTTTAATTATGCCTGGTATTCTTGTAAGTTCTATATTGAATAAGATACATTTGTTATCTTTGATTGGTTGTACGGTCCTTCTCCATGTTTTTGCTTTATCATTAATCCGCACTCACTGCACTTCAAGTGCTTCCAAATCCCGGGTGGTGCTGGTCCCTGGTCGCCAATTTGTCTGAAGTATATACGTTTTTATACGTTTTTGAAATTAGAGACCGCATTTCACACCTTTAATAAATGAAGGCTCCTTTTCTATTTTATTGGAACAAACAGTGTAACGTTTTGGGAGATGCAACCACCCTTTGTCGGACCTTTTCCATGTTTGGCTGACCTTTCTATAAGGCATAAGCCCCACTTATAATGTTGTACCTTGTTTTGCAATCCAAACTTATTTTCAATCTGCATTGCCAATGCATTTCACTAGAATTGGCCCCACCATAGTTTGAGCATGGACGTTACCAGGATACTGTCATCTTGTACCCATATCTCTTTTTGTACAATTTAATACAGTGTTACTTTCTTAGAGAAAGAGTGCCACCTTTGTGATGGATTTGAATGCATTTTTATGCATTATTTGTGTGAATTATGTATTGAGATAAATTGATAAATGAAAAGAAAAAAAAAGAAAATACTGTAACCATATTATAGTGACAATTATACTTCTTATGCACAAAATGCCTTTTTTCTGGCTCCTCCTACAGCCAATGTCACTGATTATTCTCCCATTTCTGACATTGAAAATCATATGATAATAAAGATATTATTTAAATATGAAAGCTAACATCTGATTGGCTAGGGCAAAATTAGCACCGTATTTAAAGATAAGAACTTTTATTGAATAACCCTGTATCAACCTTTTGAATTAACAGTGATGAAAATATAAACCATTCAGATAAAATATTACTCATGAAGGACTCTTGCACTGATTCTGGTCTTTATTTAGAATCCTAGCCTTAAAGTAAAATTGGTGGTTTACTAGAAAGGATGGACAGACAAACATACTCGCACCAGACAAAATCAACCTCCATGCAAACCAAAAAGGGAATGAATCATTGATCCATGTTCCATTTCAATCTGTGCTGCTTTAATCTGCATCATACACCATAAAGGAATATTAAAATCTAATGACAGTATGTTTAAATAAATGATCCTATATGGTTTAATGCCTGAAAGAGACATACCTGTTTGGTGGTGAAAATACACATTATGAAAAGGAAACATTATCTGTATATAAAAGGTTTTAACCAGAGAACCATTTTACAACTGTTGATATCTTTGTCTCTTTTAGGAACATATCTGGTCAAGGTTGTAGCTTATAACTCTTTCTCCAACATGAGTTTGATTATTGGAAACGTCACAGTTCTAAACAGCATCTCTAACAACACAGGTAATAAATGAGTTGTCTCTCTTTAATCCCCTACAATAGACTGGACTAGATTGTACAACAGTAAAATTAAAGAACAACTGCACTGTAAAAAAAACTACCAGGTTAAAAAAGTAATACCCTATATACTCAAGTATAAGTCGAGGTACCTATTTTTACCTGAAAAATTAGTAAAAACTGATTGACTCGAGTATAAGTCGAGGGTAGACATTATCACCACTACTGCCTTCTGATTCTGTGTTGTTTTTAGGCTTTAGTTGCCCTTTAAATGGACAGCAGAATTCCCATACATGAATCCCATACAGTAATAGCCAAATCCAGTACCAGTATCCCCCAATTCCTTGGCACTCCAGATGTTTGGAAACTACAACTCCCAGCATGCTGTTGCTGGGAGTTTTAGTTTCTAAACATGTGGAGTGGCAAGGTTCAGTAAACTTTTAATTAAGCTTACCATCATTTACAATTCTCCTGAACCCCATATTGTAAAGGGCCCTCTGACCCCAATAGTTAAAAATGTCACCTGAGACTTGTAGTTTCAAGCTTTCATTTGCACTGTACTAGCAGCTGTTTTTTGCCCCAAACTGAGGAGACCCATCAGATTTCCAGATTCCAGATGAGCATTGACAGTGATGAGTGAGTCCAGCAGCCAGACTACAGGAAGCAGGATGTGTAAAGGCAGATCAGCTCCTGTAAATTTCTTTTAGGACTTGACCCGAGTATAAGTCGAGGTTAGGTTTTCAGGCTAATTTTAAAGCCTGAAAAATTCGACTTATACTCGAGTATATATGGTAAATAAAATATCCTGCCATGTGTTGAAAAGGGCCACTGTCAATATAAATTTATTAACATGGAGAATCACCCAGCTATCAGCTGGCATTAAATACTTATGTGCTCATAGCCATGCAGCCTCTGTCTCTTCCAATACGCATGGCCACTGCAAAAATTTCACTAACTGATCGTAATTCGCAACACTAACCCCTTAAAAGTGTGTAACGGTTCATCAGTGCACCACATTTACCCTGTATGTATGGAGACATTTGCTCTTGTTCTAATATGTCTTCTGTCTACAGTTCATTTTATTGGAGGAAAAACATCAAATGATCTAGAACTGTAACCTCAGTAAATTAAAGGTTCCTGTAGTATTCTCTATGCCAGAGAGATATCTAGACCCATTTATAGCCTTAAAAAGCCTTAAACAGAATACTGACAGTATTTGTTGGCATTAAAACAGACCTACATAAGTCTCACAATTCCCATCCATGCCACAAAAATGTTCTGATACTGCAGCACACACTAAACCCTTATGGCAATAACAGCTCTCGGTACATCACACTAATACTGCAGCGCTGTATCCCTTATTGTCAATGAAAAAAATACATCTTTAGAATGGTTTTTAATATATCTTATTCAGTGCATTACCAGTCTACAGTTGGTCATCTGATTATTTGCCCAGCTTCTGTAGTGCTCTAAAATCGGCACTGCAACATTGAATAAATAAATCTCTCAGAACGATAAATTTACATACTGAATACTTGGTATTAATAGTTTTTTTATAGGTATAAAAACAACACAATTTTTAATGTGCGTGCTGAATATTTTGTTGATAGACCAAATGTAACTCTTATATACTGTTTTTAGAGAACAAAGACAATACAGAAAGAAATGAAACCACAAAGGTAAGTGCTGGTTTGGGAATTAACTAACAGTAGGTAGACTCACGTACTAATCATATTAATTATGCGTGGTTACTGCACATGCCCACTAGATGCAGAGTTTAGTAGGAAGTTTCTGATTTGGAAGGTGGTACAGTCCAGAAGTGCTTGAGGAAACCTACACAAGTGCAGGGAGAACATTCAAACTAATTGCAGATGTAATTGGGGTGGATTATGAACATGGTATTCCCGTTTTGTGTATGTATGTGATTCAACCAAACAATTGGGCTAACATAAATATTTTGCAGCACTAGTACCTTTATGACTGTGGGGACTGTGGGGATTATGGGGTGATAGTCTAGCAGCTGTTCTAAAATAATTCTGTTGATTAAGTATGTTCAGGTTTAAAAGGAATAAGGCTACATTTCTAGAAATCAGAACTCCTATCTTGCAAATGTGTCTCCTATGTGCAAAGGGACTGGTAGAGATGTACAAAACTTGTAAAATCTGTACAAAAAATTCTAAAATACGAAAATCTGCAAGCGGACCAATTAAAGTCAAGTCTGCAAAATTCTGCCTGCATTACAGTATAAATAGCAACGGTAATTTTTAATGGCTGAGGGGCCTGGGAAATGGTCAAAGGAATGCGTATCAATGCCCAAAATATTTAAAAAAAAACATATTTCAGTACCAGAAACTTTCTGGTACTTTCTGGCTTCCTATTTTGGCATTCTATAATATTTTTGAGATTTCTCGTAATTTTGAAATTTTCCGGATTTCCATCTCTAGTGACTAGTAGTACTTCTGTATATCCTTTACAAATGTTGGAGAAAGTTTGTTGCCTTAATTTGTTGCCCAAAAAAGTAAACAGCAAAAGAAGTCTAAAGTTGCTGTGCATGTGTATAGCTGATTGCCCCAAGAAAGATAAAGACCCCAGTAGATAACTTTAGGTACATTTTGAAGGAGAGATCTTCTGAACAGGAGTGTAACTGCAGGATTACCTTGTCATTGTTGGCTGGGCCCCTTCTCTCTGGTCCACAATCAGCTGCTTTTAAACAAGGAAGGAAAACATACACACGATCAGCTGTTTAAAAGACTGGACCCTAACTTCCGGTTTGGTTCCAGTCTTTTAAACATTTGATTGTGCATATGTTTCCTTCATACGCACAATGAGCTGTTTAAAAACAGCTGATATCGGAGGTTTTGGCAGAGGTTTTCTTTACATTTAGAAATAAAGCATTGTGCAAATAGCATAATAATTTTTAGCTTAGGTTGCTTTAGGTCTCATTTATCATTTAAAGGGCAACTACACTATTTATGATATTATATCCATGTAAAGTACAATATTATGCAAATAAGGAATATGTTCCTCTGTATATAATGCAAATGTGGAGAAATAGTGGTGAAGCCAGGAGATTGCAATCAGGAACTGCATTTGCAAATTTTCATGACACTAGTTTAAATAAAGGTAATCTAGACAAAGTATAAATGCCCTTTAAGTAAGGTGGAATATGCATGGGGTGGCAACAATCATTAAACTCTGATAGTGTGTTCTCCTAGAATTAAATGTTCTGTTTTCAACTGTTGAAATAATTTAAGAAATATTTAATCTGTAGGTTATTGTGAAGAGAATACAGGCTCTTCGAATAGAACCAGCAAGGTATTTGAATCCCTTCAACAACGTTACTCTTCGCTGGTCAGACAGCATTTACACCAATATTAGCTGGACTTGTGGTAGGTTCCTGATTACCACTGTCTTGATTAAATTTACCTGTGTCACAAACATAATCAGCCCTTATTATATAGAATTATTATATTATGGGTTGCAGGCATAACAAGCCAGAGTAACACTCTCTTGGTTAAGATCACCTGTGTCGCAGGTTGTAATCAAGCTTGATTACTGCTCTCTTGATAAAATTCACCTAACCTAGGTAACAGGCATGTATTGTTTTCTTTCTTGATTAGATACATGTGATCAGGGAGTACTATGAGTTAGACAGTGTCTCTCTGATACATAAACACACACACAATTTCAAAACAACAGTCCTTAAATCAAAATAGCACAACAATAAGAACTGAAGTGCAAAGCTTATTTAAGCTTATTCATCACAATACACATTTTATTTTGTAAGTTTTAAAACTTATACCAAAGACACAGGCATTAATAGAGCACTGTGCGATAGAGATGTCCGAACTTCACAAAATCCGGTCCGCTCGAGGATCCGCTAATTTTCGGAAAAATTCAAAAATTCGAAAATCCGCGAGCGGACCCGTTAAAATTTAAAATACCCTTGAAATATGGAGATTTTTCGGATTTTCGAAGATTTTCGAAATTACGAGTTTTCACGTATTTTTGGGAATTTTCGAAATTACAAGTTTTCATGTATTTTCGAAAATACAAGTAATCCTCGTAATTTCGAATATTTTCAAAAATACGTATGTAAGGAATTAAGAGAAATCCTTGTATTTTCGAAAATTTTCGAAAATACATGTTTTCCCGTATTTTCGGGAAATACGAAAAATCCGCGAATCGGAAGGCGGAAAATCTGGAAAAATCCACCGTTCGCGAACGGGATAAATCCGCGGTGGATCCGGGTTCGGATCCGCGAACCGGCCATCCCTACTGTGCGACCATGATGTGTTGCCTTAAAAAATGTGGACATTTAAGCCAAATTCAAACATCCTTTATAGTTTTGACTGATTAACTAGAAGCAGACCTAATGCAGAGCCTATGGATATACCTACCAACTTTTACAGGGAGAGGGGGACAAGGGCAAGGCCTGATCACATCCCATTCTGTTTAGCCAATGTAGCAGCAAGTCCTGCATCACCCAAGCTCCGTCCTTTTAGAAGCAAAGCATGTTAAGCCATGACAATGGGATATGTTCCTAAATATGGGACTGTCTGGCAAAAATGGCTGATTGGGAGCAATTTGAAAGTTAAATTTAGAGTTGCTAGATTGTTGGTGTATACCTCTTTTAAAAATTCTGAACTCACAATAGTTTTTTTTTAACAATGGTAAAATTTCAGACCAAAGGAAAGTAGATAATAATTAAAATAATGGGTAAAACTGTAACTGAAGTGATAGATGACAGTAAGAAAGATAAACTAAATGCTTGTGTTCTTTGTACAGGATTTTGTTGGCCAAGATGGTTTGAATGTCTGGAGCAAAATCTAATTGACACCTCATCAGATAAAATAATGATCCCTGCTGGTTGTCTTCCTCCTCCCAACACTGCTTTCACTGTCTTAGCTACTGTGAGCCCCAGTAAAGAGGAAGTATTGCAGGACGAGCAGTGCTTATATGTGACAGCAAGATCACATCTTCCAGTAAAAATCAGGTTTGAACTTTCAAGCAAAATCATATGATATATATATATATTTATTTTTTACAGACCTTTCAAAGATGTGGCTACACACAGTCCTGAACTTTCTCCCTAAATAAATTATGGGAAGATCATTTGTGACTGCCACACTCCATACAGCCGCAGCTGACTCCATATACTTTAGTACAGGGGACCGACCACAACAAGGAAAATTTTCTAGGGGTAATGATCTTCCCCAATGGCTCTGGGGAATGTTCGCTGCCATCAGGAACAATTGTATACACGCAACATACTTATACCGATAAAGGGGCGATTCTGTTGGATCCAACAGAAACAATGCTTTATCGTTAATGTGAGTACTCAGCTTATGAAAGAGGGCTTCAGAAATCAGACCAGCAGAATGCTTATTTCTCTACAGTGATTTCAATATTTAGAACTGTGCAAATGTCGGATGACGTGACTGTAAAGCTAATGCAGCTCAATCAGAAAAAGAATCAGCCGTTTGATTTCTTAATAATAAAAAAAAAATTTTACAGTGAAAATTAACTTTTAACTTGTTTATTGTGGACAAGGCAGCTATATAGCTTAAAGTGTAACTGTGGTCTCAAATTCTTTCAAACTAGTAAGAATTATATAAAAAGCCTTCCATCGTACCTTCAAAATAAAACCTAAATCACATCTCTAGATAAAATTTGGGAGAAGTTATTGCTGGAAAGGTTCAGCAATATTACTTCCTGCTGGAACACTTCCTGTTTTCAGCCATGTGACCAGCTTGTAGTCATGTGACCAGCCTCAGCCTGCATTAGGCTCTCCTTCTCAACTAGAATTTTTTCCCCAGGTACTTCCTAATTTCCCCAGCATTAAGTCTTAACTGAGCATGCTTCTCCCCCGGGGCAGATGGGTGGGGCAGAGGTCAGGTGATGTCACTCAACCTACTGGAAGCAGGAAGTTTGAACATTCACCACAATGTAATTTCTCACAGGCTCCAGACATAGATGTGATTGTCGGCTCATTTTAAAAGAGATACTGCAGGGTTTCATTTAACCCTAACTTGTTTTGAGACCACAGTTGCCCTTTAAGGAAAGGTGGGCCTAAAGGACCAAAAAGCCATCCACTGAGCATAAAAATGGAGCAGAGCCTTCTTCTGACAAAAGGTATCTTACAGTCTCATGCTATATGAATAGCATTGCCCACAAAATCTAAGAAACAAGAAGTAATCTTACTCCCAGGTTTCCCCAGAGTAAGGGGGCGGAGATATGCAAAAATTCTCCTTTATATCCTATGGCTAATACATGTGTCCAGAACTGCTGGCTTATTAAAGGGTATATCCACCCCCAAAACTATAATTTCCCCAACTACTGGCTCCACTGTGTAGTGCATAAAAATCCACCAGGAGGATAGCAGAGTCCATATAGGACTCTGCCTCCTGTCTCCCCTCCAGGAAAATTTTGCCATGCGCAGAAGAGCCCCCCCCCTCCCATTTTGGTCTCCCTCCCCCTAGTGTAAAATCCCTTTCTCATATAAAATTTCTAGCTCCCCCAGCCCCAACCGCATTAGTATAATTTCAAGAAAGTGCCCCAATAGTTACTTCCCTTCCCTGTATCCTCCGGCATTCTGTGCAGCCAGCAGCCGCGTCCGTGATTGGCTGCCTCTCAGCCAATCACAGACATGGCTGCTGGTCCCAACCCCTGCTTGCAGTTTTATGCAAGCAGAGGGCCGGGATTGTGCGGCGCAGGAGAGAGGTAACATAAGTAACTATCGGGGCACTTCCTTGAAATTATACTAATGCTGTTGGGGCTTTATAAAGGGTGGACATACCCTTTAACATGATCTATTTTATGCTCAGTGGATGGCTTTTACTCCTTTTGGTCCACCTCTCCTTAAGCTATATAGCTGCCTTGTCTATTGTGCCTCCAAGTCCTACCTCATAGAGTCATGAATCTGTATCTTGCACTGAAGAGATCTAACAAGATCGAAACTTGTCATGTCTGCAGGTCAAAAGATTGGCTCTATACCATAGGCTGTATTGCATGTTTTTAAGCCTGTGGTTCTAGACACATGCATTAGCCAAAAGGACAAATTTTGTATATCTCCGCCCTTGTATACAGGGGTGTCTTTGGGGTTTTTTCCACCTGAGCCAAACTTTTGAATGCCGCCCCTATGTACTGCTAGGCGCTATGTTTATTTTCCTTCTGCTCTGCCTGCCACTTTTCTTTAAAAAAGTGAGCTCTGCCTGCCGCCTCTCTGACATTAAGCAGGCGTGCCGTCCTGAGCATTTTGCTCATATCGCCTCATTAGAGAGACACCCCTGCTTGTATAGCTATGCCCTCTGAGGAACCTGGGAGTAAGAAATTACTTCTTGTTTCTTAGATTTTGTGGGCAATGCTAATCATATAGCATGAGACAGAAAGATACCTTCTGTTATAAGAAGGCTCTGCTTGTTTATTGTGAATATTTTAACCTGACAATGTGATAAAAGTGATCATAGGTTCATTATTTAAGAGGCTACAACTGACACATGAGGCTCAATAATCCAGGTGCAGTGTGCACTTTTCCGGGGTCAAAGTCGCGCTAAACTACTCAGTATCAGTTAGCACGGTTTTAACTCCATATTTGCACCGGCTGCTTGGCTTTCACAAAAAACACCCACACAGCCTGCAACATTTTTTTGCTCGACTTTTTAACTTCATGTAAAATCTGGCGTTAAAGTCCACAAATGGCAAACGTCATTTCCCAATTCCCCAGGAGACCCAAACGCAATATTAAATTGCAAACAGGATATTTACGATTAATGTTTGGGTGAGTGAGGCCAAATATGTGTTGTTGGTGTTGTTTTCTGGGTACACAATGGTGGAACTGCAGAATTTACATTTTAAACCTTAAAAACATATGGGCTAACTGCAATTTTCTCTAACATTTGTTTGTACTATTTAGTAAGAAAACAGACGAAAATGTTAGATTCGTTTAAATTTTTTTCCCAATGTAACCCAAAGTACAGTGTCATTGCCTGCTTCACTAAGCCCTATTGAGTTTGCAGTATCCTAACAAATATTAGCATGTTTATGGGCTTCAGTTTTATACTTACAAGATAATCCAATGGTTTCAGTTGTAAAGGAAACTGTAAAAACACTAACCTTATCCTAACAAATATTAGCATGTTTATGGGCTTCAGTTTTATACTTACAACATAATCTAATGTTTTCAGTTGTAAAGGAAACTGTAAAAACACTAATATGGAGGAGGACATGGAGTTCCAATCTACTTGTGACAGCTGTGATAAGATCAAATACAACTGGTATCTTGATGATCACTTCCCCATCAAGGTAAGTCAATACAATAAAGAAGTTCCGTATGGACTTTAATTCTTTGTTGTCAACAAATTAGATACAAGCGCAGTCAAGACCACATGTAATTATCTAGTCAGAGTACTTCCCAATATTTGTATGGTGGAACATTTTGTATTCAAATTGCACTATTCTGATGCTGTGACAAGTGATGGTTTATTCAAAGCATGTATGCCACATGTTTTGTACTTACATGCTTCTTCTCAAACATGAATAAATCAGCACTTTTCCCAGCTTCAGAATTGTGCTATTTGTGTATGTTCCTCTATACACATGTTGGGAATTGCATACATTGTGATGAAGGGGAATATATATACCTTGGGTGCTTGTGCCCTGGATGTCCAATATATATCTTAGTCCTGTTAGAACTGTTGCCCCCTCTTCCTCTTGTGTGTAGATGTAGAAAGTAAATCATTACAAATATGCTTATGCTTGATCTACCGGTAATTGAATACAACAGATAAATCATTACAAATGTTTTCTTGACAACCCCAGTGGCAGGTTGCCAGATTATGACGGGCCTTATTTAGCTTTAAAATGGTTCACAAATCCAAATCCAGGTCTTAAATGAGAACAAAACCAAACTCTAGAGATGCCAAGGTAGCGATTCAACACCCTGTTCCATTAAAGGTATCCCAGAAAAACCTAAAGGTTAGATTATCTCATGTGTGTTTAAAACTTTAGCTTTAGAGAAAGTAAATCAGTTATGCAAGGTGCCAGATTTATTTATTTTTGCTGCTTTATGTTATCTATAGTTTTTTCATTCTCTTTTAAAGTTGATTGTTTGCCGTTTTTAAACTAATAGTTTTACACAAATAACTACAAAATGTATTTTTCACTGCAGAGCACCTCACTCCCGGATGCCTGCCTTATGCATGATTTCAAACAAAGTTCTCTGTTGCTTTTACAAAGCGATGCTTCAACCTTGGTACTAAACAGCACCTTTCTAAAGAGCCAAACTAAATGGGCCTTTAAAATTAAGGTTATAGGTAGGTACAATATATATATACACTGCTATACACTGCTGGGGAGAATGTTCATAACCATAAGTGGATTTCCTTGTAATGAGGATGTTCATTACATTTTAACTATGCTCAATGCTCTATGTTAAGCCAGTTGGCCTTAGATAAGAAAAAACAAATTAGGAAATAAAAAAAGCATTATTTAATCTATCTACAATATATTCTTTGCTAATATCTCTCTCGTATAAATTAGGCAACTTAGCTTGCTTAGTGAACAGCAGTACTTGGGCACTAACTTATCAGGTCTTTTATATCCACAAAACATTATTCCCTGTTGTAAATACAAAGGGAATCATAAGACATTGCTGGGGGGTCAAAGCGTAAGAGGCATAAGTAGGATGAAGTGACAGGTAACAGCAAGTATAACATGTTAGGTCTGCCATTGACCGACTTTACCTAGTCACCATATTCACTGCATATCTCTTAAACGGTAAATAAACAAACCAGTTTTCAATAGTGCTGGATACGGATTTCCTCTAGAATCCAAACAACTGAATCCTTAGTAATAGGCTCATTAATTTTTTTCTTCTGCAATAATGTATGATGCAACTAAGTAGAATGAAATAAGTAAACACAATGGCAAACTGATATTATCTCATTCTTCCTATTAGCAATGAACATACATGAGTATGGAGAGGATTCTCTAGTTGTGAGTACCTTGCCTCCTCCAGAGAGACCAAACTGCACTGTATTTCCTGAAGAGGGATCAGTTTTGAACAGTTTCCAAATCTCCTGTCTTCCTCCCTGTTCTGGTATGGATTCTTGCATCAAAGACAAGAAGGTTCCTCTCACTTATTGCATCTACCCCAAGCCCAGTAAGTCTGAATGTGTACAGTCTAATTATTAAAGGCCAAATTAGCAGTCTAAATAGTGACACCTTTTATCAGGTAGGTTTGAGGAAATAATACTAAAGTTTAGGATTTTCTCTAAACATTAGTATAAGCAGACAATAGTGACCCCATGTCACTTGCATGATCTCCCCAAATAAAGTTTAGAGAGAATATATCGGCAGTGGGTGTAAATCATACACTGCAGCTTACTCACCATGTTCCCCCAATGTTCCAGTCAACCACCGTGCCTGATCACTTGGTTGGACATAACAGTCGTGTTCATTGCAAAGTGTTGTTAGCTAGGGAACATTGTGGGAACATCGACAGGCATAGGCCACCTAGGCAAAGTGCTAAGGCGCCCGTGTTAAACCAGGGTGCCCAGTGTTTTACTTACCATCTCCCTATCAGCTTTAACTTGCTGTGTTAGAGCTGCTCTAATTGTTCTGCTGTAATTTGTAACATTGTTGTGAGTAGCCTGAACTCAGCTGCCTCTAATTGGAAACAATGTTGCAAATGAACGGAAGGTAAAGGGGGGAGGATGAGCTCAGCTAAAAGAACTGAAGAGTGAGAGCAGTTGTAAAATGGCAATTAAAAGCTGCTGCAGGCTTTATAACAGTGGCCCCTGTGACTAGCAGCCATGAGACCACTATCTCTGGCTCTTTCTTTCTTACATCCAACTCTCCAATTAGAACTTAGAGTGGGTGAGGAATGAACAATTCAATTGAGGAGCCATGGAAAGAGGTACATACTGTATATCATGTCAATTCTGGCTGCTGAAAGGATTAAAGGTAATACTCTGTTGGCACTGAAAGTGTTAATGGCAATACTCTGAGAAAGTGCTGGCACTGAAGGGTTAATGGCAATACTCTGGGAAAGTGCTGGCACTGAAATTATTAGCAGGAAAGTCTGCTAGCACTGAAGGGTCAATGGTAATACTCTACTGGCACTGAAAATGGTAATCACAATTCTCTGAGGAAGTCTGCTGTCACTAAAGTGTTAATGGAAATACTCAAGGAAAGTGCTGGAACTGAAGGGTTAATAGCATTACTTTGGGAAAGTGCTGGCACTGAAATTGTTAATGCCAATACTCTTGGAGGGCTAGGCCACACAACTGTGCTTTTAAGCGTGATGGAATTGTGATTTGATCATGCTAGCACTAAAGGGTTAATGATAATACTCTGCTAGCACTGAAAGTGGTAATCACAATACTCTGAGGAAGTCTGCTGGCACTAAAGTGTTAATGGCAATACTCTGGGAAAGTGCTGGCACTGAAGGGTTAATGGCAATACTTTGGGAAAGTGCTGGCACTGAAATTGTTAATGCCAATACTCTTGGAGGGCTAGGCCACACTACTGTGCTTTTAAGCATGATGGGATTGCGATTTGATCATGCTAGGGCACCAAGATGGCTATAAAAGGCCCTGACCCAGCTTGACATATGACTATCATCCATTTGGAGCAATGTTTACTAGTAAAAATAACAAAATACAGTGAGATATAATGTACACAATAAAATCAATTTAGTGTTAACACAGCAATATTTGACACTGAGTCAACTAAATCAATAGCAATTAGCAATCAGTCTAGAGATAATAAAATTAAGAAAAAAATGTTTAGTTGCTGTGGGTTACTAGTCCAAGGTAGCTTTTAACAATATTTCTATATAAACCCACAGTTCATTCTGACCTTCAGAAAGATATGTTTATAATGTTAAAGAATAAGTACAGTCAAAAAACAAATACAGTTTAAATAGAAGCTATATCCCTAACTAACCTTTTTCTGCTTTTTTTTTTTTTTTAGGTCTCTCCAGAGCCTACCTGTGCCCTTGTAAAGTGCTGGCCATCTTGGATACAGTGTGCTGTCAGGTAAGCTCCGCCCCCGAGACTTGGTGAACCTCTTTTCTGCCTGTGTCCAAATCTGCAGTGTCAGTTCCCTCCATGCGAACACGTGCAAGTAATGTCACAACGCACGCAATGTGACATCAGCGCACGCACAAAGTTGTGTGCACCTGACGTCATCACGCCGCGTGCAAGTGCATGGAGGGAACTGACACTGCAGATTTGGACACAGGCAGAAAAGAGGTCTTGGGGGGCGGAGCTTACCTGACAGCACACTGTATTCAATATGGCCAGCACTTTACAAGGGCACAGGTAGGCTCTGGAGAGACCTAAAAAAAAAAAAAAGCAGAAAAAGGTTAGTTAGGGATACAGCTTCTATTTAAACTTTATTTGTTTTTTGACTGTATTTATCCTTTAATACAGGCTGTGGATTATCCCTTAGATGGAATGTCCACCCTTAAAAGTAAACATAAGGCCCAGCACAGAAGAGCCAATTACTCAGGTCAGGACTTACTCGTGTACCTGCGTCTTAAGGAAAAAGGACATACTTTTGAAGATTGTAATGTTAACATCTTGGCAAAGAAACAGGACTTGTTCAAGAGAGGTGTCAAAGAGGCCATGTATGTACAAATAAAGAAACAAAGCCTGATTAGTGGTGGGGGAGGTACAACACCAACTGTCTGCCATGTACATCGCTGTTTTGACACCTTACCCTAGGCAATTTAAATAACACCTCTTAACCACAATGCAATCACACCTTGCATCAGAAGGTCCCTAACACCTGGCTGTTATATGTTAATTGGAACTTTCCAGGGTACTAAATTGCCAACAGATTCTTGTACAAGTCATTCTGAATTAAGAAAGCCAGTGGAATTTTAGCAAAATGTCATTGATTGATCCAACTGAATACAACAGGTATATAAACTGGTGACTTGTCAGTTATCTGCCGGCAACCTCAACTGCTATTTTTACCAGTTTATTACATGCATTTGTAACCAGATATTTAACGACAAGTTGTATTCCTTTTTG
This sequence comes from Hymenochirus boettgeri, assembly GCA_019447015.1. Taxonomy (NCBI): domain Eukaryota; kingdom Metazoa; phylum Chordata; class Amphibia; order Anura; family Pipidae; genus Hymenochirus; species Hymenochirus boettgeri. Next base: position 318,005,392 of record CM033469.1, read on the forward strand.
TAAAAGGTAGCTGCCTGCTCCCTCTGCTCAAAGAGTTTGAGCATGTGCATAGAAGACAGAAGGTGAAACAGCAGTCAATCATTGTCTGTGATGTCAGTTGTCACATACTTGATTGACTGTATTACTCTGCCAGTGTAATGCAGGTAATAAAGTGCAAAATATATCAGTTGGGGTTGGGGGCAGGTATCTGACAATTTACCAGTTTTAAGGGTGAACATGCCGCTTTCAAATCTAGGTAGATACACTACAGTACGGCATTAAAGGAGATAATGAAAAAAGATAAATATTTAAAAAATCTATCAGTCCTTCTTAATGGTGACCATACATCACATAGATATTAGGTACATGATTTTCAATTGGCAAAGCAATTTAATATCTATTTCTTCTGCCATATTACCTCCATATTGGGGGGCCCAACTTTCTACCCTCCCACTGATTGAAGGCACTACCCCAGACACCTCTGTAAGGCTGAGGCCACACTACAGCACATTCTAGTGCACCGGAAGCACGCTCACATGTGATTGCGCAAATGCAGATCACATGTGCTCCGATTACCGGATCGCAGCACAGCGCATGGCAACGCACCTAGTGTGGCCAGAGAAATTGGCCAACACTAGTGCCTTAAAAAGCTGTGGTGTGGCCTAGACCATAATGACATGGAAGGGAGCCCCATTCTTTCACTTTATGTCCCTGATGAATGTATTGATTTATTCTTTGAAATCCCATTTGATGAATGCTGTGAGTGATAATAAAGGGACTCTTATTTTGGAATTTTAACCCACAGGGTTGAGAGGGAATATCAGTGCTGCTGTAGGGGGTCCACGTCTCTGTTATTAGGTTTGTAGCTACTGTATGCCACTGCATATTCTGTATATCTCCTTTTATGGTGTAATATTGCTGTTTCAGACTCCCAGCTCTACTGTGGCCCAGATCTACAACTATCCCCTATATTTCTACCAGTGGGAGAAAAAGAAAGTGATTTCATTTTAAACATCACAGTCACTGTCAGCAATAATTTTGGAGATTCTGTAAACACAACTGTAAAAGTTAAGGTAAGAAATGTGTCTGGACACTGCATTAGTTACAACAGGCAATGCAGTACACTGTAATAGAAGAATTCCAGAGCCCTTTAATTGTTTCTTCAGTACAAGTATCAGTCATTATTTCCAATGCTAATTATAGTGTATGGGATTTCTTAATGTACTTAATATAATTGTAATATAGCGATGTCAGAAAGGCTGGATCATCTCTTGCTCAGTTTATTCAAGAAACGATGAAGGTCAGAAACAGATTTTAATTTTGCTTAAAGCGGAACTGTGGTCTCCAAACAAGTTTTTTTTTTTAAATGAAAGGCCTGTTTCCTACCTTTAAAACGAGCCACCAACCACCTCTCTACGTGCTGCACAGCCCAAAATATGAACAAATCACTGATCAGAACGTAAGGGGATGGGAGGTTCTGAATCTGCGGTCAGAAATACAACTTCCTCCTCTAATCTGCGGTTGGCACATGCTCAGTGCTTGACTGAAGGGTAGGAGGGGGTGGGGAGAACAGCACAGCCCACAGCACTGCTTTTTTTAATACCTCCCACTTGCTGGCCCTTCCCACTCGCGGGCACTGTGTCCCCTCCCTTTGCAGACCCAACCTGGCCCCTTCTCTTGCAGCCCCTGTGGCCCCTCCCACTCACGGACTCTGTGGCCCCACCCACACACGGGTCCTGTTGCCCCTCCCCCACTGCACCTCAGACCAATACCCTTCTACCCCCTAAATAAGACTGTGTAAAAGCAGCCTTTTCAGCAGAGAAAGTATCAGGCAAAGTTTAAAACTGCTGATTTTTCTCTGCTAAAAAGGCTGCTTTTACAGTTTTCTGTAAGGGGGGGTATTGGTCTGAGGTGCAAGTGGGGGAGGGGCAATGGGAAGCCCACAAGGGGGAGGGGCCACAGGAGGCTGCAAGGGAAAGGCCCAAGGGGGCTGCAAGGGAAGAAGCCAGGATGGTTCTGCAAGGGGAGGGGCCACAGGGCCCATGAGTGGGAGGGGCCACAGAAGGCTGCGAGGGAAAGGCTCAAGGGGGCTGCAAGGGAAGGAGCCATGTGGCCTACAATTGGGAGGGACCATATGACCCATGAGTGGGACGGGGCCACAGAGCACATGAGTGGGAGAGGCCACAGGGGTCTGCAAGGGAAGGGGCCAGAGAGGGTCTGCAAGGGGAGGGTCATGGGGGCCCACGAGGAGGAGGAGACACGGGGAAGAGGGACTGTCACATGGTTTCAGAGCAGGAAGTGAAGGGGATCTGGTGATGCTGCTCCCATATCACATATAAATGTAAATATCTTCAAAACGATGTAAAATAAATAATGAAAGTGAATTGCAAAAATCCTCAGGAAAGCTATTCCTGTCAATTTACCTAAAAGTCATTTTTGGACCAGAGTTACCCTTTAAAGGGATACAAAACCTATTGTTCTCATTTTAATGAAATCTGCAATTCACTTGAAAGTAGCACTGCGTACTCCTTTCATTACTTACCTTCCATTCTTACTTACACGTTGTTAATAGCATCTCCCAGATTCTTTTAGAAATAATCTGATTGGTATAGTAACCAATCAGATTGTTTTCTAATCAGCATTGGTTACAATCTCCAAACTATTTACAGTAAGTTACTGTATAATTTTTACAAAATTTTAAAAAATTCCTTGAAATTTTTCTTTGAATTTTCGAACGTGTCTTTAAAAAATCTGCAAAGCGGAATTCACGCAAAATCCGTGAATCACGGAAATCCGATGCGGAACTGGGTTCAGATCCGCGATCTGGTCCATCTCTATTCTTGATTTATTGTAACATTGTATAGAGTGTTATAGTTCAGTAGAAACACCACAGTGAAATACAAATAGATCAATAGGAGATCCATTGGATCATTCTATAAATAAAGTTATTAATCTGTCTTTCAATATTCACCCTCCCCATTAACTCACAGCTGTCACTAGGGATTCTGTTAGAGAGGGATCACTATTGGTAAATCTGAGGTCCTTTAAAGAACCCAGATTATCCTGTCATGTTTCAATCTTATTACATTTTATCAGTTCAGGACACAGGTTCATGGCTTCTATGGAGTCTATTGCTTAAATAATGTAATAAAAGATAAACAAACTCACTTCATTGTCTCAGAGAAGTGGGCATGGAGATGTTTTCCTTTCAGTCCCCTTATTATATATAGCAGGGATAAGCAATCAGTAGATCTCCAGATGTTTGAAAACCACAACTCCCAGCATTCCTCTACAAGCACTCTGTAGTTAGGGAATTCAAACTACAACTCCCAGCATTCCTCTTCAAGCACTCTGTAGTTAGGGATTTATTTATATATTTTGCCTTATTTACATTTCTATATTCTTTAATGTCATTACCACATATTTGTTAATATTGATATAACTATTTATTTAGTGCTTAAACAACACATAAACACTGTCCCAATGTAAATTACTTTTACCCACCCCCACCAACATAGTACCTCCGAAAAACCCAATGTATTCCCCATGAAATTATAAATTTATTTATATAATACTAGCAAAAGTGTGCCCGTTGGTGCACAGTGGAAATTATGTGTGTATGTTTTGCTAGGTAATTATTTTTATTGAAAGCTTGGTGTCATGCTATCTGTGAGACCAACACAAAGTGCAGAAACATGCAAGTGATTCGGGATCTGTATGCCTCTCCCCTATGCATATAGCTGTTAAGCTGTGGGGCCAGAGAGAGGCTACTTACATCTCTTTAAGCTAGTAGGTATCAGGATCCATTCTGAACTTGCTCTCCCTTTCCACTCCCAGCAAGTATCCAGGGGGAGGCTCAAATGGGATAAGTTTGAAAGTCCTAAAAAGGACCCAGGCAATCCCACCGCTTAATATGATCAAACACACACATACCCTCCCATTTTTATTTGACCTGCCAGCAAGTCCCAGGCAATCCTGCCACAATATGCACTTCTAAATGAACAGCCCAACCAAGGGTTTTAATATGCACATGTTTGAAAACCACAACTCCCAGCATTCTCTGTTAGCAGTAAGCTTCTTCTTTATGTCCATTTGCTAATGAATGTATTAAAATACAATACAATGTAAATATATATAGCATGGGTGTTGAACTTTTCACATGTTTAAAAACTACAACTCCCAGCATTCCCTGGCTGCACAGAATGCTGGAAAATGTATTTTTCATACATCCTGGAATAAAGCCCTTTTACTAACTTACAGACATTAAAAGCCCATGCTTTAGCCATTCCTAACCAAGGGTTTGAATATGCACATGTTTGAAAACTACAACTCCCAACATTCCCTGGCTGCACAGAATGCTGGAAAATTTACTTTTCATACATCCTGGAATAAAGCCCTTTTACTGAATTACAGACATTAAAAGCCCATGCTTTAGCGATTCCTACCAAAGGGTTTAACATGCAAGTGATTCATCTGCCCTTCCCTTACATCCATAGCTATTACACTATTGGTTTAGAGAAGGATTATTCAGGTCCCTTCAGGCAGTAGGAAACACACACCCAACCCCCTATCTGACAGCTATAGTTTCTATTGAGAGGGTGTGAGAGACTCACATGTTTTACAAAGGAAGTGACATATAAGTTTTGCAACTTCCCACTAACTTCCAACTTCCTACTAACACTCAGAAAATGTTTTGATTGGCTAACACTTCTAGCAATCTAATATTAAAGGGCATGTCCACCCCAAAAACTATAATCCCCCCAACTACTGGCCCCATCATGTAGTGTAGTTTAATCCTTACCTCACATCCCAGCTCCATATGGTTCTCCTGTAGTCCCCCCCCAAAGTCCCAAAAACTGCCCACCAGGAGGATAGCAGAGTCCTATATGGACTCTGCTATCCCATGCGATCGCAAAATGAATGGGATTTTGCGATCGCATGTCGGTCGTATATAAGATCAGGAGAGGTGGTTCCGGCAGGATCGCAGGAACGTCGCGTGAGCGGTCGGTCGGGTAAGTAATATCGTGCTGGTGTATGGCCACCTTTAGACAGAAGAAAACAGACTACTGGTAAGAGTGGAGGGGGAGCTATTTAAACTGTGGGAGTGTCTGTTTTCTTCTATCCAGCTAATAGGGGAAGTTAACCCATTAGTGCTGCCTGAGAATGGCCAGGAAACCTTATTTAACAACCACCAGAGAGATGGGTTAGGCCTTTATTAGAGATAGACTAGTAGTTCGTACAAACTCTGACTTTTTAGAACTCTTCGAACTATGAACTTTCGGGTTTTTGGAACTTGCTGACATAATTTCGATAATTTTTCAAAATTCGAGAGTACCGAAAGCCGCATTCGAGGGTTTTGGCAAATTCAAGGTTTAGCAAACAACGATAACCTTCGAATGTATTATTCGCTAACCCTCAAATTCGGTGATAATCCTCAAATGCGGCATTTGTAACCCTTGAATACAGCGATAACCCTCGGATATATCATTCGCTAACCCTGGAATTCGGCTATAAACCTCGAATGCGGCAATTGATTTTGGTAACCCTCGAAAATTCAATGCGGAAGCCTGAAAATAGCCCGATTGTGAATAAAGTTAGTTGTTAAACAAGGTTTGGTAATATGTACGTGTTCCCTGGACCATTTCCCAGGTCCCAGAGCCATGTACAGTAAGTTACCATTGCTATTTTAACTGTTTTTATTTAGAACTTTTTGAACTGTTTTTCCCCGTTGACTTTAAAGGGTCCGTTATAGAACTTTTACTGCTGTTCGAAAATTTGAAAATGAACTGAACGTTAGAAAGTTCGTTATCTCCAGCCTTTATCTGTCACAGGAAAAAGTAAGTTTTTAGCAGGGAACATGACAGAAATATTTTACATACAAAGATTTACTACATTTCTTGATGGTGTAACCATTTTTATTTTAATTTACTTTTCTTTTATGCAATTGTAAGGCAATAGTAAAATGGGGGTACTTAATTTGCTCATGCCTTAGGCATGAAGTGCCTCATCAATCTGTGGCAGTGTGTACTGATCAAGAATGGTGCGCTCGTTTAGTGTTCTATAGTCCACACATACAGTAAGCGGACACTTACATTTTTCTTTCGGATAATAACTATAGGTGAAGCATAAGGACTTCATGATTCCACAATAATCTGTTGGTCTTTCATTTTTTAAAAATAGTTTCAGACATCATCAAGATCTTTGGTTGGTATTCACCGAGACCTTTCTCTAAATGGAGTGCTGTCTTTTAATTGTATGGTGTTCAGCATTTTTAGCACACCCCACGTCCATATAATCAATAGAAAAAACATCAGTGAACTGAGCTAGTTTACTCTCCAGCATCTGTCAGTGTTCCAGGGGGGCATCAGAATCATCAACATTAAAACTTAGTGGAGTCTCTGATACTTCAAATTTGACAGGTAAAGAGTCTAAACATTCCACATGGTAGCAGTGAGCTACCTGAGGAAGGGGCCCAGAGTCCCGAAACGTTGTATGTTGTTTTTGCACTAATAAAGAAGTTTTCACTTACAGTAGTTTGCTCCTCTACTTTGATACCTTGCTGAGCTACTGTCTGCCAGGCTGGAATTACTATTGAATAAAAGGTGATGTTTTTTTACAATGACCACATCAGTTCTAGGGCATTTATAATGGTAGTCCTTCCTCTCCTCAACTATTTCCCAACCATTCTTTGAAGCCTCTTCAGGGTCAGTTTCTAACAGAAAGACAGGTACAATCTCCATATAGACCACGAGGAGTTTCACTCCCACTGGTGGAAGCTATACTGGATCCCAAGGGTTTCCAACACAACCCCCAAGAGATTCAGGAGCAAATGTCTGGCAAACCTCCTGCAACTCTGGAGCTACTGGCAATATGGTCAAGGGGGGTACCTTCTCTCAACTGTAGAAACTTAATAAAGGCTTCCTCGACAGCATTCACATTAGAGCCAGCAATCACAGGTGTAGACCAGTGATCCTCAAACTACGGCTTTCCAGATGTTCGAAAACTACAAATCCCAGCATTCCCATGCTTTCCTCTGTAGTTGAGGAATGCTGGGAGTTGTAGATTTTAAACATCTGGAGAGCCATAGCTTGAGGATCACTGGTGTAGTCTATTTTCCACTTGGAGGGGGGCTCACATAAGCAATGACTTTAAGTGGGGGGTCATTGTCTCCAACTAACCCAGGGATGTGTATTTGTACTTTCAGGCAACCATCCATGTAGACAGGACCTTTCCCCACACCAAAAACTGGCACAGAACCCACAGGCTGCAGTGGAATATGACTGGTAGAAAGGCATGTTAATAATAGTCAATTTAGCCTGTGTCGGACAGTGCAGTGACGGGTATGTGACGGGTATGTCGTTTAAAAGCAAGTTAAATGTGTATCTATGCCCCACACCAGGCTGTGAGGACCCCCACCTTTTCCTTAATAGCTGTCCCATTTTGCTTTCAATGTCTACCTGGTTGGCAAGTACTTTACACTGACGGACTCGATGCCCAGTCTGCCCACAACAAAAGCAGTGCAGATGGGCAGTGGAGCAGGTATAATCAGGGGGCTGCCACTTTGATTATTTCATGGAAGCATCTGCTTTATTCTTTGTCAGACACTGGCCTCCTTTTGCTGTAGTTTTGCAGAGTTTTGACAAGAGCAGTTCTCAATTTTATTAGTGAATAGAGATGGCCGAAAATCACTAGTTTCATTCCATTTTCAGATTTCCGGATCTCAGGAAAATCCCGAAGATCTGAAAATCCGAAACCGGAACAAATTTTCGCTAATTTTCTAAAGTACAAGGCTATTTTTGTAAATTTATCAAAAATACGATCGCAGACCATTTTCAAATTTTCCGGTCGTATTTTTAAAGATTTTCGAAATTACGAAAAAGCCTTATCCAGATTCTATGCACAAGAGCCTTATTTATCAGGAGTGGGCCCTCACATATGTGTTGCAGGGTGTTGATGAACTACCACTCTTGGTAAAATGCAGTAATGGGCACCAGTGTTTCTTAAACTTAAACAGTATCTTATTTATTAACAGAACAATATTAATAAAGCATTGCAAGCAGCACAATAGAGGTGACATAGCATGGCACATATATCATATAAATACTCACAAACCAGAGGAATAAAAATAGTATAAATAACAATCAGCTTGTGCCAACCCAGCTCTCAGGTCACTTTAGTAGAATCTTCTACCCCTATGTCTGCTACTATGTCCCTATTCTTGAGTGGCTTATCCAGGACTCTAGTCCTTACTAAATCTCCTTGTTGGAACTCAGGCTGCTCACTAGCTACCCTACTCCTATTTATCCCTCCTGGAATGATCTACAACAGAATCTTATCTCACATTTACTGGGCCTACCTGTTATTTAAGTCCCAGGCTCCTCTGGGGAAACTCTAAGTCGGAAAGAGGCTGAGCACATGTCTGCTTCCCTTTTTATACTTTTACACAGTAAACTCTACTGGCCAAACCCTGAACTGCCAGAACAAAAAGATTAAAGGGTAACATGTTTATCAGTTCCCTACACAATATTCAAATCATCACAACTGACTTATCCCACTCAGGGCCGTCTCTAGACTTTTTAGCACCTGAAAAAAAATCCCAAAAGCTGCCTCTCCCTTTCCCCCAGAAGGGGTGTGGTTTTATATTTGTAAGTGGGTGATGCTTTATCTGGAAGTGAGTTGTGGCTTGTCTAGAAGTTGGTGGGGCTTTAACTGGTAAATGATGCCCATAGTGACTGGTAACTGATGCCCACAGTGAATGGTAAATGATGCCCAACATTGATTCATTGACAATTGCCAGTCAGAAGGGAGGGAGAGGAGTCGTACCTGCATTCTGTTGTGCAATGAAAGTCATGGCTTCCCCTGCAATTTAAAGTGACAGTGCCTCCCGAAAATGCACGTTTTTTTTTACAAATGGCATTTATGAGCCACCCTGGCATCTGGGCCTTAGGCACATGATGCCAGAAATTTTTTTTCTGGCATCAAAACTGCTGCCTCCCTACAGGGTGCCGCTCTGTAATGTGCTTCCCCATGCCTCATTAGAGAGGCGGCCCTGATCCCACTACAATGTCTCTGTATATGGAGCTAAGCATGAACCATGAGTATTTGCACCATTACAAATGTTCCTTTACAATAATAAACATCGATAATAATAATATTGATTATTTTTCAGTAACCATCCGAATAACTGGGTTGGCCAGGAAGGTATAAACAATGTCTGAAAATGACCATTGGCCCATGTATCTCTTTATCAGCCACTTTATGCTAAGGCATCTCAATTCCATTTGTTTAAATAAGAGCCATGTTAGTTTACTTGACTAGGGATGCACAAACCCACCGAGGTTTAATCTGCTGTTCAACAGACAAAAGTTTTGATGCAGAATTTTTAACAGTGAAATCCGAAATTCACCAGCAAAACCGCAAACTTGAAACCTGGTATTGATGGTTAAGATTTCAGCTGTTTTGACTGACAAAGTTTCAACCAGGCCTGGGTTGAAAATTCAGTTCATTCCTATATATGACAGTCTATACTGCAGCATGTGAGGCTCAGTATCTATCTGACTGATCAAATGACCCAACGAGAGACCCAGGACCAGCCCCACAAGTTTCAACTTCTATGTGCTCTATATATCCAGCTTTTTCCAATCTGCAGAAAATGTTCAATGAAACATCACTATTTCCTTGTTATTCACTTGAATCCAGCTTGTAAGCTATTTACTAGAAGGTCTCTCCCTTTCAATTGGATTAGTCCATGATGGCACATCATAATTTTTTCCTGTTATTTAAATGAACAACAATCACATTACCAATACAGTTGGGGCTATTCAATTCTTTATTCATATATTGTCATCCTCTGTGTCCACCTGTATGCCATATGTTGCTGGTTATCCACAGATACACAGGGCTTGCTGTAGAGATAATGTGGGGTCTATACACTGTCCCATACCAAACATACAAATATGAAATCAATTCAGCAATTATATTCCATCAATAACGCAGATCCTCCTGCTTAGCAGCGTGCTATGTGCTGATGCACAGACAATTCATGTTGTAGATCTCATTTACTGACTTAGTTGCACATATAGTACATACAGTAAAATACAAATAAATGTGACTTACTAAATTACAGATTACTCTTTCATTAGAAGCAGAAGTAAAAAAACGTAATGTCTAAAATGATTTCACTCTTTATTACTGTCAAATAATATGATATAATTAGCACAGCTATAGCCAGTGGGGGAACTAGGAATCACTGGGCCCCCAGCAAAACCATGATGGGCCCCCTTCCCTGCATTATCTTCAGTGTTTTTCTGGGGGGAGGCTCTATTTGACATAGGGAAAATAAGAAGACAGGGACAGGGCCCCCCATGGCTCGTGGGCCCCACTGTTGTATAAAGATTTCTTTCAGATAGTTACTGTAGCCTTATCACATTTTCTGCTCATGTATGTAGTTTTTCCATAGGCCGCATAATTGCACTGACCTGGCTAGTAAATTCATGCTGGTGCCATTAATTATTTTTTAGAAATACTGTGCAGGTTCTTCTTAATTTAATGAGTTAAGATTGCCTTCCATACCCATCCATGATCAACCCTTCTTTTAAGTCACTTTAGGAATTGGCAATGGTTAAACAAATTCTGCAAAACAACCATACATCGCTGTGCATTCAGCAAATCAGGAGACGCAATCAAAAACAGAAAGCAAGTGGCTGCTAATGACGTGACAGCATGACACCTGTGCTGATGCTCAAGTCTCAGTTTTGTGTTGTATTAAGTATCAGAGTGAAAAGAATGCTGTTTGTATGTGCCCCCCCCTTTAGCACCTCCCTTTAGCACCCCATGGTCCAAGTAGCACCCCGTATAACTTACATATAAAGAAACTTCATTCAGAATTGTTAGTTAGATGAATCATCCTGTCCCTGAATAACTGAACTTTCAAAGTTACTACTCGTGACAGTACAGACATAAATATACAAATGCGCTCTGACCTTACTAATTCATATATAATTTAGAGGGAAGACTTCAATAAAAGCCTTTTTCAAACTGCTTATTACTGTATATTTTTACATGTAAAAAAAAAGGAAAAGGGGAGGAAAACAGCTTTAAGAGCTGAAACAGAACAGTGACCTCTTCCCAGAAAACATCACCATTACATGGCTAATGCATTAGAAATCCATCAGTAGCTTTAATTTAGAATTACTTTTAAATTAACGTTGGTACATATAATAGACTGACTTTAATACAACCATATAAAAGCGAAAACTAAAATGCTCCAATTTTAATCTCTCTGGAATATTGTGCCAGTATATAGTATTAGTTGTGGTTAACGTGAACATCATCAGTAAAAACCATTATCATTAGGCAACATTCATTGCAGACGGACTAACATTACAGACTATTTGCCTGTCTTCTGGGAGGTAGTTTTGGAGGTCACTGAAAGGTAATATAAACAAATAAGAGAGAGGCTATCTCTAAGATACCTGCATAGAGAAGTATAGTCATATTAGTGTAACTTCAAATTAGCTAGGAATTTCCAATGGTATGGGAGGATTTAATCCTGTCAACCTTTAAAAGAAAACTAAATGCTTGGCTGGGTGCACTCAAGCAAATATTTCAGTCCGACTTATCAATATTTCCATAGGTTGGTCGGTTGGTCGGGACAAAATATCTGTGGTGATTTTTAGGGTGCAATAGATGGATTTCCAAGACCGGACAAATGGCCAATAGGCATGCTGGTAAATCACGGCCAATTGTGTGCCACTAATTTGTCCAGGACGAGCTCTTGATAGTGCTGATCGGTAAGCCGGGACAAATAATCTTAATGTATATGTTGAAATAAGACACCTATTTGACTTTATTGGGAAACAGAGAAAATAGTAGACTCAAAAAGAGATCATTGGAAAATCCTAAATCGCCGATCGTCTAACACCACACTGGACACATATTTGCATTGGGAAATACTGACACCTTCCAGGGACCCACTGGCAGACTAGATATATGGGTACTTATGTATTTTCTCCAACTCAGACTTTGTGATTTTGAAACTTAATGCATTTAAACACTTATCGCCAGTTTGAAACATGGTTTCACAGAGAAGTGGTGATAGGCGTCGTTAATGACTTTTCTACACCGCTGGGGGTGCGTGCGCATCGCATCCAGATGACGCTCCTCTCCCTTCTTAAGCTCCTCCTCAGGGCCTGGTTCTTTCTGCCGGTTCAGAGTTGCTTTCTCTAAACCTTAGCTCCCGTGAGCTGTGTCTTGATCTGTTCCTGACTTGTGCTTCCAGTATATTATTGGTCTCCATTCCCATCTGCCTGTTCCTGCTTTCAGTGTACTATTGATCTCCGTTACCACCTGCCTGCTCCTGCTCTTACTGTATTATTGGTCTCCATTACCACCAGCCTGCTTCTACTTCCAGTTACATTCTTGCCTACTTGTGTTTATTTGCCTGAGGCTTTCCTGCTTCCTCCACATTGTGGGATAGGCCTCTGTGTTTTTTCTGTTTCGCCGCGTAACATCCTCACCATTAGAGGCTCTGGTGAAGACCGGCAGGCACTTAGACTCCGCGGCCTGAGGGAGTTCCACAGGGGCTGTCGCCTGAAGATTCATAACAGTAAACGGCAGCCAGATGAATCCCACTGGAGACGTCAGTCCAGCTGAACATTTATATCGGCAAGTATCCGAACTTCGGGTAGCCTTTCAGGAGGCTAGACAAGGATATTGTCAATTAGACACCAGAATAAAGGTGAGGTCCCCTGGAACTACCAGTACTTCACAATATGTTTCAGAGCCCAAAGTACCTCTTCCCGACAGGTTCTTTGGGGATCGTTCTAAATTCAATCAGTTCAATAGTTCCTGTGGCCTATATTTTTCTCTCCGCCCTACGAGTTTTCACGAAGAGAGGGTGAAAGTAGGTTTTATTATCTCTCTTCTTCAAGCATGGGCTTTATGTCTTTTGGATCAGGGCAGTCCGGCAACGACCTTGGTCGATGCTCTCTTTTCTGCACTTGGTGAGATCTAAGATGATCCTCATAGAGCCATCTCTGCTGAGGCTACGCTACGTAATTTGTTCCAGGGGCGGAGACCTGTTGAAGATTATGTGGCAGACTTCCGTAGGGTTAGTGCTGAAACTCAGTGGAATGAAGCAGCCCTTCATCAGTTCAGAATCGGCTTGTCTGAAATTTTACAAGATGAATTAGCGTGCACGGAGGTGCCCGACATATTGAAGAACCTTATTGATGTATCTATACAGATTGATCGACGTCTGAGAGAAAGAAGGTTAGAGAGAATGGGCGCTACCCGGCCTTCCCTTAACCCGTTCACCACTCCTGTGTCTTCTGTTCTCCCAGAACCTGTTCCTATGCAATTGGGTTTGTCTCGTCCGACCTTATCCCAGGAGGAACGTTCTCGAAGATGCCATTTGAACTTGTGTCTTTATTGTGGAGAGGCTGGTCATCTGCTACACAATTGTCCAATCAGGCCTCCGAGTAAAATTGTTTCTTCGCCTCCTTGTCCACCTTGTTCTGTTGTTATGCCCTACCTCTCTTTTATTATTTCTTTGCAGGGGATCGACCAGATGTTCGCTGTTCCAAAGCCGTTATTGATTCTGGAGCCTGTAGCTGTTTCATCCTGAATTCTCTTGTCAAGAGCTGGAAGATAAAAAAAGCTACTCCTCTCTTCATTCATTTAGCAGATGGTTCAAAGATCTCCTCGGTTCCTATTCTTCGAGAGACTATTCCCATTCTGATTAAGATTGGACAGCATACTGAATTTATTTGTTTTGATGTATTACCTTTCTCTTTATTCCCTATTATTTTAGGCATGCCATGGCTGAAGACACACAATCCCCTAATAAATTGGGTCTCGGGGGAGATCCTTTTTTCTTCACCATACTGTCAACTATCATGTTTTTCTTCTCCTTTACTTGGTATTAAACAATGTTAATCCGGAACTCATACCACATGTTTACCGTGACTTTACAGATGTCTTTGACAAGAAGGGCACTAACGTTTTACCTCCACACTGTATTTACGACTGTCCTGTGGAGCTGCTTCCTGGAGCTGAGATTCCTTTTGGATGGGTACATCCGGAACAAAAGGTCCTTAAGGAATATATCGAAGAAAACTTACAAAAAGGATTTATACGACACCGAATCCACCGCTGGAGCGGGCATATTTTTTGTCGAAAAGAAAGATGGCTCCCTTCGGCCTTGTATTGACTACCGAGCCCTCAATAACATCACAGTCAAAAATAGATATCCTCTTGCTCTGTTTCCAGAGTTGTTCCCATGGTTAAGATCAGCCAAGATTTTTACCAAATTGGATCTCAGGGGCGCCTACAATTTAATCAGGATTAGAGAAGGAGACGAGTGGAAAATGGCTTTCTGTTCGAGATATGGTCACTTCGAATACTTGGTTATGCCGTTTGGTTTGTGCAATGCCCCTGCCACTTTTCAACATTTTGTGAACGACATTTTCCGTGATTTTGTGGATGATTTCTTGGCAGTATATTTAGATGACATATTAATCTTCTCCCCTGATCTGGATCAGCACCGTTCTCAAGTTCGAAAGGTCTTATATCGACTTAGGACCCTAAGTTAGAGAAATGTGAATTTGAGAAGAGTTCTATCCACTTTCTGGGCTTCATCATTTCCTCGCAAGGACTGACCATGGATCCCCAAAAAGTATCGGCCATCAGGAGATTGGCCCATTCCTTCTACTCTCGTAAACAAGTCCAAAAGTTCATCGGTCTTGCAAATTTCTATCGCAAGTTCATTAAGAACTTTTCAGCTATTATTTCCCCATTACGCTTCTCACTAAATTCATGTACCATTCTCCTGGACTGATTCAGCTCAACAGGCTTTTGAACAACTATGATGTGGGAGATCGCAAATTTTAGCTATCAAATCGTCTCTTGAGAAATGGCGGTATCCCTTGAAGGCGCCAATCATAATATTATTATTTTACAGATCATAAGAACTTAAGAATATTTGCAGATTGCAAAAGATTGAGGCCTCGTCAAGCTAGTGGCTCTTTTCTTCACTAGATTTAATTTTCATATAACTTTCCACCCAGGATCAAAGAACGGCAAGGCAGATGCCCTCTCTAGACAATCTTCTGAAAGCAATAGGTCTGACACAGCTGATAGAATACTCTCTAGGTCAAATTTCCTGTTATTACACGCGAACATCATTAAGATCATCAAGGAAACTTCCACTCATTCTCATCTCTTTCTCAAGATGGCTTAATTTATCGTAATAATAAAATATTGTTCCAGAAGCGGCAAGATCTCCTGTACAATGTTCATTGTCACCCTTAGCTGGTCATTTTGGATTCTATCAAACATTTAATCTCGTAAATAGATATTTTTTTTGGCCAATATGTCTAAGACTGTAAACTATTTGTGCTTCCTGTGATACTTGTGCCAGATTTAAAACTTCCCAGACAAAGACCCTATGATTGTTGTGTCCCCTGCCTGTTCCTAGCCGCCCTGGGCATGATTACTATGGATTTTATTGTAGAGTTGCCTATTTCCAAGGGTTTCAATACAATTTTTGTGGTAGTGGACCGACTAACCAAGATGGCTCATTTATTCCTTAAAGGGAGTTCCTTTAGCAGCGTTACTGCCGAGGTGTTATCAGAGATATTGTCCGTCTCCATGGAGTCCCTGATGACACTGTATCTGATAGAGGGGTGCAGTTCACTTCAGATTTTGGAAAGAATCTGAAAGGCTGAGTTTTGCTTACAATAACACCATCCATTCTTCCATTAAGTGTTCCCCTTTCTATGCTAATTATGGTTATAATCCAACTTTCATTCTTAAGCTGGGTACACACAATGAAATATTTAGGTCCGATCGACCGATAGTTCAGTGTATTGGTTGATCGGACCGAAATTAACCATCTGAATGCTCCCATGTCTGACCGACCATTCATCCGAATCAGACGAAAGGACGATCGGACATGGTGGAAAACCTCGTCCGATCGTGCAGTCCTCTATGGACTGCACGATCGGTCGCAGTAACTATCGGACGTGGCTGCTTTTGCCGCGACCGACAGTCCTTCCTCCTGGCCAACCGGTCGAAAGTATCGAACGGTCGGTCAGGAGGAAAAATCGCTAGGTGTGTACCTAGCTTTAATGTTCCTTCCATGGTTTCTACTCCAAGTCTGCAAACTCGAATTGAACTCTTACAACAAAAGACTTTTGAGTTAAGATCACTCATGTCCCAGGCTCAGAAACAAGCCCTTAAAACAGCTAATAGTTCTAGAAGAGACGCCTCGATCTTCAAGGTTGGTGACTTTGTCTGGTTATCCACACGCAACATAAGACTTAACTCAACCAAGTTAGGACCTCGCTTCCTTTGTCCGTTCCTTATCAAGAAGGCTATCAACACGGTTGCCTCCATAAATTACTAAAGATACATCCAGTATTCCATGTTTCCTGCTTCAAGAGATATGTATCTAATTCATCTATGATCCCTCATCCTCCACCTCCAGTGTTGGTTGATGGTGCTGACGAATACGAAGTCGAGACCTTTCTGGATTCCAAAATTTCTGCCGGAAAACTAAGGTATCTGGTAAAATGGAAGGGTTTTGGACCCGAAGAGAACTCTTGGGAACCAGCGCAACAGATTCATGCTCCTCGCCTGGTCAAGGCATTTCATTTAAAACACCGTGATAAACCTGGCTCTTAGGCACCCGGAGGTTGCCCGTGGGGGGGGCAATGTTATAACCCTGGTCCTACCTTGGGTCGAGCTTGGGGGTGTGTGCCGGTGTTCACACACGGGCGCGCTCACCGCAAGCAGGCCGAGCATCCCTATGTGCGTGCGTCCCTCGTGACGCAGGCGTCGGGGTTCCCGGTCTTGCATTCCTGACTCAGGGCAGGTTCCTTCTGGTGCGTGTGCACCCTGGCGTCCACAGGGGGGCACGTGCGTCGCATCCAGATGACGCTCCTCTCCCTCCTCCTCGGGGCCTGGTTCTTGCTGTCGGTCCAGAGTTGCTTTCTTTGAACCTTAGCTCCTGTGAACTGTGTCTTGATCTGTTCCTGACTTGTGCTTCCAGTATATTATTGGTCTCCGTTACCACCTGCCTGCACCTGCTCTCAGTGTATTATTGGTCTCCATTACCACCAGCCTGCTTCTACTTCCAGCTACATTCTTGATTGACAATACCCCATCTCCTGCCTACTTGTGTTTATTTGCCTGAGGCTTTCCTGCTTCCTCCACATTGTGGGATAGGCCTCTGTGGTTCTTTTCTTGGTGTCACAACCTGGTGTCTGTTTCGCCGTGTAACATCCTCAACATTAGAGGCTCTGGTGAAGACAGGCAGGCACTTAGACTCCGCGGCCTGAGGGAGTTCCACAGGGGCCGTCGCCTGAAGATTCATAACACCTGTACAGTTAGTTTAACATCAGTGGTGGGAGAGATACTGGAAACTTTATTACGGGATCATATTCTAAACTTTGTCTCAAGAATGTATCTTCGAAGTAGTTATCAGCAAGTTGCTTGCTGCCATATAAATAGCAGTGGATGTGGAATACTTAGATTTTGCTAAAGCTTTTGATACTGTCTGTTATCTGTTGGCCTTGAAAAAAACATTTTTACATGATCTAACAACCATTTCTCTATCCATTTACAGAGAGTAGTTGTCAACGGAGATTCATCTATGTGGACTTAAGTACTGGTGCCACTTCTATTTAATTTATTAATACATGATCTAGAAGTGGGTATTGGGAGCAAGGCCCCTGTGTTTGCTGATGACACAAAACTATGCAGAGCTTTGGAAACTTCAAATGATGTGCAATTGCTGCAAGCAGACCTAGATAGATATCAAAATGGGCAGCAGTATGGCAGATAAGATTCAATGTTGACAAATGTAAGGTGATGCATTGGGGGTTTAACAATCCTTGTGTCAACTACACCATAAATGACTCTAAGTGAACCTTTGTTGGTAAAAAGATTGTGCGGTGGATTGCGCAAGTTAGGGCATTTTACAGCAATAATAAATTGAAGGTAAGATGGAAGGCTATATTATTTTTATAATCCTAACTAGTTTGGAAAAATAGGAGACCACAGTTATCATTTAAGGTTACTGGCTTGTTGGATTGAGGTGCTTTGCCCGGTTGCTGTTATTGGTGGATACACTGTGTCCCACATACAGTGAAGGAGACTGGGCTTATTGGATTAATATATTAACGTTTCTGGCAATATGATTTGGGTGACTGTTGATTAACAAAACTATTTCATTTACCCTTTTTTTGATGACTGACTGGAAAGTGATGCTATACATTGGAAAGGATTTGCAGTACTTCCTGCAGCTTTGCAAATAAAAAGTTCAGTGGGGACCGTTTCTCTTCACATCAATGCGATGTATCCATTAACACTACTATCACTGGAGCTTATCTATTTCCATGATTTTCAGACCATCAACTCTTCCTTTCAGCTGAAAATGAACATAAGTGCACAAAGAAAAGGATGGGCACCCTGGAAAGATTTCTTTTTAATGATAATTGAGCCAAAGTGTTTTTATGAACAGTTACGGAGCAGTAAATAACAATTGTGTTATTACCTGTAAATGGATTAGAATTGCAATTAGAGATTTTTTTGTAATTTAGTGTTTAGTTGTCTATTTTCAAGCATAGAGACTGAGATTGTATTATTTGGAACGAAATCATTCTTACAGAAATATTTATAAAACCTTCCATAGGTTTCACAATGCAACTCAGATGATAGAGATATTTGCTTCTTATAGGAGATAATAAACCTTATAGCCCAGAATCTGGTAATGAAATGATACGTTGTCTGCCTTTGTAACACTTTGTGATCCTTGAATAACCCTTTAGCACAGATACCCCAATTTAAAGCAGTCTTCGCCTTTAGCCAAGCCCCTGTATGCTGGGATGTATGATTGCCTCACTGGGCACAGTTGCCCCCAGGTCTTAAAGTGCAAGAGGGTATGTAATTACCGTAAACACTAGGCGCCACTAAGAATAGATTGGGATAGGCCAGACAGAGTATGGATAAAGGCAAATGCAGGGTCAAAACGGAGCTAAGGGTCATACAGGGAGGGACAGACAGTAAAAGATGATGCGATGCAATGGATTAGACAGAAGGATAGTCGGGAAACAGGCAGAAGTCGGTCCTGGCAACAAAGGGTCAGACTCTGAAAAACAGGCAAGGCCATTAACAAAAGGTCAGATCAAAACATGCCTCAAACAATAAGGACAAGCCGAACACTACAACAGGCAATGTCTGGAAAGAAGAGTGAGTCCTAAATAGGCAGCAACAACCATTGGGGAACAAATCACTAATGTGACTGAATCGCTAGAACAGCTAGAAGACCTTCCACAAACAACCAAAACAAACTGCCTGAGGCGAAGCCGCATGTTCTGAACAGTCCTCATCCGATTCAGGAGAAATCCCCTGGAGAGCATTTTGGCAGCGAGCCAACATACGTTTTATGACCTCCTGGTCGCCAGGAGGAAACTTCATCTTGCCTGAAGGATTGGGGAGAGATCGGCTTGAAAAACATGCTATGAAGAATGCTGCACTCAGAGGCAATGTGTTGTGCAATGCAGGCAATGTGTTGACTCCCACACTGTCTCCCATGTGCAGGGTTACCAGGGGTCCCTATTTGGACGGGATTTTCCCAACTGCAGGGACAAAATCCTAACGTCCACAGTTAGGGCCGAAATCCCATCCAAACACCGGCCTTGGAAGTCACGCCCTGGAATGCCCATCCCCCGCCAATACTGTTTCCTCTGTGTTGAGAAGTTTCCTCTGTGTTGAGTAGCTGCCTTTTTCCTTTGGAAATGTAGCTCAGTCTGCCATCACCTTGAGGGCTATT
Organism: Hymenochirus boettgeri; assembly: GCA_019447015.1. Lineage (NCBI taxonomy): Eukaryota > Metazoa > Chordata > Amphibia > Anura > Pipidae > Hymenochirus > Hymenochirus boettgeri. The sequence continues at coordinate 318,025,208 of CM033469.1, forward strand.
AAAGGAAGGAAGAGAAAGCCAGATGATTAGCAGTAAAAACATAAATTAATTCAGGCAGAAACACATCCAGAACTTTTCCAAACCTATCATTTATCAAGTGCCACATTTGATTGCACTTAATCTCTGATCCTTCAAGTGGCTACAGGTGAAATGACTGATTAACATGTGTAATTTTACTATTGATAGTTGGCTCAGAAAGTATGTACTGGATTGTTAGAGTAAATACTAGAAGGATTAAGAATTTTCAGCCATAACAGATGTATTACTTCATAGAGAGAAGTTTATTACTGATGGAGCCATTAACTATTTATTGTAAATAATAGCAGACAAAACTACTTATATTAGAAACAATCAACACAATTTACCCAGAGCTGCAATCGATCAGGTCCTATTGGGTCCTGGCTATTTAACATCGCTTTCACTGTAAGTCCTAAATGGGGTTAACCACTGCATGGCTTAAGGTGTTATCTGGCTTTAAAAAGTCACCCTAAGACTGATCCCACACGCAACTGCGTGCGCGTTTCTGGTGTGATCTGCCATGCATTGCGTATGCGTAATATTGCGCAATGTGCATGCACATGCATGTGATTACGCAAAAAATGCAGATCACATTCGCACCAATTAGTGGATCGCAGAGCAATGCAGGGCAGTGCACCTAGTGTAGCCACACCAACTGGCCAACACTAGTGTGCGCTTTTTAACGCTCCAACGGATCACGTTAAAACGTGACAGTGGGGCCTAGCCCTAATAGGGCCACAAAATCAATATTAATTTGCTTGTGCCACTTGTGTTTTGTGACACTCCTGCAATTCATATATTAAAGTCATGCTAACCACTGGTAAATAGGTTAATGTGACTTTAAAAAGGGAATTTTAGTGTTGTGGCTCTTGGTAAATTGAATGTCTATAGTTTCTCTTTCATTTTAAAAGGTATGTCCACCCCCAAAACTCAAATTTTATATGTTATTGGCCACAATTCTATCTTTAAAACAAGCCCCATTAAAATCCGTTCAGCCAATTTGAAGATATATAAGTTTTTCCAACAGGCCCTGTGCAGACCACGAGCAGCTCACTGTAATCCAATCCGTGCCTTCAGCCTCCCTGTATCTTGAAATTGGCTGAACGACTTTTGATGGGGGATGGCTTGTTTTAAAGCTAGAATCATGACCAATAACATATAAAATTATAGTTTTGGGGGTGGACTTGCCCTTTAATGACCAGTGTGGGAATGAAGGCCTGACTGTCTATTATAGGAACCATCCTCTTTCCTTCAGCACATGCTAGGGATCCCAAATGGGATTGTTCCAGTAGTGGGCTCCTGCAGTAACTCCCACAGTTGAGCAAAAACATCATAATTCACAATGCATCATGGGGTCTGAGCCTTTCTAAATTGTTTCCACACCTGTCAATTATGAATGATTAGACTATAGCAGATTTCATGACTGAATGCACTGCCACAGAACTAGCCTGATGTTAATATTTGCTACTGCTATTCATGAGGCTTCATTATGAATTAAAAGAAAAATTACACAAAAATTGCATAATTTGTCTTTCTATGTACAGTAGTTCCTAACTTACCGGTAAGATATACCTGTGTGAATTAAATTAAATCTTTTACTACAGGAAGCCCTTTAACTATTTTACTTCCCTACTGTCTCAAGCACAGGTAGCTAGAAAGAAGCTGATTGGACATTTCCTCTCTTTCTTCTTGGGCAAATCACACTGAGCATGTCTAAACTCACCCAGCTAGATAAGGGGGCAGTAACTATATGGCTCCCTGTACTGAAAGATTTTAGTCTGTATATTTTATACATAGAACAGCAAGTAATACATTTTCTGGCCTGTAATTAAGGTGTTTTAGGGTGAACTAACTTTTCAGTGGAATTGTAATTTGTTTTGCGAATGCCAACCAGTTCAAAGAAAATAAACAGTGAATTCAACATTGTGACTCAACTGATAGCAAAATCAAAAGCTTATTCAACTCTCTAGCTTTAAATGCTGCCTAAGCAATAACAATTGTGAAAACAAAGTGCATGATGGGAAGTATTTGGGAAAAAAAAGAAAACAATAAAAAAAGCTAAAATTGATATTTAGCAAACCTAGACTTGTGCTGCCGTGCATGGAAAAGACATGAAGCAGCAGTAGAAAACAACCGAGGGAACAAGTGTTGATACCGTAAGTATATTAAAAAAAATTAACATATTTTTTGTGGGGTAATTATCTGAAATCTTAATTTTAATTTGGGGGGTGGACATACCCTTTCAAACACTTGGATCATACGTTTAAAAATTGATTACAAAATTTTCCAAAAAATTTAAAGGGTATCTTTGGTTTCCATACAAGTGCCATTTGTTTAAAAGAACTCTGTCATACATTTCAAACAAGCCCATCATGATGTATCTATCTTCTCTGGATCTTAAATTCTAGTATTGTACAGTTACAGTTCCTGGTCTGTTTTCTTTTCAGGCTTGTGGCTAGCTTTAAAAATGATGTTGAAGTTCATGGGTGGGGCTTATGATAAGGCAGATGATGCGCTGTCCCAGCAGTAGGATACAAGTGGGCATGCTTATGCCTATGTGATAGATATGGTGCTGGTGATATGTAGATTGCAGCTAGAAGCACTTGTATTGAGACCACACTTCCCCTTTATTTATAAACTTTAAATAAACCCAGAAGTGTTTTCAGCTGACAGCTGTTTGCGAATCGCATGCACTCCAATTGCAAAACATTGTGCAGAGGGCTTTTCCCTCTGATCACCTTCGGTATAGTGTGGCCTCACCCTAAGGCTGTGTTTCTGTGTTTCTTTTGCATTCGATTGTGTTGGCTTGTTATACGTGTGTTTGGGCTTGCTTTCTTCAAGGGATTATGGCCAAAAAAGCATAGCCTATTGATTTGTCTCCTCATGCATCTACTTATATATATATACCACTGGTGTCCGCATTTCATGCACTTCTATAGACTTGTATTAAGTGTACTAAGTGCGGTTTTGACTAAAACGGACCTAAATTAAAATGGATCACAGCGCACACAGTGCGGCCTACTTGCCATGATTTACATTATAAACAAAATGTAACTGCGGATTGCAAAGCGTGAGTGAAAATCACGGCAGTGGGGCCTAGCCCAAAGCCTTATAGACACCTATGTTTTTTGTTGGCGAAAGTGGATTGATAAATGGCCACTTTGTATCAGCGTCTTTCCTTGATCCGTCAGGACGGATCCCAAACGACGCTGATAGGAGACACCACACATGTACAAAACATGAGTACAAAGTTTAGGGCCATAAACACACATTAGATGATAAGATATTAAACAAAAAGGTCCAACAGATATTATATACAGACTAACTATTCATCATGTGGTCAGTATACGATACCAAACAGTTTGTAGCTCGACTCATGACTCTGTCTACTGGGTTCTAAACAGGAGCGCTTCAGTAGGAGTTTCTTAACTTCACCCGACAGGCTGCTAAGCAGTGAAACCATAGATAGGTAGAGACGCTGCAACTGTGTCCGGAACTAAACCCAAACAAGTGTAAACTTTAGATAAAACGTAGCATTTATTTACTAATCATAAAACCAGTAAACATGGATCAAGAAACACCTGACGTGTTTCATGTCGATAACCAACATTCCATCAGAGAACCTCAACAGTCACCCAATAATATTGGTCCGTGTATGGCCACGTTCAGACTGTGAAGTGATTCTTCGTCGTCCAATTTGGCCAACGATAAGCTAAAGTGTGTATACAGCTTTAGTAGAATGGTATAATAGTTAAATGGGGATTGTATTGATGTAAACATATATATCAACAGATTCAAATCATTACTTTTCAACAGATCTGACCTCTCCTGGGAAAGGATTCAACTGTTCATACAAACACACTGTTGAAACCAGCAGTGACATCAATGAAATTTGTAAGATAAATGATAAATTGTAGCTGACATTGCCTTTGATCTTATTAGGCTCAAAACAAAGTATAAACGGGCAGCACTAGAAAGGAGAGTAGAATTAAACACCAAAATACAGACCTGCGGTTATTGAATAAACAACCAATGATGCATTTAACAATGTGTAGTCCTCTATGGACCGCACGATCGGTCGCGGTAACTATCGGACGCGGCTGCTCTTGCCGCGACCGACAGTCCTTCCTCCTGGCCGACCGGTGTGTACCTAGCTTAACCCTGGAACCTGGCTCTGCATGGATAGGGCAATTTGCTTTGCCTGATGGAGATGTTAAAGTAAAGAATTTATTTTTGCAGGATTATGCCAGATGTGCTCTGTCTGCTGGTGTATTCTGCCTTGCCATTAGAAACCATTGTACAGCTGTATAATTTCAAAACAAGCAGTCAGAAGGTGCGAGGTCCCTGGACAAAAAGAGTTGAAAATTGCCAGGTCAGTTGGGAACATTTAAGGCAGGTTTTAATTGTAGAGTAGTGAAACTCCTACAGGTTTGCTACATAAGTAAGGTTTGCTATATAAAGACAGCAGTGAAAGGAAATTTTTAAACATTATTTAGCTAATGCAAGCTTTCTTTCTTCTTAAAACCCAGATTAAGGGCTTAAACACTCCATTCTAAATGCATTCTTCTATAGTGCAGTGACTGCATATCTCCAGTAGGGGGAGAGTTGCTTAAATTACTTTTACACAAGTAGGAAACATTTTCAATTTATATGGATTAATTTGAAAAGGAAATATATGTGAAAATAAGGCTAAAAAATAAAGCTTGTAATTTCTCAAAGTTAGATATGCTAAAACTCCATAAAAATCTACCAGCATATCTTCTCCCTGTATTGCTGTTTCGTTACATTGCTTGCTGTATTAATTAAAATTCTTTTTAATATTTTTGTATTTTGACTTTGTCCCTATAATTTCCTATTGAATGAGGCATAGAAATAAAAACATACAACAATATCTCCTATATTAAAGGAACCTAGTAACTAGGATAACTTATTTATATAAACGTCCCCATTTTTTCTACTATATACTAAGCAAAAAATGAATTTACCGTGCCCTTTTAACATGGTGATCATGTCCTTGTTTGATTCGAACTTTAGGAATAAATTGCTTTTTGCGTATTAAGGCTATTAATACCCACACTCTGAAATGAGTATTTTCTACATGTGCCTGATTAGAAACCAGGATCAGAGCTCCATATACCTGAAAGCAGTAGAGAAAGGGATCTATAAAGAATATTATGCTGGAGTCATCTCAAATAATTTCCAGGGGTGTCAGCACATCACATCAGTTTATTTAAATGCGATTTAGCTAAACTTTCTATCATTTTGAAACCATAATAGCAAATGTATCATTAGTTGTCCACATCTGCCTACCGCTGTGTCTCTAAATGATTTAATTTAGGCATATAAAAGAATCCTGCTCCATCTCTTAACTATGATAGTTTAGCAAGAGCTTCCTGCAGATTAAATTGCAGGGATGTATTGGACAGGGTAGAGAACACAGATTTGCAAATTATGCACACATCAACATACATACATATAAGTATGACATACACATACACACATAGAGACCAGATATACACGCATTCACAAATATATGTATGTATAAAAAAAATACCCTGGACACACCCTTGCCCTTCCAAATCAGTCCCATGTCCCTACATCTAGTTGCACCCAAATTAACCCTATTTACTGATGGCAGAGTGTACTGTTTCCCAATATACGGATTGCGGTTACTGGCCATCTATCTGTTTTCTACAGGTATGCAGATAAGCTCTGGTTTTAACTGATGACATAGCAAAGTACCCTTTATAAGGGTATAATTTACAGGCTATTGATGACTTTTATGTATTCATTATACAAAATAGATAAAGTATATTTGTGCTTTGTAAATGGGTCAATTCACAACTCTCACCATGGTCATGGTAATGATAAATATCCTTTTATCTCTATTTAAATATTTATTTTTATTATTTAAATAAATATCATTTTATCTCTATTTAAACACACCCCTGGGTTTCCTCTAGATGTCCAATGGGACTCTGTCAAAGTCTTGCTCATTGTACCAGTCTGGCCCTGCACCCTCTCACAGTTCAGGACTGTTCACAGATTGGCCTATGGAAAGATGGATTCCTTGCAGAGCTTTCTTTTAGACAACTATTGGAACTATGAAGGAGGCTGAAAGAGACCAGCACGATGAGCCTGATTTTACCAGAATGATAAAGTGGAACTAGAGAAAATCTTAAAAATGAGAAACTAGCAGTTTACAGTAGGTCCTCGCCTGGGTACTATTAGGGGAAGGGGGGTTGGAAAGACGGTATAGTTCTCCTTTAAAATAAAGATACACAAAAGCTCTGTTTTATTTTTTTTAAAAATCACCATTGGTTGTCATGCCATTTCTTTACAATTGCATTAATGTGCTGTTTATGTTCGAACATAGTACATAAAGTAGTTGAGTTTAAGTCAATGTAGCTGTATTTCCTATTCTTAAATCCTTTGTCTGATTGCTGAATATCAGATTTTATAATGCTGATGTTGCATGCAGACAGTTGTTCGGAAAGATCAACTGTCCGGATTGCCTGTTTACAATGAAAATCACCTGATCTAAAGGTTTTTGGCACTGAAGTTATTTTTTAATTCAAAAAATAATAACCTTTACTGGTGGAGGAGCAGAGTTTGCAAATTCCAACAGTCTAAAGGCTGACTTGTGAACCAGGGGAAATTGACTTGCTGCCTTTTTTTCCTATCCGGGCTGCCTATTGGTTCTCACCTTGTGAATAAGCATGAAACATCAGTCAATGCATAAAATGTTTTATGTGCAGTCGTTGTTACATGCGTATTCAACGTACAAAATCAACCAATTACATGACATATGGGACTTTATCCGTGGTTAATTAAAATTATCCTCTAGGGTGCAATTCAGTTTCTTGGTTTTTGCATTTAATTTTGATATCACTGAATTTATATATATTGCTATTTCACTCTAACCCACTGGAGCAAAGCAAAGAACATTCTTCATACCTTAATAAGGTCTGGTATCAATATTGTAGGGTACAAGGTATGGACACAAAGTCTTGTAAGGTCTGTTAGAGATGGGGGTCCTTGTGGTCATTTGTAATAAACTCTGTGCAGACCTCTCTAGATCCAATTCACATTGCTATGATTCTCATTTCAGAATAAATTTAGTATCTTTTAGAATATGGGGTGGTTGGAAATGACAAAGGCCTAATAGAGGCAGTATTGCACTGACGGCCATAGTGTTTCCTGACAAATTACCTTTCAAGTTTGGGGGCAGGGAGCTAAAGTAAGATTGTGTGGTGTTAATATGGTTAGAAAGCAGTGAAACAGTCCAAGGCTGAGAGAAGAATCACACGTTATTTTTCACATAAACATCTGAAGGCCATGACAGAGATTAGGCAGAATGAAATCAATATAAATTTATAGACATCACCAAAAAGTCCATGACCCGTACAAAAATACAGGGATTGCCATTTTGCACTTTTTATATGGTCAAAATAGCACTCCTTGTTTTTACAACTGAATGTACATTATTCTGTCTCTAGAAGTCTATAATCTATCTATCTATCTATCTATCTATCTATCTATCTCCATATCTATCTATCTATCTATCTATCTGTCTGTCTGTCTGTCTGTCTGTCTGCCTGCCTGCCTGCCTGCCTGCCTGCCTGTCTGTCTGTCTGTCTGTCTATCTATCTATCTATCTCAAACAATCATTCAACCAAAAAAAACACCAGACATAACATTGCTATCCTGACAAACCTGTAGGTTTGTGCTCCACATTCGCCTGCTTCAGAATCCTGTAATCTGGTCATGCTCAGTTCCCAAAAAGAACACAGCCTTTTGTGATTAGGTATAACAAATGATTTATACATAACTCTTATCTCACTCTTATATCTCACCTTCCAGATCCTGCATAAATGCAGTGAGCATGAGCAGCAAGAATATGTTGTTTACAAAAGATTATGGCAGTCTGCTCTGGATATGATCTACCCAGGACTGGATTTTAGGTAAAAATTATAAAAGGGGCATAAACAGCAAGAAGGCAATAAAACAGGAACATTTAAAGATGACACAGGCAAGATACAAACAAATAGTAACACCCTTCAAATCTATATCATCTGAGCTGATGTGAGTGCAGAACTGTAGTTGTGAGAAAGTTCCTTTCTGTAACAGTCATCTGTTGGATGGGGTAGGGGTTCCACAGTTTTTATTGATAAGGGCTCACATCTGGACTTCACATTAACGTATACTTTTAATACAACCAGTGGCCCTTTTTAAGATTCCAGTAAGTTAGAAAGGGTATGTCCGCTGATTTTCTAACTTTCTTTTATCTGTTTAACTGAAAAATGGGAAGTAAATGAGCTATGTCTTACCCCTTTTCTTCAGTAAAACTTGCAGGAGAGGAGGAAGAACTTACCTGGATCGCTCCAGCGCCAGTCTGACAGTCTCTGACACCACTGACATTCTCCGACACATCCCCAGTCCTTTACATTGTGTGCACATGCGCCTACAGTGCCTAGGAGTGTGGATGCATTGTAGACTGTCAGAGAAGCTGGGATTGGAGCAATCCATTGTAAGTTCTTCCTCCTCTTCTGCAAGTTTTATTGAAGAATAAGAGGTAAGACATAGCTCATGTACCTCCTGTTCTTCAGGTAAACAGAAAAAAAGAAAGTAAGGAAATCAGTGGACATACCATTTAACAATAGGGCATGTTTATAAAACTTTTCGCTGCTATTTTCACAAAATTTATAAAGTGGCGATAACGACGGCACAATTCATTGTGATCGCCAAAGTAACTGCTCCATCATTTTCTTGCATTACCATCTAGAATTGCCAAGTCTGAGGTGGCGGAACAGTAAAAGTGCCTACTGTATATCTAGCCTGTAAGTGGGTCCTTGGAAGGTGTCAGTACATTGTGGAGTGTTTCCCTATACTAATAAGGGTCCGGGGGTGTGTTCTAGACTATTTTACTCTAATACAGTTTTACCAAGGCCGGCATTTTCTCGCCATGATACAATTCAACACAAAGAATACTATGTGCAAAGACGACCTTGCTGTATTCGTTGCGTTAAAGCCTGTATTGCAGCGAAATACCACCACCGCACATAGCTGCGGTGATACTTTTTGCCACGAAAACAATCAGCTTTTTGCCACGGCGACAGCAAAACATCGATATTAGCGAACCATTAGAAACATGCCCCTATGTGTACAGTTTACCTTAGGCTGGAATCTATTTTCCCAGATTGTGTGCTCCTATGGAAACCGTCGTTCTTATATATAAAAAATATACATAATTTCCACCCTTGTATGCACCTTGTGTATTGTTTTATTGTAAATATTGTATATTGTTGTGTCTCCAAGTAGTACTTTATTAATAAATTTTTTTCGCTAAACACTCACATTAATATACTCCCACCAGCGGCGCTTCCATTATGTGGAAATCCCCCTTAAAGCCACTGTGGGGCGCTACTATTTAGTAGTAACATCAATTATACATGTAATAATGTGGTACTGCTAAAGTTCATTTGGATAAGCAGAAGAAACCAGGCGGCTTTTCTAAACAGTCCTGGATTTGTCTCCAGGCTAAAGCCCCCCCCCCCATACACGGCATTGATATTCCAATCAATCTGGCAAATTCAATCAAATTGATTGGAATATCAAAGCCATTTTTCCTTTCATGTGCTGCTCTTTTGGTTTCACCATAAATGGAAATAACACACAGTTATGTTAGGTAACTTTAAACCAATATTCTGAAAGTGTCATTGTGGATGGTATATACTGTTGCATTATTGTGGACCTGCAAACATTTCCTCCAGCATGCAGAAGAAATGCTTTTGTTTAAATAAACAATATGTTCTTGATAAAGAATATTAAATTTGCATTTATAAGCAAAAAAAGATTCGTATGTGGACCGTTTCAGGTCGTTTCCATTAACCATTGTCTTGGTCATTATGCAGTTCAGGTTTGATACAACATAGAGCTTTGATATTAAGTTTGCTGATGGTTGCTCTAAGATTCAAAGAACTGCCGGGGTTATGCACAGGGCACAGTGATTGCCTCAGGCAAGGCAGAGAGGCAGATATGAAAATATCTCCAACTCTGACAGTTTGATGAACTAATAATTTTTAAAAATCTCCAGCCCAGGAGACCAAACTAGACTTCTGTTTTATGTATCAGGATGGGTTGAAATGTTTAATACAGACTGATAGATGCTGCTCTCAGACTGACTGAGCAATCTGCTTGTGGGGGGATGGAAGGTAGACCACTGAATAGAGATGCTCTTTCTACTCCTCGTGTGCCTTGCATTCATTCTGGGTCAGTGGGAAATTGAACCTTGGTCCATTATGTCAGGCACACGCTTGGCCTGCAGGCTTTTGTTATGCAGATGGTCCATGCCTGGGAAGCAAACACTTTTCTTTTCTTAAGAGATACAAAGGGAGGGGATGGAGGAGGGGACCGTGTACAAAAGACTCAGAAGGAGGGGTAAGTGGCAAAAAAATTCCAGCCCCTGCTCGACGTCACAGTGCAAAGGAGACAAAACAAGAGCCTAGACTTTTCTACACATCCATACACAGACTACCTCCCTCTCCTCTGTACCTTAAACCTTACCCACCTAATGAAGGAGAGGAGGAGGCATGAAAGAAACTGATCCTGTACATTTCTATTTCCCTTCACAGAAGCTATGAAACTGAATCCAGAACTGTAGGTCTAAATTTTACAATACAAATTCATTATCTAGGTTCCCCATCACAGGCTGGTCCCGCTGTCAGTGCAAGGGGAGGAGGTACAAAATAACCTACACTCCTCCTCCCTTGCACAATCTCCAGGCTGCCCAGCTAAGAGCATTCATCGGTTTCAGCAGTTGGACAGCTCTGATAGTATTTGCACCAAGCTGTGGCGTGAGAAAGAACAGCTGCCCATCTCCTCTTCCTTCCTCCCCTGACTATGGCAAGTGTCCAGCAAGGAGAAAAGCAGCTCTTTGAGAAGTTCTGGAAAGGGACTTTTAAAGCTGTGGCCACTCCACGAAGAGAGAGCGTTATTGTAGCCAGTATTACAGCTCGCAAATCCCTTCCAAGGTAAGAAGTCAACAACGCAACTTCATTTTGCACAGAAAGTTAACTTTCATGGTGGAGATGATGCGTGTAAATCCTGCAGTTGTAATTGATCTTTGATTTATCCAGGCTTTAAGAACAAAGTTGTAACCTTGCTAAATTTGAGACCACATTTCACTTTTCATTATGTATTATTTACACATTATTTATACGTTTTCGATTGTGTCTTCCTAAATTGGATATCATATGCTGAAAAAAATTGCAATGATAGCATCTATAGTGAATATAACTTCTTAGATTGCTATTTTATATAACATAATCCAAAGAGTGGCATCTGTTACTAATCCCATCTTTGTCCTCTATGTCCTGTGCCTCTTATCCTGATTGCTTTTTACAAAGTAATCCAGTTTTGCTGTAAAACTACTATATAAAGTGTGCACTTTACCTAGTGCAATGAGACTGGTAATACATTGATTCCAGTATTTTCACATTCAGGTGCAGAGGAAGTCCTTTCAATGATAATATTATCCCTAGTGCCAGCATGGATTAGTAACTGCATTCTGTGCATCACACAATCTCCCTAGAGGGTTTAACTGTGATAATCCTGCATCTAAGTAATAATATAAATGCAGCTTACAAGTTCTTCTACCCAGTTTGTAGCTACATACCTGTCACATGAAAAAGAGCAAAGCTGAACTGATGCTAAGCTAAACCTATGGATACTGTTAAGATGTATTTACTCTGTTAGGGTGCCATAAAAGCACCCTAACACTTTTGGACAGATCCACAAAAAATGATGCTTATCTGACAAGTATAATGAAAGTTTCATGTTATAGAATGTATAGACAGATTGGGGACTGTTAATACTATGGATAGAATGTAGAAAACCTAACAGCTACATTTTACTGTGTCTTTGTACATTTTTTTAACCACTCCTTCTGTAGTCACAAAACCATCTCCCTTTGTCCTATATTACTCTCCTGTCTTTTCATGGAGACCTTAATTCTAGCACAAACTAATGCAGGAAGAGGCTTCCAATGAGTTAGCATACTGGATACAAATGCATTATTTAAAGAAGGCAAGTCTGCTCCTTCATTCAGCAGTCATTACTTTTCCTCTGACTTTTTCTCTGGCATCAGAAATGCAGCAAATGGTTTCTCATGCTAGATTGCATTCTAAGCTCTCAATGCTGGTGCACTAAATTACTGAAATAAGGGAAATGTGTGATTAAAATGTTTGCAATGGTGGAAAGTATACACTATTAAATGTCAAACAGACCTTACCGGTAAACCTGCATACTAGTAAACCCATTTACAGTGAAATTCAGCCAGTCAGTGCCAGTTGACCTGAATATTTGAGCAGGTGGATTTTTTTCTAAAAACACAAGCAGAAGGGTCATTGTACCTTCACAACTGGGAGGCTGTGGCTTCCTCTCAAATTGAATTCAAAGTTGTGGTTATGTTTGGGAGAAGCCACTGCTAGGAAATGTGGACATGAGGGGAAACAGTGTAGTCAGCTGTGTCTAGGGACCCTGTAGATAGGAAAGCCTGACAGTGGCTCCTGCTTTTCCTAAAAATGTCAGTCAATGACAAAATACTGCATGTTAGTGTAGCAAGCCAGTGCCTGTAGACCTGTATATCAATTCAAGCTACACAGTCCCGGCATTTCTATAGTGGATTCTGCATAATACAGAAGCCACACAATACCATATTTTCATCTTGTTAGGTCAGGATGACAATATCTAATGACCCTTGTATTATGAAATGTAATTGCTAAAGTACCAGATGAACCATATAATACAGTGAGGAGATATTAATATATTTTCCTCTACTAAAGATTATTTCCTACTAATCAAGATAATGCATTTATATATCACTAAAACACAAGGTTCAAAATATCTGTTAAGGCAGCATATGTGCACTACATGAATGTTAATAAAGGGAAATACAGACACCCATGAACAGCTGGCAATATAAAAAGTGAGAAGAAAACATGGCATGTCCTTGAAATTGGTCCTTGTAACGCTCTGTCTCTCTGTGTCTAATAAATTTATGTTGGCCATACACCTATTAGATATTAGATAGATCCAATGTTTGATCATGGAATCTAACATCTAAACCCCCCAGCAGTTCTACCTCCCCACATTGCCCATACTGGCCCATTCATTTTGCAATCAATATTCGATTTCCCAACATTGTGGGAATGTCAGCAGGTTCGTTTCCTAATGTATGGCCAACTTTGCTGCTGATCTATTCCAATCTATCTCATCCTGTATGCAATCAGATTTACTTGACATTGCATTTCTATTTATTTCTTTCAGACACTATGACAGATTTAAATCAGTTGCTTTTCTTTTATAAAAATCCCACATCCAGCAGTGTGTAGTAAGGAAGCTGGGGTTTGTGCTCCACACCAAGATTTTATGGTGTACATCTGTTTACTATTTTGTGAACCTTTATAGTATATTAACCTTAAAATACTACTGAATACTTCTGTGCTACTAAAAGTCTAGGTAAGGCATTCAGTAATGATATAACTCTTTTTGTGTATAGCAATAGTAAAGCAGAAGTAGACAGAAAAAAGTTACTGTTGAGAAAATCAAATCTAATAGATAATTTGAGTGGAATGAAAAGTGTAGCATTAAATGCGCAGTATTTACTGTAAAAGCAAGGCATTGTAGAAAGGACAAAACATTTACATATTAAAGGGAACGTTCAGTGGAAAATATCAATATTTTAAAATGTTTTAGTTTATATTATACATAGATAGTTATTGTAGATATTTTCTACAATTTTGAAAAATCAGTTGAATTTCTTCCCCTTGCTATCCCCTGCTGTTGACATTAGTGAGCTGACATTTCAGCTTCAGTAACGGCCCTTCTTCTTCCCAGAATGCACACTACATTGGAATGTTCCTAACAGTAATTTCTGCTGATTGGCTGTTAGATGGGTCAAATATGCTCAGATCTCTACTGAGCAACTGAATCAACCCAGGCGCTGGGTCAAGGGCAAGACCATAACGGTCTCTACTAGGGGTCCTGCAAACAGGAAGTCAGTATTTCAGAAGTATTTATTTATGCACAGACAAAATGCTGAATGGGCAGGTTAAGGTCATTGGGATGGAAAAATACTGCTCTTTTTTATAAAAAGCATATGTATTTCCACTGAACTTCCCATTTAAACATATTCAAACATAGGAGGACAATTACTTTGCTCAACACCATATACATGGTATCCAAGAATGGAGAGTGGATAGATTCTTTTGAAGACCTTTTTTCTCTTGACATTGACAATGTAATTATATACTTAACTTCCAGTAAGTCCTGCACATTCTTTTATGTGATTATACTGCTAACCAGAGAGCAATGATGAGCTTTAATTTGCTTGACACCCAAATGACTGTCTGTATTTATACAAAACGTAATAATCATTTCTAGATGCATTTTTGCATCCAATGCACATTTCCTTGATAAATTCCCTGCACAGAAACAATGTTACTAATTTCATTGTGTGCCACTGCCATGTATCCTTAATTCCTTCTAATAGTCACACTCTCTCTCTGAGCAAGTAAATATACTTGTTTGATTTATTCCTTGTACCGCAAACATCTCTACTAGATTCAGTCTGTTTGCCACAGCCGCATGCCCAAATGCATTCAGTTTCAACAGACATATATGGTTAAAACGTATTCTCCCACTGATTTTGTGTAACAGATACATATTTCCTCAATACATTTTCTATACCCCAGACGCCTCTTCTTAATATATTCACAGACATGCTTCTATATGTATTCTTATTGCCACACACTTAATTTGGGTTGCACAGCTTCCATTTCCTCTGGTCCTCTCCACTTCTTATTACAATTTTATCCACTTGTCGCATTTAGATTACTGTTGACTAAAATATGAAGCATTTTAGCCGTTCTTGGTGTTGCATACAAACAGATTATTTAATACCTTGTGATCTTGTAAACCAAATATCTAATGGTACCACTTTTCAATAACATCAATCAACAATCAGGGGCCTAAACTGTTATCTTTGTGAATTGTACCCCCTAGAACTGAATAGAGACCTTATCAGGAGGGCAATTTAGCAGTGAAATAGAAATGGTAAAAAAGGAGGAGCATGGTCCATGATTGGTTGTGTTTTACTTAATTGTACAGGTAGCTTTAAATATAGCAGTTCCCTATATAGTAAATATAGCAGTTCCCTATATAATAAATATAGCAGTTCCCTACATACTAAATATAGCAGTTCCCTACATAGTAAATAAAGCAGTTCCCTATATAGTAAATAATGCAGTTCCCTATATAGTACATATAGCAGTTCCCTATATAGTAAATATAGCAGTTCCCTATATAATAAATAAAGTAGTTCCCTATATAGTAAATATTGCTGTTCCCTATGTAGTAAATATAGCAGTTCCCTATATAGTAAACAAAGCAGTTCCCTATGTGGTAAATATAGCAGTTCCCTATATAGTAAATATAGCAGTGCCCTATATAGCAAATATAGCAGTTCCCTATATAGTAAATAAAGCAGTTCCCTATATAGTAAATATAGGAGTTCCCTATATAGTAAATATAGCAGTTCCCTATATAGTAAATAAAATAGTTCCCTATATAGTAAATATAGCAGTTCCTTATATAGTAAATAAAGCAGTTCCCTATATCCTATATAATAAAAACCTAACTGCTGCGCCTGTGCTTTGGTCCGTGTGTGTCACTGCAGTTCCTATGGACTCACCACTAGAGGGAGAGTCTCTGCAGTTCCTATTGACTCACTGCTAGAAGGAGAAACACAGGAAACACACGGAAGCAGAACAGCAATTAAACAGACCGCGGGTAAGATTGCTTGGGACAGAGGGGGGGCCCTGGATTTGGGACAGAGGGGGGCCCTGGGTTTGGGACGGGGGGGGGGCCCTGGATTTGGGACAGAGGGGGCCCTTGGATTTAGGACAGAGGGGGACCCCTGCATTTGGGACAGGGGGGACCCTAGATTTAGAACAGAGGGGCCCCCTGGATTTGGGACAGAGGGGCCCCTGGATTTAGGACAGAGGGGGAGCCCCTGGATTTGGGACAGAGGGGAGCCCACTGGATTTGGGACAGAGGGGGGCCCTGGATTTGGGACAGAGGGGGGACTCTGGCCTTAGCACTGGGGGGGGACATGGAGGAGGGCTATGGCCTTGGGGCACTAAAGGGCACTCTGGGCTTCTAGCGCCCATTATTGTAACGGGCTTAATGCTTAGTAGTAAATAAAGCAGTTCCCTGGGGGAAAGTTACATTATTAGCATGCAGTATAGCTATCTTTTATTAATGACTGAACACTAAAGAGAATATTTTATATATTGAGTAACTAAAGGTAAGGAAAAAAAAAACAATCCCGACCCCTACTAAAGACATCAGTGAAATTGTAATAAACTAAATAAGGAAACGTGCAGCCATTTCCCCATAGAGTGAGTCATATAAACTATCAACTTCACAAGAGCTATCAGACAAGATTTAACTTACCATAACTCCCAGTTACATTCAGTACAAATGCTGGTGAACTAGAGAAATAGCATCTGAATGATAATAAAATATGGAGACATGAATTATGTTTTAATATGAAGATCTCTAACATGACTTTTGCCCATTTTGCCTTTACCCATCCCCTCTATGACTAGTTATATCAATAACAAGAATGAAATAGGCTGAAAACCTAAGAAAGAACTTAAGTAAGAAGAGCAGAAGCAGTGCCCTCTATTGCATCAGGTTCCAGAACAGGAAGTTAGGAGATCTTAAGGATAAACCATAGACGTGTGTGTGTGTGTTACCTCACAGGCAAGTTTACAGCTGACTGAAAATAGCTAAAAAGATGAATTTACTATAAGTTCTTCTGACATACATATTTAGAAAATAAACGGATATTAACTATCAGAGAATATGATACTGCAAATACTTCCTCCACCAATCTTTAGCTTCCCTCTACTGTGATGGAGCCCCATTCACAGGCTCCTAGATGTAAACACATAAACACGAAGGTTCACAGAAGGAGGACTTCATACAACCCAATAAATTTAAGGTGTATATATATTATTAGCCATGTGCCACACAACATGTTTCAGACCTCACGGGTCGATAAAGGACCCGTGAGGTCATAAACATGTTGTGTGGCACATGGCTAATAAATATACAACACCTTAAATATATTAGGTTGTATGAAGTCCTCCTTCTGTGAACCTTCATGTTTATGTGTATCAGAGAATATGACCTTTAAAACACAGTAATGCGCCAGCAGGAAAGGAAGATCAGAGTTACAGACAAATGTTAGTAAATGGCCGTCTCTTTCTTTCGAGTGACAAATCTGAGGTCAGTCAGCACGGCTCAAATATGAAAGAGATTAAGTGGTACTAAATATCTTCCGCAAAACAGACAGAACTGCCTCACCTCCTGCAAATAAAAATGACAGATACTCATTTCTCAGTAACTGTTCTATGATAGACTAGACCGAAGACAGAGGCTGTGCAAAAGTCTCCCAAAGAGTCTGCTAAGAAACTCACTGGAACATATTGACCGTAACACTATTGAGACAAAACGCACTAGTATTCTCCAAGGCAGGTTATCACATGGAATATATCCAATGTACAAAATGTTAACAATGACCTCCAGGTCTAACCACACCAGAGAGAAAAATACTGGGTCTCTCAGTCAGTCAAGAGTAAATGTTTATTTGTTTAGTACTGCTTCTATCAACTCACCAAGTTCAGTCATTTCTAGTAGTCTTGGTAGCACCCCCAGAGCTAGCACTGTACGGTATTGTATTGTGGTACAGCTCCTGGACGCCTGGCCACACAGTGTGGGACACAATATTATTATTTTTTATTTTAAGTATCAGTCACTCTACAACCGAAGACAGGTTTTAGCCTGTTACACCTACAAGTACAACCTGGAGTTAAGTGTAACCTATGATGACACAGTGATGACACTGAAGCATGTATCACGCATGTTTCAGTGTCAATAAAAGCTCTTGTACTACACAGCCACAGTCCTGTGTCATCATATGTTACACTTAACTACTTATCTACAGAATATGTTATCCAGCGTGGTGGAAACTGGTAAAGTGTAATATATTGGATTTCTCGCTCTTTGTATCTGGATATCCCTATTTAATTAAAAGTACAACCTGCAGTAGGTAAATACTCTATGTATTAAAAAAACCCTTGTGAAAAGATATACATAATATATTCCACTGTACAGGGCTGGAAAATGAAGTGAATAAAATCCCAACTGTACATTTAATTGAACTGTAGCTTCCTGCAGCCCTGGAATTGTGAAAATCAACAAAATGTTTTGTCAGCTGTCAAAAATTAGAGAACTTCTTTCCACTTTGATTTACCCTTTTACTCTTAGTATTACCTTTTCCTAATAAGGGCTTTCTGAGGAAACACAAACAGGGAGATTCAATAACAGTTCTTATTGTTAAAAATGGTGCTAATTTTGGCCCAACCAATCAGATGTTAGCTTTCAAATGTTAACTAAGATCTGATTGGTTGGGGAAAAATTAGCCCCATTTTTAACGCATGGCAGACAGTTGGTGTTAACCCCCACCACCACCACCACCACACACACACACCTCTATTCGGGCTTGGTTTCTTCATTTTCACATAAATGGCCTGTCAAGGAGGCCATTTATGTGAAAATGAAGAAATGAAATGAAAACACCAACTGTCTGCCATGTACAATGCTGTTTTGACACCTTGCCCTGGGCAGTTCTTATAACACTCCTTAGCTTCAATGCATCCACACCTTGCATTCAGAAGGTCCCTAACACCTGCTTGCTATATGCTAATTGGGACTTTCCAGGGTACATAATTGCCAACAGATTCTTGTACAAGTCATTCTGAATTGAGAAAGCCAGTCGGATGACTAGCGAAACGTCTTCAAGAACTAAACTTTAAGTCCAGTTGATTTAACTGAATACAGCAGATAAGATCTCTAGTTGATCAATATTTTTTGTTTACATTCATCCCTAAATAGGAAGTTTCCCTTCTCAGCAGTTCACGGTACAGCCAATGGGAAGACACGTTCTGCTAAGAAGTGTATCTTCCCATTGGCTACATTGCAGACTGTCACTGACAGTAGCAGAGGGGCAGAACAGACCGTATCTGTGAGGGAAACTTCATGTAAGTATTCCTGCTTATCGTTACAGTACCCAGGGGTGAGGACTTGTGGAATAGAGGAATGGTGACTAATTGTCCTTTCATTTTTCATTCTTTTATATGGTACTAGCTCTTTAAAAGTGCACAGCAATTTTAAAAATCAGTTGAACTAAAGAGTGTGAATAATACACGATTAATATTCACAGTTTCCAATATTCAAGGCCAGAACAGACTAGAGGTGTTATGAGATGTCGTTTTTTTAATAAGTTTACAGCTGTGACAATTCTGGTGTAAATGGTTAGTATGTTTTATATGTGATTTTAATTGGTGTTGCTATGGTTATAGCAAGAGCCAATTTAGACCAATTCCATCACAATCAGTCATAGTTCTACTTAATATTTGAACACAATGTGCTATTTTAACACTTTCTGTGCTGTGAGTTTTCAATAGAGTGGCAAATTTTTAAAAACCTCCTAGAATAGAATGAAGATAGCAAGTAGTTCATAAGAAAGGGCCCTAAAGCCTGAACATAGATTAAAATCCCTTTACTTATCCGTCACACTAGTGGGTTAACAAAAACGTGGAAAGAGGAGAAATTTCCCTTTCCATCAAAAGTTCAGAGTCAAAATATATAAAAACAGATACAAACAAGAGAAAAATAGAATGGCAGGTAGAACAACTGCGTGGGTGAGAGACTGAACAGAAAAAGATTAAGCAAAAAGATAATGGAGAATCAGCTGAAAGAACCAAATTAAAAGGGTGAAAAGTGAGTGAAATAAAATACACTGGCAAATGCTGTTTATAAACAAATAGGTAGATATTGTGCTAGAATAGAGACAATGAAATAATGTACCGTAACTGAGGGCTAATTACATATGTGGAACAGAGAAAAGGCAGTGAATACATTTTTATGGGAAAAAATCTTGAATTCCTTTGGGTGATAGAATTAATTATTAGAGAAATCTGATTATGTTACCTATAATAAGTTACCTTGCATGTCCTACAGGATTAGCCGTGGGCTTAGACATTCTTGTATGGTATGCAAGTGACCTGAGCATCCTTTGAATGGAGCAGGATGGAGATGGAAGCTTGGATGTGTAGCTGCTACAAAATAAAGTCAGCATTACTAGACTGTCTACAGTCAACTTTATAGCAAGTAAAGCGTGGAACATTTCTTTACAATCCTGTAGAAACCCCTTGGTTTACCTTAAACCTTCCTCTCTTGTTGCTACCAACAATAAAATTCTATATATTGATATTATTTCCGCCAGTGTATGAGATGCATGTACTGTAATATTGCACAGAGCTATATCCTAAAGAGGTGCTATACATAAACACAATGAACAGGTCCTAGAGAACACAATAAAAATACAAGGGGAACACAATTACGTGATAAACTTATTTTATGTTGGGGATATACTATTTTCACTTTTTATTTTTGCCAGACCAATTTTTTTTTTAAATTTAAATTATTCTTACCATATTTACAAAGCATGAAATTTCACAATAACAACACTGAAATTCTGCAAATTTGTCTTAACATCCTGTTACTTTATCACCGAAAGACATAGGCTCACTTGAATGTCTTTCCAGTTGATGCGTGTCCCAATCCTGTATTATTATGACTATAATGTAAATGCAACTTCCATTAACAAAAAGAGGAAAAAGTCCAAAAAAAAGCCCTCATACCCCCCGCTCATCCATCCTATTTCAGCTGAAACATACACGATCTGAACACTTGGTTTTGCCCAGGTGGCCTTTCTGGGGGCGTGGCTAGGCAAAGCCACATGGGCTACAATAGGCTACACCCTGGAACCAGTTCTTATGGTGTTGGGAGGAATGAAAATGCATAAATGACACCTTTTTGTTATATTATAAATACACTAATGACTAATGGCAAACAAACCAAGATGCTTCTTAGGCCTGGTACACACAAAACAACTATTCCTGCCAACAAATTTACTGATCATTAGTTAAATTAAAGAGCCAAAGTCAATTTAGAGTGACAGACTGTGCAGCCTATTGGAAGGCTGCATGATCAGTTGTGATTTGCCCTCATGACCAATCATTTTGACTGCCCAATCAAACCTTTATATCAAGCTGGGCAGTTGATTAGGGCTGAAATATTAGTCACTGTTCCTACCCAGCCTCAATCTATATCTAACAAACATGCTCACACATTTTACTGATGAAAAACATGACAGAAGTTTTCAGCTACATATTTTCAGCTACAGGTCTCACCCAAGAGTGACAAGCTGCAAATAACTGTTTGCAAAATGTCAGTAATTTCATGTCAAACTTGTTTGTCTAAGGTATAAGAAAAATAACTTAAAAAATTTCAAAACACAATGAACTCTGCTTGGAGATTCTTTTATCATTATTGTTTTAATTATTGAACCATCTGAATTACTGTTATTTGTTTATTGTTTTTATTTCAGTATTTAGATTTTACTTTGTGTTGTTTACAGACAATACAAAAGTGTTCTCTAAACACTATTATATTATATATAACAGTTATATTACTGAATGCTGCATTCATCCTAATGTTTATTTTACTGATTAATAAAAAGATTGCCCAAAGTATTTCAATAGGTTCTGTACAAGCTTATTGATTCAATAATCTGTTTAATTCTTTATTTAATTTTTTGTTGATGGCAGATCATATCAGATAACTATTATTATTATGGATTTATATAGCGCCAACATCTTCTGTAGCGCTTTACAATTACATGTATACATTTACATCAGGCCCTGCCCTGAATAGCTTACAATCTAAGCACATTTATTTGACACATACAACCTATCAGTATGTCTTTATGATTGTGGGGGAAACCAAAGTGCCGGGAGGAAACCCACGCAAGCACACAGAGAATAAACTCAGGACTTCAGTGCTGCAAAGCATCAGTTCTAACCACTAAGTGCTACATATACACGCTGCCTCAAATTGAACCTTTCACAAACTAATCATTTTCACACTCAAACCTGGTCGTATCCCATCTTTCTCTATTTCTATCAACAATACCCCATTTACCCTATCCAATCGACGCGCTGCTCAAAGGAAATTATTGACTCCTCTCTCTACTTTTCTTACAACATTAACTGAAAGAAAAACTACCACTTTTTTCTTCGCAATATATAGCGAAAATCTGCATATTCCTCTCTCGTCCGACCTCCGCTATGCTTATACATGCTCTCATCCTATCATGCCTAAACTATTGTAACTTATTACCTATTGTTCACCCTGCTTTCCCTTTCTCTCCCCTTCAGTCTATGCTAAACTCTGCTACACATATTGTTTCGCTCTCTAATAAACAGGATCTCAAATCTCACCAGACAACAACCTGGCTCCCCATTAAACAGTGCATTGTATACAAAGTCCTTCCCCATATATTTAAATCCCTTTGCTCTGCTGCACCTTCTTATATATTTTCTCTCTAGTGGTCACAGAACCATCTCCTGTACAGACCCCCCACTCATACTGCTTCCTGTCACCTTAAACCTTTCTCTCTTGTGGTGCCCATACTCTGTAAAATCTATTACGGTACCCTTTGTCAAGAAACCCCAATCAGCTGAATTAAATCTATCCTTACATCCCACCTATCTATCCTACCTGTTTCCCTGCTAACTAGATTTTAAGCTAATAGGACAGGGTCCTCCTTTCCTTTTGTGGCAAGGCTCAAGCACTACTATATTTATATAATTATGTATTGAACTATATATGTATTTATATTTTTGTAGTAGTCTCCTCCTTAATGGGAAGTATGAATCTGGAGGGTCATTCTATGTTAATTTTTTTAAGTAGGGATGGCTCGAACCCGAAATCAAGTTTGGGATAAACTTTACAAGTTCGGCCAAACTTGAACTGTTCAACTAGTTCAGGCTCGAACATTTCTGAAAGTATTTTCAATAATTAACAAATTTACGAGCTGTTCGCTAGCCCTAGCATATAATGTTCGATTTTCAGTAGCCCTCGAATGGATCGTTCGCTAACCCACAATTGTAGCGGGCGATTTCGATAACACTATAATTCAGCGGTCAGTTTCGGCAACCCTCGAATTTAGCGTTTGATTTCGGTAGCCTTTGAATTTAGCATTCGATTTCGGTAACCCTCAAATGTAACTGCCAATTTTCGGCAACCCTCAAATTTAGTGTTTGGTAACTCTCAAATTTAACATTCAATTTCGGTAACCCTAGAATGTAGCATTCGATAACCTTCAAATTGGCCGTAACCCTGGAATGTAGCATGCGGAAAACCCGACAATTGCCCGATCGTGGGGAAGGAAGTGTTTTTAGTGACACTTGCATATTCCCCAGACCATTTCTCAGGTGCTACAGCCATTTATAGTTAGTTAACTTTTTTATTTCAACTGTTATTCACCCGAACTTTCCGAAGTCTCCCATAGACTATAATGGGTTCATTTCCGAATTAACTTTTACTGAAGTGTCGTTGAAAGATGGCTGTGCTCAAGCTTTTAAAAATTTTTCAAATATGTGGATCCTATGGAATTTTCGGAAATTCGGAAAAAACGGAATTTATCAGAAACCAAAGTCGATAATTAGAAAACTACAGTTGAAAATTAAAAATCAAGAACGAAAAGTTGAAAATTATGATAAAAGTCAAAACAATTTTGAGATGTTCAGAACCAGTTAGTTTCGTTGTCAATAGAAATCAATGGGAGCC
Organism: Hymenochirus boettgeri; assembly: GCA_019447015.1. Lineage (NCBI taxonomy): Eukaryota > Metazoa > Chordata > Amphibia > Anura > Pipidae > Hymenochirus > Hymenochirus boettgeri. The sequence goes on from CM033469.1 coordinate 318,049,055, forward strand.
TAAGTTCTGATCGAATAATCGGTAAACCCATTGAATATTCGAAGTTCCGAAAGGTTTTCGTTTTGAAGAGTTGATTAAGTTCCAAATCAGTTTTGAATCTTTATAGTACACTTATGGCAACAATTTTATAGTTTAAATTTTATCATAAGGACAAGCCTCCTTGTATAGTTGGCATTAAAATGCTGTTTGCAAAATTTGTGAATAATCTATGAAATATTCCCGGAAAAATATTCTCACAAAGCTTAGATAATTGAAAGTAGCCCAACCGAAAACAATAATGACAGAACAATCCTAAATATTCAATTAGAAGAAACATCTACAGGTTCATTTACCCAGAGACGCTAGGCAGTTTTATGGAGTTAAAGTAGCGCTAACCGATTGAATATCGGTAAACGGGACTTCTTAGCTCCAGATACGTGGGTTTCACAAACAATTCTGCAACCGGCAGATTTTAATGCCGACTAATAGCAAACACGATATTAACTCACAAATGGGAGACACATTAACACAGAGCGATAGCTGCTCTGGGAAAATCTCCCTTCTTATGCTTACTGCTGATTCATGTAAAAAAACAATTATATCCTTATAATTTACTTGTAGTTTAAAAAACACAGATTGCTTAAAATAAAAAGCAGTTTCTCCCATCATCCCCCATATTATGGACGCCATGCTTTTCTCCATCTGCTGAATAGAATACCTAAATACTTTCTCTTATAGTTCTTCATTTAGAGAGCAGAAGATAGTTTAAGAGAGAATATTCCTGTAAATGTAAGGGATTCTGAGACACACACACAGTGATATGTGAAATACTTAACAACGCTACACAGGGACAAACAGTCTCCAAGACAGACTGAGACCAATAGATTTCAGTGTGCGTATTCCCTTAGGCAATACCATCTGGACTGCAGTCTTTTGTTACAAGCTGTGGGTTTCTTATTGTTCCTGCTATCCAATTTCAGCAAAGCATTAGGACAATTGGTGTTTACTTGTCTGCTGAAAGCCGCTCTCTATGTATATCTCCTGTTAAAGCTACAGATTCACTATGCGGTAGGAACAAGTGTAGTAAAGATATGATCAATCTCACATGTTCTTCTCTGCTATTTTAACTGCTGTTGCATAATTTAATAGATTTCCTACAAAAGCCAAAACAGCAGATATTACCGAGTATGTAATATTTATTGTTTTCATTTACTCTTTCATTGCCAGGTGGCTTTGTGCCTCTGATAATAATCTGGCCATTTTGGAAACTAACCTGTTTGATCACACGGCACAGTTTGATTACAACCAACCTCTTCTCCCTCAACATGTTACTTTAGGGGCCAATAACGTACACTGGGGATACTGTAACTGTATTCCTATACGGTGCCCTTGGTTAATGGTCTGTTTATTTATGATGATAAAGCTGGGGAAATGTTTTGCAAAAAGTCACCCAGCACAACTCAATGTGATATGTAGTTGCTGTCTACGGTAAGGAGACAAATAGCAACAGTACAGATAATATGATTACATGTATAGTACTGGCTATCACATGTACTAAGCTCAGCATTTTTGAAAATTTTTGAAAATGCTGCTTGCAGTTTATCTCCAGTGGCCAGTAAGGCAATGGCACTTTTATGCGAGCCATAGACTTCATTCACATGTTCCTGCAATGTCCTGAGTTACAGCCCAGTTACTTACATTCCGTCCCAATGTAAAGTCAGTTGCAAAGCATTCTCTGGTAAGGAACATTGCAAGATATGTTAGCGGTACCTGGACCGACATTACCAAGGTTATTTAAGCAGCAGCTTATCATGCCATCATGCTTCCTGGGTGCACTGCAGGTCCATATCATATTCTTCTTTTGCACATAAGACTGTTTGAGTCAGAAATACTTTTTGCTATAATTTGCACCTGGAAATGTGTAAACAGCTTATTTTTGGCACTTGTATGTGTATAAGGAACATTATGGATTCTATCAACTCTGTCACCTCTGTCAATTGCAGAATCTGGTGTCTCTTTGAGCCTCTCAAAAGGTGATAAAGTTCAAATTAGTTAGAGCATTGTGCATGGATTTCTACCTATAATGCATAGTACTAGAAACTAGTACACTATCAGGGTGACGCACAGAGAGCCGCTATCAGCACAGGCGATTTTACGAACAGATAGAGGTGCTTTGTGCAGCCATTGGCTATTGTTAAAAGGTCCTGCAAAGGAAAGCCGTTATCTGACTACAACATCACTAGACATCGGCTGTCTAGTTTATATTCGCGGTACCCACACAGCCACTGCAAGCAAGGAGTTAAAATCACGCTAAATGATATTACATTGTTTAACGTGACTTAAACTTGATTTCGAAACACTGCGACTGTGTGCATCTCCCTGTACATAGCTGCACAGAATAGCAGCTACTGGTGTGGGAATGCCCACAACTCTAAAGAACTTGCCATCAACTCATTTCACTTGATTACAAATTAAAAGTGCAGTCTATTCATTTCCAGCTGTGACATTTTTTTAAGTTTTTATTTTTATTCTACACAATAAAAACTATGAATCTGCAACCCAAACCTTTTTGTCCCCTTGTGGACACCATGAAATATTTCTTGGAGCTAGTTTAGGATTAAGTTTTGCGGTGGATGAATTACAGACTCTGCTATGCTCCTGGCATTGAACACAGTAAACCAAGAAGAAAAATCTCTGTGTGATACTGCACCTGAAAACCCAGCTTATTTATGATTCAGCAGAATTAATAGGAGGCTGGAAGGCTTGCAGTCTAACTCACAAGGTAGCAGAGTAATAGAATTACACAAGTGACATATGGTCCTTCCAACCTGCTCACCTTACTCCATATGGTGACTCCTACAATGAATGAACAATGAGAATGTACCATCTGCCAAACATTAAGGTACAAACTGTAGTGGACTGACTCTTATCAGTATGTCCAGTAGAATAAATAATAAATGTAATTCAGCCCTTCCTCATTCAACACTGTGCAAACATCCAACACTAGAGACCTTGTGTTCTAGCACTTGACATCCATCATTTTCTATATACTTGTGTTATTATTAGTGTACAATTGACATGAGCTGTTGATGTAAGAACTAGATTAAACTGATTGGATGTGACCAAAATAATGATAATACATTTTACAGTTAGAAGATTACACGGGATATATTTGTACTTTCCATTAAGGGAAAAATAATTGGATTACTAATGTAAGGCAAAGTTTGGAAACTGAGAAAAAAAATAAACATTTAGACGTCAGTTTTCCCCTTCTATCAGGTATGTTTATATCGGTTCTGCAGGCTAGATCCTAGTTGTCAGCTGTCTGCAAGTCATTTCTTGCAGTCAATCTTACTAGGAGAAAATGCTGCAGAAATGCACGACCCAAGCAAACATGATGACATCATGTGACAATGCCTGCCTGCATTTTTGAGTGGTCATTGGTCAGATAATGATTGTCAGCAGTAACTGACCACAAACCGGAACATGCCCTGTTGGATTCCATAGTGCCATAGTGTACCATCTATGTGACTTTGCCCCTATTGTGAAGATGGGTACGCACAGTTTTGATTCATAGCAGATGACAGACCATTACTCTTATCATATGCTGCAAAATTACCTACACACAGTCCCAATGTTCTCCATATACTTAGGAGCTAAAAAATGTTTTTACTTACAGCCAGGGGTGACATACAGTAAGTAGTTTGTCAACTGTGTGATCAGCCATTTTTAGCCACACATGTAGCAATTAAAGGATAGTCATGTCAGACACAACAGGATTGGCTTTTTATCAGTAGTGTACAGCCAGAATAAGTGAGTTCCACCTGAGGAAAATATGTGCATGCCCATTTACTGTGTGGACATACTGGTGATTAATATGGCGATTTGCTGCATTGATTTTCTAAAATCTATTAGATTAATAAGAAAGTCACTCCGTTTCTTTATGTTCCAGAGATAAATCAAACCTCACAATGTGTGGGAAACATTGTACAGATCCATTAATACTAGATTTATCACCCATTTCAGCCCAAGTAGTTTTTTTGCAGTCTCTGGTCTTATGACTTTTCCAATGATAAACAATTAAGCATTCAAATCAGATATCAACAGGCCAACTAAATATGTAATGATAGTTGTGATGTCTCTGGTTCTTGGTTTCTACCTATGTAATGATAGTTGTGATGTTTCTGGTTCTTGGTTTCTACCTATGTAATGATAGTTGTGATGTCTCTGGTTCTTGGTTTCTACCTATGTAATGATAGTTGTGATGTCTCTGGTTCTTGGATTCTACCTTGTGTTTCATACAGAATTAGTTTGGCAGAGCAGGTGCCAAACATGTGACAATGATGGTTTCTGTGACTTTGGCTAAAATTCTTATTTTTACTGTTTTATTGCCCAGAAACAATTAGAATTGCTTTCTGCACAGAGATCCAGCAGTTCTAAAAACAAGTGAGCACTTTGGCTGACATTTGTGTGTGTGGCAGTTACCGAACCTGATGGATCAATGAACAAAGCCAACACAAGCCACCACACATGTACGGTTATCGGCCATCGATCTTTGGTCATTTGCCAGCCAACTCAGGCCACCACAAATCCAATGTCTGTGTACGGGGCTTTAGACAAGAACCAGATAATAAATTGTCGTGCTACATTTACATGCAACTTAACTTTTCAGTGGGTTCATCCATATAAGCCAGAGAGACTTGTTTGCTAAACAGAGCCACAGTGTTGTTGCTAGGGAAACATTGAGTTATCAGTCTATATTGCCAGCTATAATACCAAAGCTACAGACATGATACATGCTTGATAAACTGTTATAGTATATATTCAGCCAAGTGACCTTTTCTGTGACATTGTATGGAAATGCACCCGCGCCAATCATTACGTTGTAGGAAAATGCTGCTGTATGTGGTGAAAACTGAATTCATTAAGGTCACTTCTGCTGCTTTCCATTCCTGTTTGTTCTAAACCTTAACATGTGTATCTTTTATAGAAATATGAATCTTGATTGAAAATAAGCATTAATGTTAAAAAGGAATATATGGTCTTGCTATTTTCCCAACAAGAAATCCCTGTAGCAGATTGAGGTCATAATAGGTCAATGCACACTGATCTGATTGGGATTAATATAAGCCAGTTATTGCCCTGACTGGGAATGATGCAGCTTTGCAGATCTTGTGCACTCAATAAGCCTGTAGAGAATATGTTAATGAGACATATGGAAAACAAGTGTTTTTCTGTTCATAATAAAATATTGCCTTTAACATACATAATACACATGACTTCCTCCACCTTAAAGAGGATTCATCATGGAATACACTATATATGCTGCATAGATCTTGCTGCAGACTATATCTTAAAGGAGAACTACCAGCAGAAATCAACCCCCTCCCCTAATAGAAAGCAAATAAAGCCGTCCATAAAGATGCTCTATACAAGGACCATGTCTTCCCATTGGATAGTGCGGAAGAGTCCTGGACACCTACAAGGGGTGGTGCTACAGGTTGGACTTTCATGGCTTTGTTAGGGAAACTAAAGCAAACCCAGAGGTGAAGACCAAGAGGTTTAGTTCCCCACCCTGGGTACTATAAGAGGAGGGTGCCCTTTAATACATATTTTCCTCATATATAATTTACAGGATTAAAATTACTGAAAATATATTGTAGGTTACAATCAAAACATTTTTATTGGAAATGGACGTTTTACTACAGGTAAAAAAAACACATTTTCTTTGTATAGGGATAACATAAATAAAACATACCTATAGAAGTTTCTATTACAGATTGCACAGACACTGTCAGTGTATTATCGAACTGCACACCAATCTTCTGTTGATCTATACACAGTGATGCATAGACCTGCTGACTTTAAATTCATTAAAAGGATTGTTTGCCATTCATGAGGCTACTGCAGCAGCATTTGGTGATTTGTGTATGTCTGTGTTTGTGGCTGAATGTGTCCAGAATATACAGGAGACACTGGATTTATTTGTATAAAGAAATAATATAGCATTCATAGTATTAAGCCTCTCACTGTATGAATACATAGGGGATATGCAGTTAGGGCAGGAATTGCTATTAAGGATATAGATATTTACTTTAGCATTGACTCCCTGTGGGATATGCCAGGTTCTGATAACAGCTTTGGGAACCAAGTTGCACTAACTGCTGTTGCACGGAAGGTCAGTTATCACATAATTGATCAGAGCTTGGCAAGTTCTTTTGTTAGATGCCTTTAGCTGTCTCTTGGGCTAGAAGACATTATATTCCCAATGACTTACATATAAAGCTGATCCTTGCTGCTTAGTGGGAAATCATTTTTTGCCTTTGAGGCATTTGGGGTGAATACCTGTGACTTTGTTCAAAGAATAGCTACTGTAAATACACCAGGGAAGTCATCTTAACAGTGAAATTGAATTTACTTGCCCTTGAAGTGTAAACTACGTGACAAATAAGTGTGTGTCACTAACATCACTTATATAATGTTATATGTTTTGGATTTCTGGATTCTTTCATCTTTCCCCCTAATGCACACCAATGTAATCATACCCCTCTATTCATTATTAACTTGTCCCTTTAACTCTTCTACCTTTCTCTTTTGTTCATTGAAACTTCTTTTATTTCCAACTCTCCTCCAACCAATATTCTCCCTTTGCTTAACATTCCCTACCCCCATTACATTCCTTAAACATCTGTCAAAGCGGGACTTGTTAATCCCTTTGGCACAATCCTCTGTTCTAACTGCAGGTCCCTTGCTCACCATCTGCTCTGTCTTCGGCCTCTTACTGTTCATGTAGGAGGGAACATCCTCTGTGTAAGTGCCGCCCTCCCAATAAACAAAGACAGACCTAATGACAATACATCCCCCACTTGCTTCTCGCCTAGACAGGTGCACTGGATCTCTAGCTCCAGGGATAGTTTCAGGCTATGAGAAGATGAGGTGGGTGATGGATTTTCTATGTACCATGCCTACACACATTTATAGAGAAGAAAAGGAACAAACTTAAGTTTAGAAAATATATTTAGGTCTATTAATCATAACAATCACAAGATCAAGGTGCGATAAGAGGTGCTTGGGTATATGGCTGGTCGCTTTAACTGCTAATTGTGTTATATGCGTGATAACATTAATTTGTAAGTTGAGGAAGGTTATATAAATATTTTTTAAAAAGGCAATGGACAATTTCCAGTGCACAATATAATTATTGTTTTTGGATTTATGACTATCCTGCTGAATGTTGTAGATCAATGTCACAGAAAGCAAATACTTCTAACGAGATGTTTAAACCAGCTCACTAAAAACGTGGCAATGTCCTAATCTGGACATGTGAGATATAAATGGAAAATGATCTGGATTGCCAACTATCGTCCTTGTGTATGGATAGAAAATGATGGATCCCAACATTAATGAACTATCAGTATCAGCCATATTAATCTGGATACGAGCACATTGTACCAGGGCTGGTTTATGCACATTTCCCTAGGGTGACGGCTTTCTAAATTCACACCCAAAAAAAATCCAGCAGAATACTATTAAAGGGCAACTGTGGTCTCTGAACAATTCAGGGTTAAATAAAGGCCCTTCCGTCTTACAGTTGGATCTTGGATAAAATCTCTAATTAATCTTGAGGGAAGTTTTATTGCTGGAAAGGTTTAAGCCTTGTACACACATACGATTGTATGGATGAGGCCCAGTGTACCAGGCTTAACACAATAATAATTGCTTTATTAATAGTATACTATTCTAAATAAAGTACCTATTTATATACATACATATATATATATTATATATTGTAAAGAATATGTAATACACATTGAAATAGCACCAGAAGAAAGTCTAAAATGTCATTAAAACGGTAAATTCAGGTTAAATCTCTATAAAGTGGAAGAATGTGAAAAATAAAATGATTTAAACCAATGAGACGCATATTGACAAATAGCATTTCCAACTCATTAGTTTACTACAATCACCACAAAATGCTTCCTCATCATAATGGTTTTAAAATGTATTTGATTTTAGTTCTATTTTCTATGTTCATGGAATACTCTGTATGTCTGAGATTCCTGAATATGTCCGGACTTTCTTATTTTCGGTTGTCTATTTTTTTAACATTGTTTCGATACTTTCAAATCAATAGTCAATGTGACATATAATCCTAAATATATGACATATGGAAAGACAGCAATTCGTTCTGCGGTTAGGTAATCAATACCTTTCAGAAAAGTCCTTGGTAGTGGTCAGCTGGAGAATTAAGGATGCAAGGAGCGCTTTAGGAGTGATTTACAGCTTGGAGAAAATTGTACTTAGCAGAAAAGCAGCGATGGCCAAATACAACATGAATATGCCAGGACCTTTTGTTATATTCCCGTGGCTATTACAAAATAATTGCGTTTTATATATTTGTGTTTTTAAATAAAGTTATTTGAAAGAACAAAATCACTGTTAAAGGGACAGTTCAGTGGAAATTATCAATATTTGTTAAATTGTTAGTTTGTGTAATGCCTTCTTAGTTATTCTACATATTCTCTCCCATTTTTGAAAAATCAGTTGATTTCATACCCTTTGCTGTTCCCTGTTGTTGACATTAGTGAGCTGACATTTTAGGTTCTAACGGTCCTTCTTCTTCCCATGATGCACCACATCCTTGGATATCCTAACAGTAATTTCTACTGATTGGCTGTTGGATGGGTCAACGGTCTCCACTAGGGGTCCTGCAAACAGGAAGTCAGTATTTCGGTAGCATTTATTTATACACAGACAAAATGCTGAATGGGCAGATTAAGGTCATTGGGATGGAAAAATACTGCTCTTTTTTCTGAAAAGCTTATGTATTTGCACTGAACTTCCCCTTTAAGGGCTGGGCGCACTAGCGCTTTTTAACATGCAATCCCATCGTGAGTCAAAAGGCGCATGCAAATATTGGCGAAACGGCGTGGCCACAGTGGACTGATGCAGAAAAGAAAAACTTACGTATTACATGACCATGATGCTTTAAACTCCATTGCTAAACTTACTGCATCGTGGGACTGATGCAGAAACGGTCAGGTAAGATGTAAATTTTCTGTTTCTGCATCAGCCCTGTAAGCCTCTATAGAAAATGTGTTAAGATTCGCACAAAATTGTTGCACAAATATTTTCGACACCTCTACAAATTAGGGAAAACCCCATGCTGACCTAATAATAACATGGGTTTTGGCACTAATTCTGCACATAAATGGGCAATATGTGCTGCGTTGCACTGCAATCTGCTTTCCAGAGCACATCAATCACCGTTTTTTTGCACAGACCGCAGCGCAAGCAGATGGTAACGCAAGGGAAAATGTGTGTGTTACCATCCGGCATAATGTAAAGAAATCAGGCAATAAAGTAGCAATTATTGACTAATATTAGCTACAGTGTGCTGCATGTGTTTTTATGTAGTTTATGATTTTAAGTGATCTGGTAAACCTACATTCGTTTAGCCTATGAACAGCCTTTAATAGGCCATTCACATTCAGAAATATCATTGGATAGTTGGTGGATTGTTCCAATAATTTTTCTCTGAACCAGTCTGCAAATGAAATAATTTCCTTAGTCCAATTACATTGTAGGGAACCACATGCACATTCTTTGTGTGAATGGGACCCTTTAATCCATTAGAAACTTAGCTGCTAAGCCAGAACAATATCAAAACCTGTATAAAGGCCATTCAGCTTTTAGGGGCTGTCCAGCAGGTGCCTTCATTTCTCTGTTAAGGTTGTTTCTAGAGGAATAGTGGGTTAATTTATTGTTTCTCTTACATAAAATAACCCAGAGGTTTCCTTTGCTATTTTAAATAAATACAATATTTCAAAATGCCCCAATACTCAGGTGATAAAAATCAAAATCCAATGAAAATCATCATATTAAAGTATATATTAGGGCCAGTAAGTCACAGAGACCCCACTGACTGTGGAACGTAGCAGAGTATATAAGTCCAGTTCCTTTGTTTTGCCTCATTGTAGCCCCCTCCTCTGACTGCTGCAGCCCCCGTAACACTATTATCACTCATTACAATAATTGCTGCCCCTTACATAACCTCTCATTTAGGCCATAAGTGACAGATGGCAAGGAAGCCAATATAGTATTGCTGGTCTTGTGGTTAACCCCTTGCTGCTAATACATCCACCAGTATCCGTTATATCACTTACAAAATACAGTGTACGGCGCATAAACATTTCCTCCAGCGTGGAGATGATTTTGTGTAATTAACAGGTACTCTAAAAAAACCCTTTTTATTTTACAGCCTGGGGCCATCCAGCCATCCAATCATTTAATGTGAGACTTCTAGCACATTTTAACTGTGTTAGTTTATGCATATTTCCCTAGGCTGATGACTATAAATTCCCACACAAAAGAAATCCTGCAGCATGTTATTAAATTTCAGCCTTTTACAAATGAACCCTATAGTCACTTAAACATCGATCAAACCACGTTCACTGTGTGTCTTTAAAAAGATGCATCAAAGATTTATATGCCACGTAACACAGGTGCCACGGGAATTTGCAAGGCTTTATAAATCCAGTCTATTAAGACACTACCATCCATGGCACAAGTGGAAACGTATTCTTTATGTAATGCCACCGAGTGGTCACGTGCACTATACAATGAATATGAGAACTGCAGTTTAGACCAAGAACAGATGATAACATGTCATGTCCCAAATTTGTCTTTAGCTATTTCACTTATTTGTTTATCCTGCTGCATTTGTATTAGCTGGCTGATCAGATGTGCCAGGGAATGGGCCCAGCATTAGTATCCAGGTGGCCTGGCACAAGAGGAAAATTTTACTTGCCTTGTAATTTGGCTGGCAAGACCCCTAATTAAAATCTCCAGGTGGTTCTCTTGGCAAAACCTTTCTTATAACAGGCCAGCACTTTGGTGCTTTACAGAGGAAAAACTACATCTGTCTGTGTCTCGGAACATTATTAATATTGATTTGTACGTCTGCAAAATGCAAGAAGAATAAAATAATAAATTTGTGGCGAACATGAAGGTTTCAGATATCACCCAAGGCTTGACTATGATTCCACGCTCAATGGCACCTATGGGATTTCATAGTGAAAACGGCTAAGACCTTTGAACATAACTCTGACAGATGTAATAAACTATACACAAAGTGACAACCAGTTTGAATTTCCTTGACATTTAATAAGTTTAATGTACTTCTGTTGAGTGAGCATTACGATAATTTGAAGATTAATTATTTCTTACCTTAGAGAAAAGCAATGGATTTATTATAGTGACTATTTTTATGAAGGGCTCTTGATGATGCTAAAATGAAAAACAATGAGTCTCGAAAAACAGAGCCCTACAGGTCTTTACAAAGATAGCAAAAACAGGGAGATTTAATAGTTCACAGGATTCAAATAATTTTACTTACAATGAGTTTGCTATCTAATAAAATGTTATTTTCACCATAAAGTAAAACCAATAGATAGAAAAGGAAATAGGAGAGAGTCCCCTGATTCTGCATAAACGTGCATCTTTAAAAAGAATGAATTCTACATTTCCCTAAACCAACCGTGAGCATTAGCTTAATATTTCTACCCACTGTTTTCATCTTTTATATCCCACTTCTCCCCCATTTGGCTGAAAACAGTTACCAGCTTTCGTGAGAAATAATGTTTTGCCAGCTCAAGGCCAATTTTACAAAAAGCAGAAAAAAACATTTTTTAATGGTAAAAATATTGTCAATGTTCAATGCTCTGTGTGCAAGACCCCAAGCACCTAATGAGACCTGTGGTTGCTGTATAGTTGTTAGGAAATGATTAAAGCCCCATAGACTGATGGATATTAACCATCTATCTTAGGCAGATCTCAGCTTGAAATCCACCTGCAATAATGCAGGTACGGATGGGATCATTTCATTTTTTTTTGCCCATTCTGAGCACCTTCTGCTTTTTAGACTGCCTGGCCAGGCGATATGTTCCATGGGTTGATATTTCCGATTGAATCGACATGAAATACTGGCCTGTGTATGAAAGTTTTTAACGTTAGGTTACGATTCATGTTTCACACATGTTAATGGGGCACTGCGATTTGCAAAATATTGCGTACGCAACAGCATTTTTCTTGTGAATCACATGCACTCTAAAGACAGATCGCAACACAGTGCATGCAATGTGGCCACCCACAGACATGCATTTCTCACGCACTAACAGAGCGCATTATGAGATTGTAAGAAACGCGCTGGTGGGGCCTAGCCTTTATAGAATCCTTTGACTCAAAAGCCTCGGGCAGAATACCCCATCGATAAAGCAATATATATGTTGCTCCTGGGTGTAAAAAGAGCAATAGATCTTAAAAATAAACTGGGGTTACTTCCTTGTACACAAACAGGATTAATTAATAAGAGGTACAAAATTACCCTCAACCAATTTCCATCAACCAATCATCTGGTAGCCCCGACCCATTTAAGGAGTGGGGTGTCTGACCAGAAGTGGGGGGGTTTACCTGCCCGGGGAAGGGGTGGTGATCAGCTTGCTCCAGTAGCTCAGTGTAGGGGCCAAGGCATTATTGGGTAATGTGGCTGTGAGTGCGATGATGTAATCGTGCCTGCAGAATGGAGGGAGCACCCATTGGCCGGCGTATCCAAGAAGAAGTGCCACAAATCGTGGGAGTTACTGCGACAACTGGGTGATGTCGCTTTCAATGTAAAGGGGTACTCCCACATATAGTATAGATAAATTGCTAGAGGGACACACAAATAGCCAATAGACTGGGTGGGTTCTAGGTAAAACAAAATGTTGGTGCATATGAAAAGTGAGTTATTATCTGCTTGTCCCAGGAAGTCTATTCACTGGCCCAGTGTGATTCAGCCAGCCTACTAATAAACCTTTGTATTGCCCTGTTTAAAATATGAAACCTGGAAGAACTGTGTGTAACTCCTCACATTTCTACTCTTCTCTTTAGTCGCCTAAAGTGCAGCTGGACAAACCAGCGTTTCTGATTAAGTTAATTACCCAGAAAACATCCTGGCTGAATGACACTGTTAAAAATAACATCAACCACCCACTGTAGCTTTACTATAATCTGTACCTATAATATAATATATTCAGTACTTGTGGAAATGGGAACACACAGTAAAAATGTATAGCCAATGGCAGACAGTTTCTGTTGGAAGCTGTCTGTAATCAGGTATAAACCTAATACTTTATATAAGGAGATCAATTGGGTGGCTATCGGGCGCTATTGGCTCCCTATACTAAAGTAAAGGGGACAATAGAAATTATTGCTCATCTCTGAGTGAACTGTGTCTGTAGTTTGTTAGCTACAAGATTGTCTGTTTTTCGACCACACACACACATAAAATGTCAATCCCATCGAACCCGGCAGGAACGGCTTTCTGAGTATGCAGATTAATTCTTTGAACCTAGTATGATCATCTCTCTATACCACAAAAAGCTATTTATCTTTTGATGGACACTATTGTTCTTTATGGGACTACTAAAGAAAAGTCTCACTTTCTATACTATAGTAACCTTTGATCAGAATGGAGGATGGACTGCTAGAGACATTGGTTGAATTATTCGATTTCTAGTTTGACCAGTGAATTCCCATGTGCACTAATGGAGGACAGAGATTTACTTGCACTTGTGATCTCATATTATCCCACAATGGTTTTCAAGACTCCCATCCCATGGGCCCACATCTAGGAGATTCATGTGGAAGAAAATGATGGTGTAAACGAGGGCATAGCAATATTAGTTCAACTTTTTTGTCATTGACGTTTTCCTAGCCACCACCTGCCTATCCTCAGCTGTAGCTTGGCTCGGTTATCTTTACATTCTTTTGTCTTCTCTGCATAAAAAGAAAAACCAGAATGTTAAATTACCCTTCAGTTACCTGATTTAGAATCAATGGGATGACTAAACACCTGCTGGAAAAACACACACAGACCTAACAATAATTAATATATAGAATATTACAAGACCTGAAAAAAATGAGGATATTTATCACCTCGCTCTTTAGTTCTCAGACAGAAAAGGTAAATCAATTGCCTGATCCTAGTTAAATGGGAGATGCTTTTAAAAAAATAACTTTTAGTGTGTTCTACACAAAATGAAATGTTAACTGGGTTTTTTATGCATTTTGTGAATAATTCATTTCTCCTTATTATACAACTTGGCATATAAATTACTGCTTATAAAATGTGTCATGACATACTGGTTAGACATTACAAAATATGAACAAGGGCGCTGCATTGTGGCTACGTGTCTACAACACGCTGGAAGTTAATTCTTCTGTAGATTTCTTGACTATATTGTTGCATAAACATGACAACACTACAAATACGTGAACAATCTGGCCTTATCTGTCTTCATATGACCATTAACCCTTTGTTAGCGATTCTATTTGCAATGTTAGTAGAATTGTGGTTACATCTAAAGGCCATAGCGTCAATATGTCTGGTTTAATGGAGGCCATTAATCAGCCTTTTCATATTTGCCTGTATGTATAGAAAGGATTACAGAAGAAGGATTTATAACTCAGCGGGGAGGTTATTCATTATACTTATAGCACAGAAAGTCCCAGAACCATTAAAATGTAATAAATAAATAAATAGACCTTCAAGTACATCAAACCCCAAACTCGATAACTAAATAAATACATGTTTGGAAACTGACTGCATGGGTTGCATGTTAAAAGGGATCCAAATAGGGGTGTTTCCTTTGGGACATAGACATATCACAATAACACCAGGAATATTACATTCATCCACTTTCTTTTTTGTTTGTTTTTTTGGAAAAAGCTTCTCACATCTGGAAGTCCAGATTGCAATTTGCATTCCTTCTACACAAAATATCAGATTGTACAAAGTTTATAAAGGAAAAAACAATTCCCATAGATTCATGTAGAATGGTAACCTGCTTCTCACTGGATATTCAGATGTGACTAGCAAACCTTGACAGCTTTACAGCACCATTTCCCAACAGCCCATTTCCTTGAGGCCATGCCAGTATGGGGTCATGTACAGTATTTTTACTCCGAACTGTGGCTTGGGGGCCCCACACTTTAAGAGACATATCTACATATTCTGTGATTAGCATCTTAGCTAGTCATTCAAAATAACCCCATGTTGTTTTATTATTTTTGCTAAACTACAGAGAAATCTTTGTAAATCTGGAATATCATTTTCTCACCTTGAACACCCTTGGTGTCTTTGCTCTACATTCAGGGCCACATTGTGCCTTGCAAGCATCATACATCATATTGCTGCCAGTAAAAATACATGCAGGTGCAGGTATTAATTTAGCACAGAAAATTCTATTGAACAGGGAAAACACACATGTTGGACTCCTTGTAGTAGGGAATAAACCCTCCTATTTTCCTGACAACACTTGTTACTTCTCAGAAATTCTTTACAATAAATTTGCAGATAATTAACCTAGAATTGACGGTAAATAATGTAGACACCAGTAGCAAATTCAATTATTAGAAACAATTATAGACAGGAAGATTAAAAGCAATGGGGAATCCATCTGTTTATAGATGACATATACATCTTACATATATTAACCTGTGTTGGTTATAACCTGTGTTTTGCTTCTCTAGCAGTGTATAGTCAGTGTGTCAACATTACCGATATTGGATATTTTGTGGCACGTTTTGTGGGTGGGTGAGATGCTTGGTCAGGGGAGCCCTCCTCCCTACCTCTCCTGATCCCTCCCAGGCTGCCGATAATGTAGCGTAAAATTGTTTATATATATTGCAGGGCCTCCCACCCCCAAGCGCTATATTGTAACTTCCAACATAGTGGTTGAGGGTGGGAGGGCATGCCCTGCAATATATGAAAAATAATTATTGAGGGTGAAGATGCCTTTTAAACAGAAAGCTTAGGAGGTTGCTGAATGTCATCACAATGGTCTATAAACTACTAATCAAAGTAGTCTTGCATACTTTATGTTTGTTGGGGCATGTAAAATGCCGGAACTAACTGAACTATTTTACAATCCATACTCCACATGGCTGAAAAATGCATTGAGGTAATAGAAATGAAAGTGTTTGCCTTGCATTGTGCTGTAATATTTCACACATTGTGTCATTGCCTGCCTAGTACTGTTTGTGCGGAACACTGGATACAAAAGCAGTTTCCACTTTATAACCCAGCAGTGAATGTGAGAAAGAGATACTGGCAGCCAAAGGCTGATGTTGCACACATTGCTTTTTATGCTTAGAACAGCTCAGTTTTCTCTATTGAGCCATCTTACAACACCTATCAAAAAAACTGTATGGTGTCCATTTTAGGACATCATCATGTATCAGGTGTCAGTTATCGGATGTCAGGTGTCAGGTATCGGATGCTCAAAGAACAGGACAGATACCCTCTGGGTGCGTCTTAACCCACATAAGTATTTAAATACGCTAAAAGTACAATGCTGTCTCTGGTGAATAGGCTGTGGAAACTGCGCCACCACCTAGAGGTTAAAATCACGCAAACCGACTGTAAATCGGCTACAAAGACTTTAACCCCTTAAAAGAGTGCTGTGGAAATGCTGTGCCTCTCCATAAATTAGCCTAATGATACACAAAGTGTACTGTACTATCCAGTAAATTATATTCTTAAAAATGGTGCCTAGCTATGTCATCAGTTATAGTCAGTGACACTAATGACGGCTAAAACTCAATTATAACTGATGACATAGCCAAGCTCCATTTATCAGTGTCACGTGAATTCTTTTTCTCTCTGATTCTCTCTCTCTAGTTACCTGTATATGTGGGTGTTAGTGGATGTGTGCCTGTCCTACAAAGCATAGCTCTTACAATCTTGCAGAATTAAATTATTTTATTGCACTAATTAAATTGAATTGAAGACTTCCATGGAATGACTTTGCATCTCTGTATTCTTTTAAAAGCTGACAGTAATTTAATATAATTATTGTCTTCTCTATACTCTCTGTATAGACGTACTGCTGTTCCTATGGGTGGCAATGGAAAAAAATAGCACAATTTATCTGTGCCCCTGAAGTGCATTTTCCTTCAAATGCCAGAAGCTAAAGGAGAACTTACCACACAATACAGTTTTGTACTGAAACATATAGATGGGTGATGGGAGGGATTTTTATAAAGAAAACAACAGATTGTTTGAGCAAGCCAGGATTTGCAAGCAATGTCATTTTAGCCATACAGTGTCTAGACATTACTTCAACATTCGACCATCAAATCAATTTCAACATTGAGCACAGTAGTGGTTTCACCTGCCGATTAGTTTGTGTGTCCTTATGTTGTTTATATCACGTGGGATGTTATATCAAAACTGATTAGTAATTTTAACTAAGCCCAATTAGTCAGTAAATAGTTTTCTACAAAAAATCTTTCTAAATGGCCTGGATCATGTTTCTTTTATACTTAATTCAATATCATAAAATACAGCTGATCTCTCTGGGCGCTATAATTTACACAGGCTTGCTGTGTTGTTCCCATTTAGAATACCCCCTTGAGATTCCTGTTTATGGGACTGTTCCATGGATTCTATCAATGTCTAGTGAAACCCTTGAATATCATTAATCTGTTATGGTTTTTAACAATGTTCACATCTCAGTGACTTTTATTCATCAGCTGAATGTAAAATGCAGCTCTGTAAACTTCAGGGTAAGAATGGCTTATGACAGGTATAATTTCTCTTCTTAGATATCCATCACTTTGAAAACTTGGCTTTGGCCTTTTTGATGCTAAATGACAAAAGGGAAGTTGAGATGATTTGTAGCTCTAATAGTCTTTTCTTGCAAACTATGATAAAAGATAGAATGCTGTAGAATAAGGAGTGCATCTTTTTTACATTATATTGCATTATAATACAAATGATAGGTTTTATAGTATTTTAGAACAAATAATATTGATTTAACAGTTTATGTTTGGATATTTATAGTAGGCCTTGGTACTTGTAATAGGAATCCAAGTGGGCTTTATACTGACAGTTTATGGGGCTTCATTTGCTCAGTCAGCCTTTTCCTACTGAGAAAAACACATTGGGGACAAACAATGATGTGTGTGTGTTTTTATCGGCATTGTTTGAATGTAAAGCATTTCTTGGATATTAAAGTATTCAAAGCTTTAGGCAGTTATGTGGATATTTATAACAGCTGAGCAATACCTTGTGGCAATACCTCTTGTGACACTGTCTTCCAGCAGATGTGGTAATAGAAAGTTCATTGAAAAGCATTAAAGGACAATTATACTCCCCTCGCTCCTCTTCCTAAGTATTGCAGGAGATAGGGAAATACCCAGAGGTGGGGACTTAGCGATATATGTCCTCATCCTGGGTACTATGCAGCCATGGATAGGTAAAAAGTTGAGTATACCGTAATTGTTCTTTAAGAGTGGGCCGGATAAGTTTCTTAAATTCAAAACTATTGAAAATGACTGGTATTATATATATTTCTGGTTGATCCAGGGGTCCTTTCCGATTGCTAATTTTTGTAGTCAGAAAGGACCTCCCCTTTTTTTTAGCCTTCCTTTGGATCAACTTTTAGGTAGGGTTAATGAGTAGGGTATAAAGGTTGGACTAGATGGACGTATGTCTTTATTCAACCTTTGTTACTACTACTGCTATACAATTCTTCTATGACAACTCTTCACTGCTATAAATTACAGCCCAGCAATATCCACATCATTCATCAGTAAAGATTATTTGAAATAAAATGGGGTATTAGAATTAAGAATTGTAAGTTGTATAAATGGTAGGATTGGTTTAATGTTCTTCTCATATAAGGGCTTCTCTCCATAAAGTCACCTATGGAATACTTCCAGCCAAGACTGCTACATTTGCCTGAAGTGTTGTGGGCTTAGAATGCACACCTTTCCTGCCTTCAAATACATTCAGAGATTGTAAAATGTTCTATTAGAGCAGCGCACAGTGAAGACAAGCTTTACGTGTAAAATTATGGTCACATCCATGCTTTGTATCTGGGTGTAGTATGTTTGTCTGTATGGTTGGTCTGTTTTTTGCATTTGCTTTGGCTTTGTTGTGCTGGTTGTCTTTAATTACAAGGTAATTGCTGCCCTTTTCCTTTGGATTATAATGTGCTTATTTTGGAAAAACTAGGGAAAACACTAAAAAGTGTTCTGCGTATGGTTATAAAACACAGATGGGTTCATATTGTCACCCTGTCCTTTCTCTGTTCTTGTGCAGAACAGGGTAAAAATCACGTTGTTCTATAACTGCCAAATAGCATAGCACTGCTGTACTAAAATGGAGTAAAATTATACCAATTACACTTTATTCAGAAACAGCAACCATTCTCTATTACAACTTCTTGGTGGAAATGACATAAAAAAATATCTATTAAATCTGTTTGTCCTTTTTCTGCAAAAATCCTGTTGACTGTGAGAACATTTAATGAGCATGAGAACTTTATGCCATCCCAGGCATCCCACCCTGGCAAATCTGGCTTCCGGGCAGTGTGCAGAGAGGGGGGCGGGACAGGCTGACGTGACATCACTGACGTGACCGGCCAGAGTAGGTGTTCCAGAGGTGGTCACTTCAGGTAAGTTCAGGTTGCGGAGTTTGGGGTGGTCTTGCGGGTGTGCAGGAGACCACCACAAAATCAGGGAGACTCCCGCGAGGCCGCGACTCCCAGGAGGGTTGGGATACCTGCCTTCTGATATGTGTATTTTATCATATACAATATGAAGTGTTTCCTGACTAGAGAAGCAAGGACTGTCTGAGTTTAGTTCTACTGGAGGATTTACAGAGCAGCAGAACAGACTCGTGTTTCAATTAGTGATTTATCTAAACTCGGACCTGAGTTCGGGTCAAACTTTATGAGTTCGTACAAACTCAAACTATCCGAATATACGAACTAGTTTGGATTCTTCGAACTCGCAGAATGCAGCCCTCGATTTCAGTAAACCCTTGAATGTATCTTTCAGTAACCCTCGAATGTAGCGTTCAGTAACCCTCGAATTGGCCATAACCCTCGAATGTAGCATGTGGAAACCCGACAATTTTCTGATCATGGGAAAAGGTAGTATTTAAACGAGGTTTGACCGAACTTCAGGAAGTTCATCCATCTCTAGTTTCAATGCAGGATTTTGGCATCAGAAGTTTTGTTTGTTAGTGAAAACCAGGGTCAGATCAAAGCAGCC
This sequence comes from Hymenochirus boettgeri, assembly GCA_019447015.1. Classification (NCBI taxonomy): domain Eukaryota; kingdom Metazoa; phylum Chordata; class Amphibia; order Anura; family Pipidae; genus Hymenochirus; species Hymenochirus boettgeri. The sequence continues at coordinate 318,069,140 of CM033469.1, forward strand.
GAACAAATGCTCACTTTTGCCATAATCCTGTTGCACACTCAAAGCTTCATTTAGCAGCATGTAAATGAATCTGTCAGGCACCATTTTGTTTTCTTGAGTGGGGTTTCTGGCAAGGGCAGAAAGGGCTTTTGCTTTGGGTTAGCAGCCTTGGAAAATATTATCAATATGAACTGAATAGGTCGATATTTACCAGGAACTAATATAACGTTAATGTTTATTTAGTGTATGGTATGTGTATTAGTTTTATGTTACGGTGTTAATGTACATACTCTGCTAGAATAAAAAATGTTACCCAGACAACTATTACATAGACATTTTCACACTCCCATTGCAGCTTTGCCCCAGAAAAGACCCAGTGACAAACCCCAAAGTCATTTCCTATTAACTGTAATTGGAATTGCCTGAAAGAAGAAAAATGGATCAATCTGTTAAAGTTATACCATTAAATATGCCTGAAAACAGGCCGTGTGACATTTTTATTATTGACCGATAAGTGTTATGTTACCCATACTGGTATATTATCCTGATTTATCCTTGTCGTTAATGTGCGTGAGTCATAGGGATCCATTGTGTCTTTAGATTGTTTGCACTGTAGCCATATCAGTGTTGCAGTGCATTACTGTGGCAGAGGGGCATATCTGACATACAGCTGAGATCTGACCAGTCCAAATAAACCAGTCACACTGCAATGCAATATTATAGTGACTGCATGCCAATGCTATAAGACTGTAAGTGCACATCACAGTGTCAGTCGGATCTAATTAGTGCAACCAAGGATTAAATTATATTTTAGTTGCTAGAGACTCACTGGGAAAATTGGACACTAGTCAGTATTTATTTAATCAGACAAATGTGATTTTACATAGGGATGTTACATTTATTTTCGATTCAGATTTATCTCATGAAAAACAAATGCAAACTGTGACCTTTAGTTATATTCATAGCTAAATAGTCAGGGAAGGATATTCTCTGCAAATAACTACAGGGCACTTATACAGTTACTTTCTACCTCCCCCAATAGACATACCCCTGTGACAGGACCAAAATGCTAGGCCCTTACTAGAGATGGACGAAGTTGCAAAAATCTGTTCCCCTTGCAGATTTTTGGAAAAATTTGAAAATTCGCTAGCGGACCGATTAAAGTCAATGAGAGTTAAAAAAAACTGAATTTCCGCCTGCATTTATGGTATAAATAGCATTGGTAACTTACTGTTAAAGGGCAAGTCCAGCCTAAAAACAAGAAGGTTTTAAAATGCTTATTACCCCCCAAAACCTCACTTTCGCAAGGTTCATAAAGTTCAAAGATCCCCCAGAATTTACTTACCTGACCTGGTCCCTCACCAGCTATTCCACGCCCCCTGCTCCTGTTTTGAGCTCGTTGGGAGCTAATTGCTGACAGCCACTTCTCTTCCTGGTCGCAGCTGTCAGGCGATTGGTTGTGACGTCACATCGCGCCTTAACTGACTGCCGCAACCAGGAAGTGGAGCGGCTGTCAGCACCAGCCGCGGAGTGGAAGCAGCGAGGGTCCGGGTCAGGTAAGTAAGTTCTGGGGGATCTTTGAACTTTACGAACCTTGCGAAAGTGAGGTTTTGGGGGGTAATAAGCATTTTAAAACCTTCTTGTTTTTAGGCTGGACTTGCCCTTTAACAGTAAGTTTCCAATGCTATTTATACCATAAATGCAGGCGGAAATTCAGTTTTTTTAACTCTCATTGACTTTAATCAGTCCGCTAGCGAATTTTCAATTTTTTCCAAAAAATTTTTCGCAAACATACTTTGCGAAAGTGAGGTTTTGGGGGGTAATAAGCATTTTAAAACCTCCTTGTTTTTAGGCTGGACATTCCCTTTAATGGCTCAGGGATCTGGGAAATGGTGTGAGGAACACATATCGATACCCAAAATCCTAAAAAAAAAAACAGTCCAGTAGCGGAAACTTCATCCGCTTCATGTTTTGGCATTCCGCATAGCATTTTTGAGGTTTCTTTTAATTTCGAAATATTCTGGATTTTTCAAAAAATCTTAAAATTTTGAAATTACAAGAAATGGGAATCTGCGAGGATTGATTGCAGATTATATAGGGTTCCTAGTATCTGAGTATAATGAATACCACAATCCAGCAGTACGATATATATTTTTTATGCCTGTCTGTAATTCTAAGGGCTTTTTTTTTCTTAACATGCTTTATTGGATATATATATATATATATATATATATATATATATATATAAATATATATATATAATAGAGGTGTTTTGTATTGTTGTATTTCAGTGCCCATCACTGGGACCCATTCACTTTATGAGGCCTGGTTGCCCTCTTATCATTTAATTCTGCTGCCTTTCATACAGTTTGAGTGACTTGAAGGCTTTGCACCGCTAGTTTAACCTGGGCCTATTTTCCTCCTTTTTTTTCATCTTTCTTTCCTTCTATTTTCTTTTTTCCTTCTATTTATTCTATCCCTGTATATTTCTATCTCTAGCCCTTCCTCCTGGACTTATCTTAAAATATAATCAATCAGTCAGTGATGTCCCAATCACAGACCAGGTTACCTCCCTCCCCCAGGGCCTGGCCAATTGGAAGTCACAGTCTGCAAGTAGCATAGGGGTTGGGGTGGCTATCAGAAATTTAAATCACTGACTGATTTCCAGGGTTCCAAGGAAAGCCTAGGGTTGAGGAACTAGCCATTTAGTCCTTCACCCTGAGTCCTTTCAATGGATTTATTTGGAGGTGGTGGGGGAAAACAGTATAATTGTCCATTAACTGTTCATATCTAACTATCTCTGAAAAACAAACCCTCTTTTTACCCAACTTATATAAAATAAAATAGAAACTTGTTAAGCTGTTCATTTCTCAATAAAAAGTAATAAGATTTTTTCACATTTTGTTTTGATGTCATTCTAGGACAATTCTAGCCTAATGAGGGATTCTGGTTGTGGCTCTGTACTTTGCATGCGTTATTACATGTTTTACAGTACCTGGCATTGGTTTAATCCAGTTTAGAGCTTTTATAGTTTAATAAGAGGTTGGGGAGGGAATACAATGTCAATTTGTTTCACCAGCACAGCTTTTAACCTCCAAGCCAACTACTTCTCATTATGCTATAGGATATTACATGTGCAATGCAGAATGAGTCCATGCTATTATAAACAATCCAATTCATGGCAAATTGCAGTCTCATTCTGAAATTGATGGTATCATTCTAGAGAGAATTGACTTGTGATCTCAGTACCTTCTATTTCGCTCTGTGCTAAAATTTGACCATAGGGAATGATTCACTTTTAAATACCGAACTTATATGTAGTAAATCAACAGCACGTACTGTAGCAGTGTATGGACCTACCAGTGAGTAAAATATAATCAGGAGGGGGTTGACTCCATATTAGTGGCACGTCTAATGCTGCTTAGAGGCACAATTGGAAGTGCTACATCTGCAATATAACTGCGACTGTACAAGTTTATTATCCTCCTCCAATAGCTAGAAATTTTACTATATTAAGAAGGCAACAGTGGCATTTTTATTACTATTGGGGGTGGGAGTGAGTGACACTTTTTACTGTGGGGTGGGAGAGTGCTATGTTTTACTATGGAGTATGGGAGAGTGCCTTTTTTTTACATGGCCAGCGATCACACATGTATGGTCACTTGGTCAGGCATACTTGGGGATCTGTATGGAGCTTTACTGTACTAGGATTGTTGGGGGGAGAATGACTTTTTACTATACGGAGCAGAAAAAGTGTCTTCTTGCAGCAATCTGTCTCTGTGTGATATCTATTACTAATTACCAGATCCCATGGAAAATAAAACCCCATCATGCAGTCCAGTACTTTTACAGGGGTGCTAGATTAAACTGGGGGCAGGGAGGGGTTGCTGTGGTGGTGGTAGGGGGTGTCAACAGGATTGAGTGAGGAGTTTTTCAGGTGCTTTGACGATGACAATGGGCTTATAGTTCTGAAGGCGTGTTAATCCTCTAATTTGTCAGAAAGGACCATATTCCATTACTCAAAAAATAAAAAAATCTTCCAAATAAAAAGTGGAATATTTCTTTATTCTTAGGTCTGTAGGAACCATAAATAGCATGCACACCTTTACTAGTAACGGCATCCTTTAATTAGGACGCTGCCTTCTTCTTTATAGGTCTAGCCTACAATGACTCCAAGTAGGCTATCCTTGCATTTGACAGTTTTAGTTTAGCATCAGCTGGACGACTGCAACGTATACCATCACCAGCATTCAGGTAAAGCCCTGAATAAAAGTCTTATTTTCTTTTAGATGTGTCCATTTCTAACCTTTAGTTATTTTTAGTGTCTGGCTATGCCACAAACACTGCCACTTTGGCCTTATGCTCCACCTGGCTAGCCAGATAGTGATCGTCTCCCTTCACCCTTGGCAATATTACTTCTTTAACGCTTTCAGAAAAAGGTTGTAAAGGTTCTCATTTATCCAGGACATAGAATATCTGTGGTATTCAGTTATATCAACTGTTGTTTAGTTCTGGATCTGTAAAATAAATGCCATGTAATGTGTCTTAATCAGCATATGACAGCAATGTGTCAGGGACCTCCTGAATGCAAGGTGTTGATTGCATTGTGGATAAGAGGTGTTATTGAAACTGTCCAGGGTAAGGCTAGATTCAGATGAACATCTGTACACCGTTCATGCACCATTTTCACTAGCGGTTCAAGATGTTTGCCGCTAGGAAAATGTTGCATGCAGCATTTTCCTACCCGCAATGCTCAGTAACCACTAATGACAACGCTGCACGAACGGCGCATAGACGTTCGCCTGAATCTAGCCTTAGTTGTCAACCCCCTCAACATGAACACACACCTCTATTCATGCTTGGTTTCTTTATTTTGATATAAATGGCCTCCTTGACACCTATTTTAAACCAGTCTTGTCCAATATGTTGAAATTACAGTTTTCACATTTTGTCCTTTTTCCTAATGTAATCTGACTGTCTTTTTCAATTCAGAATGACTTGTACAAAAATCCTTACGCAATAAATACCTTGAAATAAGTCTCAATCAGCATATGCAGTATATAGTTAAATAACTCCCCAAAACTACAATAGATGGAAAGCTGACAGATATAGGGCTAATATATTTAGAAATATGCTTTCTATCTCCCTCTCAAAAGTTTCCACCTCCTCTTCAAGCTCTAGAATTAACAGGAAATCATGAAGCATTTAGGTCAGACTTACATCTTTCAGAATTTTAAACTATTGCAGTTTCGGAGTTTGGGTGGTGATTTAACTAAAAAATACTTTCTGATTTGAGGGGTGAAGTTGCCCTTTCACCACTAGGTTCTCACCCCCTGGGTTTGCACCAAATCTGGCATACAATAATTTCAAAGTCTGAATTGTAGTGCCAGTTTTACCCACCCTTTTGACCTCTGACCTAAGGAAGAGGGTTGCTCCCTCGAAAGCTTTAATTGGTTTTTATGAAGAAGTGAGTAAGAAGTTAGATTCAGGCACAGCTGTGGATGTGGTATATTTGGATTTTGCAAAAGCCTTTGATACTGTGCCACATAGGCGACTAATGTATAAACTGAGGACTGTTGGCCTTGAAGAAAACATGTGTTCATGGATAGAGAACTGGTTATTGGACCGCAAACAGAGAGTGGTGGTTAATGGAGCTACATCTAAGTGGGCTAAAGTTCTAAGCGGAGTTCCTCAGGGTTCTGTACTGGGGCCGCTTCTGTTTAATCTGTTTATAAATGACTTAGAAGGGGGCATTGAGAGCAAGGTCTCTGTGTTTGCTGATGACACTAAATTATGCAGAGCTTTGGAAACTTCCAATGATGTGCAAGTGCTGCAAGCAGACCTAGATAGATTATCAAAATGGGCAGCAGAATGGCAGATGAGATTCAATGTTGATAAATGTAAGGTGATGCATTTGGGATTTAATAATCCCTGTGCCACCTACACCATAAATAACTCTGTGTTAAGTGCATCTGAAATGGAAAAAGATTTGGGGGTTCTGGTAGATAACAGACTTAGCTGTAGCAAACAATGCCAGGTAGCAACAGCTAGAGCTAGCAAGATATTGTCTTGTATAAAGAGGGGAATGGAATCAAGAGAGAAAAATATTATTCTCCCTCTTTACAAGGTACTGGTAAGGCCACATTTGGAATATGCGGTGCAGTTTTGGAATCCCATATACAAAAGGGACATCTTGGAAATTGAGGCAGTTCAGAGAAGGGCAACTAAATTAATAAGGGGAATGGAGGGGCTTGAATATGCAGGCAGATTAGACAAGTTAGGGCTGTTTACATTGGAGAAGCGGCGGTTGCGTGGGGACATGATAACCTTATACAAATATATTAATGGCCCATACAGTGAACTCTCTGGTGCATTGTTCACTAATAGGTCATATCAGAGGACTCGTGGACATCCTTTAAGGTTGGAAGAAAAGAAGTTTCATCTTCAAGTTAGGAGAGGTTTCTTTACAGTGAGAACGGTGAAACTGTGGAACTGTCTTCCAGCAGAGGTGGTAATGGCAAGTTCATTGAATAACTTTAAAAAAGGCCTGGATAAGTTTCTAAAACTAAAAAATATTGAGAATTACTGGTATTAATGCATATAGATCTGGTTGATCCAGGGATACTTTCCGATTGCCGTTTGGAGTCAGGAAGGAATTTTTCCCCCCTTTTTTAGCTGGGGTTTTTTGCCTTCCTCTGGATCAACTGTTAGGTAGGGTTAAAAAAAAAAAAAAAAAGGGGGAATAGGTTGGACTTGATGGACGAATGTCTTTATTCAACCTTAATAACTATGTTACTATGTTACTATGTTACTAAAATAAACTGTTAGTCCATTAAAAGTATCACAGTACTCTACTTTTTATTACCCACCCTTTTCGCAGAGTGCAGCACTGTCTTTACTTAGTGTGGGACCCTTCGAGAAGGCAAGTCTAAACCAGCTCAAGTTATATCATGCTGGATTTAGTGCAAGCCCAGGACCTAGCAGTTTAGGTCCTCACCTTGGGTACCATTTGGGGAGGTGTGCGTGGTGTGTAGGGTAGTTCTTTCTTAAAGGGCAATTATAGTGAGAAAATTGTTTTTTTTTTTATTTCTTCTAATGTATCCTAAAAGTCATCCCATCCACCAGGGTACCTTTAGTTTCTTTAAATTCTACATAGTCCCCGAGATATAAGCCTTTGAATATGCTGTGATTTGTAGGAGCTGCTACACCTCATCTGTCACTCAAAGGCACACACCCACACAATCCAAAGCTCCCCTGCAGTACTGTCACACACTCTCTCACCCACACTATATGTACCATGTGCAACATATAGTCAAATGCTGTAGTGCTAAACACAATCAATAAACCATTAACCCAGCAATATGAGCATAACACATTATAAAACAGCCCCTCCCCCTCAAAAAAAATATCTTATATACATACAAAACCAGTGACTCAAATGGAACACTAATACAGTATATATAATACAGTAATACAGACTATATACCAAACAAGACACACAGTGCAATCTATGAAATATATAGACTAAAGCAACTGAAATGTAACAGGACAACAAGCAATGTCACTGTGTTTGTGAAGGTCTCACTACAAGCTGCTGTTACACTGACTCTCTCTTCAGTGATTATGATCTCAGCTAAGCAGGGGGAGAGATATGAACTTTAGGTAAAAAGTAAATAACAATTAGCAAAGTTAGAGAACAGGCAGAGTTCAGTAACTTACTTGTAAAGAATCTCAGCACCACTTGTCCTCCTCTCTCCCCCTCTGCCCCTCCCTTCAGCATATTGCTACTTTATTCCACACTTTGACTGCTTGCAGTCTAGCTCTGGAAGGGAGGGGTCAACAGGATGTCAGCACTTCATTTAAAGTCCTTTCAACTGACAATGCTCGGACTCTGTATACAGCCCGTCACTGCTTGAGGGGGAGTAGACAGAGAGGGGAGGGGGACTACACAGCTTGGTACAAACTTCTGCCAGTGTGAAGAAATGAAGCCACACAGAAACATGAAAGTAAGGCAGCTTATACTAAGTGATCTATACATTGTATACAGACAAAGTTTTTTTTTCACTATAGTTGCCCTTTAATGCCCATTTGTTGCCTATATTATACAAAATATTTATGTATAAAAATAAGTGGACATGGCCATTTATTGCAATGTAACTTGCATGTGTTTTCTACAGGAAAACAAACTTATCTCACAGCATTCACATTTAACTGTTTGATGAGAGAATTCAATTAGTATAAACAAATTAGATGGGGTGAGAGAAACTGCACCTTTAACAGAGCTTGTCAGAGGCTTGCAGCTGGAATTCTGTCTCCTAATAATGCAGCACAAAGAGTCTCATATAATCACTGCCACTTGTGAATCGGTGTAATCATAGAGAAAACCTCTCCCTGATTTGCTATTATAATTTCCCATAACAAACTACAGGAATCCACATGATTAATATAATCACTGCACCGTGGAGGGGGCTTCTTCTTCCCTTTCTTGTAATCTGCAATTTCAAATTGCCATGTCTCCGGGAATTATTCTAAGCAAATGCAATCAAAACATCTTGCTATCCTCCCCCTATTCCTCTGGCTAAATTTAGAGTTACCAAATAGGGCAGAGGGGAACATGGGCCAAGTTATTAACTCCTTGGGGATGCACATTTAACTGTCATAAACTTCTGATATTTAATATTGTATAGGCTTCCTGTAGACTGAGCTAGCAACTCAATGAAACTACTAGGAATGAGACTGCTAAAAATGGGATTTCCATTCCAGTTTTAAAAAAAATCCATTCATTGGAAGGCGTTTCATTGCACATCATTAGACCAACTATATTAAAGGGTCAGTAAACCTGAAAAAAGTGTTTTATTTAAAGAAATATACCTTAGGCTGAGTGTACACCAGACTACTAGATCACAACGAAATGTACATTTCCTATCCTGGATGTCATATTTAGCACATCTTCCTGATAATCCAATTGAAAGTAGCTGACAGTAGCTGAATTCAGTGCAATTTGTGGTTTTCATGTGGATTGTAAACACAAACAGGAAGATGCAATATCCCGTGCTAAAGGGAAAAATATGTAAGTGCAAAACCCATGCTAATTGATGTAATATGGGGTTAGCAAGTTTTTTTTTACTCATTTTGCATTGCTTGCACCCTTTCCAAAGACTTTTAGAAATAGCTCAGTGCAAGTGATGCAGTACATTTAGGCTGAGGCCACACTGCAACGCACAGGAATCGCGCACAAAATCGCGAGCATTATCGCACGCGGTTGTGTGTGCTTTTCTTGTGCGTTTGCATTTTGCGCATGCGTTTTTGCCATTTCGCGTTATGGAAACGATGCGTTAACGCACCAAAAATGGTGAACACATGCGTTACCAAAACGCGAATAGACGTGCAATTGCATGCGCTTGGGAAATTGAGGGAATTTTCGCGTTCCCGCGATTTCCATTTTAGCGAAAATCGCGGGCGCAATTGCGAGCGTGAAACACGTGCGCAAACGTGCGAAAAACGCGCTAGTGTGGCCTAGCCCTTAGAGATGATAATCGCACACGGCTAAAAAGCCGTGCAAAAAGTTGCAACTTACCTCTCACATTCACACGATGCAATAACTGTCGCAAAGTGGTTACTACATCGCAGGAACAAGTGCAGGCCCGTTGCAATACTGAAATTGATTGCATCTGCCCCTAAAAGCACAAATAGCAATTATCACAATAAATCTCATCTGCCATATAACCTGCATAGCTGATAGCAGACCCTGAAGGGCTGGTGCAATAAAAGGTGCAAAAATGTGCCCATGCTATTGACCAATCAGGTATTATCTAACTGCAGTTTCCAGGTAAAAAGTTAATGTCCTCTTGCACCTCTCATTGCATCAACCCCTAAATGTTTATATTTTTGTAGTTTCACGAGCACAGAGACGGTATTATTGACCAACTTCTAAATAATTGATAAACAGATTAAATAGATGGAGCCCAAAACAGAACCCTGGGGGAATCCAAATGGAACTTTAGTCTGATGAAATGATGCTCTGTTTCTAGATACGTTCTGTGAAATGATCTAATATAACCCCAAAATCATAGACTTTAGCTTGTACAGTAATAACTGATGGGAATTGTCACCCTATTCAAGTTGGTACTGTACTAGAAACGTTCTGTTATTGTGATAAAGACTGCAAATGCACAACATGTTATGAATGTGTAAAGGCTTGCTGTCTGATTCATAAAACATTTCAATATTGTTTCTGTACCTTCCTCACACAGTGACACATTATCACCACCTTATGGACAAACAACAAACTGCATAGTGTTAGAAAAGTAACCAATGGGTCATTTATAAAGGGTCAAAATGCTGTTAATGATTTTCTTAGACACTTTCAGCTGAAACAATAATCTTGGTGTATTACAGATCATTCCGGTGACATTTAGATGTTTACCAACGCCATTTTGCTTTATATAATTTGATAACATTTGACAACAACCCAATTTGTGTCCATCATAAACAAGATGGAGCTCAGTTAACACTGGGAGCTGCTCTATTTCCAACCATAATGACATTGTGTCTATTACTAAGTGTTTTTTTGTAAGTCAAATGGTTGAATTAGCAGAGATATTGTGACACCATGGAAGTGTGTTCCTATGTGTTGTGTACTGCAACAAAAGTCTATATGTCCTTGGTTGAAAAGCCTTAATTCCACATCACACAATGCATTGCCTTGCAAATGGAAGTATCTAGTAACATAAACCACATAAATAATGGTGGATGTGCATGCAAACATAATGGAATCAATACAATTCTTTTTCTTATTGGACATAATAATTTTTTTTTATCTAGCTGAAATCAATCACATTATATTGGGATCATACGATCATTATCTTTGTGTGTATGACCTGAAAGCCTACTCGATATCTGAAGACTTTTTACTGCATTAACATTGTATAATACAGTCTGCATATAATCCTATACTCTGTATCTCTAAGTAATAATTTCTACAACGTATATGTTTCCATAGTTCTTTATATCACTCCTAATCAAAGTAAACCCTTTGGTCAGTTAAGATAGTTAAACACAGGCAAATGGTTTTCTGTTCGGATTTCCGATTGGCCAAAGTGATCAAAAATCCGAATGAAAAAAACCAATAGAAATTTCCCGCCTTTTGCCATAGATCTTCTGTAGATTTCAGCTTGAAATAGGATGAAATAGGTTCTGGAAGATTAGGTTGATGGAAAATGATCTGCCTTGTTCGATATATCAATGCTGTACTGTATACGGGGGGCTTTAGTTTGATCTAACAGTTCTACTACAATGACACGTTCCATTAAATGCTGCTCGTTCCAATTCTCCATTTTTACAGTCAGACTGTTCGATCAGCTTGTCAAGTAACCCAACTGTATGTTAACAGCCATTAAAGCATCTGCCTGCTATGTTTCTTATTTCTTTTTTTCTCCCTATAAAGTGTATGTAGCCCAGAACATGGAAAAACTACAAACCAAATGCCCCAAATAGTCATGAGACTTAAGGGAGGGAAAATGACAGGAACTAAACATGCAAATAAAAATACTAACAGGGTAATTCAATAAACGTTCTTATTGTTCAAAATGGTGCAAATTTTGCCCCAACCAATCAGATGTTAGCTTTCAAATGTTAAATAATATCCAATTGGTTTAGGGCAAAATTAGCACCATTTTAAACGATAGGAACTTTTATTGAATCTCCCTGAATGTGTTATGATTATTTAATGGTCAGATCTTTCATGCACAAGCTAATCTGCAGATATAACAAAGTCTTTCCAGGGAAATCATGCAGAAAATCATTATATTAAATAATTCAAAAAGTCATCTACAGCTGAAACTGGCACTTTGTTTGTGGCCAAATTCAGAAAGAGGAACAGAGCACCAGCTGGACGGATTCATAGACTAAAGGACATGTATTTACTGAACAGACAGTCTGAGGAAATGAAGGTTTAGAATGATAAATAAGGCGGACCTGGCCCAAGCTTTTTAGCTCACAGTGGATGATTCTATTTACATTAAAGGGAATTTTCACTGCACATTGAACTTTTGCTTTATTCTCACTAGGTTTTTATTGGTAATCTCCAATCTGACATTTAAACTACCTGTTTGCATTTAAACTACCTGTTTAAGGTAACTGACCCTAGTGACCTAAATGTGTTTTGAAATCCAAAGGTATATTCAGGGTTTTCTGGATGCTTTCTGGATTCCTGCTCTGTCTCTTACTCTTTATTTTGTAGTCTGGTATTTACAGTATTATGTGAATGAAAACCTGAAGAACCAGCAATGTGTAATATAAGGACAACTAAGCTACATTTGCTGTATAGAGATGTCCGAACTTCGCAAAATCCTGTCCACTCTGGGATCCGTGAATTTTCGAAAAAATTCGAAAATTTGAAAATGCGCGAGCGGACCCATTAAAATGAAAAATATCCTCGAAATTACAAGATTTCTCGTATTTTTGAAAATTTTTCGAAACACATATTTTCGAAAATTTTCGAAATACGTATTTTAGAAAATTTTCGAAAATACGAGAAATCCTCTTAATTTAGAAAATTTTCGAAAATACGAGAAATCCGCGGTTCGGAAGTTCGGAAGGTGGAAAATCCGTAAAAATCCGCCATTCGCGAACGGGATAAATCCGCGGTGGATCCGGGTTCAGATCCCTACTGCTGTATTCAGTTGAATCAAAGTTTAGTTCTTGAAGACGTTTCGCTAGTCATCCAACAGGCTTTCTCAATTTAGAATGACTTGTACAAGAATCTGTTGCTAATTTAGTACCCTGAAAAGACACAACTAACATTTAACGGCCAGGTGTTAGGGACCTTCTGAATGCAAGGTGTGGATGCATTGAGGCTAAGGGGTGTTATGAAAACTGCCCAGGGTATAGTGTCAAAACAGCATTGTACATGGCAGACAGTGTCGAACCCCCCCCCCCCCACACACCTCTATTCAGGCTTGGTTTCTTTATTTTCACATAAATGACCTTCTTAACACCCCATGAACCAGTCATGTTATTCAAAGGTATGTCCTTTTTCCTTAAGGCTGGGTACACACAAAGGGAGTATTTGTCCCGACCGAGCGCTCGGCCAGGATAAATGTCCGTCGGTCGCGGCAAATTCTCCTGCGGCCGAAAGTGCAAACAATCGATCGTGCAGTTCCATAGGGAACCACACAATAGATCGGAATTTACTGACACGTCCGATCAGACGATCAAGGTCGGTCGCAGCCGGCCTCCCCACACCAGCAGATATTTTCGGCTGACCGAAAGTGCTGTGAATCGTTCGGTTGCCCAAAAATATCTGCTGGTGTGTACCCAGCCTAAGATGCAGGAACATGGCTGAGTCCTGACCCGAGAAATTGGATCTTTATCTGCTGGGCCATACGTTGATGCAGCTGCTGTTTGGTTTCCCCCGACATACAAATCAGAGCATTCTTCACTGCACTGTGTATATTATATCGCTCTTCTTATTTTTCGGAATTGTGTCTTTCGGATGTACCAATTAGTAAAGAGAGCCGATATGATCGTACTGTGTATTGTCGAAAGACCGACCGATCCCCATACCGCGTATGGGGATAGGTTGGTTCCATGTGTGAAAATTCCCTTCGCAATGTGCCGACAGATACCAATGTGATCTGTCGGCACATTGCAATGGAAATCGCATGTGTATGGCCACCTTTAAGGTGTCGTTCCACAATGGGATTTACCCATTATCGTTCAAGTGTATGGGCTTTTCCCGACTGACCCTAGTGCCGGCGAACTACCTAATTTTGAAAATTCTTCTTAATTTTTCAGAGACTCTTGCTACATATGGGATGACCATGTCCTTTCTCCTGTCTTGCTTCCCCCCTTCACTGTTGGTATACCTGTTCATTTCTTTTTGACAAAGGCCCGGATATCCACAAGATTTAGGGATTCCTCTGTGTTGCAGGGTTCTGACTTACCCTGGGCAGTTTCGATAACACCCCTTAGCCACAATGTAATCACAACTTGCATCAGAAGGTCCCTAACACCTGGCTGTTAAATGGTAATTGGGAATTTCCAGGGTACATAATTGCCACAGATTCTTGTACAAGTCATTCTGAATTAAGAAAGCCAGTCGGATGACTAGCGAAACGTCTTTAAGAACTAAACTTTAAGTCAAGTTGATCTAACTGAATGCAACAGATATACTATCATCTGGATGAATGAGAACCTTCACAAGCTACTTTCCTTTGCTCAGTATTTTATAAGACCTATTAAATGTTCAGGAGAAATACAGTAATTTATAGGACTTTGTAAGTAAGAGGTGACCTGTTAGGGTTAATCATTCCTTGATAAGCAATCCAGTGGAATAATTCATACCTTTGAAACTGTCATTTTACATGAGATCGATCCTGGAACATGTACACAGACTAAGGGAAATCAATCATATGTTACTGGTTTTCATGATAGCTGTGATTGGCTGTCTTCGTATTGATCTCACTGACTTTCATTTAGATGAAAAAAAATAACTCCCAATCCTGTATATAGATTGTTAATAGGCAACCTCATGGGGTATTTGATCAGAACATTTGTATTCAAATAAAGTTTGAGATTCACTTGTTATATCCACCTTTCTTTATTATCTATATATAAAGAAGTCAATGTATAAATACTCAACATTTAAAACCAGATTTAATGCTAGGGTCTTATAACAGGACAATGCATGATCCATTTCTGCAGGACCGATTTCTGTGGCAGGGTATAGGAGGGAGGATTATTTGAAAAATATAAAATTGCTAATGTAACCCCTGTAATAAAATACAATATTAACCTTGGAATTTCAAAATCATATAAAGGAACAGGCCATGGTGACAAACACATGACTGTTAAATATTTAAAAGGGTGGGAGCCTATTACCTAGAGGAAATATCAATCTCCATAGTTAAGCAAGCACACACCCAGAGAATTGAGAATTTGTAAGCAGATTGTCTGGTTAGCTGTCTCTGTGGCCCCAATAGTAGTTTCAGAGGGCCTATGCAGGTATATAGCTGATCCCTGAAATCAGTCAAATATTAAAAAGTTTTCTTCCTTACTCCTTAAAAAGTTGGTGTAATGGCTTTCAACAAGGACAAGGCTTGACATATCTAGAAGAAATAAAAGCTTATTAGGATCATCATTTACTTTTGGTTGGGCACACATCAGTTGTGGCAATGAACACAATGAGAGCTTATTGTGCCCTGCAAATGTCATTAACAGTATTGCTGCCAATCATGACGATGAATGTAAGCCTTTGACATTTTCAGCAACACCCTTATCATAATTCCACCTACTCTAAGTTAAAAAGCTTTGTGTTTCTATTGTTCACTGCTGCAAAATGGGAATTACCTTTACCATGCAATAATAACCACAGTCCCACTGGAAATTTCTATTAGACTATTAGTCAATGATAAGGTGAATATATATACATGACAAGTTAACTCTTTATCTTTATACATTTTTTTAAGTGGACTGATAAATGATTCTAGATTGATTTATAAATCTGGAGAGTGCTTTGTTCAAGAATAACTAAATAACTAAAGAAGGACAATGAAAGGGCAGCTAGATAGAGGAACAATTGGCTACTGATATATTTAACTGACAAGGCACCAAACATAACTTTTCTCTACACCATACTGTCTGTCATACTGGGCAGTGTTGGTTAAAGGATAAGTGCACTGTAAAATTAAGTTATGTTGATTTGGAAGCTGCGGCTTTAAAAATACCGTTGCCATATTTTTTTTTTACCTATGCCCCTCCAGAGCCTAGCTTTGTGCCTTGAAAGTTGCTGACATCTTGTTATTGGTTTGCTGAATGTTAAGCTCTGCTCCTCTGAGATTTCCTCTGCTTTCTCCTGCTTGAGCCTCAAACAGTAATGCTTGTGAGTTCCGTGCACACGCACGTGCACGGAACTCACAAGCATTACTGTTTGAGGCTCAAGCAGGAGAGTGCACGAAACTCACAGGCATTACTGTTTGAGGCTCAAGCAGGAGAGTGCACGGAAATCACAGGCATTACTGTTTGAGGCTCAAGCAGGAGAAAGCAGAAGAAATCTCAGAGGGGTGGAGCTTAACATTCAGCAAACCAGTAACAAGATGTCAGCAACTTTCAAGGCACAAAGCTAGGCTCTGGAGGGGCATAGGTAAAAAAAATATGGCAACGGTATTTTTAAAGCTGCAGCTTCCAAATCAACATAACTTGATTTTACAGTGCACTTATCCTTTAACATTACTTCTGTCATTGAAACATGTTGAGGGCAATGTAATAGCTTAGTGTGGGTTATTTTGCAGGGCATGTGTAACACATATGGAATGAGTCCTTAAACCTCCTGCAAGCCTTACCTTACTCCCATAATGCAGTGTTGCAAAACGATAACTGCATCTTATGAGCGTGGTAATGCAAGGAGCCGGTTTGTGCGTATTTATGCACATAAAATCATTTGTACTGTTAAAATTTTTCATTTAGTACAAGCAATGTATTCATCCAAGGCACTGATATTATTATACATTCACATGCTGTTTGGCTTTTCTCAAAAAAAAAAATAAATAACAGAGACAAAATGGCTACATTTTCTTGGGAAGTAGCTCTTTTAATAATCCCAGTATTTATGGCACAAAGGTACAGTTATCCCATCCAAACACAGCAGTCTCGATTCCACGTTGATAGTTAGGCCTGAGTACTGTAGACATCATATACAATACTTTCTTGCATTTCCCGGCACTTGTGTCCTCAGTATGTTTCAGGGAAAAGCTATAGAGGTAAAGTGGCATGTTTGCACACACAAAAGCCTTTACCTTTCATAAAAAACGGAGATCACGTTCCTGTTCCTTTTGTTCGTCTCTACCGAGCGTTTCCTTCAGAGCACAGTTGTGGAAACTGCTGCACTACAGATAAAAATAAAAAAAGAAACAGAAGAAAATAAAAACATCAGCTAATGCTCCACTGGATGCATCAGTAAAACCCTACTTCATTCTTCCCATTTAAATAGCCTTTTTTTTTTATAACTGTGTTGTAAAAAATAATAAAGGAATAAATCAGGCAGATTACATGAGAAAGTCCCATGAGAACGTCTTGGTGCAATTTCTCATCCAGATCTGCATGTGTATCAAGTTAAAGACAAACTGAATGGAATGAGAGGTTCCGTCTGATTTTGGCCGTGGTATAAAATGAAAGCAGACAATGTTTCTCATCGTGGTGGCGTGTAGGAAAGCAACAACAAAGGGTGCCAGACAGAAAGCTGTCTGTTAATAAGGAGAAAGGAAAATAGATCTGCAATAAGGCAGCTACTATCATTCCAGACACACAGTAATATGTCTCCAAGCTTCTCTGTAATGCTGATTTCTACATAACACACTGCTTCTGACCCTAACCTTTCAACTCAATCCTATATTTATCGAACAATAACATATTCTTTCTCAAATTTAAAACTGCACCAACGTTTTTAAGTCTCTGTCTCAATAGCATAGCTTGTAATTGCCACTTCAAAATACTGCCGATCTCAAATTATCCTTCTGTATTGTGACCACTTCAATGGCAATTATTCAGTGAAGTATCTCTGCAAAGTAATTATATGTTCACTGACTTACTAACACCTGAAATATACATTTACCAAAATCGTTTTGAAACCCCAAACTGCCGTATTTACTACTGACATTGGAAATATTAAAAATCTTCAATATATCAAGGGGGGTTGGGATATAGAGATAGAGAAGGCTTGTTTTGCTTTTAGATAAACACAGACACATCCTTTCCGATGGTTGGTAATGATGAGGAATAAAACCCAGAATGTTACTATACACAGGGGATTGATCAGTATCTAGTCAGTATAATTGCATTCTTCAAAAAGTTGCCATTTTTATTGAACCATCTCATGGGTTATCACAACAGAGTCTGGGGATTTCATCCCGTGACTTCATGGTCTGTGGTTTCTAAAAAAGCACTTTTATTTGGCAAGCCATAACAGCACATGCAAATGACACAGATACATTAAGTAACCTTTGCTAGGAACAGATTAATATCAAAATATCAGTAAAATTGGTTGACTATTTTGTATTGCCCGAGGAAGTCTGTCAGTAATTCACACTGGCTGGTAAATAAACTGCAAGCATCTTTCAAAGTCTTAAAGGGAACTTCCATTTTGGTGTGGAGCTATCTGTATAGAAAACACTCTGTGTATACAGACTGTGAATACTGGGGTCAGGATGTAAACTTACAAGAGAAGAATCTTACAATGTATAGGTTATGGAGAGAAAAGCTTTCACATTAGGATTTTTTAAAACCAGGTTCAAATCAAAATGCTTTTCTTCAGAATATTTATGATAGGCAAAAAGTAAACATTAAGATTTTAATGGACAATTGTATGGTTGTTGCTCCACCCCCCTTGTGGCTCAGGGCCTAACCGATGGGAAGACAAGTTCTGCATAAAGTGATTTTTCCTATTGGATAGGTCCCAGTCTGAGGTGGGGGCAGAGTTTAGCCAATACAGTATTGATTTAATAATAGGTGTTTTCCAGAAAAGGCACATGATCATGGTTAACCATTATGGATTTAGTGTAGATGATGAAGGCATTGACCTAAAAGAAAAGGGTTTGACAATGTGAGCAATCCACAGCCACAATGATTACAATCCCCCAAAAAACATTCATAGTCCAAACTGCACTTTTATTGTTCTAGGGTCAAGGTACAAAAACTAACTTGGACAAAAAAGTAGATATTTTATTTAACTGGAAATAATCACAGCTGAGATCGTGCAATGGAATCCTAAAAGGCTACTCACCTTTGCTGTATTCATGCTAAAAATAACATTGAAAATCAACTACCAGGAAAAGTCAGCCAATAAACCCCATCAGCAATATTATCACTAGTGGTCTACAGTGGGGGGTAATTAGCAGCTAACAACAGACAATAAAGTGGAATGTAGAAATCTTGTGAATGGAAACATGACCAATGTTTTCTAATTCTTCTACCTCTATTGTTCAGTATATCTTGCAATGAAACAAAACTGGTAAAATTGTTTGCTCAGCACTTTTTATATGTTTTATTTATGTAGCACCACTTGTGAGTGCAGTGCTGTGCATTTTAACATTACAACATACTGTACAGATGATAAAATGCGGTGTCTGAATGAAGTTCCTCCCCTCCCTACTAATGCCATTCTGTAGCCTATGGTATCTGTTGTGCCATTTTGTTACAATGCAATATACTATATTTTGTATCAGCCTTAAACAAATAATTTACACCATTGCTTCCTATGTATTCTTTTATAGCGCTGACCACTGCTTGCCCTGTCCAGATAAAGAGAACAAATGTGGAGACCAGAATGGAAATTTAGCAGTTTGTTGTGGGAAAGAGAGAAGCCGAAGAGAACTCACACCACATCGTCTTCATAGGTATGAAGAAATACAGTTTCCTATTGGTCATTATAGATGATGGTAACATCATATTTAACAAAGATTCTTGGCTTCCGCTAGAAACAGATAAACCTATTAACCTGTGATTCAATTTGCATGCCCATGGAACTTCTATAACTGCTTTATAGGGGGCCAAACAATTTTTTGTGATTTTTCTTTTTAGAATGTGGCAATCTGAAAACAAGGTCATGTTTTTACAACCATGGAAAGGTCTTATAATGACCAATAGGAGCAATGTTCAGTTAATCCTGTAGCTTCCTTGTAAGAAAAAATGTACCCCTATTTACATAAAAAAAGAAGGGTTCCACCATTCTTACTATAAAATCAACGTTACTGTAGAATGTCAAATTTTATTTTCTCTACCAGACATTTAAAGCAAAACTATGTTAGCTTCTCTAAAGTGTCCAATATTATTAAGTTTAAGACATGTTGGGCCTCATTTACCTTAGAGCCTCAATCGCAATCACGCAAGGTCACTTGTCAGTTACCTGCTCCCAACCCCAACTGATATATTTTGCACTTTATTACCTGCATTAATAACCAGATATTTGAGGATGATTATTGTCCCCATTACGGCAGAGTAAGCTGGCCCCTCCCTTCAAATGACATCACAGCCAATGATTGACTGCTTTTTTCCCTGCTTTCTCCTCTGCACATGCTCAAGCTTCTAAAAAGCTATTTGGGCAGAAGGAGGAGGCAAATACCTATGCCAGAAAGGAATTGAAGTTATCATTAAATATATGGTTACAAATGTATGTAATAAACTGATAAATATAGCAGTTGGGGTTGCGGGCAGATAACTGACCAGTCACCCATTTTTTGATAACTGACCAGTCACCCATTTTTTGTTTTAAGGACCACACATAGTAGCATTGATTTCCACAGAACATATCATATTTCAGCCCTTATCAGATTCCCTTAAATAACAAACTGAACACATTCTATCTTACACCATACATAGGATAGGGTAAGCAATTCTATATTTCTGTATTTCATTATACTTGTCTGAGAGATACTGACGAATGTCATCAGATTCATGACTGTATGAACTATAAGTTTGTGGAAATCCTTATTGACTTGAAACCCTTATATTTCCCAGCAGGGTGTAGATTCTTTAGTATAACTGTTAGTTAATCATTAATTTTATGCAGTTAGCTTTTTATGTTAGTATTGTTTTACCATCTGCATACATATAACAGTATGTGATTTGATTTCATGCTTTGCATAGATTTAACAAAGAAATCTGCTGAGAATCTCAAATAGGTCTGGTTATTTACAGAATCCCACAGTGAACACTATGTTGTAAAAATAAAATTCATTCTGTGTTTTGTATATTGTGTTATTCCTTAGAGGAGAGAAAGGCCCATACTCCCACATGTATAGTGCATGTGATTGGCCTTTTCAGACCAATCGCATTACAGAATGTTCCCTATAAAAACAGCGGTGTGGTATTTTATAAAATCAACAGTATTTCCCTGCTCAAGTCTGTCCTCTGTCATGGTTCTCTTCAATATTTGATTTCTAGATACATGACCCAAATCATTTTACAAGCCCTTGCCTTACAGTAAGTTGTTTGACATACACTGTATACAGAACAAAAAAATATAAATAAAAATGGCAAGATATTCATTCTGAATATAATCTATATTCATACTGAACATTTTCGGAAATCGGATAAAGAAATCTGTTGTGCTGACTCCTTTCATATGTTTTACAAATAGCCAATCAGAAGAAGAGGTCAGCATTTCCCCACCTCCCAAAGCTAAAAAGAAGAAGAAAAAATCAGAGCGAAAGAAAAGAAAGAGGTATGGATAAAATGGGCGATTTTCACCTTTGTCCTTCAGTCACTTCAAGTACACAGTAGTATAATTACAATAACATTGTTCCCTAGGGGAAACAATTGTTAATAAAAGAAAAACAGAAAGGTGTACAAGCAAGTCTGAAAAGAAATCTCCAAATTCAGAGGCCACAAACGCCAGTTTAGACAAGAATGCATTGCCTTTTAGTCCCAGGTCTAGAGGGTGACAGACTTGCATGTCGGATTGATTGAAATATCAGCCCCTTTACTCTCATTTAGCTTAAAGTGTTACTTCTCCATATCCTCTAGACTGAGCAACAGTATTATGCAATAAATGATGCCAGGTAGGCCAGTAGTTCTGAACAATGGGATCTGTAGATACTATGCAACCTCCAGTCAGTTTTAAATTGCAATAAACTATTGAATATTATAAGCCGTGAGTATATTGCAATAGAATGAGACCAGCCAGCAACATGGGTCTATGGGCTATACATTGCTGCATCTAACATCTAGCAAAGCATGATTAGCAGTTTGTCTTTATTTATCCCATTCACAACAAAGATATATTTGGTGGGAGCAAATATATTATTATGTAGATTTTTAACAAACGTTAAGGGGATGATGCAAGAAGAGCTGCAAATGTTTGCCTGTGCTATTAAGTTGCAATCAAATGTTAGCTTTCTACTGGGTTACTATAACTAGATTGGTTAACTAAATGGTTTTTGCAGGTTAATTATTGTTGCATTAGTGGTAAATGGCTTTGAAAACATCTTACAAATATCCTAAAGGGCGTGTACAATGCAATGCAATATCCCGTGCTAAGGAGGAAAAAAGGGCAAAACCCATGATAACGGATGTAATATCGAGTTAGTGAGGGTTTTATACTCATTTTGCATTGCCTGCTCCATTTCCAAAGACTTTAGGAAATAGCACAGAAATATAGAGGCAATAAATGAAGCAATGATTATTTTGCTTGTTTTTTGCACCAAAATGAAAGCCTTTAAACCCTATAATATTTAATAGTATACTAAATGGCTTGTCCCGTCTGTTTAGGTCTTGCTCTTATAGTCCTTCTCCTGTGAAAAAGAAAAAGAAGAAGAGTTCAAAGAAAAGGAAGAGGAACAGGTAACATATTCCAAATGTAATTCTGTTACTAGGCAACTTAAGGGGTGACGTAAGAGCCACAATTGCAGAGATACAATATAATACACAGTAACAGTGAGTGCAAAGCCCATACCTCCCGAAATACAGGAAAAGGTAATATCCGGTGCTAAGGGGAGAAATAAGTGCAAACCGCATGCTAACCGGGCTAGCAGGGGTCTTGTAATCATTTGCATTGACTCTCATTTTCCAAATACTTTTGGAAATAGTACAGTGCAAGTAACGCAATGATAAATGTGCTTGTTTTTTGCACTAGAATTGTAAATTTTGGCTTTAAAGCCATGCAAATGATCGCAACTTAACAATCAGACTTTGCACAGTGCATCTGATGCAATGCACGTTTTATTTATGTTTTGCGCTACCTAGTAGCTTGAAACTTAACATGTAATCCATCTGGGTGAAAAACCTGATGCACACTGTGCTACTAACCTGACCACGTTCCTACAGTGTTCAATACATCACGGGATCTTGCTCAGGTAAGTAGAGGGCACAAACCTTACTGCATTCCTCCAACAGTCACACTGCGGTGATATAACAAGGGTGTTTGCAGTGATGTAATCAGGCTTTTGGATTTCGCAAAAAGAAGTGCACAACTGATGTACCAACTGATGTATCAAACCGAATAGCTGGCATTAAAGTCACGCAAAGTGTTTAGATGAAATTGCGATTTACCAAGTGAACCAATCATGTTGGTACCTTGGAGTTCAGAGGGAAAGGAGACTAATCACAGCTCTCGGTACATCTCCCTGTGTGCGTTTATTTTAGGAAAAACAGTTACCAAAGTTACCAACAGCTGCACTAACAAAATGCTGCCAATATAGACGCTATCGTTATGAGAAGGGCTTCCCGTACTTATTCAGTATAGCGATAGCAGCTCCTGGACAAGACCAACCTAAGACCAGCCTCAGGCCGTGCTATTGTAATATTGAATAGGGTTCGCTTCCAGAAACTGACGCAGACACTGAAAACTGTTATTAACCTGTGCTAACCTATATTATTTGCAACTATATGTCTAAGCTAATTAATTTATTTATTTGTATAGACAATTTTATTTAGTACTTTTATTAATAAGTTTCATTAATCGTGTCATTTGTACAGGTCATACTCTAAGAAAAGGAGGCACAGGTAAGCCACATGATATAACCGGGATCTTCTTTTTACTATTATGGGCTATTATGGGCACAAGATACAAGTTGTATCTTGGGAAATGGACAACCAATAAATTATACATAATAAATGTATTTACATTCTGGATTAACTAAACTAAAAGCTAAAGGAGATTTTATGCCTGGTTCCTTTTTATTTCAATAGACATAATTCTACTGGGACAGAAGTTCATGTTAGTAATTTCAGCCTATCATGCAGTCAATCTGGACCAAAATATCGGCCTGTGCACACCTAGCTTTACTTAGCTTTCAGTTTGATTTTTGTATTTAGGAGATAAAGTGTGGGCCAGGGTACAGTTATTCTTATGGTTGTGGGGACTTCAAGATGAACTATACTCATGTTTTACAGAATATTAAAGTCAGTGGCATTCAGATTTTATTTATATCAGGCTTTATTTCCAGCCTAGCAAGTAATAGTGTCCCTCTTTAGGCTGTCTTCAATGAGATTTTAATCAGTTTCTTCTGAATCCAAAATTAGGGTGGGACGTAGGGCAAACTGTGGTATTTTCCCTTGCGGTAAAATTCTTTATGGTTAAGGGTCTAGGTCTGGAAAACATTGCAAGCCAAGACTTATGGGAAGTTATATATCCCTCTCACTTGTTCTGATTCTCCCTTTATATCCTAATTTTTCATGTGTTGGGTGGTTGGATGTGTTTCACACTGTGAACAGCAGTCTCATTAATATTCGGAAAGAAAATGTTATACTTTGCAGGGCAGAATAGTCAAAGATACCAGCTCTCACACACACACTGGGAACCACCACCTGCAATAATGTAAAATTGCTAGGAGCAGTTTACCACTGTATATGATGTTTTCTAACTAGAAGCACTGTTTTTTCCTTTGTGCCCAAACCCTGTCTAAAGGTATCTGCATATGCTAGAGCATTGTCAGACGATGCAATCACAAACATAATTTAGTTAGTCAGGCAATTGGCAAAAATGTTTAGAGATCCACTATACAGGATCTCACCATGAAGGGTTTCCCGCTCCTGCATCCCTCTCCATAAGACAGAAAAGTCAGCTTGTGAGCACAGGTGCCCCTTCCATGAGGCAAGGTAAATTCATTTCTCAAAGCACTGGCTTCCCCTGCAATGGAAGTCTATGCATGTGCCTCCTCCCCACCCATAAGAAGCGGGGGGCATCACCAGTGAATTTTTGTTTCACGTATAATTCTCCCTTGTGAGCAGCTGTCAGTATGGCCTTTAACAGCAAATTTCATTCTGAAATTATTTTGAAACAGTTGTTTGAATTCAAACAACAATAATACTTGTTTACATCAGAATTCAATGCTATCCTCTCCAACCCCCTTCTTCTGTAGGTGTTTTTTTTTGTAATAGGGGTTAGCTCTCCTTTTATTACATGCTGGAAAATGCTGGTGCATCCAATTGTATAGGACGAACATTCATTTTCCGATATCTAATTATTATAAGATTATTGGACGATAAACTTATGTGGGAGAGGAAAGGCAATAATGTTTGCCTTGAGAAAAAGCCATTCTTCACATTCAGTAGTATTTAAAGTCTATTGAATAAACCTTAGTGAAAGCAATGTAGAATCACCCACACATTATATTGAGAATAAAGAAATGTTTTGTACCATATTCTGCAGTATTAAAGGCCAAGATATATAGAAATGTTAGCATGAAACTAATTTTTAATATATATATTTATCTGACTATAAATATTATTTGCTATAGATTGTATATTCATGTCTTTTAAGGATTTGCCATGTAATTCTATATAACTCACTTTGTAACATACATTTAAAATAATAGTTAATTAACTGAACCAATTTTTTCCTTAGCTCATCTAGTCCAAAACGTAAACGAAGGCAAGAGAAAAAGCACAGAAAGCAGTAAGTTATTCTGAATTATTCCTTTAATAGTCTAGTTTAATATCATTGCAGACATGCTAAAGTTTGACCATTGTCAGACCTTGAAATTCCAATGAAAATGACACTGACACAGACTAGTACAAGATGACTGTCCATCTGCTTCTCTTTTCAGGAGTATTGGAAGTTAACTAATATTACAAGTCGCTTACAATATATTATTCTAATTATCTATTGTATAGTTTCCCTTTGTAGCCCTTTCAGGTATGTTTCTAGGGGATAGTTAGGGGATAGCACCACCAAAATGGCCAGAAATTGCCCTGTTCTCATTGGTTTTTATACTGGTATAAAGTGTAGTTGTATTTAATCAATTAAAGGCAGTTCAAAGTTGGTAAACAAAATTACCAAGGTAAACGGTAAAGAACCACAGCAGAGCCGACAATCGCACGGATGTGGCCGGTTGCATCTGCGTTGTTTGTTGATCTGGCAGGATGGATCCCCAACACCACACACATACAATTGCTGCCTGAAACAGACATTTGTTGTTTGTGTGTGGCTGTTAGAGGCTGGTACAATCGTACTTATGTACTTACCTCAACAGTTAACACAGAGGGAAAAAATATTTATTTATTTACACACATTGTAGACATTGAATGAAGGTTGAAATAAAAGTTGAATAAATTGGTTGAATAAATTAATTCCTACATTGTTGATTATTGTGTTTGAATTCATTTTCCTTTAGGGGAGTAATAAGCCCCTGCAGCAAGTAATGTCAGCAATGTAAGAGTCATTTCCTTTGGATCAGTATAATGTTTTTGTTCTTAAGCTTCCTAAAAGGTTATTTAACAATTTTGGATGGCACATAGGAAAGCTTCCCAGGCACAAAACTATATAATTTTTCATATGTTACATTTAATTACCCCTATGAGGATTCAATGCCGCGTTTGCAGATCTGGGAAATCCCATTCTGGTCTACCCAGCAGCGCAACCACAACGGCAGGTATTTGCTGGCATTCAAAATCCCACAAAAAATATGGCACTTTGTGAGACCAGTGCAGTTCTCTTCCTTTAGACACACTAAATGGGTTAGTGTGCCTTTAAGAAGAGATTTGCAAGGTAGCGACTCTCCGTAAATGAGGCTGAATGTCATATCACTATGAATGTCATTCCACAGGATGCTGACAGCCATGTTTTATAGTAAAGCTTTTATATTCTTTTATGTAATTGTCGTACTTACAGGACCTGCATGTGTTTCTGTTAAGGTCTATGGTTTCATATCAACCAGGGTCATGTAGTTGAGCAAACACAAAATGATAAATTGCAATAATATACTTCTCCAAAAGCCATTTCCCTTTTCATAAGATGAGACTACGTGTTGAGCTTCCATTGACTATCACAGGCATAAAACAGATGCCATGCTACCCAATATTATTAACTCACAATATGTTCATTGAACAATTCCTGTTTAAAAAAAACTGTTTGAAAATACCACTTTCAGCACAATCATAGCAGTAAGTAATAATTGTGTAATTTTCTGTTAATGTTCATATAATTTCTCCATGTGGATCTTATAAGTGAAAGGGAATACACGCTGTTTCTCTGTATTGCTCTGATTACTAAGAATATTGGCTTGACATGAACTACAGGGGGTTTACATTTTGCCTTTCTGAGGAGCAGCCAGGAATATAACTGTCAGGACCAACATTGTGAATCACTGACTTAACAGCAGGAACTGTTCTCTGAAACTGCAGTAGAACTGTTTTGACATTTTAAGCTATGGGCAAATGCTATGCATAGTTTTATGCAAATAAGGAGCAAAGACTTCTGGGTAATTACCATGTTTCCATGGAAGCTTTTAGGAAAGCTATATCTTTAAAAATACTTTTACAGCATTCCACAAGCTAAATGCAAAACCAGAGCGCCAACTACAGACCAGTTTTGGCTGGGTGATATCAGGACTATAAAATGTAATAAAGTGCTGACCTGGGGTGTGTTGGATCAATACCTTATCTTCTATTAAAGTGTCATATTTAGGCTTAAGTTCTCTTTTGGGTACATTGAATTATTTAATTCCTAGAGGTACTAAAATCAGTCTAGATTTACAGAATCCTATAATACAGGATTAGGTTTGCTCATTTTCCACTACTAAAACATTGAGGTAAGGTAATGTTAAGTAAGAATGCTAAATTCCATTTCTGGAATATAGTGTGAGTTATTTTCGTTGCATGTGTCTTTAGTGTAGCTTAACAAAATATAAATAAAGACAAAGATGAATTGTCTGGATTCTAAATCGATCTACATATAAATTAAGAAGGAAGCCAACTGAAATCATAAATGGTACCACCCTCTCCTACATTTTCTATTATCTTGTCTCAGGTATGTTTAGAAGGGCAAGTGAACATGGTTCTACAAAGCCTTCTGATTTCCCTAAACAAGGCCATGGGCATAAGGCTTTGTTCATATTTTGCATTTAGCTCTTCTTTGGATTTGTGGCTGAACAAAGTAAAGGACAAAAGGGCAAGCTGTTCAACCAACTAGTGGCTCAATTTCCACGCAAACACTTTGAAAAGGGTATATGGTTCAGTAATACACAACATTCTGCAAAGCTAGTCAACCAAGTAATGAAAATGTGTTTACTGCCAAAATCCAACAGCTAGCATTCGGTCATCCTAATAAATTAATAATTTTTTTAGCCCATTAAAAAGTTTGCCAATACTAAATTGATGACATTGCCTTCAATAGTTTAAGCCAAGGATACCCCACTATTATGGATTACTTCCAGTCCTCCATCTGGGTTTTCATATCCCTTCATCCATCCTTCATACATAAAAAATTCTTCACTCCAGTCTTTTCATAAAAGGAGTATTAATATTTATATGGCACATTAATACGAACATCTACATTGTGATCCATGGATACCTAATTGAATTTCATTTGTATATGACTTCACTAATGTAGAATGTGGCTATTGATTACTGTTATTGTCTTTTCTTTTCAGTGTGTGACTTGCCACTATGCATTTCATTTAAAGTCCTCTACCTATCCTATAATGAGAAGATTTTTTATTATGTTATTTTTATATTATTAGTGATGGTAGACGTACATTTTAAAGGTGTTGCATGTGGCAGGTCTCAGGGTTTTTTTTTGTTTTATAATGACTGTTTTCTTCAATGTTTATAAATAAAATGAGTTTTCTTTTATTATCACATAAATTACAAATTATAATTGTGTTATGACAACCAATGTCTATTCTCAAAACAAGATTTATAAATGACTCACTGGAGATCATACTCTGCAAGCTTTAATGATTTTAGATGTTATTATAAATAATGAAATCTGAAGAATGCCTTTTTTCTGAAGGTCACGTGGTAGGTCACGGAAATCCCACCGGCATCATCATCGCCATTCACGATCATCAAGCACAGATTTCAGATCATCAAGCTGTGAAAATAGGTAATCAGCTGAAGAGCCTTTTTTTTCTAGATTGTTATGCAAATACAGTATGTGCATTCACATTCATTAGGAAGTACTAAGATTTGGAAATTTGCCTATAGTTATTTTTATTAAGTTTATTGCAAAAACGGGCATGCACACCATTTTTGGTGGGGGTGGGAGGCAGCAGATTTCTAACACATTGAAACTTAAAGGTTCACAAAACTCAAAAAGACCCAGTTTTAATTCAATCTATAATGTTCAGGAATTTTTTTTTTAAATTGCATAGTTTGGGCATAGTAGCATCTTTTTAAGTATTTTCTATAAAAACAAGTAATAGATTTAACCATTTTAAACGGGGACAATATTTCCCAGAAAATTTGGGGTGATAAAAACTAATTAAGCAAACAATGGATTGGACGTGTTGGTAATCATCACCAAAAACATGGCCTGGCAGACTCTTTTTATGTATGTACCAAGCATAGTAATGACACATGTTACTATGCTTGGCAACACATGTTACTGTTTAGAGTAACTATAGCGCGCATTATTGTGCGATCGCGTGTAAGGTAATATCTTCTATCTTCATCCATCACTCCTGATCAATTGATTGAAGAACGGGAGGTAAGGCATAGCTTCAACAACTTAGCAAAACAATTTTGCACCAAGAGGGCAAATCTTTGTAATATTAACTATGGGGCATATTTATAAATGTGCACTGATATCGTAATTTTCTTATCGCCAGACTTTGTGATGGCACTATTGCTATTTGTTTAGCTATTTGGTTAACCTCTAGGATTGCTTTAGCAGAACACAAATAAGATTAATACATCTTAATTTCCTAATCTATTTTTCTTTTGTTACTGAAGGTTAAACGACCAGTTTAAAGAAGAAAAACATCGATCGAAAAAAAAGAGACACAGATGTAGGAATTCTAGGTCTATTAATAAGAAGGAGCGGGAAGGGGAAAATCAATACAGTCCTCTGTCAGCACAAAACAGGTGCATTCACTCCACCAGTACTGAAGTAAGTAGAACTATTTAATGTGAAATTGCCCTGTCATCATGGGATCTGGGTGATCTTGGTATAATGTAGTGCTGGAAGGACCTGGGCAACATTTGTATTTTTCAAAGAAAGGTTCATTTGAATTAGAAAAACATTGCATTAGTACTAAATTCTAATGGCCTGCTGTATCTCCAGTTACAGTCATTGATTGTATTACAGTATAAAGCACTATCAGGGAGATTCAATAAAAGTTCTTATCGTTTAAAATGGTGCTAATTTTGCCCCAACCAATCAGATTTTTTTTAACATTTGAAAGCTAACATCTGATTGGTTGGGGCAAAATTAGTACCATTTTAAACGATAAAAACTTTTATTGAATAACCCTGTATGTGTCTAAAGAATAGACCTCGGGGATATGAGATGCTCCATGGCTTCATTCTCTTACAATGACCCACCTGAGGACTTTATTGCTGTTGCGCTACACACAGATTAATCCCACATCTAAAACAGGAAGAACAAAGTTTTGCCCAATATTATGCAGCAAAGGTCATCACCACCCAATACTGCACAGATTATCTAAGATGTGCAATCAAAATCTACCAAAGAGAAAACTCACATTTTTTTCACATCCTTGGTATTTATCTGGTTGTGCTTTGGGGATAGTTTATCCAACCTGCATTTATGGATATGGATCATACAAAACAGAGTGAAAAGAAATAATAGTTTCACAGTCCGTTGTGAATTTAAATTTTCCCTGTACCATGTTCGCATGGACAGTTCTTACTGTACTATCTGGAAGTTCTAAATAACAGGCTGTAACCTGTAACACCAAAGTAATCTGTTGGATGATAGTTATATGCTCAACAGAAGGCAGAGGCTTTCTTGCTGCCTACTCCCCTGCAATGCTAAGCTGGATTGGAAAGCTGTTAGGGGTGATTTCAGAGATAAAAATAAATGACACTTTAAATGCCAGCGTGAGTTATCAGTTTCCTTTTCCCTGATTAAATGAATTGCAGTCTGTGTCTATAAAAAAAAATCCCCAGAGAGTAAATTTAGCTGGATGAAATACCAAGTGGCTTTCATTAGGTCTATTTCATTAAACACTATGTAACCATCAATGTCTTACACTGTGCCCATTAAGGCATTTTAATGCTGAATGTTTAGAGGAAGGCAGCTTTTATGTACTTTCTGGAGTGCGTAACCTCCCTACTGGGCTTTAGAACATGAAGAACTAGCTTTTAGACTTTAATCCAATTTCTTTATATCTCCTATTCTTTCATGTTTTCTCAGGAAAGTCAGTAGGTGTGATCCCTAACAAATAAGGAGGTTCCTGTTTAACTTTAACTAACAATTTAAATTGCTTTCCTCCACCTCACTGGGTATTCCCCTGGATAAATAGCTTATGAGACTTGAAATATTACAAACCTTTAAAAGGCATGTCTAACCGTAAAACAAAACACTGGTCAATTGTCCATTAGCTGTACCGAACCCCAACAGATTTATTTTACACTTTATTACCTGCATTACTAACCAGATATTTTAGGATAAATATTGTCCCCATTTTGGCAAGAGTAAGCTGTCCCCTCCCTCCATGCAACCAATGATTGACTGCTGTTTCATCTGCTGCCTCTTCTACACATGCTCAAGTTTATAAAACACTCCTTGAGCAGAGGGAGGAGGCAGATACCTTTGCCAGAAATTAATAGAACTTATCATTATATATTTCATTACAATTGCATGTAATAAACTGTGAAAAATAGCAGATGGGGTTGCAGGCAGATAACTGACAAGTCAACAGTTTTTTTTATTTTGTTTTAAGAGTGGGCATGTCCTTAAAACAAAATATACAATTATAAGAATGGAAAAAATAGCTTTTGTTTAGGGGAGTCAATTAAAAGACTAGGCACATTTTAAAAGTGTAGCTTGTTCACGGGCAGTGATGCATATGACATGTATTGAACAAATAATTTTTGAGTTATCTAAATATATAAAAGTTATCTTTATAGGCAGAATTGGCCACACATGTCTTTATCCTATTGTGTTAGATAAACCTTAAAGGACAATTATACACCTTCCAACCTTCCCCTCTACTTAAACTTCCCAGGATAAGGCTCCAATGCTGGGGTTTGCCCCTATCCTGTGCTAATTTATCACAGGCCCTACCCCCTCCCTAAGTCTGGGACCTGGAAGCTACCTAGAAGGGTGGGGGGGCTAGGAGGCAGACCAGGACCACAATTGCAACTTCAACGCATTATCTTTGCAAGGAGGTGGGGAGGATGGCTGGTTTTTAAGAGTATAATTGCCCTTTAAATGATGTAAGATGTGAATCTTAGAGGAGACATATAAGATTAAGCAAAACATATATTTTTTTTGCTTGTAACTGGGCATACATATGGGATAATATGTAATATTTTCTCTTTGTTCACATGCAATGTTGCTAATTCCTTTAAAAACCTTTATATAGGATTGGTATGCTTAACAGGCATTCTAGAACCACTAGGAGGCCTGTTATTATGGTGCTATATTAGAGACCAATGGTTATCACAAACTATGAGGGAGATTCAATAAAAGTTCCTATCTTTTAAAATGGTGCTAATTTTGACCAACCAATCAGATCTTATTTAACATTTGAAAGCTAATATCTCATTGATTGGGACAAAATTAGCACCATTTTAAACAATAAGAACTTTTGAATAACCCTGTATGTGCGTTTGCACTGGTTCCTATATGGTACAAATAAAGATTCTCTATGCACACTGTTCTCTTGCCTTTTACAGTTAAATTTCTGGAACGTTAATGTATTGAAACCTACTGAATTAGTTTAACCGTGTAACTAAATAAGCTCACTGATTTGAACGCAATAGCTAAGGAATTTCTGTATATATTTTGCCACTTTATTTTAAGCTGAGAACCCACAGAATATTGCCAGGGGCTTTCTTATTCTGAGAAATTCCTCTGAACAGATGGCTTTACATTCACTTTTATTTCAAGTCAAATGAACCTCCCATGTTCCCCTACCTGTTCATTGCAGTGCACACTATTTTAAGTGCCATGCTGGATTTACAGCATTAATGCAATAAATAGCAATTAAATATGCAAGAATATTATTTAAACATTTCAGTATCTGTGATATTAATAGTTTTCAAATTATGAACAAAACTGGGTAGCTGCCATAACTGTTCTGGTTTATAGTGCTTGCATCCTATTACAATGCAAGACCTTTAACTCAACCTGATGTTCCAAACAGGATGTTTGTTTGTGCAATGATGCAACTCATTGGTCCTTTGGGTACATCTGGGAATTTATCTATCCATCAATAAACAAGGGGCATTACAGGAAATGGCAATAAGAAATGGACTTACCCTAGAAAGATATCAACATTTGTGATGATGAATTCCAACAGAACAAAGGCATAATATGAATAGGACAAAATAATAACAAAAAAATAGAGAGTTTAATTAAACTTATGTAGACATATAAGTTTTTTTATATACAGGAACAAGCAACTCAATGACTAATCATCTAGAGTGACTCCATCAGTAGAGTTTCCAGTTAGTTCATGTCCCAGTTATCAGGGAGAGTGTATGTTTGTTTTATTTGACCTGTAATATGTAATGATGGAATTATGTTACCTTTTTCTTACACCTTACCTACTAAAGGAGGAGTTCCCGCTTGGTAAGTCGCTGATTCCTGACAGATGTTAGGGGTTTTCTTAGAGTGAGGCACCTAATAAATTTGGACTCACATGGGAAAAGAAAGAATTTACATAGTACAGAAAATCTGGAGAATATCTGTATACTTTATACTCCTCTTTTCCTCTCCATCCTTCTCTGATTTGGGATTTGCTTTATTTCTTTCATTTTCTTTCTTCAAACTATAATCTGCTTGTTGTCTTTTTTGTTGTTTGCAATAGTTTTGGCTTCATCTGATTTAAAATTGTCCATGGATAAACATCCACAAGCAGTAAACTTAACTTAATGTGCTAGGTACACTGAACTCCACAAAAATACTCTTTAAACCAATTGGAGAATTCAGTGGGACATAGGAGCATTGTTATCCATTTCCCTTTAGATAACAGTTTCTGAAAATCTGCGAACATGTGACTGTCTCCCCTTCCAGACCCTGCCTGCTAGCCCCTGTGTGCACTCACACATGTGTTCCTACTGTATCTCCTGCTGAATTATAGAGACTATTTTAAAAGAGTATGTTTGGGGAGTTTAATGTCCCATAATATTCTCACTGTCAATCAGATAATGTCATAATCTTCATACTATGTGTTATACTATAGAAGCAGCAATTGTAAAATAATGTCCTACGTCATTCCAGAATGTTATTACGTTTCTGGTTAAACACAAGTTAGCTGTGTATTAAGATCAGGGGCATTGAGCATGTGACCTCTGCAGGTCCAAAAAGGTTTTTTAAATTGTAAATGTAATTGCAAAAATAGGCAATACTATAAAAATAGTTTAGTCAACCCGTACAGAGATAAAATCGGATTTTGATAAAGTTATTGGGCCAGACATATTTATGCTATTTATTCAGATTTTTTAATATGAAATATAAATATATAATAGAGTAAGTAGTTAATTACTGGATCAATTTCTGGAATACACCTTTCCATTGGACACAGCAACTGCGGCAATACTGCCATAAGTGCTTCTTTATCACATAACTGCAGATTTATGTTTATTAATAAATATAATACTATATTGTATAACATATAACCCACCCCTTCCATTGAATAAAATGGAGCCAACTGTAAAATTATTTTATTATAATCGTCACGCTACTGCATAGTAGCATGCCGGTTATAGGATCAAGGAAGTAAAGACGGACATATATTCAATCCCCCCCTCATCCCCCATCTGAACTTACATGCAGTCGTCTGATGAGCACCGGCACCCTAGTAAGCCACATGAGTAAGGAAACAGAGCTGGGAGAATCTTTACTGATGTTCTAAAGTTCCTGAACTGCCACCTGAGAGGGAACAAGCAGTTGATTTATGTGGGTGGGAAGGGGGTTAATGTGGAGGATTTACAATGTCATTTAATGTCATTTAATTAGAAGGTCTGCAGCTTACTTCAATTAGTCTGGGAGGGGGGAGGGGAGTGTTAGTGGGACTTGTGCAAGACCATCAATATAGCAGCACATATTTGTAAGAAGCATGGGGGTTAGTGTATTGGCTGCATTTTGTAATCTGTAAGAAAAGGGGGAGTGTTCAGGCAGAAAAGTCAGGAAATGGCTAAACTCTTAAGTGAGATGCGGTTGTGGTGGTTTATAACGTATAATGTACCCCCTACTGTAAATGAATTGGAAATTAGAAGTTACCTGTGGCCTCGTGTTTCTATGTGGTCATGGAACTCCTCGGTGACTCCTAATATCCTTATAATTTACAGTAGGGGTACATTATCCACTATAATTCCATTTAAGGCATGAAATCCCATGAATACTGCGGCAAGCATATTGAAAGAAAATGATGTATGTAAAATGTATTAATTTGTTCTGTAGTATTTACTGTAAATTGTATAAATCTTTTTATCTTTTTGGATCATGCTAGTTTGATCAAGGAAGGGAACTATTCTAATGTCAATATAGTTGCAATATTAAAACAAAGACAGTCCATGTATTGGAAGGATTTATCAATAAAAACTGTATCAATAGAAATAAACATAGGATTGTCTATGGCAGATTTCAAAATGTATTCCTTTTTTGTAAATATTTTTTTACTTATTCAAGTGGAAGAAGTTCTAATTCCTATTTACACTAAGGCTGGGTACACACCAGCCGATATTCTAGACCGACCGACCGATTCATGGCACTTTCGGTGGGTCGGCTGAAAATATCGCCTGGTGTGGGGTGGCCGGCCGCGACCGTCATCGATTGTTCATTCGTCCGGATTGGACAAATGAACGCTCGGACGCGTTGGAAAATTCAGATTGATTGTGTGGTTCACTATGGCCAAATTCGCCGCGACCGACGGATATTTGTCCCAGCTGAGCGATTGTAGTGAGCACTTGGTCGGGACAAATAGTCCGCCCCTATGTACCCAGCCTAAAGGAATGCAGTCATGCTGGCTGGGAGGAAAAATAATGTGGCTGGGGAGAATTTTAAGACACACAGTGCACTGGGTGCTGTGATGAACTTTGTAGGCGGCACTACAGGGCAGCCAATGGGACTGGAGATGTTAAACATTGGGTGGGGGGTAGTAAAGCTAAACAGTTGGGTCAAGCTGACAGGAGCTTTTGATTGTCCCAGCAGGCAGCCATATCTATGGACAAAAGGTGCTCTACTAATGCTTTTTGTTAAACATAGGAAATTCATTGGTATTTTCTTGGGAAGCCCTCTGGGTATTTGCACTAGTATTTAGACTAACTATAAGCCCATTTCTAAATGCTAAATCTAACTTCCCCATTGGCCTTTAACACAATATACTAATGGTGGCTATAGACACAGCAATTTGTTTGTATGATGTGGGGATCATACAAATGCAATGGATGATAGCAAAAATGTTTTCAACTTGCCCGATAGGAAAAAGAAATTGTGCTTTGCCGGTCAATCGCCAATGCATGGACTGACGATCGTATGACCCCTGGATCGGATGACCACGATGTTTGCATGTATGGCCTCATTAACACGGTTAACATTCTCCTTTTCTCATAGGTGTTCACACTGTCGGTAATTAACATTGTATACAGTGGGTAATAAATGGACGTCTCTCTCTACCAATGCTCATTTTATGCCACATCAAAAGTTATGTAAAATATCCCGCTGGAGCTAAAATACAACTTGGAGATATTGATCCTAATTCAGTCACTAAATAGTTAGCTTATATTTTGACTTATTGAAATACAGTGCTCATTGCCAGCAGAACTGCAGTATATAATGAAAAATGAAAGCACCTTGGTTGTAAGGGGCTTATCCAGACACATCTACCCTTTATCATTTATAGAATAGGATAAAATTTTATGTCCTTGTAACCGTGTGCACCTTGGACTTAATTCATAACATTCTAGCTTTAATCCACAACAATATTATGCATTGACTAAGAATGGATCACAATTGTGTCTTTGTATCATAATGCACACCATTCCTTTTAGAGGGAAAAGGACAAGGCTGAGCCAAATGGTAGAACTGCCAGCTGTTCCATCTGAAATTGTATCTTAATGTTAGAGAATGTTAGATCTTTCCAAGACTTTCATCACAATGCTGTATTTTTACAAAAAAGGGGGGGCTGTGGGAGCACTCCTGTGGCAAAATTACTTATAACAAATTATGGAAGTGCTACATGTTTTTACTGTTTGCACTAACATAGATATTATGATATATGGGGCCCAGGAATGTGCATTGATCATCTCTTTTTTTGTTTGTTCTAATGCTGTATTTTTGTGACGAAATCACTTAATTCATTAGTAAATGATATTTGTATATTTATATATACATATTTATATACATAATGTTCCTAAGAGCTTCCATGTGTAAACATGGTAAATTCCCAGAAGTCTTTGTTCCTTATATATATCTTGGTATGCTTATCAGCATTACCTATGAACAAATATTAAATTGTCCACCCACTTTACTTAAGTGTATCATAAAGAGTGTTACAGGGCAAAATTCCCATTTTTCTATTAGGAATTTGTGTTCAGTGCATTTTTTTCTATAAGCCAGACTATACATTTATTTGCGGCCAGTTGATTGGTTGAGGGCTCTTGCACACCAGGAACGGACAAAAACGTCACTTAAGACAACGTGTTAAAACGCCATGTTTTAACACATTTTTTTATCCGTTGCTAACCATTTGCGTTAGCGCTATTATCTGTTTGTGTACGTTTGTTTCTGCATTCCTGTCCATTGCGTTTGAACCCTTTTTTCAAATTTAAGGGGGCAGGACCAAACAACACTGTGTCATAATGATGTCACAGGAACACCCAGGCATTCTTTTCAAAAAACAGACAGACAGAAATGCAAAATGCATCCGTTGTTAACCATGTGAACGACATTGTGAAATCCTATGGGGTTTTACGCACCTGCGTTTGAAAAACGGATATAAAATTGTGTGAACGAGCCCTATCCATCTAGCCCTACGAGCCCTTTCCATCATAGGGCAGATACATTGTCTGTACACAATATCCATTTCCTGAAATAATGAAGATAGCTTTAGCTACTGTATACTTGGCTCATTTAGTTACAACCAAGGTCTGCCTATGATAATCTAATGTGCTAGTATTGGATAGGCAAATCATTAGTAAGCAAATCATTAATAATAAACACCGTTGGTAAAATGAAATAGTTTGCATAACTAAACACACGCTCTCAGATATGACATTTTGTAAGTCTTATTCTATCTGAAGTGAAAGGCTAGAAAGATGTCAGTATGCATTCAACAGGTCATAGAGATCTACATGGTGACGCAGACCCATCCACATATTATCTGATCTATGTCACTTTGAAGCAATAGTTGAGGTTTGTACCATGTTAGCCATAAGTAAGAGAAGAAAAGTAGATCTGTGATGAGGGGGGGGGGGGGGGGGGGGGCCCTCCCGAAAGCTTGCTTAATTTTTTTTTATCTAGTTAGCCAATGTCACTTTGAGTGTTTGTGTGTGGGGAGATTAATATTTCAGTTACTGTAAGCATTAATGTAAATCATGTGTAGAAATTAGAACCCTTTGATGCAGTTTTTTCTGCTTTTGATGGGACATTAAGTAGCAAAAATATCACGCCACAGACCTAGCTCTGAGAGAGAAAGTGCAATATCAAGATACCATATCCTTCCCCTACTTCATTTTCTGTTCCATTCTCTTTCTATGGGTGCATGCCAATACTGTGCATGATAACTTTATCATTGCAGATCCCTCTGCAGAAGCTACTGTACAGTTTTTGTTTTCTACTCCATTTTGTTTTTAGTGCCCACTCTTTTTCCTTTATCTTTCTTTCTTTCCTTTCTTTCTTTTTTTTATTAAGTTCATAAAATATACAGTATTTCTTGAATATTAAAATATCTAATTCTTGAAAGGAGAGTGGTTAAGTTTTAAGTTGCGTTAATGTATTAGGTTCAGCCCACGTCATCGTTTTCTTGTGTTTTCAGATTTCCCAATCAGTCACCAGCATTTTGGTCA
Source organism: Hymenochirus boettgeri (assembly GCA_019447015.1). Taxonomy (NCBI): domain Eukaryota; kingdom Metazoa; phylum Chordata; class Amphibia; order Anura; family Pipidae; genus Hymenochirus; species Hymenochirus boettgeri. Next base: position 318,108,035 of record CM033469.1, read on the forward strand.
CAACAGAGAGAGAAGACATTTGTCAGAAGGAAATTGCACATGAGTATGACTCAGGGAATGATACATGCTCTCCTCCATTAAGTCAGATAAGCAGTTCACGGGTGGTGGTCAACCAAGACAAAGAAAGTCCCACCCACCAGGGGTATCAACATGCCCCTTCCTCTGGAAAAACCCCAAATGGCCACAGTGACAACATCTCTGATTCTGGCAATTCATCGGCCAGTTGCTTCTCTTTCACAAAGGATTCAACGCTTTGTTTGGGAGACAGCCAAAAGCAGAAAAAGAGGTAAAAACATGCATTTACAACTAGGCCTAACCTATCTAATTCTAATAACTAATTTAATTAAAGGGTAACTGTGGTCTCCAACTAATAAGGATTATATAAAAAGCCGTCCACCGTACCTTCAAAATAAAACCAAAATCACATCTCTAGATACAATTGGTGAGAAGGTATTGCTGGAAAGATTCAGCAATATTACTTCCTGCTTGAACTCTTCCTGTTTTCAGTCATGTGACCAGCCTGTCTGCATTAATAGGCTCCCCTTCTCAACTGTCAATTTTTCCCCCAGGTACTTCCTGTTTTCCCCAGCATTGAGTCTTTACTGAGCATGCTTCTCCCACGGGGCAGAGGGGCTAGCACAGGTAAGGTGATGTCACTCAACCTATTGGAAGCAGGAAGTTTGAACATTCACCTTGATATCATTTCTCACAGGGTGAAGCCAGAGATGTGATTGTTGGCTCATTATAAAGAAAATACCGCAGGTTTTCATTTACCCTAACTTGTTTGCAGACCACAGTTGCCCTTTAACTAAATGCTAAAATTACAGTAGGAACCTGATAAGCTACATTTTAATTTAATAAACACTAAAATTACACTAGAATTATTGTTTTGGACAGAAATCTAGTATGAAAACAGGGGCCCCCTGATATTGTTTAGTGATACTGGATTTCTAATTGATGTTGAGGAGCGATAGGCTCTTCTGCAGCATTGAGGGTCTCTTACTTACTCCTCTCTCCCTATGAAACAAGAAAGACAGCTTGGCTACACCTGAGCGCCCTGTCTATATGGAGTTTGTTAGATACTGTATATTTTTGTTGGAACTACAGTTCCAAACAACACTTGTCTAATAGGTTTATCAAGCTTAACCAATACAAAACGACCAATTTGAAGACTGTTTCTAAAGAAGAATGGCAGGCAGAAATACCTGATCCTAACTTACTAACATTTTTTTATTTTCTTTTTTAGTTCTACTTTCACCTCTTTACTTTAAATTTAAGAAAAGTAGCTCAGCGCACAGTTAAGTTTTTTTTGTTTATATTGTCAGTAATTGGAATCAAATAAATGCAGTGTTTCTGACATCCAAATCCAAGTTAATATTAGAAGGTTAAAACAAACAGTAAGCATAGTTAGTCTTTGTAAATAAACATTTGCAATACATCAGGGTTGGTACATCTTTTTTTTTTCTAATTGTTAAATAATAGCCATTTTGTGATAAACTATTTTTTTTCCCAAAATTTATTTATAATAAGAATAAACATACATTTTTGAAATGAAAAATCCTAATAGTAAATCTAATTCCTCTGCAGAGTACTAACTTCTTGCAAAAGTTGCTTTGAGGAACAGGAAACGTCTAACCTGTTACCTGAGAGAAGCTCAAGACATAACCATCGATCAAGAAGCTCTTCCTACGCCAGCAGAAGGTCTTATTCTCGCAGTCCGAGCCGTTCAGTAAGCTCGTACTCTTCTTACCACAGGCCCTCACCAAGGAGAAAGACAAGAAGTAGATCAAGTTCAGAGACAAGGTGAAGTGAAAATTAAGATTTTCATATATATCTAAATAAAACATCATTGCCAACTATCTGAGAAACTAAGCCAATTATCTAAAATGACATTATTTGCTTTAAGTTGTCCTTCAATGACAGCATTATTGACATAGTATACATATTGCAAATATCTAACAAATGCTACATAAACAAAACCTTATGAAATGTATACTTCTAATATATTTAATACACTGAAACCACACAAACTCCTACATAATCTCATATATCGTCAGTTCATATCGCCACCCTATTGATATACTGTAGATATCTCTTTTGGGTGGTGCCAAGAAACATGTTCAACAATTCTGATACGGCACTGTATTATCATTTTACAGACTTAAATAGTATGTGCAGTAGAAATCTGGTCCCCTTTAAATAAATATGAGCCCTATAGTCCCAGACTAATATCTCTGCACATGCATGCTGGACATTCTGGTCAGTCTTAATAGCATAGCCTTTAGTATTATGAGGTGGAACTGCATCCTCAGATTTCTTAGGGAAACCTCTTGGATGATCGAATAATGTTAAGAGTTCCATACACAGTTGCTAAAGTCTACTTCGTATACAGTGCCGTATAAGATTTATTGAACATGTTTCTTGGCACCACCCAAAAGATATACCTATATCAAAAGGGTGAGATATCTGAACTGACAATATATGAGATTATATAGGAGTTTGTGTGGTTTCATTGTATTATATGTGCATATGTGGGGCCTTGAGCACACAATCTAGTTGATTTGAATCCTTCCAATATATAACATGTATTGTATGTAACATGTATTGTATGTTGTATTTCTAAGGCTAGAGAAAATAAATGACTATCACCACCCCATAATAATAAAGATTTTTGAACTTGACAGTTCTGTGGGGAATTGTGTCCCCTGATCTTATGTTAACCTATACAATCCTATAGGTGATGCTACATTTATTCAACTGTTTTGGGGTATAATTGTGCTCGAGTTTTATTTCAGTTTTTTAACTTGTTGCTGCTACACTGATGCTGCAATGTCTATAGGTCCCATGATGTGTTTAATGTCTAAACACAAACTATCTCTTCCCAACTGTTCTCCAATTATTTTCCAAGCTTTGCAAAATGCCATTTTCCGAGATTTATGTAAACCCTATATATTGACTCTCTACATTTTATAATTCATTGCCATAGGGTTTATTTGTAAGAAAAAAATAGAAGTAATAAAATGAAAATACGTTGTTCCAACTTTAGTACTTAGCCACCTGCTGTTTACTGAATATTGCCAATCTGCCATCTATCTTTCATGGCAAGCTATTCAAGTTAAAGGTCTGCCAACGCATTGTACCTTGCTGTACTGCAGTATAGAGGAAAATGAACTTTCATATCTTATTATCTGTACCATCTGCTTTGTGACAATATTAGATATCTCCAAGCTTTGTACAAAACCATTGTGTTATATTTCAGGTCCTACACACGATCGCCCAGCTATTCCTCAGCTTCAGGAAGGAAAAGTAACTCACGACCTCGGAGAAGTCCAAGTTACTCTCGCTATAGTCCCAGCAGGTACGTGGTTAAAGAGATTCACTTTGTAAATTTTAAAATGGAACTGAACTGCAGTATATCCAACTTGTTTAGAAATCCTAGTAAATAGTTAGAGGTTAAGAGAAGTAATGTTAGAAAGAGTATGGTAATGGACATAGTAGATTTTATTGGGTAGGTAGCCCTTTAACATATCACTTTTATTCTCTACAGTTGAATCATTGACGGACATTAAACAAAACAAACTGTGAATAACCATAATGTTCCTGCATTCACCTGCCAAAAGCACCAGAAACTGTATACACACATTAACCAGCATGGTCAATCAATACATATTGTGTATATTAAAGAAATTGTTTACGCAAAAAGGGAACTATTCCTTTAATGTATTGATTGAAGACCGGGAGGTTAAGGAGCTTTGCCTTACCTCCCGTTCTTCAATCAGTTCCCCAGGAGTGACAGACGAAGAACGAAGAAAATTACCTTACTCGCGATCCACTGCACTCAGCAGTGGAAACCAGTTGCTTAGATGTAATGTGAATAGTGGCTTGTGCAGTAGTTATGTTAACAGCCTTGTCTTTTTGGTTTTTAGAGACCATGGGAAAAACAGTAGTAATTGTTCCAAAGGGGATAAAAGGAAAGGAGCTCGCAGAAGGAGACGCAGCTCCTACTCTCCTTTAAAAAAGCGCAGAAGAGATTCCCCAAGCCATCTGGAGGCTCGAAGGATTACCAGGTAATATATAAATATATATATATATATATAGAAAGAGAAAAACATACTGTATGTACAAAATGTAACATGTGATATATTCATACAGTACCTAAAATGAATGGATCTAAAAGGATACTACATTGACAACATAATATTAAGTTCTGTTTAAGCCTTTCAGAGGTATGAATTATCAGGGCTATTCAATAAAAGTTCTAATCGTTTAAAATGGTGCTAATTTTGCCCCAACCAATCAGATGTTAGCTTTCAAATGTTAAATAACATCTGATTGGTTGGTGGAAAATTAGCACCATTGGAAACGATAAGAACTTTTATTGAATCTCTCTGTAAATTACTTATTTGTCTTTTGCATTTCATTTATTGTAGATTAAACCACTGGTTTTAAGGAAATCACTAGGCTAAGATTTTTATCAGTACAAAATCCACGAAAACTACAGATTACAACAGTTTATCACGTTTTAATTTCTTCTCAAAATTGCAGCCACAATTCTGACTTCTATAGCAAATCAACAGAAAGATATGAGAATCACTAACGTAAACAATCCTTCTCACCCTTCCATTAGTACAGAGTAATACAAGGTATCTGATTGGCGAGCTGCTCTTTCTCCCTGGATAAGGCACACTGAGCATGTGTGGGCAGTAAAACAGGCGGTATCAGACACCAGAGACCTTATTTACAGAGAAGCAAGAAATTTGTGGTTTATAAGTCAGGAAACAAGTTATTTTTGGATTAAAGTTCATGATCATATTTAGTTTAGAAACACAATGCAAAACACCTTTATACAGTATATGAGAATTGAAATATATGTTGTGGCCTACAGCTTGCATTTCAGTAGGCTGTACTAATGTGTTTGTCATTCCTCTTTTTACAGTGCCCGCAAACGCCCCATCCCATACTACCGACCTAGCCCATCCTCTTCAAGCAGTGCCAGCAGCACACCTTCTTGGTACACTAGCCACAGTCGATCTAGAAGCCGAAGCTTCTTCAGCCCCAGAAGCAGTAGAAGCAGAAGCTCGAGCAGTGGGAGGAGTAGAAGCAGAGACTGGAGTAGAAGCTCTAGGGATCACAGTCGCAGTTGGAGCAGGAGCTCTGATTCTTGTGACAGCATTAGGCGCTGAACTGATTCTGAGTGGTCCACATTCTTCCAGATTAATGCAAAAAGCTTTGAAGCAGGACTATTAAAGATTGCTTGTTGCCATTCATGTCCCAAATAAGAGATCTTAATAGGAACAAGGCCAGGAACAAAATGTCTTATTTATATTATAAAAATAGTAAAAAGGAAGATTAAGGGTACAAAGTGGCTACAAATTTGAACTGGAGTAGCTTTGCACATACCTGTCTACTACACATGTATTATATAAAATGCCGGTAAGTTGCAGAATGGCTTGTGAACCGTGTGCCAACCAAATGTCTGAGTTTTCTTGATGGCGGCACTTTTTAGCTTAGGGTGAAGCAATACGTCAGGGTAAGGCAACCACCTCACATTTGCAAACTTGTAAGCCACAAGAATTTATATAATCTTGAAAAGGGTTAAATTTGACTTCAAATCCCACTCTGATGGAGCCGCTAGAAGATTTCCCCCATTCGTGTATAATAAAATTCCTAATAACGCGGTGTACTGACACAGCTGAAGCTGGTTGGCTCAACATCTCTGCTAAGCTCACTGTGTCCCACATAATAATTACTGTTCTGACTGCGCTTAATCATGGAGTAGGGATTTGAACCATATAATGGAGGCGTACCGGGTGTTGTGACACTTTCTTGATTTGCTTCACTTTAGGCCCAAGAGTCATTAACAGGTAAATACGTGGCAATTATAAAAACAATAAGGTACCTGAGTAGGCAAACAAATGACTGTGATGCTATTTATTGGATTATTTATTTATTTATTGTATAATTTATAAAGTGGTAACTCTATTATGTCTGTTTTACATGAACTGGTATTACAGAGAGAGAAAAGTTAACGTACCGCAGTCTGAAAATAAAGATTCTGTCATTTGGAAAATCCCAACATGGCAGGATACAGAGAACTGGAGAGCAATGGAATGGGGGTTATGACACAGTCAGTGCTGAAAGCCATGGAGTTTTTGTGTGATAACTACATTCATGCTGCATAACTCTAATAGGAACTCCTTGCTGGCATTAGAGTTCCCTACGTTTCTATCTCACATATGTCATTCTCATTGTTTTTGTAGTAAAAGGGGTGAAGTACTATTATCAAGGGTAATGATAGTTTCTTGTTATGATTTTATTCATTGTGAAGGAGTATTTAACAACTGCAAATGTATTAATCTACAAAACATCAGATGGATAGTGCACTGCCCTCAATACTCTAAAGACATCACTAAATAAGTAGTTAACAATACTGAGTTGGTGCTTTCCACTCCCAATGGATTGTGTAGGACAGTCTAATACCCATAATGCTATGTCCTACCACAACCATGTAATTGGTTTCACATCTAATGAAATATGTGACATATACAGGGAGATGTAATATGCTCAAGCCACTATTCTTGCCTGCCTGAGATCCCACCATGCAGCAAATCCCTTTGCAAGAATTACTGCAGGATTGCATTCATGTAAAAGGCTCTAAATGGTAGTGCAAAACTAACATAGCCTGTATTGCATTAGCTGTGCCACACTATTTTCAAAAAGGTTTGGAACCATGAAGTCAGCACAAACCCACATTTACCAGATAATAAATCGGGTAGTGTGAGTTTTACACTGATATGGCCAGTTAGCAGCCTTTATTGCATTGCCTCCATATCCTTATAAACCATCAATCCATATAAACCAGCTATCCATATAATCAGGTTTCAATACCAAATACAAAGGGAACTGTAATAAGAACTCCATACAAAGGGGCAATTTAGCATAGCGTTCATTTAGAAAAAAAACATTTTGGTTCAATTTCATGGCATTAAAAATATTAATTATTCATAGCTGTAACTAAATTAATAATAATAATAATACAGGTATCCCCAAATTAGGCAGTAGAGCTCAGTGTCTGCCATGCATAGGACTACTGTATTTGGAAATCATCCTAAGAAAGAAAATAAACTTATTATCTATGCAGTAGTTTAGTAAAGCGAAGTGGTGTGTAGTGAGGAGGGATGTTTCCACTTCATGTAACTGCACAGGAGTCAACTCTGAAACTTTAAGATAAATTGTTTTAAATCAGCAGACATCATCCCACAGACTACATCTGATATAAAAATGAACAACTGCGCTGTCACACAGACAGAATATTCACCTTAGTCAGATTTGTTGGCATTGTCTTAAGACACAGTAGACCATAGATGACTGCCCTGCAGCCCTCCAGCTGTTAATGGTTTTACATTTTCATTATCTTCAACAATCAACATCTGGCATAATATGATGGGAGTAATAATTCAGGAACAGCACGTAGCAGCAGGTTTGGAATCTCTACAGCAACCTACAGAATTGCTTTCAAATAAAAAAAAAACTTTACTACAGAGGTTGGTGGGAAAAGCATTCAAACAGAACATCTGTTTTTGTAATGTATTTATTTATTTTTTACATTTATTCATTTATTGTATTTATTTTGCATTGTTATCAAATCCATTTTGAGAAGGTAATGTTAAATATTTACAGGGTTATTCAATAAAAGTTCTTATCGTTTAAAATGGTGCTAATTTTGCCCCAACCAATCAGATCTTAGTTAACATTTGATAGCTAACATCTGATTGGTTGGGGCAAAATTAGCACCATCTTAAACGATAAGAACTTTTATTGAATCTCCAGTGACGTCACGACTACATGCGCGCGCTGACGTCACATCGCATGCGTCGTGACGTCACTCTCGTGCGCGCACTGAGGGAACTGGTACTAGATCTTTGGACACAGCCAGGACCAAGGTCCAACAGGTCTCAGGGGGCGGAGCTTACCTGATAGAACACAGTATCCAAGATGGCCAGCACTTTACAAGGTCACAGGTAGGTTTTTAAGAGACAAAACAAAAAACAGAAAAAGGTTAGTTAGGGATACAGCTTCTATTTAAACTGTATTTGTTTTCTGACTGTACTTATCCTTTAATCACTTTGCAACCGTTAATACATTGCGAAAACAGTAGCAGTGAGTTGCGATCTCTTGCACGTATTTTGAAGACTCCATAAGAGGAGTTAATTGTCGCGCAAAAAACTAGCCCAAAAACCAGCGCAAATTTTATTGCATCGCTTTGCGCTGCGCGAAGAAAAAAAAATTGCGACATGGTTCAGGCAGTGCAAAACCTTGGCTAACACGTTAGTACATAGGTTAGCGTGATTTTAGCGCTTATTTTCTCATTAGCGCGGGATACTGCATCTCCCTGAGAGAGTCTGTCTGACACAACTGTTCATTGGTTTACTTGAAAATATTTGTTGTATTTAATCTTTTTTATTGAACCATTATTTATTATTTGAAAGTTATGTTTTGTGATATGAGATTTTAATGAAATGATAATGAATATTTATGAACAGAACGTTTCACAATGATAAGAACAAAACAATTTGTGAGGAAATCAGTACTTGAATGACAGCAAGATAAAGTAGCCTACCTGTTCTTTTATTATATAACACTATTGGGATTTTATTGGAAACGTGATATTACACTGACTGCTGTCTGCTACATCAAGAGTCCTTTTACTAATTCATTTTCATGGTACCCTACAGTAAGCTTGTACATTAAGCTAAGAACCATGCACAATAGTTTTCCCCACAATCTAAAATACATACTGATTGGTTGTCTGTGTGAGATAAGATTATAAGCTCTTTATGTAGGATGCAAATGAATAAAATAAATGTAAAGTTCTGCAGAATATGGTCAGTGCTATATAAAAACCTAAACCCTGGTGCCATAGACTGACCCTTTCAAAGTCAGCTTTGTAAAGCTGATATCCCTGCTCCTATTCATAATTCTGGATTATGACGGGACCGACCAATGGTAATATACGCCCCATGTAAAACGTGCCTTCCCACTGATAAAAGGCAGGGTTGTAGTGGGGGTGTGGCCAGAACATGCTTCATTTAGCAATTAAGGACCTCATCCTGGGTACTTTCACTGACAGAGGGGGGTGGGGAAAGAATTACCCTTTAATACAACTGGAAAATATATGCATTGTGGTTATTGTAGTGACCTAGCAATAGTTAACCATTGTATGTTTATATTTTGATAAAACATTAACAGATCATTTAGCAAGTGGGAAGGTATGGAAGCAGTCATCCTCTATTTTACATGAATGGCCACTTGGCAAATCAATGGAATGTTGGTTGGGTGATAAAGAGAAAAAATATTTTTATTTTTAAAAGATGAACAAAAAAAAAGTTTAACAAGCACTTGTTGGACACCATATTTGTTCAGGCTGCTTGGTCATGGTTAAATTAATTATTCTTCTCTTAAATTGTAATCTATTTAAAATGTATATGTCTGTATCAGTGTTAAATTTCTGGACCAATATCATTTTCCTATGCATTGTACATAAGATAGGGATACTAAGCAGTGTATTTAATATTTATTTTATGTATTTATAATTTTTTTGCTTATCAATTTGTTGAATTACAGAGAATAGAAAATACCATAGAACCAAGACAAAATGTGGTTGACCCTTCATTGAAATGTGTTTTAGGGCATCTACAAAAGTATATAATGAAACAAACCTCCAAATGTCAGCAAAAAGTAGATTTATGTTGACGCTTAGCAACAATTCTTCTTTTGCTACTGCTGAGGTGCAGACTGGGGCTGATGTTTTTATTGTCTGTGGTGCAGACAGGGTCATATTTAAATATGAATCACATATCTACACTATGCTTTAACTAGCACCTGCCTTTACCGAGCAGCAGAATGACTGAAACTAATTACCCCCCTGTCCTCTGGTTTGACTGTAAAATCTAAAAAAAAATGTTTTTAAAGGGGTTAGCCCTTTATTCCATGCACTTTTTTTTGCAACATGCCTCATATGATTTGTGTTAAATCTGGCCCTGTTTGCAGGTATATAACTACAGCATGAAAGACCTGTACAGAAACAAGCGTACCTTTTCCATTTAATATATGTGTGATTTCAGGTAACTCATCCTGTATTTGCTCTGTTTAGAAGAGATCATGGCTCCTGTTAGTCATCTATTCTAACAGAGTCAGGGGAAGTTATTATTTTAGATCATTGTATTGATTGATGAACCAGTGTCATCTAAATCTTCTCTTGTATATGTCTACAAACGGTGAAAATAAAGTATCAAACATTAAAGCTTTGTTGTTGAAATGTTTAAATTAAAATATTTTATAGTTACAAGAATATTTATTTTAAAACTTTTTTTCTTTATCCCTTCTCTGTCATTTACTGGATGTGTTCAATCAGTTCTCCGTGTTCTCAGTTCGGCTTATGCATGTGTCCAGAACCGCTGGCTTAATAACATGCAACATAGCCTATTGTATAGGCTGTATCTTGCACTGACAAGATCTAACAAGATCGAAACATGTTATGTCTGCAGGTCAGATGACTGGATCTATACAATAGGCTATGTTGCATGTTATTACGCCAGCGGTTCTAGACACATGCATAAGCCGAAGGACAGAATTTTGCACATCTCCGCCCCTTACTCTGGGGAACCTGGGAGTAAGAAATTATTTTTTGTTTCTTTTGTGGGCAATGCTATTCATATAGCATGAGACTGCAAGATGCCTTCTGTTATAAGGTGTTGCTCCATTTTTATGTGCAGTGGAGGGCTTTTTGCTCCTTTTGGCCCACCTCTCTCTAAGCTATCTAGCTGCATTGTCAAAGAATATGTTTGTAATACCAGTCTGGCCCACCCCCTGCCATAGTTCGTCTTGCAGAGCACATCTTCCCTTTGAACAAGAAGTAGACTGTAGACTATGGGAGAGGGAAGGGCCAGACCAGGAGCCTTAATATAGGGGATCTTGGGCAAACCCAGTTGTTTAGGTCCTAGTCCTGGGTACTTTTAGGGGAAGAAGGTTGGGGGAGTGTATAATTCTACTTTAAGACAAATATATATATATGACTTTTGTACACAGGCAGTAATAACTGGGGCAAAAAAAAGCAACATATCAGATGCAGCACATACATTTTATTATAGATACAGATCTTTGTGTACACAGACACACAGTACATATTTGTAATGCATAATGCAGTGGAATACAGAACTCTTAACAGCAAAGGCATGTATGGCTTGCAAACAGTCAATTAAATTGATTGCTCTATCACTAGTAGCATATTGATTTGTTACTGTAAGAAATCATGCTATATCAATTATTTAGAAACCGCCTTGCAGTAAAATTGCAAGTTTCATTCATCCAGCTCGTTGTAATATGAAAAGTGTTCCAGAAAAGGGTTGACCACTTCTGTGACTTTTTAAGAAATATTTTAAGTCCATCTTGGTGCTAGAAAGTGTTTTACCAACAGCGTCACAGCATAAATGCCTTTACATATAGTGTTTGTGTAGGTTCTCATTCATCCAGGTCATGGTATATCTGTGGTATTCAGTTAAATCAACTGGTCTTGAAGTTTACTTCCTTAAGATGTTTCTCTAGTCATCTGACTGGCTTTCTCAAATCAGAATGACTATTGGCAATAAAAACCCTGAATGTATCGCACTTAGCATATAACAGCAAGGTGTTAGGGACATCGTGGCTGTTTCCTTAACCGAGGAATTGGCTATTCTGTGCAGGCAATAGGTCAGTGCAGCTGCTCCTTGGATCAGGACTAGGTTTTGTACCTGCATCTTAAGGAAATAGATACACAATTGAAGACTTTGCAATTGGGCAAAGTCCGGTATAAACAAGTTGTAAACAAAGCCATGTTTGTTAAAATAAAGATGCCATGCCTGAAAAGTGGTGTTTGGTGTGTATGGGGGGGTTTAGACATCTATTGCTGTTTTGATGCCTAACCCTGGGCACTTTGATAACACCTCTTAGCTAGTCATCCATTCTGATGACTAGAAAGCTGTAAGTCTAGTGGATCTAACTGACTTCACAATAGTCTTTATTAATGGCCTCATTTTAAATCTCTTATTAGCCAAGCCTTTAACCCTCTTTTTAAAAAAAAAAAAAAGCAACAATAGTTCATAGATATTTATCATTAATTCCATTTAATAAGTTAAACTTAAATGTCATTTACTTCTTTCTTGGTTCTCTGTCAAATATTTAAAGTGGAGTCTCATACAGTATTTTTTTTCCTTTTAGAGGTAATTAGTTTTGTTAATCTGATAGGAAATGAACAAACTGCAATGCTTTATACACAAACATCTCAGAGTACCAAAAAATTTGAATTACAAATATGTAATTGTTAATAAGTGCATTATGAAATAAAAGATCTTATAACGAGTCAAAATAAATAGGTAAAATGCTTAGGAATAAAACTGGGTCCATCAAAGCAGAAATCAAAAGTGTGTTCAGGATGTCTGCATGGAATGATCATTAGGCAGCGATGCCAAATTACAAGATGCTCATTAATTCTTAGCTGCATCAACTACTGTACAGTGATCCCAGACGGCAAACATCAATTAAGAAGGAGAATGAAAACACTTACAGTTCATTACAATATGTTTTATCGAGAAAACATAATTCATGTTTTAGAACAGGGATTTAACTTTATATAATTAAGTCTTGTACCGAAGAAGAGAAACTACATCAATACGCGTCCAGGACACAATTCTTAGCAGAGGAACTGAGTGATTTTAATGGAAAGACAGGACAGGATTAATAAACTGGGGATGATTAAAGGACAACTGAATGGATGTTGCTTAACTCTCTTTTTGGCTCAGGGCCTAACCAATGGGAATACACATTCTGCAAGAAGGAGAGAGCAGAGCTTAGAATTGTCCTTTAAAGCACATGGGTACAGTATATGAGGTTGGTTTATTGGCAACTTCAGCTAATTTTTCATTTTTCTAGGCTTTTTCTAGCCTAGGCTTTTTACCTAGTTATTAAAGGGTAACTGTGGTCTCAAATTCTTCCAAACTAGTAAGAATTATATAAGAAGCCTTCCATCACACCTTCAAAATAAAACCTAAATCACATCTCTAGATAAAATTTGTAAGAAGTTATTGCTGCAAATGTTCAGCAATTGTAAATTCCTGGTTGAACTCTTCCTGTTTTTAGCCATGTGACCAGCCTTTGCCTGCATTAATAGGCTCCCCTTCTCAACTGTTAATTTTTTCCTCAGGTACTTCCTGATTTCCCCAGCAATAAGTCTTAACTGAGCATGCTTCTCCCCCGGGGGAAAAGGGCCGGCAGAGGTCAGGTGATGTCACTCAACCTACTGGAAGCAGGAAGTTTGAACATTCACCCCAATATAATTTCTCATAGGCTTCAGCCAGAGATGTGATTGTTGGCTCAGTGTAAAGGAAATACTGCAGGCTTTCATTTAACCCTAACTTGTTTTGAGACCACAGTTGCCCTTTAAAGGGCATGTCCACCCAAGCGCAAAACTATAACCCCCAACTACTGGCCCCATTATGTAGTGTAGTGTAATCCTTACCTCACATCCCAGCTCCATATGGTTCTCCTGTAGTCCCCCCCCCAAAGTCCCAAAAACTGCCCACCAGGAGGATAGCAGAGTCCATAAGGACTCTGCTCCTACCTGGCCTCCGGGAGAAGTTTGGCATGCGTACTGCAGCCCTTCTCCCCCTCCCTCCCCCTCCCTCTCCCGATTCCCTCCCCCTAGCTTTAAAACCTTTAACTATAAGATTCCCCATGCCTGCCCAGCCCCAACCGCTATATTTATATGTTTATAAAGCTCCCCAAACTTTACTTATCTCTCCTCTTTCCTCCGCCGAAGTGAGCTGCCGGCAGCCGCGTCTGTGATTGGCTGCCGCTCAGCCAATCACAGACGTGGCTGCCGGTCCCGCCCCTCTGCTTGCATTTTCTTGCAAGCAGAGGGCCGAGAGCGCGGCAGAGGAAAGAGGGGAGGTAAGTAGAGTTTGGGGGGCTTTCTGATCATATAAATAAAGCGGTTGGGGCTGGGCAGCCATGGGGAATCTTATATGAAAAAATAAAATTTAGGGTGGACATACCCTTTAAACGTATTACCAGATGATGTCTATAGAACATGATGCCTTAAGTAAAAAGGCTGTCAGTGTCAGAATAGCTCCTAACGTCAAACATAATTATCCACCCTGACCTAGACTACAAGTTACCACTAGAGATGTTAGAAAATGTCAAGTTCTGTTCCCTTTTTGGATTTAAAAAAATAAATAAATCTGAATATCTGAATCCAAAAACAGACCAATAGATGTCAATTGAAGTTGAAAATCTGAAAGTTCAGATTAAATTTAATGTATAAACAGCAATATTAAGTAGGTATAAATGGCTCAGGAACTTAGGAAAAGGTCTAGGGAACACGTGCAAAACATATTTAAAAAAAAAAAAAAAACTTTCTGCATGCGCAAGCTATTTTTGAGTTTCCCCATTACATTATCGATAATTTTCAAATGTTTCAAATCGATGGCTTGCATATTCACTATTCCTCCCATATTCTGAATTGAGGGTTCATGTATTTGATATTTCTCGAAATCAATCTGTATTTTAAATAGTTTCCAAATATTCGAAAATTCTAGAATATTCAATTATGAAAATATGGGGAAAGTTCAGCGATCCAGAAAATTTGACAGTTCCGTCTGTACTTTTGAACTTATTAAAAAGATTATTCCTGCAGGGATGCAGAGTACAAGTTGTCATAAACAAGTAGAGGAGTTACCCCTAAAATGTGCCAAATTCTGCTATGTTTTTGTTCCAAAAAAGATTATTTTAGGGAGATTCACCCAAAGCCGTAACTGCTCTGGGCATATCTCCCGTACGGGATTTACCAGAGGCTGCGTGGCTCTGGGTGAATCTCACCCTGATGTAAGTATTTAATGCCAGCTATTAGTGGCATTAAATACTTACGTCTTAAGAGCCGCGCAGCCTCTAGTAAATAGGTTTGTGACGGCTGCACAAGTTCCCGTTTTGGATCTCGCGCAGCCGCCGCAAAGCAAGCCTTAAAGGGCAAGTCCAGCCCTCAAATGAAAACATACATACAAGTAAATCAACCCCCAAAACCCTAAACGGTAATAGTTTGAAATCTGATATATATAAGTCTAACCTGAAATCCTGCATAATGTCCTGTTTCCCGTTTCTGCTTTCTGGTTCTTCCAGCTAGCAACTGTCAGTTATGGATTTGACAGTTCACATCACAGCCAATGACTGAATGTTAATCCCCTGTCTGCCTCTTCTGAGCATGCCCAGGCTCAGTACAGGTTTCTAAATTGCTCAGTTTCCATGAGGCATCCAGAAGCATAGCAGGCATACAGTAATGAACTCAAAGGACAAAGTAGGATATATCAACATATTTTAAAGTGGCCATTCCTTCTAAAAGATGTCATTATGAGGGTGGAGTTGTCCTTTAATGTTGCGCTAACTGAGCGTAAATCAGGGGCACGAGCGATGTGCGCCGGCAGCACTTCTGGGTAAATTGCCCTGCTAGACTGCAACACCAAAGGATTTTATTTCATTCACAAGCAACCTTTATGTCTGTCTTATATTTACTTTAATCTTTAAAAGATTTCAATGAAGGCAGAAAAAGCAGGATAGGTTTAATGGTTTCTTTTATGTAGTCAATTACAAGAATACACAAGGTTTCATAAAGATTTTGCTAATTTTTTAAGCTACATGAAAGACTACAGGTTAGAACCAACATTATAAAATCCAAAAGGTGTTCAGATACAAATTGTATTTTGTTAAACGACAATCTTTCATTTATTTAATATGAGCCTTGGAACACTTCTCAAGTGCCGCCTGTGAGAAGAAATGGTTCTGAAATAGTTAAGGATTGCTAATTTTTTTTTATAAAGCAAATGCAGATGATCGATTGCTTATTGCCATGTCATCAGTTACACCCCCTCACTGATCCTACAGAGATAACAAATCCTGAATTGGTAACTATTTTGAGAAGTATTGACCAGTCTTACCCTTTATTCACGCAGAATAGTGAATGGTTCAGATAAAGGAAAAGTTCACCTCTCAAATGAAAAAAAAGGAAATATGCAAATCACCCCCCAAAATCCAAAACTGCAATAGTAGGGCTAATTTGTTATGTAGAACAAATTATGTATTTTCCCATTCCCAACATCATAGCATGCAGTCATTAGCTGTGATGATCTGTCCATGATTGATAGCTGCTAACTGTGGGAACCTGGGAGCAGAGAGAGGAAACAGAACACCAGGTAGCATTTCAAGTTAGACTTCAATTTTTCAGATTGCTAACCATTGCAGTTTTTGGGGTGATTTACCCATATACAATTTCCCACTTTATATCAGTATCATTTTGTTCATTTTTTAAATTGCATTATCAGGTGTGTCTCTAGGGATTTTGCCATCTGAGCCAAACTTTGAATGCTACCTATATATGCGGCGCACTTAGTGCGGCACCCCTGCGACAAAGTGGGTATGGTTTCACCGGTGGGTGTGGTTTCACTGGTATCATTTTTAAAGGGCATGTCCACCCTCAAAACGAAAGTTTGCACCACTGTGTAGTGTAAAAAAATCCTTACCTTTCTCCTCTGCACCTTGGTTATCCTGCAGTGCCTATTCAAAGTCCAGTAAACTGAAGAGTAGGAGCCTTCCTGTGTGTAATTTGGTATCTGCCCTTTCCCTGCTCTCCCTCCCCCTCTTCAGATCCTATCCTGCTGCCTTAATCTTTTAAAAAATATAATCTTTTCTGTAGTATAGAGGATCACCTCCCAACCCTAATGGTCAGGTTTATAACTGAAACATACCTACCTACCTTTGTTTTCCTTTGGTCCTCTCAATAGCCAGCAGCCGTGTCTGTTATTGACTGACTTTCAGCCAATCACAAACACAGCTGCTGGTACGGCCCCTATTGCTACACTGTTCCTGGCCAGTTAATTTATTCACTTAACACTAGCTGATATACTGGAGGGCTGACTTAACATTGGCTGATAAACTAGAGGCCTGACTTAACACTGGCTAATGAACTTGAGAACGGACATAACACTGGCTAATGAACTGGAGGGCTGACTGTAACTCTGGATGGTGAATTAGAAGGCTGACTTAACATTTTTTACAGTACTATGTAACACACAGTAAAGGCATATATTTATGTGCTCCTCATATGCGTCCAGTCTCTCCCCCCATCTAACCTGTTTAACTTCTCTTTATCTATTGTCTGGAATCCTTTTCTACCTCATCCCATGTGATCTTCCTTTTACCTGGATAGATAGATAGATGTGGCTGGATTGGGGAGGGTCTGTTGTTATTTTCGAGGGGGGTTCAGTGGAATAGCTACAGAACTATGGGTCCTGGTGCAAAATTTGGTGATGGTCCCCCGCCGCAAACACAAATCGGCCTTGCTGCAATGCTTGGCACACAGACACTGGTAAAATGCTTGGCACACAGAAACTGGTAACATACTTGGCACACAGACAATGGTAAAATGCTTGGCAAACTGACTACTGGTATAATGGTTTGCACAGACTGGTAGAGTGCTTGAAACATCGACACTGATAAGATGGTTGGCACACGGACACTGGTAAAATGCTTTGCATGCAGATGCTGGTAAAATGTCTGGCACACAGATGCTGGTAAAATGCTTGCCACACAGACACAGATAAATTGGTTTAATAACTGACACTGGTAAATGGTGGGCACACAGACAATGGTAAAATGCTACCAGACTGGCACTAACAAAATGGTTGGCACACAGGCTATTGTAAAATAGTTGGCAAATTGGCAGGGGTAAATGGCATTTGACACAGACAATGGCAAACATTTAACCAATGCGTGTATGCCAACTTGGCATACAGACATTGGTAAAATGGTTGGAATTGGCATAATTGGGTGGCAACCCTAAGGCAAGCAGAGTGCATTGATTACAGGACTGTGTCCGTTTGTTTACTATGAGGTTACCAATATTACTCAGACAGTTTGGTCACCAATTAACCTTATATTAACCAGTCACAGCAGTCCTGTAATCAATGCACTCTGCCTTACAGCCAGCCCTGACACCTTTTGTTAATAGTAGGTTAATTTAACAGGGCATGGTGTTGTGTCATGTCATTGTGCAGTGATGACTCCCCCCACCCCCCAGACATTCATGTCCAGTTCAGCCCTCGCCCTCTCAACCCTCATTAAAATCATTGGTATCCATTGCCAATCCCCCCTATACACACACAAAAATCAAATAATAAAATAGAGTTTATTGATTTAATATAATAGATATAGAAAGTAACTGAAACAGTCCAGAACCTCCCATGTGATCAATCTCATGCTCCCGACCCCTGTAATATATACATGTAGTTAAACTCACTTAAGTATATATGGTGATCTATATACCCCAGACTGATCACTACATATTGAATGGGATCTCATACATTCCTGGGTCAGGAATACAACCGGCACAAGTAAGCTTAAAATAGACTCACCCCTCCTCATGGGTGGTCCAGGTGGTGGATAACCCCGGACCCATCGCTTTGGTCCGCAACTGCAGTAACAACTTGAACCAAGGAAGGCCAAACCGCACCCCTGCTTTAATCACCAGGTACTCAGTATGTAAGATTAAAACGTAGACTTTATTACAAACATCTTAAAAACAAACAATGAGACGCCTGAAGCGTTTTGAGCGTGATCCACGCTCTTAATCATAGGATTATGTTTATGCTGCTAGGGATGGTGTTTGGACGGAATTTTGGCCCTGACTGCGGGACTCCGGATTTTGTCCCTGCAGTCAGTACAATCCCATCCAAATACAGATGCCTGGCAACCCTGATCACGCTCCACAGCATCTTCTGTGGTTCGTCTCACCTAAGTGCTCACTGTGTGATCCTATTGGCTGCTCTAGTCTGGAGTGAAAGAAGCAGCCAATTAGGATTCAGCTGTCGCGTGGACTCTAATTGGCTGATTCTTTCAATCCAGACCAGAGCAGCCAATTGGATCATGGTGTTATACAATGAAGATAGACATGGCGCCAACAGGGGGATAGTGTGAAAAGTGTGAAAACGCTGGACAGTGGGTTTTGGGTGACCTGAAACTCAAGTGCACCCTCCAACCAATCCGGCGCTGGTAAGCTTAAAAAATTTTTAAAATGATTTACCGCTTCTCCAGCTGCTGCGACTTTTTCCTCACATTGCCTCATTAACGAGGCGACCCTGTGCATTATTGCCTTTTTCATTCTTGTCAGGTTTGACCGTGAGAATAAAAATGCCATGAATAAAAATGTAAAACAAACAGTGAAAAGACTAAATTATTGATCTGCTCTGTCCTTGAAACATACATGACATGACATGTTGCAGTTTTTGAATTACAGAGCGCAGTGGTGTCATGCTGAAATGGTGTCAGCTGTAAAATACACTATACATGTTGTTTGGGCAAAGCATACATTTTAAAGCATTCTCCATTCTGAGATGTCCATCAACTGCATGATATTTTCACCATGTAAGCAACAGAATTACTCTTAATAAATTCCATAGCGTTCAATCAATACCATAAACTGCAAAGTCTTGAAAAAACATGCATAGATCATAGTTCAAATTTGGATTACAAAGAAAAATTGATCTGACAGCACCCTTGGTCTCTTAGATAAATATCCATGTTAAAGGGTCTCTTCACGCGTATTAACAAATTTTTGGCATTTTGTTTTTTTGAAGAACGAAAGGTAAAGGAGCTGTGTCTTACCTCCTGTTCTTCAATAAAACAACCAGGAGCTACTAGAGAAGGTAAGGAACTTACCCGCTCGCTCGGACTCTGTCTTCTATGCGCATGCATAGCAAGCGATTGGGCAAATAGCTTACCTGCTCTCTTGGCTCCTGATTGTTTTATTGAAGAATGGGAGGTAAGACACAACTTCTTTACCTCCCGTTCTTCAATAAAACTAAATGGAGATATTCTTTAAAGGAGAACTAAACTTCGTTTTTTCAGATCCTAATGTGAAATTTTTTCTCCCCAAAATACCTACACGTTGAAAGGTATTCTGTAACAAAATGATGCTTCAATGTTGTTGCCAGTACAACTCATAGCCCATGTTGGCTTCACAGAGCCATGCCCCCTGACCCCAGGATTCACAGTTGAGTTGCTGGTGGTGCACCATGTAAATGCTGAGTGTTTAGGAACAAACAGACCAAGAAGTCACAAGTTCAAATCCCTGAGTTTCCTTATGAAACAATATAATATAGTCTGCCTGAGTTTAGTGCTTTTTTTGTTTGTTTCCATGTTTCTAGAAAAATATGAAGTTTCTACATATGTACAAACTTTATATATAGCAGCTCTGTTATTTATGTACCAACCAGTGTGAATTGCTGACAGTCTTCCAGTAGCAATACAAAATAGTGAACTGATTTTACTTGCATTTACTACTATCAATTGAGAGTTCACCTGTGACATGTTCTGCTGGGTTAGGAAAAAAATCAGACACAGGTTTGACTCCCCATATTCCCTTTTTTTGTTTGTACTGGCTCATTACTTATTAGCCCATGTGGCATAGAGGTAGAAAGCTCTCGTTTTAGAAAGACACAGTATAGGAGATTGCTGGTTCGGTTCCCCATACTTACTTTTATTTTTTGCTGAAATGTTAAATGTTCTGTTTCTTTCACCTGTGCTAGCAAAGACATACACTGCAAAGATAAGTTTTCTTTTTTGTATGAAAAGCATAGGAATTTAGCATTGTTAGTGACAGGAGCATTTCTAATGTGTTTACACAAAAACTGCACTGATATCTGGGTTCTGGGTCAGAGGGAGGGATCTCTGAGCTGTAACATGATTGGCTGTCAGCTTCCAGGAAGCAAGACTGCACACTTAGCTGGGTGTTCCCAGATAAGGTGAATTATGGGAGCTGACCCTTAGTACACACAGGTTATTTTTAGAAATCACCCAGCATGCACAGCAAAGGGAGACATGAGACACAGCTTGTTGTGTGTTTGTGAATGTGCTCTGTCTATTGGGACAATGTTGTCTTGGGACTTTAGTTCTCCTTTAATATTTTATCCAGCAACACCAGATGTTCAACATTTTATTGAGCAAAGAAAGGCTAATTTATTTAAAGGGCAACTGTGTTTTCCAAGTTAGGGTTAAATAAAAGCCTGAGGTCTCACATGTCTCACTGCAGCCTGTGAGAAATTATATTGTGTATAATTTTCAAACTTACTGAGTGACAGATATCATCTAAATTTCTGTTCCTACCATCACCAGCATTAGATTTATTATTATACTTACCTTCCCTCTGCTCATTTTCTTCTGTCCATGCTTTCTACTCAGGGTGAGGACCTTAACCCACTAGGTCCTCACCCCTGGGTTTGCTTGACTTTAGCCATTTACTTACTTGAAGGTTGCTCCGGTAGGCTCTGTCCCTCCTTCCCATCAGCAATGAGGCCAATAGGAAGACACGCCCCTTTGCAGAGTGGTTTAAAGGGCATGTCCACTCCCAAAACCAACTTTCTATATTTATTTGGCCCAAATAAGTGCTCCAAAACAAACTTTACAGCATGTAAATCGGTCCAGTGGTTCAAAAGTTACAGACCTTTGTAGCTGGCTTAATCCTGCAGCATGGACCAATACAGCGATGAACAGAGACAGGTTACATTACCTTGCCTCTGTTCTTTTCATGTTCTCGTGCATGTCTGTTAACATCCAGCAGTGAGCACAGAGGAAGTTGCATCAGTAATGATCTGACCCATGGATCCCGCCCTCTTTTCCCTCTCAAACAATCGCAGCTGTAAATTCTGTGTATGGAAGAAATCCAGGATTAACATGCTGCAGCCAGCCTGCTTCGAGACACACACACACCCCTCTCCGTGATTGCTGGGTTCTGATTGGCTTCCGCGTCCGGAAAGGAAGAATCTTTTTTTTTTCTAAGCTGCAGCTCGGGGTCACCTAAAGAGGAAGTGGAGTGGAAGTGCAGCCTGATATATATCTCATTAAATATCGGGCAAAGCGAATGATTTTTAGAAAAATGAACATGGCGTTTGAGGTTGGTGCTATTATATAAAGAACATATAAAAAGTTTATTTTTTGGGTGGACATACCCTTTAAGTCCTCACCCTAAGTAAAAAGCATGGACAGAAGAAGAGGAGCAGAGGGAAGGTAAATAGAATTGTCCTTTAATTCTGGGAAAGACAGAAGATACCCGCACAGCTTTATAATACAAATGACAGTTTAAAGGAAGAAGTCTATTAATGTAGGCAGAGGCTGATCACATAAATACTAGGTGGTCACATGCTACAAGCTGCTGAACAGTAAGTGTTCAGGATGTTATTATTGCTAAACCTTACCTAGATATGTGATTTAGGGCTCATTTTGAAGGCTTTTTATTTAACTCTTACTTGTATAGAGACTACAGTTTCCGTTAAAAACTACCAAATTGTCCATTTGTATTCTTACCATATTTTGTCTGCACAAATACCCCACTGTGATCACAAGTGATTCTTTACAACAATACAATATTACAATGTTCATCTTTCTTCCCAGTAAGAAAAGCCTGAACATGCTCTGTGTACTTCATTTTCATGTCCTTCTAATGGATTTTTGTAAAGAAAACACTTAAGTACAAGTGATAGACTGCATGTTGGGTAAAAAAATATTTCAAATATTATAAATTATACAAAGTATATACATACTATATTTCCCAGCAATGTATATAAGAAAATCAAAAACCCATATTATTAGCACAGAATTTTATCAGGGTTATTCAATAAAAGTTCTTATTTAAAATGGTGCTAGTTTTGCCCCAACCAATCAGTTGTTAGCTTTCAAATGTTACATAAGATCTGATTAGTTGGGGCAAAATTAGCACCATTTTAAACGATAAGAACATTTATTAAATAACACTGTTGATAAAATAATAATAAGCATTAGCTAAACGTTCCGAGTGCTGTTTTCTAAAAAGAAAATAAATACAAAGTTATTTGCTCTGAACAACGTTCGATTCTATTCAGTATAATTTGTTAAGATTTACCCTAAAAACCTTTTATTCAGCCACTGAAGGCCATTGGGGGATGCATAGCCCTGGAATACCTATAAAGTAGAACAGTTTATTTGCTTGTTAAAAAGATATTACATTGCTTTCTAAAGAAAAAAAAAAAAACGACTTGGGCTAAACATAAGAACAAGGTCTGCAAACATTATAAAAGGAGAAAACAAGACTATTTTTAGTCTACATACTTAGAATACAACTCAGATAGCCTTTCATATTATTGAAATACCTTTACATACACATTATACTGTACTATATATGTGTTGGTAAAAATACAACAAAATACAATAAAAAGGTAACTGCTACCGTATATATTCGAGTATAAACAAACCGAGTATAAACCGAGGTACCTAATTTTACCCGAAAAAAGGAGTAAAAGTGATTGACTCTAGTATAAACCGAGGGTAGAAAATATTACCACTAGTGCCTTCTGATTCTGTATTGTTTTGAGGCTTTAGTTGCCCTTTAATAGCCAAATCCAGTATTGGTTTGTTATATGCATGAATAAAGGAGGTTTTATCCTTATATTGGGGACTGGACAGCCCCTCTTTATATTTTGTTAAACTGAAAATGAAGGGGACACCACAAAGAGGTATTCTGCAATCAATTTAATACATTTAATTTTTGCATTAAATTGATTGCAGAATACCTCTGTGTGGTGTCCCCTTCATTCTCAGTTTATCTAAGTATTCCTACACTGCAGGGACGGAGCAGTGCAAAGCGTGGACCCAATTTAAGATACTGCGAACAGGTGTGCACCCTTACCTTGTGTTGAATCTTTATATTTTGTGTAGTTGCCTTTCCCTACCTTAAGCCGGCGGCTGCTCGCTCCGCATCTTCTGTGCTTCTGCATAACATCACTACTCTGTGCCTGGAAATGAGAGGCGCCAAGTAGTGACGTCATCCAGAAGTGCAGAGGATGCAGAGCGAGGGGCTGCCAGACTAACACGGTAAGTGGTTGACTCAAGTATAAACCAATGTTCGGTTTTCAGGCTGTTTTTAAAGTCTGAAAACCTTGAGTATATACAGTACTTTTGCTGTGACCTATAGCGATTTGTCCTGCCCGCTCGCTAGTAGTGAGTAGAGGGTGAACACTTCGGATACTATAAGCAATAAAAAAGTAAACACTTGGGAAATATCAATTGGCCAAAATAAGTAAAAGTAATTAGCAAGATGCAGGCAAGGTACAAGAAGGCAGAAATAAGGGAATGAGTCCATCAGTAGGCCAGTTTGTTTAGTGTTAAACAAGAAGATCATTCTAAGTTCAAAGGTTTTCCTTTTGTTGGTGCTTTATTAATGTCCTTTTAGTACCTAAATTGTGAGGTCCATATGAGAATGATTATGGTGTGCAGAATAGTGGCAGACTGGACGGTTTGTTTTGCTGGCAGTTGGGTTCTTTTTTCCTGAATTTTTGTGTTTTGCCTATGGTTATTCCTGTCATGTTTTCCCAACATAATGTGCACAAGGACACGTTACAATACTTGGATAATATATTTATGGATGAGCAGCTGCATGAACCTTCAAACAGGGGCGCTTCTAGAACTTTTGGCACCTGAGACAAAAATTTTAAAGCTGCCCACAGTAAGCAAAAAGGTAGATGCAGTTTGTGGAGGTAGGCTTGGCTTGTTGGCTTGAGAAGGTAGGTGTGGTGGGCTAATTAACACTTGCTGATGAATAAGAGGTCTGATTTGACACCGGCTGGTTAACTTCAGGGCTGCTCAAACAGTGGCCGAGCATGTGCGTATCCAGGCGTGATGGGGGAAATGTCTTTTTTTCTTCTACTCATAAAGATGTTGGTTAATTCATTTATACAATAACATAGTTTTCATTTAATTTTATAAGAGTCCCTATGGTCAGATCATTATTATTTGAAGGCATTGTCCTGTTTACCAGTTTCTGTCTGAGACTTTGTGGTTGACAGAATGGTAAGACTGAAGGTTCTGGAATGATGGTTTTGAGAATATATATAATAGAGTAAATATAACAATCTTGGGGTTTTAGAGGATAGGGAAGGTGAGTATGAAATATTATTTTGGGGTGGACGTCATCACAGAATGCTGGGCCTCTGTATGGTCTGGAGACCGGAGGCTGGAAACAAAAAAGGTAATGCTGGGATGGCTCTGCAGTGACTGAGGGGGTGCTACCGTACATTTTTATGCTACCACTGCAGTGGACTCTGAATCTGACAAGAGTTGTCTGTAATGCACTTGAGATGCAGTCCTGTGGTAATATTTGTCATCTCCACCCTCTTAAAGCAGATATGTATATAGGCTAAGGACCACGCCAAACATTGTTTGCATTATAGTTTTTCAAAAGGCTTCTCAAGTTACTAACTCATTTTTGCTGAGAGGGTGGAGGGACACCTTTAAGAAGAACAAAGGGTGGAAAATCATTTTTGACTTTAAGTTATTGCAATAGGGAATATAATGATCATTTTTTTTCAGCTGATGGGAATGTGACAAAATTGAGGTTAATTATCCTTAACTCCCCTCAATCAGCATTTTCACTTACCTCAAAGTTTCCTTTGAGGGTTTGGTCCACTTTTGCCGTCTTCATCTGTTCAGGAGAAATTTACAGAATTATTGAGATTAACAAAACAAATGTTTTACAAATTTGTATTAAAGAAAAAAACGGGACTTTGCAATCAGAGCTTGGTCCCTTAATACAATACCAGGATGTTTTTAATACAGAATTAAAAGTGATTCCTATAACGGTGCATACACACGTGCGATCGCAGGGGCCACTATGTATATGCATGGCTGTTTCGGCAGGTAATTGTGCCATGTATTGACGAAACAGCCGTTTAGGCTGGGCTTGTCGCCCGATCTGCCGGACAGTACATCAAGGAGCCCCAACCCAATGGCCGTTTCACCTGATAAAGTGCCTATATATGGCACGATTGTTGTCCGGAACAGCCATGCATACACATGGTCCATTGCGGGTCATACGTGTGTATGAGGCTTAAGCACAAGCTGTGACAGATCTAATTCATTATTAATAATTCAAAAGCAGAAATTGTAAATATTTTTAGAAAAAGTAATGATATGAAACATCATCCGCAGGACAAAGGGCTTGTTTCACAAGAATTTAATTTAATTACAAGGATAAAATGACACAACCTGAAACTTTCTCTAAATGCAGATGCAGACTCATACTAATGTGTCCAGGCATAACCTTGTTTCTTAGCAAGAACAGTAGAGGGGGAGGAATTGAAGACAGGAGGGGCCTGCAGGGGAAGGCTGTCTAAAATTGGATAACCTTAGTAATAAGTGCAGTACCTTCTGGGAGTCATCAGCTGTTACAAAAGCAGATTCTTGAAGGGTGTTTCATAGGCTCCAAATACTCAGCTGACAGGTCACAGCCAGCAAGCATTAACAGGCGGATATAAATAGGAGTCATTCAATGCCGCTCAGAAGTTAACAGAACTTTCTCGGCTTATAGCACCAATGTTTATTATAACCAGTTCCAGCCATTTGAGACAGAAGACTGAAATGCTTCTCGACGTTTCAAAGAGTTAACTTAAATCCACAAAGATTTAAGGTTCGGTTTAACTGACCTGCATTGCTGCTTCCTTTTCTGGATATCTCTTATTGTAGGTGAATTTTGTTTAGCTTCAATTCTTTCTGATTGGACTGGATTAACAGTTATCACCTTTAGATTGTTCATTTTCAGATCTTTAAAGTTTTAAGGAACATAATGGCTGACAGCCAGCTTCCCTTCACTTGCCATTACCCAACCAGCAGAAATAGAGGAGCCCGTGATCCTTTTCGGGAACCAGGACTGTCATCTCGTCTTCTTGATGATGATTTTGGCATTGCACCTTTTTCGGATGATTTAACTATGGACTGGCCAGATTGGGCAAGGCCCAGACTTACTGCTTCTTGGTCAGGTCCTTTAAGATCAGGGTTAACAAGAACATCTGGGGTTGCCCCCCCAGTATACAATGCAAGGTACACAGGATACCCTGAACCTCGTAGCACTGTAGCAAACACCAGCCAGCCATGGAAGGTCTGTGTTAATGTTCAAACTTTCAAGCCAGAGGAACTGACAGTCAAGACAAAGGATGGCTTTGTAGAAGTCTCAGGTAAGCAATTAATATATTGTGTATATCTCTATCTATCTATCTACACACATTTTATTGAAGTGCTTTATGTTGAAATGTTATCAACATATAAGTGCTGACTAGTATCTCCAGTACAGAGAATTTAAAGGGAATAAGCTCTAAGCGCTTCCACCTACACTTGTAATGCTATGATCACACTATAGACTACTAACGCTGGGGGGGACATTACACTTGCGATGTTGTGCAATGTTCCTCTGCATTATCACATAGCGATGTCCACTGATTTCTATGGCACCGCTATGCGGTAACTCAGCAAACTGCTGCATGCAACGTCATATGACATGGCACCAAAACATCCCCTAGTGTGAACAAGCCCTTATTTCCATTTTTGAAGTATTATGGTTTCTGTGGTATGGATGTATTATAAAACAAATCTGTCTTGAATTACAGACTCCCAATAGATATTTTTATTATGTGGGAGGTTTTCTAAATCAAGATGAATCTCTGCCAAGTGTAGGATATGTTTGATTGTATTTCCTTGCTTTGTAAGAACAGAGTAGATTCCTACAGCACAGTTAGTATTGTTATAATAGTCCTTCTGGTCCCACATATGCTGTATATATACATCTTGCTAAGTTAGAGAGCAGCAAGTTGGGCCATGTGAGATTGACATTGATATTTTTTACAGCTTAAAGAAGAGCAAAGTTAAAAATAAAAACGAGTTTTAATAAATATATTTTCTTAAATTTCTATGTTGTAAAAGTAATAAACGTCGCTGCCATGAACAAGCATATTTTAGAATAAAACTACAATTTGCTTTTCATTTTATGTGGTTTATAATGCGTGGCACTCACTAAAATCTAATGTTTATCTAGATAATGGCCAGGGAACAGGGTGATGCGTTTTGGCCAGATATATACTTTGTATGGGAAAAACATAGAAACCTATTTTATAGAGGTTCTGTATATTAGTGCAAAAAACAGTTAAAAGTACCTGAGGCAGGGACCTAGGATTAGTAATTCCTACCTCCTAATATCATTTCTGTAAGGAGCATAAGTGCAATGGAGACCTCTGGTTTGCAATATAAAGCACCTATTGAGAGACGTTACTAAGAAATCAAGTAGAATAAAGGCCAAAGGGCTTAAGGCTTGTACACACGCACGATGTGCGTACCGAACCACGACCCCAACTGCAACCCCTGACAAATGGCCATTTCAGCCAAGATTTGTCCATGTGTATGTGTTCGGTCGGGGGTCTTTCGTTGATCACATGGACGATTCTCTGCCAAAAAGTCAGTTTGTTCTTTTTCCTACTTGATTCCGTAGTGATATCTCTCGATATACACTTTACACTGCAAACCAGAGGCCTAAGTTGCACTGATGATGGCTCAATAAAGACTGACCCTCTAAGTGTCTCTCTGGTTTTGCATTTAGTTTATGGAATGCTGTTAAAAGCTCTAAGGGGTAGCATTTCCTAAAGGACTACAATGGAAACATGGAAATAACCCAGAAGTTATTCCTTATTTATAAAGATGCATATACACGTTAATGAACTGATTTCCATATACTTTAAATAGGGACACAACTAAGATGGCCACACAAACAGCTACAAACACCTGGCACATTATTACTGATATCAAACAGTCAGTGGAATTTTCAGCCAAATTTGACTGCAGTCAACAAACTACAACAGGTTTTCTGTCAAACACATGGCTAATAATCAGCTAATACCATGCATTTACCACACCTTACTCTTTCTAAATGTAAATGGTATTTATTAGATCCTGGGCTAAAATACATTTTTACTTTAGAACTCTCGCCATTTAAAGGAGACCCAAAGACTAATAAATTAAATTTGGGTGCATTCCTTATGTAATAGGAATAAGAAAAATATTAGCATTTATAACCTCCTCCTCACGCATGCACACTAACAAAAAGCCACACACAGATTCACGGAGGCACATTAGGGTTTTTATTATATAGGATTAGCATTATGTTTGGCGCTACTGCTCTTCTTCTTACTAAGCTTTTCTGTTGCTGGTAACACCTTCCAGCTGTCCAGATCTTGGCACCTGCCTATAGATTTCAACTGATGATATCATCAGCTGCTGAGAACCATGGGAAATAGAACAAGAAGCAGTATCAATGAGTGCTTTGGTTTTAAGGCACACTATGCATTAGCATATTACATGGGAAAACTGAATTCCAATCCGCAATAAATAATAAAAGTTAATAAACTTTTTTTTCCTGATATAAATTTAAGGCGCTTCAATGTGCTTTGATAAGGATATAGCAACCTACATGGATACTGGCTACCAGCTAAATCATATTGCAAAATTTAATTTCTAATATTTTTATACCATTGTACCAGGGATGTGCAGATACATTAATTAGAATTCCTACTGTAGCCGTCTCCAAAGAGTTTTGCAATCATATGAAATTCTGTGCTTCTGCCAGGGTCAACCCTGCACTTATAATATCACTCAAACCTACAAGGTCAACTCTACGCAGTCACTTACAATAGAAAAAGGTGACAAATGGTCTAATGCACTATGAAGCCTTCGTTTACAGAAGGGCAGCATGGTTATTAGAAATGAGTCCTGATACCTAAACAAACCTGGTTTCAAATCAGGGGTGCCAGTTTTATTAAAAAATATTATTACCACTTATTAAAAAAAATTCAAATCTAATATTCAAAATGTAGAATGAAAAAGTGTGTTTAAAAATCTAAGATGCTTATTTCGATTGAATATTCAAAAATTCTGATTCGAATCGGTTTTTAAACTTTGTCGTTTCGTTCATCTCTTTATTGTTATCTGTGAACTTTGTCATTACCTGAGGAAAACCAGTTCTATATATACCACTAACATAAATACTAGTGGTATATTTTATTTACTAGCAACCCTCTAATTCTATATAGAATTGTCATTGTGGTGCGCAACCCCCCCCCCCCTCCACCCCACCCACCTGTTGGTGTTGGTTAGATGATATCACATGGCCTGCACGAGCAGGTGGGTCCAGCGTCCGTGTATATTGACATCCTTCTTTTTGTATATAGGATTTCACTGGATACAAAGGAGAATAGTGTAAGATTATAGGCAGAAATAGCATGGTTTACATGTACCACCATTGGGAGTTTAAGTTGCAGTACTGCTGCACTCAATCTGTTAAATAAACCACAGGTTAAAATCAAGGGATATAGTCACCCCTCAGCTATAATCCAAAAGCGCTCCCCTCAGCTGCCATCTGTCACTGAATTTACAGTCACCGGTCTGGCCTAACTCCATTCCTGAAACCTGGCCAATGGGAATATGCCCTTATTCTGTTTTCTGACTGGCCAGTCTCCCAGGCACAAGCAGAGGGTGGGGCGAACCATGTCAGCAATCAATGATTCAGAGACAGATTGTAGTGGTTCTAATGTAAGCCCAGGGCTGAGGACTTGGCAATTTAGGTTCTCAACATGGGTACTTTAATTTTAAGGGGGTGGGGAAAAAAGATTGCTCTTTAAAGAAAATGTCTTCCCTCCAAAGTACAAGTAATATAAACATTCATTAAAATAGATATATCTGTCAGCCCCTGTAATCTGCTTCCTGGTCTTTCTGGGTAGCACTTGTTAAGCACCACTGGGGCATTCTTCTTATTGCTGCCTCCCTGAACCCTGATGGCTGTGCGGGACTGAGATGATTATGTCTAACATCAGGGACAGTATTGGTAGTATTGAGGTCTTGGGGTTTAAACGGGTTCTGCATATTAATATCAATTATACTTGGGGGGTAGGACATGCATTTAAGTGAAAATGTGTAAAAATAAAGAACTTCCTTATTTAGTGTCAGCTACTACGTTTCTAACTTTCATTCACTACTAGGGTTTAGATTGGGAACCACATTTCCAATGAGTCATGCTTTATGCTGTGTAACCGAATGCAGCACCCTAAATTGTCTTTAGAGAAACTACTAACTATTTACATTTATATCAGATCCAGTTTAGGATTGATAGAGAAGGCCAACTCTACACTACAAATTACCTGCAAAAAGAATAGGAAATGTAGGGAAAAGATTTCCTTTACCACTAATGTTTACCTGGAATTTAACCCTTAGTGGGAGAAGGATTACATTAGGATTTGTGAACAAAATTCCTTTCATGTACAGCTAACATCTAAGTTCTAGTTCGAATCTGAGAATTCTTAGAAGTCATTAGAAAGAGAAACTGGGTGAAGTTGGTTTGTGGTGCAATAAACATTGACATTTTATTAAAAAAAACTGCGAGACTACTGAATATTTCAGGGATTTACACATTTTCCTTGCAATGCTATATTGGTAGGTACTTTCTGTGCCAATTGATTCAGTGTTAAAACAAATCTCTGTACTGACTGCCAGGAATGACAGCTCCAAACTTTTAGTGACAGCTGTGCCAATGGGCTACATGTATAGGAGGAACGAAAAAACGCACCTGTTAGAACAAAAATAGCGCAGGGTGTAATATAAATAAAAACTAGATTATATCACAGACTGGCAGGACAAAATGTGTGAAGCATGTGTTTTTAACAACAGTGAAATAGAGAAAGGATAAAGACATAAAAGAAAATGTACTAATAGCTTGCTTTCATTAACAATGTGGGAGCTCAAAGCCCAGTATCCCTTACTATTAGTGGATTTAAAAAATTACTGTTCAAACCCCCCCCCCCCCCATTTCAACGTATAAAATCCTTGCTTTTCTTGTTTCCTTGAAAAAGGCAGTTAGATTTTATAGATTTGGTTTGTAATATGCAGGTTGTTCTGCTGGGTTTTTTTTGTTTTTACAGTTGCCATTGACAAAAATGTTTACATTTTAATAATACTGATTAACCCATGAACACATTAACAAATCCCACTATCTTTCAGAAAATAATAGTCTTATATATACATGGTACTGTATACATCAGGGATAGGCAACCAGTAGATCTCCAGATGTTTACTACAATGTTTCAAACAATTGGAAATCTACTGGTTGCCTATCCCTGGTATACGTATACATACAATTAAGAAAGTCCTATTTCACCTAGACAAAAAATGTTATTAAAATGATAGCACTATATTTATCTATCCTTCTCCAAGTTATATAGGAAAAGGTTTGTTTGTGTCTGTGTATAAATCTCCATTTTTAATCATTTAGCACATCTGTTTAAGTTTTAACAGTATAGCAGATATTTGAGGGTGAAAATATTCAAGTTTTTGCGTGCTAAAAGACAAATCTTTTATAATAGTCAGTGGAGATGTTCATGAATGTCTATTAGTTTGTACCTTTTCCAAAACTTACTGGTAAGCAATCAGCAGCAGACTAAATGCTTGAAAATTACCAGACAACTCTACACCCCTTCCCCTAAAGTACCTGAGTACATGAGGACCTGAACTGCTAGATCCTCACCCCTGGGATCTCAATAGATCTGAAGATATACCCGCCTTAAGGTTTTGGTCTACCCCATCTCCTCCATCAATCCTGCTTGGCCAATGCAGAGCGATGCCCCTATATCCATTGATTGTAAAATCAGCACCTAAAAATATATATATTTTTTGGAAAATACACAAAACTGAAAAGTGACTGTTTCTAGATGAATTATCAAAGGTGCAGCTGCTCAAAGCTACATAATAAATAGAAGTTTACCACATAAAACAATTTACCAGCCTTTGATAATTCCAAGCTAGTAGTAGAGAAGAAACAGTGAAATCAATCAAACCGGAAGTGTACACAGAAACCTTTCAGCAGCTGATTGCTCATTAAGTTGCCTCCTCTAATGTAACTAATTAACAGGCTTGTAAGAAACATTAGAGTGGTAGAATTTATTGACCAATTGAACAGATTACAACTTTAAGTCTTTCAGGGACCTTCTTCAGGCTTTAGTTTTTATAAAACAAAGATTTGTATGATTTACCTGCACAGGAAGTTATGACAAGCCAATATAAACGGTGTCCCTTAAAGGACACATTTCTTATAACAAATTTCCAATACTACTTTACGGTAGTACTGTCTCTATTTATGTTACATATGTTTTGCATATAAAGAATATACATGTTATACCTTTACTGTCCATTATTCTTTGGTTTACCTCTCTTAGTACTCTTTATCATCCATAATACTTTAAAGGAAGCCTGTGGAGGTGGGCGCCTTTTTTTTATTTCCAGTGATCTAACAGGCTCAGAAATGTCTTTCCAGCTGCCTCCTAAACATCCCACACAGCAAGATGATTGAGCATTTTAGCTAAAACCACTCTGCCTGACATTAGTACAAAAACCGTAATGAGCTTGGCTGCTGCTAGACTGTCAGACACAGCCTTTCTGCTCCACTCAATGGGCAATTACTGCTCTGTGTAAATGAATGAGTGCACAAAATTTTATGTCAGTCCCAGTTGCCTAACTATTTCCTCTTAAAGTAAAAAATATGTTGGTCAATAATAAGAGTTAGGCCAATAACAGATAAAATACGGTACCATATAAACTAAGTCATTTACCCAGATTGGTGTCTCTTTCGCACCTGGTTCTACATAACTTTTTGCAGTGTCAATAAATATATTCGCCACATATGGTCAGCACTAGCACTAGGAGTAAGGGGTTTAGCTTAAGTGGCTAGGTAATGCTGTACCAGTTGCTCTGCTTGGGCAACTATTTCATTCAAAGAAAAACTATGCAGGATTCAAGGGAAAGAGTAATATTTTCTTCGGTATAAGGAAGATAGATTAGATAGATAAGCTTGTGAAGGTTCTCATTCATCCAGGTCATGGTATATCCGTTGTATTCAGTTGGATCAACTGGACTTGAAGTTTAGTTCTTGAAGACGTTTTGCGTCTTCAAGAACTAAATCGGATGACTAGCGAAACGTCTTCAAGAACTAAAATTTAAGTCCAGTTGATCCAACTGAATGCAAAGGATATTAGATAGATAAATGAAATAAATAGATTAGATAGATAGGACAAATAGCTGACAGATTGTTTGTATTAGTTTGTACCTTTTTTCCTATGACGGCGTAATTAATGTATAGTTTATCGCTACAACTGAATAATTTTATTCTTTGTCATTGTAGGAAACCACGAGGAGCAACAGAAAGAAGGTGGAATTGTCTCCAAGAACTTTACAAAGAAAATCCAGTAAGTACTTTATAGGTAATAACAGTCTGTGAGTCTCCTGATTTCCTGATCATGAAGCATGTGAGCAATGGACAGTGGCAGATAACTGTAAACTGTAAAGGGTGAATTAGGGAGCTGGGACTTGGTTTATGTAAAGAATCATTCATGAAAAGAAAGATTAAGCAAGTACAGAGACACAACAAAGTCATCTCCTGCCACCTATCCTTCCACCCTTTCTCCATTTCAGGACTCAAGATATTGTTGGATTTAGTGCTTAAAAGAAAGCCGCAAATCCCACCAAACACTTAACTTTGGGTTTTCATTTTGACGCCCATTTAAAATTTAATATGTATTCCACTCCCTCAGTAATAGGCCACACTAGTGCGTTTTTCAAGCGTTTGCACACGTCTTCTCTCACGATTGTGCCCGATTTTCGCTAACACGGAAATTGCGGTAACGCAAACATTCCTACGATTTCCTATGCGCATGTGATTGCACATCCGTGTGCATTTTGTGTTCAAGCATTTTTTCGTGCAATCGCATGTTTTTCTCTATTAAAGGGCATGTCCACCCCTTTTGCTAATTTTTAATATGTTGTAGGGCGAGTTCCCCCAGCCCCAACCGCTATATTAGATTTTCAAGAAAGTCCCCCAATCGTTACTTACCTTCCCTCTCTCCTCCGCTGCAATGCCCGGCCTTCTGCTTGCACGGAACTGCAAGCAGGGGGCGGGACCGGCAGCCTCGTCTGTGATTGGCTGAGAGTCAGCCAATCACAGACGCGGCTGCTGGCAGTTCAGAACGGAGGAGGAGAGAGGGAAGGTAAGTAAAGATCGGGGGACTTTCTTACCAATATTTTAATGCGGTTGGGGCTAGGGGAACTATCCCTAATATGTGGGAAAGGGGATTTACACTAGGGGGAGGGAAAACAAAACAGGCTGGAGAGGGGGGGGGGGTAGTGAAGGGCTGCTCTGATCAAGCCAAAAACCTCTGAGAGGACAGCTCAGAGGCAGAAACAATTTCCCTGGTGGCCAGTTTTTTTTTACTTTACGGGGACATTACAGGAGAACTATTTGGATCTGGGATATAAGGTAAGGATTTTTATACACTACACAGTGGGGCCAGTAGTGGGTTAAATTATAGTTTTGGGGGTGGACATGCCCTTTAAAATAGCCGATAGCGATAATGCTCGCGATTGCGTGCGCAATTTGGTGTTTTGTAGTGTGTCCTCAGTCTCAATAGGCTTAGTGTTAGTTACAAGGTATATATAGTGTGCTTTACTGCAGTCATCTCATAAAAACAAAACAATAAAAGAACTGCCACAATCATAGACTTAGTACAGATTAATATGATGTGTAAGTGTTATAGACATGACGGAGTAAACATTTCTTGTCCTGAAGTCCTTTTATGGGCACAAAACTGTCTTTATGATGGACTCCTGCCAGGAAACCTGTATGACATCACAGCTCTTGGGTTGCTCTGTGATTGCAGACACTTTCAAGATCCTAGTCCAAACATTCAACATTAAACACTAAGTTACAGGGATATAAAAATCAAACAAATAGTCAGTTCCCCAAACACAGAGGTATTGTGGTAGCGTCATTTACAATATAATTTAACGCCTCTGCAATGCAGTGCAAGGATAATAAAGGATTCTGTCACACTGTTTGGAAAGCCAGACATAACAATACATTAATTACCTTAGCATTGCCGTCTGCATTTAAATAATGGGAAATTATATAGCAATCTGTTTTTATGGCTCATCTCACCTTATTGGTACTGTTAATTTTATATTTCTTTTGTGTGAATGTTCATTTTCAGATATCTATTATACTTTATCTACATACATATAGGCATATATCCAGCAATATATATATTACTAACCAGATATTTAAGGCTAATTATTATTCATTTAAGTAATGGTGGACACAGATGCTACAATCCGATCATACAATATCATCTTGCTCAATAGGAAAATATATTGGACAAAAGTGCATATCACAATACCGCACAACTGCGATCTTTGCGTCTACGGCCACCATAAGCTAGCTCCTCCCTCCATGCAGTTTATTAAAGCTGTGACATCACGGATAATGATTGCCTGCTGCTTCCTCTGCACATGCCCAAGTTTATAAAAAGCTTGTTGAGAAAAGGTAATAGGCAGATACCTTTAAACTCTAAAACATTTGTTAGCAAACATCCATGTGTACTGTCAATATAATGAGGATGATAAATGTCACTTCATAGTCTATACATATGTTAGGATTTTCATCTCTTTTTCAACCTGATATTCCCCAGTCACTGGGGAATATAAGTCAACACCCACAAATATTAACTGGCCTGCATCATGGAAACTTAAAGCTAGCTGCATCAATGTGGCTCGAGTTTATCAAAAATATAGTGAGATTCAATAAAAGTTCTTATTGTTAAAAAATAGTGCTAATTTTGCCCCAACCAGTCACATATTTAACATTTGAAAGCTAACATCTGACTGATTGTGGCAAAATTACTATTTTTAACTATACGAACTTTTATTGAATAACCCTGTTATTAAGCACAGAGCACAATTCCCATACTTCTGCTTGAGAAATGAAAAAGGTTGCAGTGTTATCCTTCTGTCAATGACCTATAAATTACCACCGCCTATGTGTGATTCTACCACCATTTTATCCTTTTAATATTTTTCAAATAATCCAGGCACAATTGCCTGTCCACATATTTACCCTACTGTGAATTGCATTTATCAAAGAAATGATTTTTATTATGAATTTATGAAGAAAATTAAAAGTACAACCTGGCAAAAAATAAAGGGAAAAATTAAAAAATTACCTTCTCCAGTTCTGTATCCTTTTTAGAGTAATATATCATAAGCTATAAGTTCCATTATAGTATTATTAAAGTACAACTTTAATATAAAAAAATAACTTTTTAAAAATGAAAAGTACCTGGGCCAGGGAGATGGGAGGGAAGAATAAATAATCTTAATATTTTTCATTGAGGAGCTATAGTCCATACAATTTTCATCTGCCAGGTTAGTGCCCTGGGCTTTTCTGTATTAATGATAGAGCTGAAGCACTCAGGAAGACTGGCAGAAGCAGTATTCTTTGTGCTGCCACTTCTAATAAAAAAATGATATTGGGAAGTAGAAAGTAACAATCCTACACCCCTGCGTTTTATGAAAAAGCTTTATACGCAATTTAGTTCTTTAAGTATAAACAAGTTTGGGTCAAATAAAAGTCTTCAGTATTACCTATAAAATGAGCCCTGGAACACATCTCTATTTGAAATCAGTCAAAAAATCTCATCAAAATACCCTAAGCAAAGTTCTCTGCCTGCATCGATAGCCCTATTTTAAATTTGGGGTGATGTACAGGAAGCTGCAATTAGTAATAGTGTCACATTTCTACTAACTTGTTTTTGGTGACTCAAGCACTGCTAAATGATTATATTGACATGATATTGCAGCAATAGCCAGCATTAAAGTCACACAAACAGGGCAATGCACCGAGAGGTGCAACACACCTGCTGTGGGGTAATAGTGTTATTTGTTATTTTGGTTAGCGCGACTAACTTGCAGCGGCTGCTTGACTAATGCAGAAGTTACCCATGTAGCTGCCACAAACAATGTTATATGGCAATAGTGTCACACTGGCACTTTTTTACAACAGCTGATTTGTGTCATTAAACTGCGCTTTGTGATGCACCAAGAGTCACTATCAACATACAACATCACCAGAGCCATTGCACCTGGGAATTGATGGCGGCTCTCTGTGCATTGCCCCTAAAGAATTTGGACAAAATCATAATGCCCCCTAGGGGCAATTGTGTCAGTATTTCAGATTATAGCATGCAAAGAAGATCATGTCTCTTGGTACATCATGCTGTTTGCCTATTTCCTTTCTTTTTCATCTGTAAACCTTAAGCAGAGGAAAGGTTATATTTTTACTTTAAAACAGTTGTCTGTGGAGGCCTCTGGTCAGCATTACGTATTCAGTGAGCATGCTCAGAGAGTGAAGGTGATGTTACTTTATTGGAAGTCCACAGTTCCTCTTTAAATAAAACATATTCTGTCCTATATTTCTCCTTAAGTGGGAAATTAAATTAGCCATGTTTGTTTTTTGTGGCTTTATTATCTTTTGTCCTGAATACAAAAGAAATGTTATTCACAAATGCAGGGGCGTGTTTAGGGGGGATTTCTGGTGCCTGGAATCCCCCCTTTCTGCCTACTTAGTGCTGTCTGCTGTTCTACTTCTCCTGCTGTCCATAGATTGTTACATTGTCAATTGAGCTGTGAGTGAGAAGCAGCATTTGTATGTTTTAAAAATGTATCCAGTCTGTCCTGTGATTGACAGCAGCATAGAGATCTGTATCAACATTAACCCTGCTGCTGCCTGAGGTGATTGCCGAGACTGGGTTTATATACATTACTTACTGTACTTACTACACTGTGATGGAAATTAGTGAGCAGGAATAGGGACATTAGGAAATCCTGGAGGTGGTTGTATAGCTGATTGTCAACATTGTATAGATATATATAATATATACACAGGAATGATTGTTCCATATATTCTTTATACAGAATGATCCTTCAATCTGCCCATACATGGTCTGATGTTATAGTCTCCTTCTACTGTAGTAAAGGGAACTGGTAATCGAAATTTTCCTTCTTGCCCGATGGGTCCCGTAACCGACAATATTCAGCAAATTCTGTCAGATCCACCATCAGTGTTACAGCTCTGATTTTGAAAGACACTAATGATAATGTAGTGTAAATGTGGATTTCTCAGTAAAACAGAACGTTAGGCTGGGTACACACAGACAGATTTTCCATCCCGACCATTCGCCGATATATAGAGTGGTCGGCCACAGCAAATGTCTCCTATGAACCCCAGCGTTCATTGCCGCCACCGAAATCACCTCAGATTTTTCGTCCTGACCGACCGATACACGGAAATATCTGTTTGCTGGCACCAAGAATATGTTCATGTGTACCC
Organism: Hymenochirus boettgeri; assembly: GCA_019447015.1. Taxonomy (NCBI): domain Eukaryota; kingdom Metazoa; phylum Chordata; class Amphibia; order Anura; family Pipidae; genus Hymenochirus; species Hymenochirus boettgeri. The sequence continues at coordinate 318,147,213 of CM033469.1, forward strand.
AGCCTTAATGAATATACTTTATAACAAAAGTAAAGGGAATATTTGTATTGGCCAACTTTGATGATAATAATGGAAATTAGAGAATATATATAATATTATTATATGATCCATACATAATAGAATACATGGATGTGATCGTCATGAATCTCCTTCTGGGCTTGTTCAGTGGTAGCCCATTTAGGAATCCCCCCTTGAAAATCCTGCGCTTGCCCCTGAAATGGGATTAGCCACCTCCACAAATATAATTTTCCGGGTGGTCCCAAAGCAATTCATATCAGGTGATACAACAAATCAGGTGATACAGCTAATGTTCTTACTATAAGTGTCATCTTTCCAAAAGACTGAGTAGCAACCTAAATAGAAATGCATTCCCATCCCAAAATTTGAGTAGAAGTAGTTAACTGTTCTATTTAAACCCATCTGTTCAGATTTCTAGTTACAACAGCAAATAGGACATCAGTCACAAGAGCAGCAATAACAAAAGTCAGATAAAAGTGATTTAAATACCTTACATCTTCCTTTATACAACTTTGGATGCATCTGCTGTGTACAAGGCTATGTATAAATCATAGAATGGCAAGGGCCATATATGGTAAAGATAATTACATTAAATTGACATAGAAAATAATCAGGTTCTTAGTGGGCGTAAACTTTAGGTGCTCTCTTCCAGAAAAGTCACCCAGTTTTTGCTTCAAAAACAGTGAATATGTCTGGAATTGCCTAAAACATGTAAGATCCATGCATTGCAGTCACGCTACTAAAAATAAACAGCAGGGTTTAAGGGAAATACAAAGGAAATCAATAGCTCACACAGAACAGAAACTTTCCCCAGAAATCTAGATGTGCCAAATGGATTACGTGTCACACTATTAGACATTTATTGGGGAATTACAAGATTATAAAGGGGAACTAATGACACTAGAGAACATTGTTTGAATAAACAGCACATTCACCAGAATACTGTGTCTTACCTTTATTATTGCTGTCAATGCTAGGTGATTTATGAAATTAACCTGTGAGTACCAGGGTTTAATTCCCATAAGCAAAATATATATAGAAATAGGATAATATAGATCTACACAGAGTGCAACTAGTGACCAAATTTATTCAATACATACAAAAAAATAGAAGCCTAGTGCACATCCAATTAAATTGCTTTTTTGTATGTCAGCTCCTTAACCCACCTCTTTGTTTATTGGAAGTCCTAACAATAATGTAACAGCTCAGAGATCCTGCCTCTACCTGACACAGAACAGGGATTTCAGTGTACTTTTGGGAATTTTTTTGTAAACATATCTTAAAACTCAGTCTTGTCCCTGACAATTACACGCCTTGCTTTTTATTCAAAAAAGTAATCTTTCCAGTTTAATTTCTTAGCTAGCATGGATGTAAGAAACAAAATATTAAAATATCAGTAAAAAAAAAATGGGTGGTTTGGGGTATTTCCCCACTTTCACACTAATGTAATGTCAGTATACGTTTGTGGCACGCGAATATGCAAGAAAAATGTCTATTATACCTATACGCGAGTATATATCGAATTCTCAAATCCGTAAGTAAAATGTCTATTATACCAATCCGCGAGTAAATATCGAATTCTCGAATCCGCGAGTAAAATGTCTATTATACCAATATGCAAGTAGATATCGAATTCTCGAATCTGTGATTAAATGTCTATTATACCTATACGCGAGTATATATCGAATTCTCAAATCCGTGAGTAAAATGTCTATTTTACCAATACGCGAGTAAATATCGAATTCTCGAATCTGCGCGTAAAATGTCTATTATACCAATCCACGAGTAAATATCGAATTCTCGAATCCGCGAGTAAAATGTCTATTATACTAATATGCAAGTAGATATTGAATTCTCGAATCTGTGATTAAATGTCTATTATACCTATACGCGAGTAAATATCGAATTATCGAATCCACAAGTAAAATGTCTATTATACCTATACGCGAGTAAATATCGAATTCTCTGCGAGTCGTTCATGGTATGCACTAACCTATTTAATATAGGTTTACGTGACTTTCAGAGAGGTTTATGGCGTCTCTGGCTGTTTCCACAAGTGAACTGCATAGCCGCTGCAAAGCTATTTAATGTAGCTTTTCTACTTTTCTGGGTAAGTTTAACTTTTCTCAGACACATTTTCATTTACCGAGAGCCATAAATGCAGCATTAAATCAGTGTATGTAGCACTGCAGGCTGCATACGCAACTCTCGGTAAATGAGCCTGTAAGTTTTTTTGACTGTGATTAGGACCTGGTCTCCTGTTGGCATTAAACAGCTTAAAACTTGTTAATTTCCCATCTTGTTGGAAATCTCTAGGTGAAATCACAGTTTTACCTTACTTGTAGCCCAGAAACTGCTTATTAATAGATGGATCACTATGCAGGATTCCTAAAAAAACAGCATTATAAAAATAATCCACTTATGTTAACAGTCCAAACATCTTAATATCTGATTAAGTATAATTGGATATCTGCTTTTTCTCCATGGATGATGCACACTGAGCATGCCTGAGCCATAAAACAGAGTAAGGTGTGGGCTCCTTTAATGACAGCTTTATAAGGCTCACATTGAAAGGCTAGTGATGCATCAATTACATAATCTATTTTTGTGTTATAATTCTGGAAAAAACTCTTTTACACAAAAGATTTTCTTTAAAACTTATTAAATAACATGTGCTGCAAAGACTTATAAACTCTCAAATCTTCTCAAATGGCCAGATATGCCATTTTTAGCATGAGCAAAAGTCCAGCAGGGTCATTTACAAGGAGGTGGAGGGTGGGTGCAGCCTGTTTTAAAGGGTAACTGTGGTCTCCAATTCTTCCATACAAGTTATGGTTATATTAAGCCGATTTATGATTGTTTATTAAACTGGAGTGCCAGGAGGAAACCCACGCAAGCACGGGGAGAACATACAAAATGCTATTATTAAGGGATGTATTTTAATGTATGTAACACTTTGTTTTGCTTACTCTTTCTCTCTCACACAATTCCTTTGGCCTACATTTAAAGTGAAATTTCGAACTCTTATAAATTGTCTGGCAAACGGGTATAAATATCTGTTTAAAATATCCTTGGCCTCCCAGGGATTGTTCTGTGAATCAGTGAATTCATACAGTTTATACACAACTTCATTTGAATACCTCTAAACATAGAAAATTGCAGAACAGACATTTGAATAAAGGGAGTTTAAGTCATTATTCCAAGAAAGTGAAATGCTTTATGAGTAAGGTGAAATTTCATGTGGGAAGAAATGTGCTTGATGGATGTGAAAGTTGAAAGAAACATTTCTGTAGATCAAGTACACAGCAGGAAAAAAGTTTCTACCAACATATTTATTAGAATAATTATTTCACGCCTTTAAGGGACCTTGAACCTAGGTAGACAAGCATAGCATTAAACTGTACAAAAGCTTTCCATATAAGGCAGTACATTTTTAGCAAACGGTGTATTTTTAAAAAAAGTCTCCTTCACTAATTAAAGCTTTTGAACATGCTTTTCTACCATATTCAGGTCAAAACCCATTCTTCCCTCTACTATTTACTTTAAAGAGCAGAACAGTTCATGTCATTACATATTTACACTAATATATAGTGTTCAGTGTTTTGTGGTCGTTTACGTCTTCAAAATACAGTAACTTTATAGATCTACCACATTACTTCTGTTACCTTCAGAATGATGTAAATGTGTGATGTTAAAACCATTTCTGTGTTTACAGTCAAAACACAAATACATTATTGTGAAGAAAAATGTAAGGGTCTGTATAGGATTATCACAGATATCTGTATACTATTTTTGTATGAGTGTCTCATACACTTTATAAGTGTATTTCGAGAGATACAGTACATTTTATATAGTATAGTATAGAGTATAGCTAATGTAGGAAGGGAGTGATTCCGCCCATATTTCACAGTGCATTTTACTCAAGTATATACCGTATATACTCGTTAAACCGTCCCGAGTATAAACCGGGTACCTAGTTTTAGGGAAAAAAGTAGGAAAACCACACTGACCCCAGTATAAACCAAGGGGTATTATTTTGCCACTAAGATGTTTGGAAACTACAACCCCCAGCATGCTTTATTGCTGGGAGTTGTAGTTTTCAAACATCTTAAGTTGCAAATACTTACAATAAGAGTAAAACCTTCTTTATTTGTGCATACTGTATGCACAAATAAGGAGGATACCCCTATTTGCAAGTATTGCCACTTAAGATGTTTGAAAACTACAACTCCCACCAATAAGCATGCTGGGAGTTGTAGTATTCAAACATCTTAAGTGGCAAATACTTGCAAATAGGGGTAAATCCTCCTATATTTGTGCATACAGTATGCACAAATAAAGAAGGTTTTACTCCTATTTGTATGTATTTCTACTTAAGTGTGTCCCTGTGTAATAAAGTAATGTTTCCCTTACCTTGTCCGGCGGCCGCGCGATCCGCATCCTTCCACAGCCTCTGCACATCCGGATGATGTCACTACCCGCGTCTCTCACTTTGCGACCCGGTAGTGACATCATCCGGATGCGCAGAGGCTGTGGCGCGAGGATGCGGATCACGCGGCCGCCGGAAAAGGTAAGGGAACATTGACTCGAGTATAAACCGAGGTAAGATTTTCAGCTTTTTTTAAAGCCTGAAAACCTCGGTTTATACTCGGTATAACGTACTTTATATATACATTTTTAAGGCCACTTCAGACTCATAGGCTGTATAGATTGTACAGGTCTGATTAAAGGGGTGATTTGGAAACCCTAACATACATCAAATAGGTCAATATAATGTATATTTCAAATAACAGACACTTCAATTAAAACTGCAGATTTCATAACATAAAAATTAAAAGAACATGTTCACCCCCAAAATTCTATTTATTGTACAGGAAGAAAGCCCCCAAATCCATAAACCACATAATCACACTAGCCTGTAGTGTTGATAGAAGGTATTCAACCTGATGCTTGCCGCTACTGCTCAGGATCCCCTTCCTGGTAGACCAGTCAGTTATGTGATCTCATGGCCAATAACTAGAGTCAAACTCAGAGATTACTTGGTACAGTAGCAGAGCACAGGTGTCAGGCATCCAGCTGAATAAATTATTCTAGCAGCACTTCAGGGCAGTGCTTTATAGTCAAGCTTTAACTATTTCCCTTGGTCAGTTCAGCAAATTCCTTTATTGCCATAACAGTTTGATTCAAATATGTTGTAATTTTGTCTGCTAGATATTTTTGCCTCAGTAATATTATCTGTACTTTGATTCAGAAATGTAAGATATGAGACAGTTTACCCAGACATGACTCTATATATATTACTCACAATTTTCTGCCTGGTTCCTGTCAGTTATCATCTGTGTCAATAGATGCTGTAAAAGTTTATAATAAGAATTTATCAGACAATTACATTTGGGTGAAACTGCTAGGCCACGAACATGAATCAGATAATAAAGGTTCACTGAAGGTGCTGTAATAAATAAAGAATCGTCAAATCCTCTATCAAAAATGTGTAGCTTTGGTTTCTATGAGTCAGAATAAATCAGATAGATGGACTGTTTTATGTTCTGGAAAGTAACTTAATACTTTTTAAATTACCTAGAATATTGAAGCCCAAACAGTTGTATCTGTCATTTGCTCTAATATTGTATATTATTTTTATATAGAATAGTTCACCCATCCACATTACATGTCCCGTAGAGCTTTTAACACAAGAATCCCACCAATATGTTTTTGTGATTGTAGGGAAAACAAAAGGAAACCTACACAAGCACCAGGAGAACATACAAGTCTTTGTAGATGTAGCTAAGGGAGGATATGAATCCAGGACTCCAGTGCTGTGTGGCATCAATGCTTAAATACCGAGCCAATATACAAGATACCGATTTCAACAAATTTTTGGAGATAATTGTACCATTATAGATTTATTTTGTTAAATTCAGTGAGCCAAAAGAGTAAATTCTAATTCATTGTGGCCTCTGATTTCAGGCTGCCTTCAGAAGTGGATCCTATGACGGTATTTGCCTCATTATCTCCAGAGGGACTTCTCATTATCGAAGCTCCTCTCGTGCCACCTTACCAGTATGGGGATGAAAGTTATACATATGAGCTGCCCATTGACCCAGAGGAAGCCAGCGCTTCTTGAAAGCGTCAGAAGAAAACTAAATCTCAAGAAGTTGAATTCCAAACAATGTTGCAAAACACAAGTGTAAATGTAATATGTCTTTTTATGATAAATTAAATCGTTCCACTGTAGTTAATCTGAAAATAAAAACAAAGCACCGGAAACCCCCTAAATTGTGATTTGCCTCATGGGGACAGTTATGTGGGTGTTCAATCTGATAAAACACATTATTGGGTTAAGATGGCTTCTTGTTTCTTTTGAACCCCACTCTTCACAATCTTGGTTTTCAGGTTCAAAGGGTGAAGGTTTAGTCAATGAATATTAAACTGCTGATAATACCATCAGCTTTGATGGATATGTAATAAGGTTAAATTAAATTTTAGGTTTAGGGGGTACATACCCTTTAAATTCTAACAACTACACCTATTTTTTTGTAAGCAGATGTGCTTATTCTAATTGTTACTTAATGCTTGACTTTTTCCACAAACATTACTGCTTCTTAAAGTACAAAGCACATAGAGGTTTTGCTTATTTACAGAATCGTTTCTTGTTGGTCAAATAGCAGATCTTTTTCAAAACTAAAATATTCTACAAGGTTCAATGTTTTGTTTACAGAGAGTATTATGACTCATTTATATTAATACCATATTTTACTCTGTATGTTTAGGCAAAGATGCTAATATTTACAAATACTGATGCCAGAGAGTGCACACATAAATCATTTCAAATGCACACAGATAAGCGTGTGGTTTTTCTCTCTCTAGAGATCATACTGTAGAAATAAAGTAAATAAGGGTAGACTAACAGAATGAAAGATGCATCAGTAATTACTAAAAGGTGGCCATATACTTAATCAATTCCCTGTAGATCTGATAGGATTTGTCCGATATGGGCCATGTGTATGGTATGAAAACGTCAGACCCTCGATGCAGACTACCGCAATTAGCATCAGGATTGGCATACAATAATTGTTTCCTATAGAGAGTATAGGAGGCAATATATTGTAGTGCATTTTCCAAAACAAAATCCAAAATTCCATCAGAATCTTCCATGGATTTGAAATTTTTGCTGTGTGAATATGGGACCCTTTTGTTAAATTAAAAGATTTTTGCATCAGAAGACAACTTCAACTATTGTTTATAGAGGACGTATGTACACTAACTAGGAACTAACTCCTTTCTAAAAAAAAAACTGCCAATTTAGTGAGGGTTGGTGTGGCTTTTGGAAAGGAATACATTTGACATGCAGCTGTTGCAATTCTACAATTGACTTATCAACGTTGCAGCAGTTTCATGTAAAACATTTTAATGGCAGCATATTGCTTGTGTCAAAACTACGCACAACTTCACACCAGAATCAGAGTTACCTAGAGCCATGATTGCTATATTACATTAAAATTACAAGGGGATCCATTGTGGCATTTGTAGTTTTTTCCAAGTCTTTACATACTAGTCTGGACTTTGTACTTAAATAAAGGATAATAAAGCTGACTTGCATACAGTGTGACTGCTTTATTTGTATATTGGATTTAACTGAAAAAGCTGTAATTTGTTGATTTGTGTTATGTGTACTAAATTAAATATGTAGCATCAACTATACAATTTGCTTACTTTTCTTTGACTTTTCAAAGAGGTTAAAAAATCCTAACTAGTACTAAGAAGGTTATTGGAATATGTGATCTTTTATGGCTGCACATGAACGTTAATCACTGTTAAAGTGATTATATATTTTGAATATTTATGAGGACAGAATTTACGTTGACTCTTTATTCTATAGCGTTATGAACACACCAATCAGATCTGAATCACAGAGAAACATAAACAAGGCATATACAGGGTTATTCAATAAAAGTTCTTATCGTTTAAAATGGTGCTAATTTTGCCCCAACCAATCAGATGTTAGCTTTCAAATGTTAAGTAAGATTTCATTGGTTGGGGCAAAATTAGCACCATTTTAAACGATAAGAACTTTTATTGAATCTCCCTGATCATCTGTTATAAGATGCATCAATTAACATTGTAAGAATGGTTTCAAATGAAAGGGTACAGTATGTCCTCCCCTTCTACAGTAATGTTTCAATAAAGCGCCCAGGCTGAGGAATTCAACTTACAAACTCCATGATCCACCACCGCGGCTCCCTTCTGCTTCCTGGTAAAGCTGTCAGTCACGCCCGTGACAGTGATATCAATGCCAATGGCTGATGGCTATTACCGATCGAGACTCCACTGCTGCTGCTCATGAACGATAAAGTTGGATGCCTGGGAGCATGAAGAATACGAGTACAACGCAAAGTGTGTGCAGGTATAAATGAATTATATTTACTCCAGCACTCATTATTATTATTATTGTGGATTTATATAGCGCTTTTCCGTAGCGCTTTACAATTACATGCATACATTCACATCAGGCCCTGTCCCTAAGAGCTTACCATCTAAGCACATTTATTTGACACATACAACCATCAGTATGTCTTTATGATTTTGGGGGAAAACGGATTACCTGGAGGAAACCCACGCAAGCATGGGGAGAACATACAAACTCCTTGCAGATGTGTCCAAGGGTGGAATCGAACTCAGGACTTCAGCGCTGCAAGGCATCAGTGCTAACCACTGAGCCACCATGCTGCCCACATTTTATCTTTATATATAATTTACTGTGTCATTGACATGCTATGTCTGTGGCATTAAAAAAACCAAAAATAACTTCAGTTAGAAATTACATGTTTTTTGTCTGAAAAGAAAAGCAATCTGCTGGATTTTATTATGCGTGTATTTTTGTACAGCAATACAGTTTTGGATACTAGTTTTGGATACAGAACTTTAGTCCTGGAAATATTGTTTTCCACTAAGCTGAACATTACTTGGGTTCAAAAAAATGCGAGCAAAAGTACTTGGTTCTTAGAAATGGTACAGATTTTCTATCTGGAAATGCATTAAGTGTAGACTATGAGGCACATTTATTAAAGAACTATTCCTTTAATGTATTAATTGAAGCCTGGGAGGTTTAGGAGCTACGTCTTTACCTCCCATTCTTCAATAAATTGAGCAGGAGCCAGGGAAGGTAAGTATATTTACCTTTTGTGCAATCTACCGCTGCAGAGATGAAAATCATCAACCGCTTCCTGGTTCTAATCCACTATAGCGCGCATGCGCAATATTGCACGCTATAGTGGATTAGAAACACACTTTTCAAGTGAACTATTCCTTTAAGGTTCTTTAACTTTTCACCACCATTATCACTGCCATTTTTGGCAAATTTGGACATAATCCAATTTATCAAGCATTGAGAACTGGCGGTGAAAAGCCACTACCACCATTTTGCTTATCGCCATACATCACCTCTGTAACCACTCGATCATATGTAGAAAATGGCTATAAGTGTGATTGCATTAAGTTCAGCCATTTATAATCACCAAGTCTGAGGTGGCAAAAATCCATACGTTTTCATATATCTAGCTTGCAATGCAAATCGAAAACTTGGTCACGGTCTAAGCAATTCCTAGCCCTAAAAAGTTCTGGAACCTATCGTTTATCTACATGGAATGAAAAGACAATTCATTATTTCCTTCATGCAGTTTTTTTCACTATAAAACCTAATTCAGTAGGGAGTCCTGTTCGTTTTGGTCAATACCTTTGGACATAATGGCATAAGTACTTAAAGGTGAAAATATAAAGAAAAGTTTATTTTGTTTCTAGCAGTCCTGTCTACATCTTTTCAGCAATGCTTCAACTTATGCTGTTAACTTCCCCTCACTGATAAACATTATCTTGGACCCTCTGTTCTATTTTCTTACCTCACATTCCTGGCTTAATATCTCAGAATGGCCTTTAAAAATAAACCTGTCATCACTCAAAAAGCCACAAATCAGTAATCAGATGTTTAGCATTTCTTTACTTGACTTATGCTACATTCATTTAACATTTGCTATTTTCAAACTGATACATTTCCATTCCCTCAATGTCTCAGAGTTATAATAATGGAGGTCAGGAAGCAGAAGAATTTTTATGTAATAGGTGATTTATTTGTGCAGTATATACAACATGTTTGGGGTTGACTATCCCTTTCTCAAGTGTACTTAGCCCTCAGGTGAAAAACATTTAAGGAGGTAGACAGGAAGCAAGGCCCAATCCCGCCTCCCATTAGTCCAATATCCTGTTACTCCACCAGGAGACTTGTGGTGGCAGAAACAAAGTTCAAAATGAGAAGCTCCCATACTGTAATGTATAAAGCATATAGGAAGACTAAATTTCAACGTGAATATAGTATAAAAGCCATCATGGAACTGTTAATCAGGATACCCACAATGTCCTCCACAACTACTTTCCTTTCTTGATAGATAGGTTTCTACTCTCTGCACTCAAAATATTCCCAATTATCACTTAATAAAAACCTGGTATTGAGTTAAACCTGTGGTTACAGTAATTTCTTCTGTTTCTGCATTTAATTGAGCATTATTTTCTCTGCAAGCCCTTCAGTTGTCTCCATATTTATCATAATGTCTTTTTGTTTACATTTGCAAAGCTTTTTCACTGTCCAAGCCTTTTAGATATGTCCACCACTCTTTTTGATAAGAACAGTGCTCTGATTGAAGTGTGTTCTGGCTTGTGCGGTAACTTTGTTCGTTCGTCATTTCCCTTAACTGTCCATAACTATTTTCAGATCTATTCCCTATGCTCATTCCACTCCCTTGACTTTGAGATTGTGGCCTTTTAAAAGCTGCAATAGAAGTGTATGTAGACAGGGTAACTAGACCGTAGCAGTTCTTAGAGAGAGGTCACCATGATAAACTCTAATAATTAAAACATTTGAAATGTTCCGTCATCCCATATGTATAACTTTGATGCACTACATCCAAATCATTGAATTTGGTTTTTAAAAACATTCTCATAACAAGGTTTCAGAAAAAAAGAACAGATAATAAAATTTCCCTTACTAATGGAACAGAGTATAGGGAGAGCTATTCATAATAAAACCATCTTGCATTGCATTCATTAACACTGCTAAATGCTGCCTAGTCTAAATCCAGTCACGCTAACCTACTTTGCCTGGGGCTAAAATGAAATTTTTGTTTGTCATGTTCTATAGTTTGAAATTGCTGTTCACCATTGCTGAAATCTTAGCAAGGAGTGATAATGACTTCTATGACAATTACATTACTCTTTATGGCTATGTGGCAATTATGCTGCCTTTTTATGGCGTTATAATATATTACATTTTATGGATTCCTATCCCACTTAATACAGAGCTGTCTGCTTGCAGAATTTTAAGAGAAGTCTTTGAGCATCCTAGTACACTGACTTTATCTTAAACTTGAAAACTGACCCATTGCTTGCTGGAAGAAAATGTGTTTTGTGATACAATGCATCTCTATGAAATGTAGCAATGAATGTAAATATATTCTGAAAAGTAGTAATTCCAAATGATCTTTTATGTGCTACTGAGATCAACGCATACAAAGAATAATCCCATAAAATGTACGAGCATATCCTAAAATAATTTATGGCAATTGTATTAATATTCATAGTAAAGCTTTTCATTAATATTATTTTCTATTATAACTACTGCAATTAATTCTATACTAAACACAGTTATCTACACCATTGACATTTAATGGGAATAAAGCTAAGATTATGGATTTTGGTGTTATTAACTTGCCATGAATTGGACACTTTTATAGAACACAAATGATCTTGAACCGAAGCTTTAGTCTTTAAGAGCTTTTTACCTATCGTATTAACCTCATAATATCATAATGTAGAAAACACTAAAATCAGTGAAATAATTACATTAATAATGGATAGCAGTAACCTGAAGATGAAACCTCTCCTCTTTTAATCTTATAATGTAGATAAAATGGTTGTAGCCATATTAGTCCAGTAGCATACACTAAGAGATGAGTACTGTAGGATAAGGTGATACCTTTTTATTATGAAAGAAGAGAAGTGTATCTCTCAAAAGCTTGTCTGTAAAAATGAACTGTTAGGGCTAGGCCACACTGCTGCGCTTTTTTTGCGCTTTTTTGGCGTTTGTGCTTGCGTTTGCTTCACATCATTGAAAACTCTGCAACGCACCAAAACGCGTTTTCGGGTGCGTTGCGATTTGCGTTCTGTTCATACACACATGCGACTATCAACCGTTTGTTGCGGGTGTTTGTCGGGCTCAAGGGTCGGTCGGGGCTCGGGTAAAAATCTTTAGGTGTGTACTAACCTTAAGTCTGTTATCTACTAGAACCCACATTTATTTTCCCAACAGATATTCACTTAACACAGAACCATTTATAGTATGGGTAGCACAACCCAGGATTTCCCGCTACTTCTTTTTCTGCCTGCAGAGGTTTGTTATTCCCATCATTAGAATCCTTCTCATTTGAGTGTTGGCTGGCTATTTAAGGACTCCCCTTTCCTTGGTTCAGTGACAGATACTCATATGTACTTGGCTCCCCTGTTTGCTTCTTCGAATCCTGATCTTGAGTGCATGTCATGGTTCATGTTCCTGATCCTGTTCCCGGGCATCCTCCTTCGGTTGCTGTTCCTGCTCCCCAGTTCCTAGTCCTTTTATTGTTCATCCTTGTCATCACTCTTCATGACTCTTACCAATTATATTCTATATATCTTTGTATCTGTGTATATTCTTGTTCATGGTCTTGTATTTAGTCTTCATAGTTAGTCTTAGTTTTGTTTGCTGGGTTTCAGTATTTCCAGTTGATACATATACACGTATATATTTCATTATAACTGAAAATCAATGACAGACCAGTAATTCATCTTCACATAAAAGTAATTAATGTCTGTCACTTCATTCCATTTTCACATTTTGTAATCCATATATTTCATTACACAAATATAAATACAAGAGCAGGTTCATCAATCCATATAGTGAGATCACTGCATATTAGTTCTCTCATTCTCAAATCTGTGTAGGTGATCATAAAAATACAAATTTGCATTTTAAAAAATCCATAATTTCAACAATGTCTACTGACTAAATAAACTGTTAGTAAAAAGATATTGAGTTATATAATTGCTCCTTTCTTTCATGTCCTCTAATACATACAATGGTAAATGTATTGAGTTCTTGTACCCTTCCGCAAGTTCCACAGTTTGTTGAAATTGGTTGCCAAAGTGCAGTTGGTAGAAAAAAACAATACTACCATACTGTCCATATTTGAATGTCAACACAAAATAAAGGAACATATTTATAAAGGCATGGAAATATGTTGAAATATGTGAAGGTTCTCATCCATCCAGGTCATGGTATAACTGCAGTGTTCCGTTAGATCAACTGGACTCGAAGTTTAGTTCCTGAAAAATGATGGATGTATTTCTTTATACAACCTCAAAAAATGTTTTGCTAGTTATCCGACTGGCTTTTTCAATCCAGAATTCTGCATTATGTTGGGTAACTATCCCAAAAAAACAAACTTCAAGTCCAAATGATCTAATTGAATATCACAACTACGACAAGGTGTTCTGCCTCGATTAAGGGCTGTGCTTGTGGTTACCACCGCATGTTGCTGACAGATACTGCATCATAACCGATATGGATGGCCACCTACAGTATAGACTGCATACTAAAATTCCTTATTAGTTGTATTTATTATTAATATACAGCACTGAAAATGTACATTTTTGCCTTAGCCCAAGGTTCATATAACCTCAGGCTAAAATTGACTGCATCGGCAACTTTACATCTTGCTGTCATTTGTTAATAGGTCACATCATTCAAAGTGACAGGGGCTCATCAGTAAACCTGGTGTGAAATGGGTTTCTCAAAACATTGGCAAAAGAAGACACATGCAGTGTTTTACAATTTTATTTTAAGTCTTTCATATTCAGCAGCTAAATATTCCTTCTAGGATATAATTCTAGTTCATTTGTTAAAACACGAGGTTTCATTTCATATTTTAAGTATAAGATAATTAAACCCTCCTTTAGCGGCTATCCTTTTGCAGAAGGATATTAAAAAGAGCTTCTGTGTCTGTCTATGATCCTTTGCAAAATTGACTTGACTTTTCACTGGCAGGCATTGTTGAAGAGAAACAATTACATTTCACATTATTAAAAGTAATTTCACTAGGAAACCAAAGCTAATTAGCTGCCCGCTGGGAGAGAAACAGAAGTGTATACGGTAGGAATGATTACAAATCAAATATGGCAGCATGTTTCTATTAGATTTTTCAGGCATATGAGTCTGTGAATGCTGATTAGTAGCAATGATCAATACTGTTTAGAAAGGGCTTCTGCCAGCCTTGATTTACAGACTTTTAAGATTCAGGTTATATATTTGTTACGTAAAAAGCAAGCAGCACTTGTATCTGACCTTGGACAGGAATGTTAACTGGTTGCTTTTCTGGCCTTGATCACTGAAAATTCATTACATTTATTGTTAAACTTTCTTTGTAAGTTTGATAGGCTTTAAGTTGTGTTCTGAGGAAGGGAGAAGTTATAGTCTTGAAAGTTTGTTAAAAATTCTGTTGGTCCACAGTTTAAAGGAGAATTATTATCTCAGCCCTGCCCTATTCTTTTCCACATCATAGTACCTCGGATAAGGGCCTAAACTATTTACCCTTGATTTAGCCTGCAGAATGAAAACTGCACTTCAAAACTTACTTGGCCCCCACCTCAAACCACTTCCTGGTTCAGTCCCGTTACCTAACCAATAGGAGACATGCTGTGCAAGGAGTGCGTCTTACTATATGTGGTCTAGCCGAACAAGGGGTGGATCGAGGTGTACATGTAAAGGTAAGTTTTAAGCTTGGCTTGCATTCTTCAGTAAACACAAGTGTAAGGAACTAGTGCAGTAATCCTCAAACTACGGCTCTCCAGATGTTTCAAAACTGCAACTCCCAGCATTCCTCAACTACAGAGGGAAGCCTAGGAATGCGGGAGTTGTACTTTCAAACATCTGGAGAGACGTAGTTTGAGGATCCCTGACACTAGTGGTTTAGGTCCTCACCCTGGGTCCTTTTGTTGGGAGAGAGGAGGGTGTGAAAGGTATATTGTCATAAAAAGATATTACCTGTATATTTACTCATCCTTTTCTTATATTCTACTGGATGAACATGGCTACAATAATCTTATCTGCTTACTTGATGAACATTGTGTCCATAGTACCAAGTTTTCTTATCTGCTGTTCCTAGACCCACTAGGGCAAACCCCACTTTAATAATAAAAAATGATCTACTCCTAAATGTGAAAATGTACAATTGCTTTGTGAATCATGGACAGTGGTAAGCTTGGCTGGCCACAACATTTTAACCACACCCCATTAAAGTCAATCTCTGTTTTAAGTTAACCTTCATATTTCCTTAACTGTTCGACTCTGGGGTATATACTGTACCACTGGACTCAGGGTCCTTGCCTATCAGACTCTTTCCCCTCAACAGGCTATTCTGTCCTTTTTTTTTTTTTTTGGTGCATGCCTTCAATCAGTACTTGTTTTTCCCTCATCAGTATAACCCCTCCCTCTCTTAACCAATTCTCCTCCTTCTCAGACTGACTTTTTTTTTTTTTAACCTTAGCATGCTCTGTAATCACTTTCATCTTGCACTAACCGATGGAATTCCCCCGGTCACCCATCCAGTTAGTTACACCCTTCCAGTTACAGCAAAATCCAGTATTTGCAACAGCAGAAGATAAGGAACTGATTGACAGACTGAAGCAAATAATGCTTCAGATTAGATCTCTAAAGAAATAGGTGGCAGATAAACAAAAAAAAATGCTTCAGTAAAAGTTGGGATGAATTTTATTTTCAGTAATGGGCAGTTAAAAAAAAAAAAAAAAAAAGTTTTACATTACCTTCAATAAGTGTCAATTAGTAAACAGCCATGAAGCAGATTAAATATTTTACCTCACTTACCGGGTTATTCAATAAAAGTTCTATTGTTAAAAATGGTGCTAATTTTGCCCCAACCATCGGATCTTATTAACATTTGGAAGCTAAGATCTGATTGGTTGGTGCAAATTAGAACCATTTTACATTAAGAACTTTTATTGAATCCCCTGATTGTTGGTCAGTGACTTCATACAGACATTTATAGCTATTACACGCGTGAAACCAGAAAATTAATAAAGCAACCTCCAGAGGTCAAAACAAGCTGCTTGGCTATTTTTAAGGATCCAATTTTTTACATACATATAGTTGGACAAACCATCTGACCAATTGTTTTAACATTCTTATCGAATGCGAGCATAGGCTTATCATGGTATTTAAAGTTGAATAAAGACATACATCCAGTGGACGTGGCAATCGGAAATATCCTGGATCAACTCTACTTTATGTATCAATACCAGTAACATGCAAACTTCTTTGTTTTCTGAAACTCATCCAGCTTTCCTTGAAATTATCCAATGAACTTTTCCAATGGAAGTTCCATAGTTTTACCGTTTTCACAATGAAAACCCCTTTCTGAACTTGAAGACTAAATTCTTTTTTCCAGTCTTAAAGGACAACTACCACTCATAAGAACATTTTTAGAAAGAATGGCCTCATTATATATGTTGATATATCATAGTTTGTCCTATGAATTCATCACTGATATGCCTCCTATACTATGCCAAAAAAAGAAAGGCTTAGCTCAATCCTGGGAATATACTCCCAGGATTGTGCCAAGCCTTTCTTTTTTTGGCATATATGGATGGAACTGAGCGAGGGGTTCGAGACAGGCAGTACCCGGACCACGACGGGGAACGGTAGTGTATACCACGTGTTAATGAAGTTCATATATTGATAAAAAGGATTCAGTTTCTAACTATCGGAATACGTGGAAGAGAGGGCTCAGAGCTACAGCACCTGAGCTATATTATAAAGGTGGGAGTTTTATCTAGAATCCCCTTATGCACCCATATAAAAGTTTTATTGCCAACAACGATGACTGGTCATGAAGCCGTACAATTATTCATTCCAGTGTATATTACCTATATATTTTTCTGCCTAGGAGTTGCACATTTTTGATTAGCAAAAAAAAAACAAGAACCATGTTCCATATGGAAGTCTTTAATACAAGTATATGCTGGTGTAAGCACTTGGGCAGGAACACTGTACAATAGGTAACAGGTTTCTGCAAGGCTCAGTCTTGGCAAGAAATGCTGTTCGTTTTAGAGCTAAAGTTACTTTACATCCATCAATACACTACCTAAGTCTTAGATGACACACTGTGGCACTCTTTGTGCTTTTCTAATTGTACTTACTTGATGTTCGTTTCACCTTTTTTTTTGTTTTAGTTTGTTGTTTTGTTTTTTTGAAAACCCATTTTATATACCATTACACTGAAAGTACCTTACTCTGATAGCTTTCCTGTCCTGTATTATTTCTTTCTATTTTAGGAGTGTGCATTTTTTTTACTGTGCTCTTTTGTGTCAGATTGTAACTCTCCTAAAATGAAAACTGTGGCGAGAAGCAGTAAGTAACGCTTTCTCTTGACAATGTCAAAGGCATTCCAGAGTGAACATATTAACTAAAATGATACATATTTAGATTTGTTTTCATTTTCCTACTTTTTGAAATGAGTACTCGATTTAAAAAGATATTGGGCCTGATTTACCCACGGTGTGTGCTAAAAATAGGGGTTAAACCGTGCTAACTGATATTGAATAGTTTAGTGCAAGTTTACTCCATAATTGCATTGGTGCACCAGTTTCACAAAAGACACCCGTGCAACCGGCGCAATCTAATAAAGGACTTGCACCACTTTTAACTCCACAATTAAGACCAGCTAATGGTGGTCTTAAAGTGGCGCTGGGGGGGTAAAATGCCTTTTGGGATTTACCTCCAGGTGCAAATCCAGTATTAAATACTATAAGCTATATTTGCCCTGAGTAATTTGCAGCTCTGGGTAAATGAGGCCCATAAACTATGCTAGAAATCACACACAATGATTCTTTAGAACCTATTTATTGCTAATTCAGCAATTAATTTTGTTTGTACTAATGTACAGCGCTGAACTGACAGATTATCTTATTGTAAAGTCTAAGCTTCACTCAAACAGTGTACAAATAGCATTTTTCTTTTTGGTCACACTAACTAACGCACTCATGGGCTAATCCTGACCAACATTTACAATCATTTATTGTCGGGTAAGTAAATTGGAAGTACCAGGAATCAAATATAATCACAGAAATTTATAAATTAACTACATTTAGCAGCAGATCAATTATTCCAAACTTGATTTTATGTTAAAATCTGCTGTGAGCGAACAGTTGTGTGTGATAACACCTCCAATCAATCAATCAACCAAAAGATCAGGCTAGGTGATCAATTAGGCCAAAAAATGTCCGGTATGTATAAGCCCCAACTGTCTGCATCTTGCAAACTGGCTGAATTATCCGTAATAGGGTTGTTCACAGTAAATATCTAATTA
Source organism: Hymenochirus boettgeri (assembly GCA_019447015.1). NCBI lineage: Eukaryota > Metazoa > Chordata > Amphibia > Anura > Pipidae > Hymenochirus > Hymenochirus boettgeri. The sequence goes on from CM033469.1 coordinate 318,165,692, forward strand.
TTCATTTATACAATTGTTTCTGTGGTTTGAAGTTACAGTTTGTGTAGTGTGTAAAGTGTCTCTCTGTCTGTGATTAACACTAATTACAATAGGACAAGATAGGAGTTATGAGCAAATAAAGAAGTAATACATGTTAGTAAAATAAGTAGCAGATTCCTCTAATATGAATTTTTTAATTACACATTAGGGTGAAGCCACACTAGCACACATTTCGCTCTCGCGATTTTCGGTGAAATGGAAAGCGCAGGAATGCGAAAATTCCGGATTCCGATGCGAATGCGATTGTGCGTCCGTTTGTGTTTTGGTAATGCATGCGTCACCATTTTTGGTGCGTTTTCCATAATGCAAAAACGCATGTGCAAATGCACACAATAGAGTGCAATAACGCTCGCGATTTGGTGTGAGCTTCTGTGCGTTGCAGTGGGCCTCAGCCTTACACATAATTGTAAAGGTGATTTTGCCATGTCAGTTACTTGCTGTATATCCCTTACACTGGCCGCACTTATTAAAGGTACAGTTCAGTGGAAAATTCAATACAAGTATAGTTTATATTGTACATATTCTCTCCATTTGAAAAATCAGTAATTTCTACCCCTTAATATTCCCTGCTGTGACTGTGACAGCCTGTGTACAATAATATAAACAATATAAAAGTGTGCGTCTGGTGTGTGTGTCACTGCAGTTCCATGGGCTCACCACTAGAGGGAGAGTCTCTGCATTTCCTATTGACTCACCACTAGAGGGAGAGTTTCTGCAGTTCTGCAGGAATTTAACAGACTGCAGGTAAATTTGCTTGGGAGAGAGGGAGGGGCCGGATTTGACGAGGGGAGGGCCCCTGGATTTGGGACCGAGGGAGGGCCCCTGGATTTGGGACGAGGGCGGGGCCCCCTGGATTTGGGACCGAGGGCGGGCCCCCTGGATTTGGGACCGAGGGCGGGCCCCTGGATTTGGCGGGGCCCGGATTGGGACCGAGGGGCGGGCCCCCTGGATTTGGGGACCGAGGGGAGGGGCCCCTGGATTTGGGACCGAGGGGAGGGGCCCTGGATTGGGACAAAGGGGGGACTCTGGCCTTGGGACACTAAGAGGGTAATCTGGCTTGGGCACAAGAGGGTACTCTGGCCTGGGACACTAAGAGGGTACTCTGGCCTTGGGACATGGAGGAGGGCTATGGCGTGGGACACTAAGGGGCAATCGGGTTCTAGCGCCCATTATTGTAACGGGTTAATGTCTAGTCCTATATATAAAACCCTAAGTGTGTGTCCCTGAGTCCGTGTGTGTGTCAACTGCAGTTCCTATGGACTCACCACTAGAGGGAGAGTCTCTACAGTTCCTATGGACTCAACTAGAGGGAGAGTCTCTACAGTTCCTATTGACTCACCACTAGAGGGAGAGTCTGCATTCCTATTGACTCAACACTAGAGGGAGAAACACAGGGAAACCACGGAGGGAGAACAGCAATTAAACAGACGGCAGGGGCCCCTGGATTTGGGACAGACGGAGGGCCCTTGGATTTGGGACAGACGGAGGGCCCTGGATTGGGACGACGGAGGGCCCTGGATTTGGACAGACGGAGGGCCCCCTGGATTTGGGACAGGGGGGATCGGGCCTTGGGACACTAAGGGGGCACTTCTAGCGCCCGTTATTGTAGCGGTCTTAATGTCTAGTTAATAATATAAATCCCCAAAACACATTTATTCAAAACATATAAATAGCTGGCCAGCTATAAGTAAAACATGATGTACATAAAAAAATATATAGTAAAATAATAAACAGATATCATCTTCCCACGCAGTTCCTCCTTTTTAGCCTAAGTTGGGGTTTTCTAGGCTGTCCTGTGTTGGTGGACCTATATTTTAGCACTTACTAGTATTCCCTGCTGTTGACATTATTGAGCTGCCATTTCAGGTTCTTCTTCTTCCCAGGATGCACCACTTCCTGGAATGTCCCTAACAGGAATTTCTACGGATTGGCTGTTAGATGGATCAAAGATGCTCAGATCTCTACTGAGCAAACTGAATCAACCCAGGCACTGGGTCAAGGGAAAACCATAACGGTCTCATAGGGGTCCTGCAAACAGGAAGTCAGTATTTCGGTTGCATTCATTTATACACAGACAGAATGGATTGGCAGATTAAGGTCATTGGGATGAAAAAATACTGCTCTTTTACTGAAAAGTACATGTATTTGCACTGAACTTCCCCTTTAATATACGATAGATTTGTTGTCCACTTTTAAATCTTGAATATATAAAACACTAATCGTTGGGATGTTTTTGTTATATTCATCATACTGATAAATTCATTTTACAATTGAATATTATCATGAATTTTCTAATATTTTGTGTATTCAGGACCTAGACATTGGCTGGGATTCATTTAAATAAATTTAATATATTAATTTGCTTGTACCTAGCATATCTCTTTCCAGTTGAAAAGGACATTAAAATGCACAAATACCCATGCACCCCAATGGGTTGATTTAGAGATCAATGATATCAGGCATACCTTGAAGTTCTACATATAGATCTAACCATATCTCAATGGTAACAGCGTTTACAGCCTCATATATATATATATTTTATATATATATTATATATATTTATTATATATATATTAATATTCATAAAATAGTATTCCTTAAAAAAACAGCCAATATATTGGCCAGGCTAACTAGTTAAACAAAACAAATACTGTTAAATGGAAGCTAGTTAAAATCCAGTGCAAGCTGCCTGAAACTGAGTGGCTTAGACAACTAGCAGATTAAGTTCATGGAATGTAGTAAACAAAAGTATAACTGCCTTACGGACTTAACGAACAACGTTAAACAAAACCCTAATGGTTTACGTGAGGGGGGGGGGGGGAGTTGGAACAGTTGTTGACACTTTTCGCCCTTTAACATTTTATTACAGTGTAAGATAATACCAGTAAGTGTTTATTAAGGCTCATCAATTAAATGCACAATTTGTCCAGCTCAGTTGAAGAGATCCTTGTAAAGAATCATTTCCTTCACTAAAACAGAAGAATCATGAACATTTACCACTTGCAGTGAAAACAAATAAATGATGGATACGCCTCATAACTCTGCTTTGGCGAATGGTTTTACATGTAGGAAAAAAAGATTCACAAGATATCAATTTAATTATTAACTGTCAATAAAAGACCTTCTCATATTACAGCTTGAAGACTAAACGGATAAAATCCGGGAAATCAGAATGGTCTGAAGGAGGTACAAGCTTACAAATAATTTCATGTTTGTGCTTAAGCAGCATTATTCCATACAGTAGATTACTGGGAAAGGACACTATATTTTAAATGTTTTTGCTTGATAAAGATATCACATCCAAGCAATGAATTCTCCAAAATTATTGTTAATAAATAAAGGATACAATGCTCAGAAATATTTAAAGGGGAATGTAAGTCACCAGACATTGTCCCAATAGACAAAGCACATTAAAAAAGAGGACATTGACAACAAGCTTTTTTACCTCATACTCTGTGACTATTCATTGATTTATCTGTTGTATTCAATTAGATCAACTGGACTTGAAGTTTAGTTCTTGAAGACGTTTCGCTAGTCATCCGACTGGCTTTCTCAATTAGAACGATTGTACAAGAATCTGTGGCAATTATGTACCCTGGAAAATCCCAATAGCATATCACAGCCAAGTGTTAATGGCGTGATTGGATAGTGGCTAAGAGGTGTTATAGGGACGCCCAGAGTAAGGTGTCAAAACAGCATTGTACAGGGCAGGTGTCGAACCCCCCCACCTCTATTTAGGCTTGTTAAATACCTCCTCTAAACCAGTCACGTTCCTTTGCCAATATCTTAATATTACAATCTTCAAAGGTATGTCCTTTATCCTTAAGATGCAGGTACACAGTTAGTCCTGACCCGAGAATTGGCTATTCTATGCTGGGCCATAAGTTGATGCAGTTGCTGTTTGGTCTCCACCACATACAAATTAGAGCATTTCACTGCACTGGTATATGATGTCGCTTTTCTTGTGTTTCGGTATTGGGTCTTTCGGATGTACCAATTGCTGTCTCGGTGTGTTCGGTTTAAAGCAGACAGGGGGTACAGTGTTTTTTGAAAATTTCTTCAATTTCTGGAGACCCCTGCTACATATGGGATGACCATGTTCTTTCTCCGGTCTTGCTTTCCCCTTCACTGTATGTATTGGTTCTTTCCTTTACTTCTTTTGACAAGGCCCAGCTGGATATCCACAAGTTTTAAGGGCTCCTCTGAGATGTTTCATTTATTTCGCCTTTGCCTCTGCTAGATGGGGATGTTCTCAGCTCTGGTTGCAGGTTCTGATGACACCCAGCTTGTGATCTAAAGAGTGGTGGGAGTCAAACATCAAATACTGATGAGGCCATTTATGTGAAATAAAAGAAACCAAGCCTAAATAGAGGTGGGGGGGGTTCGACACCAACTGTCTGCCATGTACATGCTGTTTTGACACCTTACTCTGGGTGTTCCTATAACACCTCTTAGCCACTATCCAATCACGCCCATACACACTGGCTGTGATATGCTAATTGGGATTTTCCAGGGTACAAATTGCCACAGATTCTTGTAAAAGTCATTCTGAATTGAGAAAGCCCGTCGGATGACTAGCGAAAAATCTTCAAGAACCTAACTTCAAGTCCAGTTGATCTAATTGAATACAACAGATATACCATGACCGGATGAAGAGAACCATCACAAGCATATTAATTGATTTATATGAAACAAACCTATGCATACCATGGGTCAGCTCGCTTAATTTATCTCTTTGGGTTTGCTGGAAGTCTGGATTAAATAGTCATATAAAGAGAAATCACTTCTGGAATTTACCCATGTAATCTCCATGGGGAGATTTATTCAGAGCAGCAGCAGAGCTCTGAGTAAACATCCCCAAATGTGTTACATGGCAGAGATAAGGAAGAACAAAAAACTTAAAGAGGGGAAATATTTTTCAGCCCACAACCCACCTAAGAATGGACACGTGTGACATTGCGGATAAAAAAAGGCCACTTTTACAGTCAAAAACACAAATGCCTTTCTCTAGTATCTCCTGTTTAGCTGCTTAAACCCTGCAAAGGGCCCCCCGTGAAAGCTACCTATTTTCCAGATTGCCATTTCCACCTCCAAGTAATATATGTATCTATCGCTGGTGCCACCATGAGGGACCACCTCTCTCTACTCCAGTTAGCCCATAAGAGCATGCCTGGATGCTGTGACAGAAAAGGCAAGGGCCCCAGTAGAATTCCAGGGGGGGGATGGGGTGGAGGCGGAGTCTTGGGCTTCTTCCCTCTTCTTCTTCACTGTGTATCACTATTCTTTAACTCCTACTGTTATACTTTCCTGATCCCCCTCACCCCCACCCACATTCCCCTCACCCTGTTCTTAGCTTGACCCCCTCCACCCATTCTTTAACTATTACATCTGCACCCCAGCCCTGAGCCTTGAGGGTCTACTAGGGATACCAAAGAGGGGCTGTGATAATATTATGAAACAGTTTTTGGACAATATCAGTTTGGCACAGAAATGTATTTTCATAATTCTGGCCCAAAACCAAAATTCTGAAACAATTTCCAGGTTCAATGTTAAAAATGATTTTGAGGAAGAATTTTGTTTTCAGTGACAAAATGTACGATTTTTTGTCAACATTAAAATGGCATGGCTATTGTATGTGTTTCTATATATGGTTAGTAAGGATAAGCATGTAGCTTACATAATAGGTTTATTTTTAGCGAGAGAAATCCGAATGCACTTAATAGCCAATCCATTTAGCTCTGTGAGCTGGTCAACGAAATCTAATGTAAAATGTATTTGGAGTGGTTTGAGAACAGTCTAAAGGTACATGTTTAAAGAACGATAGACAAACCATATTTATTAGCATACTATTTAAAGGGTTAAAACAATACATTAACAGTGCAAACCATTGTGTTGATTTGTACATTTTGTTATTTTTGACAAGGAGGAATAGTTCTGATTGGTAAGAGAGGAGGGTCTGGAAAGGGGTAAGAGAAAGCTGGAGATAGGGGTGCGTGTGGAAAGGAGGTTGGGGAGTGGGGGGAAAACTTACTAATAACTATATTGCTTCCAGACCAATACATTTTAGTACATGTATCCCATGTCTCATTAAACATTCCTATTGTATTTCTGTTCGATCCATCCAACAAATTGTTATGGGGGAGACAGTGATATCCAGGTGGAGGCATACCAGCTCCTAGTAGCTGCACATGAATAGTGGTAGTTTATCAAATAATTCTATCAAATAATTTTTCCCATGGGTTGGGACTTAGATGTAGCATTTGATTATAATATATTATAGCAGTCTTTCCTACCTTTAAAACAAGCCATCAACACCCTGTCTACGTGCTCCACAGCTCAAGATATAAAGAAATTACTGACCAGAAAGTAATGGGTGGTAGGCTTACTGTGACATTCCTAAGGCTCGCCGCCGGCAAGCACAACCTCAGACTTCAGTGTGGGAGGTAGACAGGAAGTCCTCCCCCTCCATGCTGTGTCAAGATCCCCACAGAGAAGGTAAGGGAATCATCAGCTCTACTTTCCCGCTATGTGAAAACAGCCTTTTCAGGCAAAGTTCTCAACTGTGGGGGGCCACATGGGGCTGTAAGGGAAGGGGCCAAGGGGGGCCAGCAAATGGAGGGGCCATGGGGTCCATGAGTGGAGGGACGGGGGGCTTTCAAGAGGAGGGAGGCTGCAAGGGGAGGAGGAGACAGGGCACATTGACTGTCACATGGTTTCAGAACAGGAAGTGCAGGGGACCTGGTGATACTGCTGCCATACCACACCAAAAATATAAATATCTTCAAAACTATGCAAAATAAACAATGAAAATAAATGCAAAAATTCTCAGGAGAGCAATTCCTATCAATTACCAAAGTCATTTTGGACCACAGTTCCCCTTTAAGCATGGTACACACCATGGGACTTTTCCTCCTGACTGACCGTTCGGCTCTTCCTGCTGGTCATCCAGGAGGAAGTACTGTCGGTCCGGGCAACAGTGGCCGAGGCCGACAGTTTACCTACAATGATCAAGCGTGTGGTCCATAGAGGACCACATGATCGGACATGGTTTTATACCATGTCCGATCAGATTAACGGTCGGTCGGACACAGCCGAAAACCCATGCGATTATTCAGCCCGATCGACGATACTCTGAACTATTGGTTGATCGGACTGAATATTGCATGGTGTGTTTCAGCCTTTAAACATTGCAAGGTTAATTAAAGGACATGTCCACCCCAAAACTATAATCCCCCCCCCAACTACTGGCCCCATCGTGTAGTGTAGTGTAATCCTACCTCACATCCCAGCTCCATATGGTTCTCCTGTAGTTCCCCCCCCCAAAGTCCCAAAAACTGCCCACCAGGAGGATAGCAGAGTCCATATAGGACTCTGCCTCCTACCTGGCCTCCGGGAGAAGTTTGGCATGCGTACTGCAGCCCTTCTCCCCCTCCCTCTCAGGATTCCCCCCCTAGCTTTAAACCCTTTAACTATAAGATTCCCCCTGTCCCCCCGCCCCAACCGCTATATTTATATTGTTAGAAAGCTCCCCAAACTTTACTTACCTTCCCTCTTTCCCCCGCCGAAATGCACTCCCGGCAGCCGCGTCGTGATTGGCTGCCGCTCAGCCAATCACAGACGCGACTGCCGGCAGCGCGGCGGAGGAAGGAAAGAGGGGGTAAGTAGAGTTTGGGGCACTTTCTAAAAATATAAATATAGCGGTTGGGGCTGGGGGGACAGGGGGAATCTTATATTAAAAAAAACATTTTTAGGGTGGATATACCCTTTAAGTCTATATTACCAGAAATGTAAAAGACATCGGCTTTTGATTGTTATGGGAAACATGTAAACATATTTTTAGATTCAGTTTAGTTGGGGATAGACAGACAAAATGGTCGATAATAGGTAGACGACAGACAGAAAGGTAGATGATGGATAGGTAGACGACACTATTACTACACTACAATTCAGGTGGACATATGTTATATACAGAATAAATAAAGATGCAGTCATTCTGTTTTATTAGGTTAATGAGCCAGAGGTACAGTATTCTGACAGATCTTACATTCTCAAGGCTCATTAATATTCTTAGGATATTGTAGATCCTTAGCCGCAGGCCAATGCTTATGGCGCCAGACACTTGTCACCTTGCAGTAGGCATTTATTAAATTCATCTCAAGTTGGTGATATTCAGCTGTTCTATACAGCAGCAGGGACTGAGAAAAGTCTGTTTATATGGGATATTTCCATAACCTAATGTGCCTGAAATTTCTTAGATATGCAGAAATAGTGCTAATGTTAAGATGGGTTTAGGCTACACAGAAACAGTGTTAGGTCCCATTTATCCCCTCCAGACTGATTCAGTGAGCTGAAACAATCATTCTTCTGGTTACACCCTATAGTAATACATAGAGAATGTGAAGGGTCTCATCCATCCGGTCATGGTAAAACTGCAGTGTTCCGTTAGATCAACTGGACTCGAAGTTTAGTTCCTGAAAATGATGATGTATTTCTTATACAACCTCAAAAAATGTTTTGCTAGTTATCCGACTGGCTTTTTCAATCCAGAATTCTGCATTATGTTGGGTAACTACCCAAAAAACAAACTTCAAGTCCAAATGATCTAATTGAATATCACAACTACGACAAGGTGTTCTGCCTCTATTGTATTACTATAGGGTGTAACCAGAAGATGATTGTTTCAGCTCACTGAATCAGTCTGGAGGGGATAAATGGGACCTAACACTGTTTGTGTGACCTAAACCCATCTTAACATTAGCACTATTTCTGCATATCTAAGAAATTTCAGGACATAGGTATGGAAATATCCCAATAAACAGACTTTTCTCAGCTCCTGCTGCTGTATAGAACAGCTGAATATCACCAACTTGAGATGAATTTAATAAATGCCTACTGCAAGGTGACAAGTGTCTGGCAGCCATAAGCATTGGCCTGGGGCTAAGGATTCTACAATATCCTAAGAATATTAATGAGCCTTGAGAAATGTAAGATCTGTCAGAATACTGTACCTCTGGCTCATTAACCTAATAAAACAGAATGACTGCATCTTTATTTTTTCTGTATATAACATATGTCCACCTGAATTGTAGTGTAGTAATAGTGTCTGTCTACCTATATCATCTACCTTTCTGTCTGTCTGTCTACCTATTATCGACCATTTTGTCTGTCTATCCCCAACTAAACTGAATCTAAAAATATGTTTACATGTTTCCCATACAATCAAAAGCCGATGTCTTTTAACATTTCTGGTAATATAGACTTAAAGGGTATATCCACCCTAAAAATGTTTTTTTAATATAAGATTCCCCCTGTCCCCCCAGCCCCAACCGCTATTTTATATTTTTAGAAAGTGCCCCAAACTCTACTTACCTCCCTCTTTCCTCCGCCGCGCTGCCGGCAGTCGCGTCTGTGATTGGCTGAGCGGCAGCCAATCACGGACGCGGCTGCCGGGAGTGCATTTCGGCGGGGGAAAGAGGGAGGTAAGTAAAGTTTGGGGAGCTTTCTAACAATATAAATATAGCGGTTGGGGCGGGGGGACAGGGGGAATCTTATAGTTAAAGGGTTTAAAGCTAGGGGGAGGAATCCTGAGAGGGAGGGGGAGAAGGGCTGCAGTACGCATGCAAACTTCTCCCGGAGGCCAGGTAGGAGGCAGAGTCCTATATGGACTCTGCTATCCTCCTGGTGGGCAGTTTTTGGGACTTGGGGGGGGGAACTACAGGAGAACCATATGGAGCTGGGATGTGAGGTAAGGATTACACTACACTACACGATGGGGCCAGTTAGTTGGGGGGGGGGACATGTCCTTTAATTAACCTTGCAATGTTTAAAGGCTGAAACACACCATGCAATATTTCAGTCCGATCAACCAATAGTTCAGAGTATCGGTCGATCGGGCTGAAATAATCGCATGGGTTTTCGGCTGTGTCCGACCGACCGTTAATCTGATCGGACATGGTATAAAACCATGTCCGATCATGTGGTCCTCTATGGACCACACGCTTGATCATTGTAGGTAAACTGTCGGCCTCGGCCACTGTTGCCGCGACCGACAGTACTTCCTCCTGGATGACCAGCAGGAAGAGCCGAACGGTCAGTCAGGAGGAAAAGTCCCATGGTGTGTACCATGCTTAAAGGGGAACTGTGGTCCAAAAATGACTTTAGGTAAATTGATAGGAATTGCTCTCCTGAGAATTTTTGCAATTTATTTTCATTGTTTATTTTGCATAGTTTTGAAGATATTTATATTTTTGTGTGTGGTATGGCAGCAGTATCACCAGGTCCCCTGCACTTCCTGTTCTGAAACCATGTGACAGTCAATGTGCCCTGTCTCCTCCTCCCCTTGCAGCCTCCCTCCTCTTGAAAGCCCCCCTGGTCCCTCCCACTCATGGACCCCATGGCCCCTCCATTTGCTGGCCCCCCTTGGCCCCTTCCCTTACAGCCCCATGTGGCCCCCCACAGAGTGAGAACTTTGCCTGAAAAGGCTGTTTTCACATAGCGGGAAAGTAGAGCTGATGATTCCCTTACCTTCTCTGTGGGGATCTTGACACAGCATGGAGGGGGAGGGACTTCCTGTCTACCTCCCACACTGAAGTCTGAGGTTGTGCTTGCCGGCGGCGAGCCTTAGGAATGTCACATGTAAGCCTACCACCCATTAACTTTCTGGTCAGTAATTTCTTTATATCTTGAGCTGTGGAGCACGTAGACAGGTGGTTGATGGCTTGTTTTAAAGGTAGGAAAGACTGCTATAATATATTTAATCAAATGCTACATCTAAGTCCCAACCCATGGGAAAAATTATTTGATAGAATTATTTGATAAACTACCACTATTTATGTGCAGCTACTAGGAGCTGGATAGCCTCCACCTGGATATCACTGTCTCCCCATAACAATTTGTTGGATGGATCGAACAGAAATACAATAGGAATGTTTAATGAGACATGGGATACATGTACTAAAATGTATTGGTCTTGGAAGCAATATAGTTATTAGTAAGTTTTCCCCCACTCCCCAACCTCTCTTTCCACACGCACCCCTATCTCCAGCTTTCTCTACCCCTTTCCAGACCCTCACTCTCTTTACCAATCAGAACTATTCCTCCTTGTCAAAAATAACAAAATGTACAAATCAACACAATGGTTTGCACTGTTAAATGTATTGTTTTAACCCTTTAAATAGTATGCTAATAAATAATGGTTATGTCTATCGTTCTTTAACAATGTACGCTTTAGACTGTTCTCAACCACTCCAAATACATTTTACATTAGATTTCGTTGACCAGCTCACAGAGCTAAATGGATTGGCTATTAAGTGCATTCGGAATTTCTCTCGCTAAAAATAAACCTATTATGTAAGCTACATGCTTATCCTTACTAACCATATATAGAAACACATACAATAGCCATGCCATTTTAATGTTGACAAAAAATCGTACATTTTGTCACTGAAAACAAAATTCTTCCTCAAAATCATTTTTAACATTGAACCTGGAAATTGTTTCAGAATTTTGGTTTTGGGCCAGAATTATGAAAATACATTTCTGTGCCAAACTGATATTTGTCCAAAAAACTGTTTCATAATATTATCACAGCCCCTCTTTGGTATCCCTAGTAGACCCTCAAGGCTCAGGGCTGGGGTGCAAGATGTAATAGTTAAAGAATGGGTGGAGGGGGTCAAGCTAAGAACAGGGTGAGGGGAATGTGGGTGGGGGGTGAGGGGGATCAGGAAAGTATAACAGTAGGAGTTAAAGAATAGTGATACACAGTGAAGAAGAAGAAGGGAAGAAGCCCAAGACTCCGCCTCCACCCCATCCCCCCCCTGGAATTCTACTGGGGCCCTTGCCTTTTCTGTCACAGCATCCAGGCAGTGCTCTTATGGAGGCTAACTGGAGTAGAGAGAGGTGGTCCCTCATGGTGGCACCAGCGATAGATACATATATTACTTGGAGGTGGAAATGGCAATCTGGAAAATAGGTAGCTTTCACGGGGGGCCCTTTGCAGGGTTTAAGCAGCTAAACATGAGATACTAGAAGAAAGGCATTTGTGTTTTTGACTGTAAAAAAGTGGCCTTTTTTTATCCGCAATGTCACACGTGTCCATTCTTAGGGTGGGTTGTGGGCTGAAAAATATTTCCCCTCTTTAAGTTTTTTGTTCTTCCTTATCTCTGCCATGTAACACATTTGGGGATGTTTACTCAGAGCTGCTGCTGCTGCTCTGAATAAATCTCCCCAATGGAGATTACATGGGTAAATTACAGAAGTGATTTCTCTTTATATGACTATTTAATGCCAGACTTCCAGCAAACCCAAAGAGATAAATTAAGCGAGCTGACCCATGGTATGCATAGGTTTGTTTCATAAATCAATTAATATGCTTGTGATGGTTCTCATTCATCCAGGTCATGGTATATCTGTTGTATTCAATTAGATCAACTGGACTTGAAGTTAGGTTCTTGAAGATGTTTCGCTAGTCATCCGACTGGCTTTCTCAATTCAGAATGGCTTTTACAAGAATCTGTGGCAATTATGTACCCTGGAAAATCCCAATTAGCATATCACAGCCAGGTGTTATGGGCGTGATTGGATAGTGGCTAAGAGGTGTTATAGGAACACCCAGAGTAAGGTGTCAAAACAGCATTGTACATGGCAGACAGTTGGTGTCGAACCCCCCCCACCTCTATTTAGGCTTGGTTTCTTTATTTTCACATAAATGGCCTCATCAGTATTTGATGTTTGACTCCCACCACTCTTTAGATCACAAGCTGGGTGTCATCAGAACCCTGCAACACAGAGCTGAGAACATCCCCACTAGCAGAGGCAAAGGCGAAATAAATGAAACATCTCAGAGGAGCCCTTAAAACTTGTGGATATCCAGACTGGGCCTTTGTCAAAAGAAGTAGAAGGAAAGAACACAATACATACAGTGAAGGGGAAAAGCAAGACCGGAGAAAGAACATGGTCATCCCATATGTAGCAGGGGTCTCCGAGAAATTAAGAAGAATTTTCAAAAAACACTGTATCCCTGTCTGCTTTAAACCGAACACACCGAGACAGCAATTGGTACATCCGAAAGACCCAATACCGAAACACAAGAAAAGCGACATCATATACGCAGTGCAGTGAAGAATGCTCATTTGTATGTGGTGGAGACCAAACAGCAACTGCATCAACGTATGGCCCAGCATAGAATAGCCAATTCTCGGGTCAGGACTAAGCTGTGTACCTGCATCTTAAGGATAAAGGACATACCTTTGAAGATTGTAATATTAAGATATTGGCAAAGGAACGTGACTGGTTTAAGAGAGGTATTTAACCAAGCCTAAATAGAGGTGGGGGGGTTCGACACCTGCCCTGTACAATGCTGTTTTGACACCTTACTCTGGGCGTCCCTATAACACCTCTTAGCCACTATCCAATCACGCCATTAACACTTGGCTGTGATATGCTAATTGGGATTTTCCAGGGTACATAATTGCCACAGATTCTTGTACAAGTCGTTCTGAATTGAGAAAGCCAGTCGGATGACTAGCGAAACGTCTTCAAGAACTACATTTCAAGTCCAGTTGATCTAATTGAATACAACAGATAAATCAATGAATAGTCACTGAAAAGTATGAGGTAAAAAAGCTTGTTGTCAATGTCCTCTTTGTTAATGTGCTTTGTCTATTGGGACAATGTCTGGTGACTTACATTCCCCTTTAAATATTTCTGAGCATTGTATCCTTTATTTTATTAACAATATATTTTGGAGAATTCATTGCTTGGATGTGATATCTTTATCAAGCAAAAACAATTTAAAATATAAGTGTCCTTTCCCAGTAATCTACTGTATGGAATAATGCTGCTTAAGCACAAACATGAAATTATTTGTAAGCTTGTAGCTCCTTCAGACCATTCTGATTTCCCGGATTTTATCCGTTTAGTCTTCAAGCTGTAATATGAGAAGGTCTTTTATTGACAGTAATAAATTAAATTGATATCTTTGTGAATCTTTTTTTCCTACATGTAAAACCATTCGCCAAAGCAGAGTTATTGAGGCGTATCCATCATTTATTTGTTTTCACTGCAAGTGGTAAATGTTCATGATTCTTCTGTTGTTAGTGAAGGAAATGATTCTTTACAAGGATCTTCTTCAACTGAGCTGGACAAATTGTGCATTTAATTGATGAGCCTTAATAAACACTTACTGGTATTATCTTACACTGTAATAAAAATGTTAAAGGGCGACAAAAGTGTCACAAACTGTTCCAACCCCCCCCCCCCCCCCCTCACAGTAAACCATTAGGGGTTTGTTTAACGTTGTTCGTTAAGTCCGTAAGGCAGTTATACTTTGTTTACTCACATTCCATGAAACATTAATCTGCTAGTTGTCTAAGCCACTCAGTTTCAGGCAGCTTGCACTGGATTTTAACTAGCTTCCATTTAACAGTATATTGTTTGTTAACTAGTTAGCCTGGCCAATAATTGGCTGTTATTTTTAATGAATACTATTTTTAATGAATATATATAATATATATATATATATATATTATATATATATATATAATATATGAGGGCTGTTAAACGGTTACAATTGAGAATGTTAGATCTATATGTAGAACTTCAAGGTATGCCTGATATCATTGATCTCTAAATCAACCCATTGGGGTGCATGGGTATTTTGCATTTTAATGTCCTTTTCAACTGGAAAGAGATATGCTAAGTATCAAGCAAATTATATATATTAAATTTATTTAAATGAATCCCAGCCAATGTCTAGGTCCTGAATACACAAAATATTAGAAATAATCATGATAATATTCAATTGTAAAATGAATTTATCAGTATGATGAATATAACAAAAACATCCCAACGATTAGTGTTTTATATATTCGATAGATTTGAAAAGTGGACAACAAATCTATCGTATATTTAAAGGGGAAGTTCAGTGCAAATACATGTACTTTTCAGTAAAAAGAGCAGTATTTTTTCATCCCAATGACCTTAATCTGCCAATTCAGCATTCTGTCTGTGTATAAATGAATGCAACCGAAATACTGACTTCCTGTTTGCAGGACCCCTAGTAGAGACCGTTATGGTTTTTCCCTTGACCCAGTGCCTGGGTTGATTCAGTTGCTCAGTAGAGATCTGAGCATCTTTGATCCATCTAACAGCCAATCCGTAGAAATTACTGTTAGGGACATTCCAAGGAAGTGGTGCATCCTGGGAAGAAGAAGAACCTGAAATGGCAGCTCAATAATGTCAACAGCAGGGAATACTAGTAGAAGTGCTAAAATATAGGTACCAACACAGGACAGCCTAGAAAACCCCAACTTAGGCTAAAAAGGAGGAACTGCGTGGGAAGAATGATATCTGTTTATTATTTTACTATATATTTTTTTATGTACATCTATGTTATTACTTATAGCTGGCCAGCTATTTATATGTTTTGAATAAATGTGTTTTGGGGATTTATATTATTAACTAGACATTAAGACCGCTACAATAACGGGCGCTAGAAGTGCCCCCTTAGTGTCCCAAGGCCCGAGTCCCCCCCTGTCCCAAATCCAGGGGGCCCTCCGTCTGTCCCAAATCCAAGGGCCCTCCGTCTGTCCCAAATCCAAGGGCCCTCCGTCTGTCCCAAATCCAAGGGCCCTCCGTCTGTCCCAAATCCAGGGGCCCCTGCCGTCTGTTTAATTGCTGTTCTCCCTCCGTGTGTTTCCTGTGTTTCTCCCTCTAGTGGTGAGTCAATAGGAATTGCAGACTCTCCCTCTAGTGGTGAGTCAATAGGAACTGTAGAGACTCTCCCTCTAGTTGAGTCCATAGGAACTGTAGAGACTCTCCCTCTAGTGGTGAGTCCATAGGAACTGCAGTGACACACACACGGACTCAGGGACACACACTTAGGGTTTTATTATATAGGACTAGACATTAAGCCCGTTACAATAATGGGCGCTAGAACCCAGAGTGCCCCCTTAGTGTCCCACGGCCATAGCCCTCCTCCATGTCCCAAGGCCAGAGTACCCTCTTAGTGTCCCAAGGCCAGAGTACCCTCTTAGTGTCCCAAGGCCAGAGTACCCTCTTAGTGTCCCAAGGCCAGAGTCCCCCCTTTGTCCCAAATCCAGGGGCCCCTCCCCTCGGTCCCAAATCCAGGGGCCCCTCCCCTCGGTCCCAAATCCAGGGGGCCCGCCCCTCGGTCCCAAATCCAGGGGGCCCGCCCCTCGGTCCCAAATCCAGGGGGCCCGCCCCTCGGTCCCAAATCCAGGGGGCCCTCCCCTCGGTCCCAAATCCAGGAGCCCCTCCCCTCTCTCCCAAGCAAATTTACCTGCAGTCTGTTAAATTCCTGCAGAACTGCAGAAACTCTCCCTCTAGTGGTGAGTCAATAGGAAATGCAGAGACTCTCCCTCTAGTGGTGAGTCCATAGGAACTGCAGTGACACACACACAGGGACGCACACTTTTATATTGTTTATATTATTGGTACACGGGCTGTCACAGTCAACAGCAGGGAATATTAAGGGGTAGAAATTAAACTGATTTTTCAAATGGAAGAGAATATGTACAATATAAACTAATACTTGTATTGATATTTTCCACTGAACTGTACCTTTAATAAGTGCGGCCAGTGTAAGGGATATAACAGCAAGTAACTGACATGGCAAAATCACCTTTACAATTATGTGTAAGGCTGAGGCCACACTGCAACGCACAAGAAGCTCACACCAAATCGCGAGCGTTATTGCACTCTATTGTGTGCATTTGCACATGCGTTTTTGCATTATGGAAAACGCACCAAAAATGGTGAACGCATGCATTACCAAAACACAAACGGACGCACAATCGCATTCGCATCGGAAATCGCGGGAATTTTCGCATTCCTGCGCTTTCCATTTCACCGAAAATCGCGAGAGCGAAATGTGTGCTAGTGTGGCTTCACCCTAAATGTGTAATTAAAAAAATTCATATTAGAGGAATCTGCTACTTATTTTACTAACATGTATTACTTCTTTATTTGCTCATAACTCCTATCTTGTCCTATTGTTAAATTAGTGTTAATCACCAGACAGAGAGACACTTTACACACTACACAAACTGTAACTTCAAACCACAGTAACAATTGTATAAATGAAATAATTAGATATTTACTGTGAACAACCCTATTACGGATAATTCAGCCAGTTTGCAAGATGCAGACAGTTGGGGCTTATACATACCGGACATTATTTTGGCCTAATTGATCACCTAGCCTGATCTTTTGGTTGGATTGATTGATTGGATGTGTTATCAGCACACAACTGTTCGCTCACAGCAGATTTTAACATAAAATCACAGTTTGGAATAATTGATCTTGCTGCTAAATGTAGTTAATTTATAAATTTCTGTGATTATATTTGATTCCTGGTACTTCCAATTTACTTACCCGACAATAAAATGATTGTTAAATGTTGGTCAGGATTAGCCCATGAGTGCGTTAGTTAGTGTGACCAAAAAGAAAAATGCTATTTTGTAAACCTGTTTGAGTGAAGCTTAGACTTTACAATAAGATAATCTGTCAAGTGTCAGCGCTGTACATTAGTAACAAACATAAAATTAAATTGCTGAATTAGCAATAAATAGGTTCTAAAGAATCATTGTGTGTGATTTCTAGCAATAGTTTATGGGCCTCATTTACCCAGAGCTGCAAATTACTCAGGGCAAATATAGCTTATAGTATTTAATACTGGATTTGCACCTGGAGGTAAATCCCAAAAGGCATTTTACCCCAGCGCCACTTTAAGACCAGCCATTAGCTGGTCTTAAATTGTGGAGTTAAAAGTGGTGCAAGTCCTTTATTAGATTGCGCCGGTTGCACGGGTGTCTTTTGTGAAACTGGTGCAGCCAATGCAATTATGGAGTTAAACTTGCACTAAACTATTCAATATCAGTTAGCACAGGTTTAACCCCTATTTTTAGCACAGCACACGTGGGTAAATCAGGCCCAATATCTTTTTAAATCGAGTACTCATTTCAAAAAGTAGGAGAAATGAAAAACAAATCTAAATATGTATCATTTTTAGTTAAATGTTCACTCTGGAATGCCTTTGACATTGTCAAGAGTAAAGCAGTTACTTAGCTTCTCGCCACAGTTTCATTTTAGGAGAGTTACAATCTGACACAAAAGAGCACAGTAAAAAAAATGCACACTCCTAAAATAGAAAGAAAATAATACAGGACAGGAAAGCTATCAGAGTAATGGTACTTTCAGTGTAATGGTATATAAAATAGGGTTTTCAAACAAAACAAAAAATACACACAAAAAAGGGGAAAGGTGAAACGAACATCAAGTAAGTACAATTAGAGAAAGCACAAAGAGTGCCCACAGTGTGTCATCTAAGACATTAGGTAGTGTATTGATGGATGTAAAAGTACTTTAGCTCTAAAACGAACAGCATTTCTTGCCAAGAGCTGAGCCTTGCAGAAACCTGTTACCTATTGTAACTAAGTGTTCCTGCCCAAGTGCTTACACCAGCATATACTGTAATTAAAGACTATCCATATGGAACATGGTTCTTGTTTTTTATTTGCTAATCAAAAATGTGCAACTCCTAGGCAGAAAAATATATAGGTAATATACACTGGAATGAATAATGTAACGGCTTCTATGACCAGTCATCGTTGTTGGCAATAAAACTTTTATATGGGTGCATAAGGGGATTCTAGATAAAACTCCCACCTTTATAATAATAGCTCAGGTGCTGTAGCTCTGAGCCCATCTCTTCCACGTATTCCGATAGTTAGAAACTGAATCCTTTTTATTCAATATATGAACTTCATTAACACGTGGTATACACTAACCGTTCCCCGTCGTGGTCCGGGTACTGCCTGTCTCGAACCCCTCGCTCAGTTCCATCCATACTATGCCAAAAAAAGAAAGGCTTGGCACAATCCTGGGAGTATATTCCCAGGAGTGAGCTAAGCCTTTCTTTTTTTGGCATAGTATAGGAGGCATACAGTGATGAATTCATAGGACAAACTATGATATATCAACATATATTAATGAGGCCATTCTTTCTAAAAGATGTTCTTATGAGGGTGGAGTTGTCCTTTAAGACTGGAAGAAAAAGAAATTTAGTCTTCAAGTTCAGAAAGGGGTTTTCATTGTGAAAACGGTAAAACTATGGAACTTCCATTGGAAAAGTTCATTGGATAATTTCAAAGGAAAGCTGGATGAGTTTCAGAAAACAAAGAATGTTGCATGTTACTGGTATTGATACATAAAGTAGAGTTGATCCAGGGATATTTCCGATTGCCACGTCCAACTGGATGTATGTCTTTATTCAACTTTAAATACCATGATAAGCCTATGCTCGCATTCGATAAGAATGTTAAAACAAATTGTCAGATGGTTTGTCCAACTATATGTATGTATAAAAATTGGATCCTTAAAAATAGCCAAGCAGCTTGTTTTGACCTCTGGAGGTTGCTTTATTAATTTTCTGGTTTCACGCGTGTAATAGCTATAAATGTCTGTATGAAGTCACTGACCAACAATCAGGGAGATTCAATAAAAGTTCTTAATGTTAAAATTGGTTCTAATTTTGCACCAACCAATCAGATCTTAGCTTCCAAATGTTAAATAAGATCCGATTGGTTGGGGCAAAATTAGCACCATTTTTAACAATAAGAACTTTTATTGAATAACCCGGTAAGTGAGGTAAAATATTTAATCTGCTTCATGGCTGTTTACTAATTGACACTTATTGAAGGGTATGTAAAAACTTTTTTTTTTTTTTTTTAAACTGCCCATTACTGAAAATAATAATTCATCCCAACTTTTACTGAAGCATTTTTTTTGTTTATCTGCCACCTATTTCTTTAGAGATCTAATCTGAAGCATTATTTGCTTCAGCTGTCAATCAAGTTCCTTATCTTCTGCTTTGTTCAAATACTGGATTTTGCTGTAACTGGAAGGGTGTAACTAACTGGATGGGTGACCGTTGGGAATTCCATCGGTTAGTGCAAGATGAAAGTGATTACAGAGCATGCTAAGGTTAAAAAAAAAAAAGTCAGGTCTGAGAAGGAGGAGGAATTGGTTAAGAGAGGGAGGGGTTATACTGATGAGGAGAAAACAAGTACTGGATTGAAGGCATGCACCAAAAAAAAAAAAAAAGGACAGAATAGCCTGTTGAGGGGAAAGAGTCTGATAAGGCAAGGAGCCTCTGAGGTCCAGTGGTACAGTATATACCCCAGAGTCTGAACAGTTAAGGAAAATATGAAGGTTAACTTAAAACAGAGATTGACTTTAATGGGGTGTGGTTAAAATGTTGTGGCCAGCCAAGCTTACCACTGTCCATGATTCACAAAGCAAATGTACATTTTCACATTTAGGAGTAGATCATTTTTTATTATTAAAGTGGGGGTTTGCCCTAGTGGGTCTAGGAACAGCAGATAAGAAAACTTGGTACTATGGACACAATGTTCATCAAGTAAGCAGATAAGATTATTGTAGCCATGTTCATCCAGTAGAATATAAGAAAAGGATGAGTAATATAGCAGGTAATATCTTTTTAATGACAATTATACCTTTCACACCCTCCTCTCTCCCAACAAAAGGACCCAGGGTGAGGACCTAAACCACTAGGTCAGGGATCCTCAAACTACGTCTCTCCAGATGTTTGAAAAGTACAACTCCCAGCATTCCTAGGCTTCCCTCTGTAGTTGAGGAATGCTGGGAGTTGCAGTTTTGAAACATCTGGAGAGCCGTAGTTTGAGGATTACTGCACTAGTTCCTTACACTTGTGTTTAGCATGAAGAATGCAAGCCAAGCTTAAAAACTTACCTTTACATGTACACCTCGATCCACCCCTTGTTCGGCTAGACCACATATAGTAAGACGCACTCCTTGCACAGCATGTCTTCCTATTGGTTAGGTAACGGGACTGAACCAGGAAGTGGTTTGAGGTGGGGGCGCAAAGTAAGGTTTTGAAGTGCAGTTTTCATTCTGCAGGCTAAATCAAAGGGTGAAATAGTTTAGGCCCTTATCCGAGGTACTATTGATGTGGAAAAGAATAGGGCAGGGCTGAAGTATAATTCTCCTTTAACTGTGGACCAACAGAATTTTTAACAAACTTTCAAGACTTATACTTCTCCCTTCCTCAGAACACAACTTAAAGCCTATCAAACTTACAAAGAAAGTTTAACAATTAAATGTAATGAATTTTCAGTTGATCAAGGCCAGAATAAAGCAACCAGTTAACATTCCTGTCCAAGGTCAGATACAAGTGCTGCTTGCTTTTTACGTAACAAAATATATAACCTGAATCTTAAAAGTCTGTAAATCAAGGCTGGCAGAAGCCCTTTCTAAACAGTATTGATCATTTGCTACTAAATCAGCATTCACAGACTCATATTGCCTGAAAAATCTAATAGAAACATGCTGCCATATTTGATTTGTAATCATTCCTAACGTATACACTTCTGTTTCTCTCCCAGCGGGCAGCTAAATTAGCTTTGGTTTCCTAGTGAAATTACTTTTAATAATGTGAAATGTAATTGTTTCTCTTCAACAATGCCTGCCAAGTGAAAAAGTCAAGTCAACTTTTGCAAAGGATCATAGAACAGACACAGAAGCTCTTTTTAATATCCTTCTGCAAAAGGATAGCGCTAAAGGAGTGTTTAATTATCTTATACTTAAAATATGAAATGAAACCTCGTTGTTTAAACAAATGAACTAGAAGTATATCCTAGAAGGAATATTTAGCTTGCTGAATATGAAAGACTTAAAATAAAATTGTAAAAACACTGCATGTGTCTTCTTTTGCCAATGTTTTGAGAAACCCATTTCACACCAGGTTTACATTGATGAGCCCCTGTCACTTTGAATGAGTGACTGATTAACAAATGACAGCAAGATGTAAAGTTGCCGATGCAGTCAATTTTAGCCTGAGGTTATATGAACCTTGGGCTAAGGCAAAAATGTACATTTTCAGTGCTGTATATTAATAATAAAATACAACTAATAAGGAATGTTAAGTATGCAGTCTATACTGTAGGTGGCCATCCATATGCGGTTATGATGCAGTATCTGTCAGCAACATGCGGTGGTAACCACAAGCACAGCCCTGACCAGCACGGTTGGCAGTACGCCACACATAGGCCAAAGACCAACAACAAACATCCAACAAGTTGAAGTCATCAGAAGTTTACATTGTTTGATTACTGATTAAAGGGCATGTCCACCCCCAAAACTATAATTTTAACAGTAATTGCCCACATTGTGCTCTTTAAAATGATTCCTACCTTGCCTCTTATTTCAATCAGGATCCTTAGGAAGTCTGCACAGAACTTATAAAAAACGGACACTAGGAGGCTTAGATAGCCTACTTAGTGTCTTCCCCCTCCTCAGCCTCCGGGAGAATTTTGTCCTGCGCATAGGAGCGCACCTCGCAGCACCAGGAAGAATCCGCTCCCCCCTCCCTTCCAGTGACGCGTCTGGTTAAAAAAAACTCCGAGATTTGGATTTACATTGCTGGCCGCGAATTGACCAATCGAGGACCAGCTCTGAATCAACCGATGACAGCTCTACTGACTTCCACCAATACGGTACTTGGAGGTACCATGTGTTAACCGGCCAGCCAATCACAGTGCAGCAAAAACGATCCTGCATCTAGTCCATTTGGATTTCAGCAGGTAGCCACGTGTGTTTGTTTACATTGCGGCACTGACGTAATCATGTGGGCGGAGCAAAATACTTTCATCCGATGGCCGGCCGGGTAGAAGTGCTAGACTAGGAGCGCGCAGAGCGTAATTACGTAAGCAGATTGACAGCTGCTTGGGCAGAGAGACGGCCTTAGGCTGCAGAACTTCAACAGGTAATAACTTTTTACAGAAATCGTTTTTTGAGAAACGGCCACGGCGTTTCAGGAGGGGCACCCCGGTACTACAATATGTGAAAAGTAGATTTTTGGAGTGGACATTACCTTTAATGAACGATTTTGAGCCTCTCTCTGCCTTCATTAGCCATCCCGTGAAGGGGGCGTAACAATTCTGTCTCAAACTGTCACTCAAAGCTAGCATGGAAAAAAACACTAGCTTTATTTGATCCTACCCTAACCACTATGGTTACTACATAGTCTTCAGACTATGGAATTGGTACAGTTCTCACACAGATCCAGGATGATCATTCAGAGAAAACTGTTGCATTTGCATTCAAAACACTTACAGAGCCAGAACGTTAGTACTCAACAGTTGAAAACGAAGCACTAGTCTGTGTTTGGGCAACAGAAAAATGGAGAACCTACCTATGGGGTAGATAATTTACCTTATGTACTGATCACAGCCCTTTAACTACATTGCTTACTACAAAAGGGACTAGGAAGAGCTGTAATGCCTATAGCTAGATGGCAGCTACTGATACACTGGATGAGGACATAGAAATGGTAGCACTGACTGCTTTACTATCATCTACAGTTAGAGCTACTGATTTTAAGCAAGCTTGTCTCACATGTCCAATTCAACTAAAGCTACGGGACATCTTACAAAGCAAATGGCCAAATGCAGAGAAAAAACTCATTCCTGATCTTCAACCTTACTACAGGATTAGACATGAACTGTCATTAGTAAATAGGTTGTCCATGGAGCCCATTGTTTACTGGTACCAGAGACCTTGCGAGAAAAGCTCATACAACTTGCACATTAGAGTCATCAAGGAATTGTATGTACAAAACAAAGGCTACGAGAACTATACTGGTGGCAATGGATGCTGATGTAGTAACTGCCATTTACTCTTGCATTACTTGTCAGAATCACAACAAAACAGCTTTCACACATACATCACCACTTCAGCCAGTCCCATCCCCTGATTCAGCATGGGAAAAACATTTGATATTTTGCAGATGCTCCTTTGGATTTCAGATTTGCTATAACCTTGATAGATTATTACAGTAAATGGCCTGAAATTGCATTTGTTTCTCATATAACATCAGCTACAGTTATAACATTTCTGTCTACAGTCTTCAGAAGAAAAGGTAATCCAAAGGAGTTAATTTCAGACAACTGACCACAGTGTGTCTCATCTGAGTTTGCATTCTTTCTGAGATAGAGGAATATTGTGCATAGGAAATCTTCAGTGTATTACCCACAAGCAAATAGAGAAATCGAGCAATTCAATAGAAGTGTGAAAGAAGCACAACAGCCAGCAAATCTTACTGGGAAATCATGGAAGCAACAGAGTTCCTACATAATTACAGAGCAACGTGCCATGGAACAACCCAAGCATCTTCAGCTGAATTATTACATGGCAGACAGATGCACACTAAGTTACATGTTGCAGACATCAAGCTTCCAAAACATTCTGTGCCTACAAGGTCGTCTATGGTTGCCATTATCAATCGTCAACAACCCAAATGTAAGGCTTATACGGACAGAAAACGTGGTGCAAGAGAAGTGCACTTCCAGCCTGGATCTTTAGTCAGAATGAAGAAACCAGGACTATTGAAACAAGGACAACTGAAATTTACTTCACCACTGGAAGTGAGATGCCAGTGAGGACCATACACATGAACTGTCTGATGGACGTCTTGCTCCTGCTAGATATGACTTTGGGGAAGCTCCATTTGATGAAGGACATTTTCCTACTCCTGATGCCAACTGCAAAAGGCCTGAGGGCATCAGAAAACCACCTACATGGAACCAGTACTACGTCATGTGAAGAATGTATAGTATTGCTTTAAGATGCATTTTTGTTGTTTAATTTTCCCAAATGCTTTCCTGCTATAGGGGGAATGTGGTGTTTATGCAGATGGCCAGTAGATCTCACTGTGCACACACAGTACTTTCTATATTGTAAGGAACTAGTTTATCAGTTGATTAAGACCTGCATGAACCTGCTAATAAAGGTACTGTTATAATCTGCCCATTCTCGGCCTCAATACACAACACAGTGGATTACTGCATTTTTCCCTATCAATGTAAAATTGCCTGGTGGGTAAAAAAAGGAAAAATGTGCCCATAAGAAAATAAATAGTTTTCCCTGTGAATCAATGTCACTTAAAGCTCCCCCTGCCCCCATTATATCCATAGGTTTAGGTTAGGAGTGCCGCTAGGATACTGCCGTGAAGTGGCGCGTCAGCTAAGCAAGTTTGTACAAACAATGTAACTAAAGGTATCCATTTTGAATTCAGTATAAGTGACTACTATGTTTAACTTTTATATACATGTGCAATTGAGTGCTGGGGATTTTTGTCTTTTGTTTTTTCATTAGGTTAGGGCTAACGCTAGGATACTGTTGTGGAGTGGCGCGTCAGCTAAGCATGTTTGTACAAACAATGTACCTAAAGGTATCTATTTTGGACTTCAGTATAAGTGACTTTTTTATTACTAGCATATATGTTTAACTTTTATATACATGTGCAATTGAGTGCTGGGGATTTTGGTGTTGTGTTTAAATTGCCTACCCCGTGCACCAAACAATTTAGAATATAGGTTTGAGCGGCAAGAAATTTTTTTGAACCAATTATATTCATAATCGTCCTAAAAAAACGATGCTATGGAGTGCTAGTAATTTGGTGTTCAGGAAGCAACCATGAAAACATATATAATAAAATATTCATACTTGCCATGTTTTCTTCTTTGGCTAACTTCTTTAACAAATCTATAAAGTACCGGTATTCTAGCACCTAATATACTGTTTTTAGATACATAATCAAATTTTCTAAAAGCTAAGAAAATATTAGTTTTGGTTTCTGATTACACATTACAAAACACTTTTCATTATTAATGGGTATGTCCACCCTAAAATCTGCATTTTTATATAAATGTATTTTTTCTAAGGTAAGGTAAGTCAGGTAAGGTAAGTTGCATTGCAAGGTAAGTCAGTCTCTTACCTTACTATAGACAGACAGTATCTCAGTCAGTTCACAGGTGAGCCATGGCCATGAGGCAGGTTGAAATACTCGGGGTGTGCGCGACTTTAAACAATATATCTCTATTTTAACTCCCAATTTAACGACCATGTGAAATGACAAATTATATATGAGTTTTATTCGTTTTCTTAATTGTCTTTAGTCATTCTGATTAATCCATTAGTTTCTTAAATCATCCCATTCATGTGCAAGCAACCCCCATTTCACACGCTATATAAATACATATAGTTCTGGTTGGTCCAAGGTACTTTCCGATTGATATTCTCCCCCCATACCCCCCCTTTTTTTTGTAGCGGCTTTTCGCTTTTTTTTTTTTTTGATACTGGTGCAGCAAACTGGGGGATTTGATACTTGTACAGCAAACTGAGATTTTTGATACTACTAGAGCAAGCTAAGATTATGGATACTGGTACAGCAAACTGGGATTGTTGATACTGGTATAGCAAACTAGGATTACTGATACTGGTACAGCAAACTGGGATTATTAATACAGGTACAGAAAACCGGTCATTTGATACTGGTACAGCAAACTGGGGTATTGATACAGGTACAGCAAACTGGGGGTTTTGATACTGGTGAAGCAAACTTTTTTTTTAATATAGATAAAGCTAACTGGGGGTTTGATACAGATGCAGGAAAATGAGATTTCTGATATTGGTACAGCAAAGTGGGATTATTGATACTGGTGCAGTAAACTTGGGGTTTGATACAGGTAAAGCAAAGTGGGGGTTTTGATATAGGTAAATCAAACTGTGGGGTTTGATACAGGGAAAGCTAACTGGGGGTTTTAATACAGATGCAGGAAACAGTTTTTTTAAATTGGTAAAGCAAACTGGGATTATTGATACTGGTACAGCAAACTTGAATTATTGATACAGGTACAGCAAAATGTAATTATTGATACAGGTACAGCAAAATGTAATCATACAGGTACAGCAAACTGGGGGTTTTCATAAGGCATAGCAAACTGGAATTATTGCTGCTGGTACTGAATTTTTTGATACAGGACAGGAAACTAAGATTATTAATACAAGTACAGCAAACTGGGATTATGGCTACTGGTACTGAATTTTTTGATACGTTACAACAAACTAAATTATTGATACAGGCACAACAAACTGGTATTTTTTTATAGAAAACAGGGATTTTTAAAAAAGGTGCAAAAAACTGGGGGGTTTGATACGGGTGCAGCAAACGGCGACTATTGATACGGGTGCAGCAAACCATCCTGACAAGTCGTTCCTCATATTTCAAACCCTTGTTCTATGTCCCAGTACTGGCAAATATTTATCTGGAGTTAGTTAGAGTCTTCTAGAGTTGCATTTAAATCCTCAGGATCCTCATATAATCCCATTGTGCCTCACAGTTAGGTCCATAAATATTTGGACTTCTAATTTTGGTTCGTTACATTACACAATACATTTTAATGAAACAACTCAGATGCAGTTGAACTGCGGACTTTCAGCTTTAATTCAGTGGGGGAACAAAATGATTGCATAAAAATGTGAGGCAAATAAAGAATTTTAACACAGTCCCTTCATTTCAGGGCTCAAAAGTATAGGACAATTAATTTGGGCAGGTGTGTCATTATTAATCAAGCAATAAAGTGGAATTGATTTGAGGTGTGGTGCTTGCATGTGGAAGATTTTGCTGTGAACAGACAACATGCAGTCAAAGGAGTCTCCATGCAGGTGAGAGCTGTGTGAAGCGCATAACATATATGGGATCTTGGAGCAGCTTATTCCAAGGACCTTTGTACTGTATGTGTCAGATGTGAGTGGGTTGCCCATTTAGAATCTAAAGCTAGGTACACACTGTACAGATTTCTGAAAGATGACAGACAGGATCTGCAAGATACTGTCTGTCATCTTTCAAAGATGCATACACACAGTCCCGAGCTTCTCCTATGTGAGAAAGCTCGGGACTGTGTGTTTCCATCGGCCGCGCTAGACTCCTCTATAGGGAGTCTAGCGCGGCCGATGGAAATTTCGCGCGGCCGCCAAACGATCGGGTCGGTCCGAACGCTCGTTCGGGAAACGAACGTACACACGTAACGATTAAGCCCCGATACCGTCGGATCCGACGGTATCGGGGCTTAATCGTTAATGTGTGTACCCAGCTTAAGGGAAAAAAAATCTAAAGGGGAAACTTGCAGTATTACCGGGCTTGGCAAGCTGGGGGCAGTGCAAATACTGTCAGGGGCAAGTAAACTGGAGGGGGAAAATGTGGCAGATAAGGCTGTGAAAGAAGATAGATTTGTAAGGGAGAGCTAGAGGCAATGGGAGCTTAGTATTTATGCGTGGTTAAGGGGTGGTGTAAGGAGATGGGATTTGGGAAACTAGAAGTAATAGCTTTAAAAGAAAGGTATGATGTGATCGGTATAGCAGAAATATGGCAAAATTATTCACATGGAGGGAATTAAATATGGAAGGATGCTCCATGTGTTGCATGCATGATGCTAGGGTTCAACATGCGGTGGATTGTGTAGACAGATTATTGGGTGTGTCTTGTTTCACATTGGTGAAAGTTTAAGGGGTTACCGAAAATAGAACTAAACATTCGAGGGTTAGCGAAAATGAACATTGCATTCAAGGCTTACCGAACGATACATTCTAGGGTTAGCAAACGGCTCATAAATTTGATAAAATCGAAATTTTTAATAATTATCGAAAAAAACAGCTGCGAGTTTAGAAACTGAACTAGTTTGAACCCGAAATAGTTTGAATAGTTGAGTTCGTCCGAACTCATAAAGTTCAGGCCAAACTCTGGTTCGGGTTCATCACTACTCAAGGGAAGTTATTTCAGAAATACTTCTGCAGCCACATGCTACGCTAGAGAGGCATTAGGAACCTGGAGTATTAATGCATGGCTAAGCTAGGTACACAAGTACAGATCAGTGAAAGATGGCAGACAGGATCTGCAAGATCCTATCTGTTATCTTTCAAAGATCTGCATACACACAGTCCTGGACGTTCTCCCTATGAACATCATAGGGAAAATGCTCGGGACTGTGTGTTTCCATCGGCCGCACTAGACTCCCTATAGGTGCTCGTTCGGGAAATGAAGGTACACACAATACCGATAAAGCCCGATACCGTCGGATCCGACGGTATTGGGGTTATAGTTTACAGTGGGTACAGCTTTAGGGGATGGTGTAAGGAGAGGGGGCTAATATAGATTGCAAAAAACAAAGTGCACTGGGTTAAAAAAAATTACTTTGGGAAAGCTAACCTTATGCTGTTAAATAAATCACTAAACTATTACATTTCTAAATTTATACCTTTAGGGAAAAGTGCAAAAAAATGTAGGTCCACTTCTTCGGACTTAACGTCTAGATAAAAAGAGAAATGGAAAAAAGAAAGTGGCTTTTAAATGTTGAACTTAAAGGGAACAGAACAGGCTTGGAGGAAGATAAAAGCTGTAATAAGGAGTGCAAGAAAGCAATTAAAATATCTAAAATGTAAAATGAAATACAGATAGCAAGACAAAGCAAGTCCACACCCAAAATGTTTTCGGTATATCAATAGTAAAAAGATAAGGACTGAGAATATGGGAGCATGAATAATGGGACTATGGTGGTTATAGAGGATACCGAAAAGGCTGTGCTAAACCGTGTTTTTTTTTACCTCTGTTTCACTATAGGGAATATAGTCCTACAGCAAGGACTGTAATAATATGAATGGTATAAATAGGAATATTTCCTTAAAGGAGAACTAAAGTCCCCAGACAAGATTGTCCCAATATACAGCACATTCAGAAACACACACAAGCTGTGTCTCAATTCTCCCTTTGCTGTGGATGATTTTTGAAAATAACTTATGAATACAAGGGGTCAGCTCCCATAATTCACCTTATCTGGGAAACACCCCACTAAGTGTGGCGCATAACACTTTACAGGAAACTGCAGTCTTGCTTCTGGAAGCTGTAACCAATCATGTTACAGCTCAGAGATCCCTCCCTCTGACACAGACACACAGATTTCAGTGCAGTTTTTTGTAAACACATTACAAATGCTACTAACCCTAACAATGATAAATTCCTTTGCTTTTCTACAAAATGAAAAGTAATGTTTGCAGTGTATGTCTGCTAGCATGGATGAAAGAAACAGAACATTTAACATTTCAGCACAAAGTAAGTATGGGGAATCGAACCAGCAACCTTCTATACTGTGTCTTTCTAAAAGCAAAGCTTTCTATCGCTAGGCCACAAGGGTTAATAAATAATTATCTAGTACATGTGGAGTCTTTATCTTTTGCTAGACACATAATAAAAAACAAAGGGAGCATGGGGAATCGCACCTGTGCCCATTAGTCTGGTTTTTTACTACCCAGCACTTTAGCAGAACGCACCACCAGTGAACTTTATGTATTGTGAACTATTATGTTTGGCTACTGGAAGACTGTCAGCAATTCACGTGGTTGGTAAATTATAACAGAGCTGCTATATTAAAGTTTGTACATATTGGAGAAGCTTTATATTTTTCTAGAAACATAAAACAAAAAAGCAATAAACTCAAGAGTAGACTATGTTTATTGTTTCAGAAGGAAACTCAGGGGTTAGAACTTGTGACTTCTTAGTGTGTTTGTTCCTAAAAACACAGCATTTACATGGTGCGCCACCAGCAACTCAAAAACAGAAGTAGAACTTTGTGCATAGAGACAGTGAATCCTGGGGTCAGGGGGTGGGTGTCTTTTGAAGCCAACATGGGCTACGAATTGTACTGGCAACAACATGGAAGCCTCCTTGTTACAGAATCTTTATTGGGTTTTAAGCAGCTTACACAGCTGGGGCATCTTTGTTAAATGTAAGTAAAACGAAACATAGCTTTTGGGTTGGTGTTAATACAACTGAATTTGTAACAGGGTAAACATGCCCTTTAATAATCCATACACCATAAATAACTCTGTGCTAGTGAATTTTATGAAAAAAGATTTGGGGTTGTAGTAGATAACAGACTTTGTTGTAGCAACAATGCCAGACAACCACAGCTAGAGTAGAAAGATATTCTTGTATATTGAGGGGAATAGATTCAAAAGGGAAAAATATATTCTCCCTCTTACAAGGCACGGTAAGGCCCTCATTTGGAATCAGGTGCAGTTTTGGAATCCCATATACAAAAGGGACATCTTGGAAATGGAAGCAGTTCAGAGAAGGGCAACTAAAATAATAAAGGAATGTAGGGGTTTGAATATGCAGGCAGATTTGCCAATGTTTGTGTGGGGATATGATAACTTATACAAATATATTAATGGGTCATACAATAAAAACTCTGGTGCATTGTCCACTAATTGGTCTTATCAGAGGACTGGTGGGCATCCTTTAAGGTTGGAAGAAAAGAAGTTTTATCTTCAGGTAAGGAAGGTTGACAGTGAGAAGGTGAAACTGTGGACTGACTTCCAGCAGAGTGGTAATGGCAAGTTCGTCAAATAGCTTTAAAAGTGACCTAGATAAGTTTCTAAAATAAAAAAATACTGAGAATAAATGGTATTAAATATAATATTGTAGTTTTGGTTGATCCAGGGATACTTTCTTTGCCATTGGAGTCAGGAATCAACTGGATCTGGATCAACTGTTAGGTAAGGTTAAAAAGGAGGGAGAAAGGTTGGACTTGATGCACATATGTCTTTATTCAACCTCAATTACTATGTTACTTTACATTACAATTGGACTAGATCTACCCTGAAATGCATAAATATAGGTACAGTTATGGCCACACCATCCAACTTATTAACACAGGTGTGCTGCAAGTCAAATAAGCATCGCAAAGTGTTTTTTGAGAACTACTCTTTAGATCAACTGTTAGATAAGAATATAGGTAGTTAGTATAACAAGTTAAATATATATGAACATAAGTATTAATCCAGTCTTATCCAGTCATTTTTTTTTTTTTGCAAATACTTTATTCCCAGCTTTGCCTTTTATGGGGTCCTGGCACAAGTAGTGGCTATTATGAATTTTAGTTGTTAAACTGTGTGAGTAAACCGCCCCAAAAATTATTTACCATATATACTCGAGTATAAGTCGAATTTTTCAGGCTTTAAAGTTAACCTGAAAACCTAACCTCGACTGATACTCGGGTCAAGTCCTAATTTAGATCCAAATTCACAATTGTGGATATTAACCAGTAGGTGGCGCTTTTGTTAACCTGTATAGAAAGTTACAAGAGCTGTTCTGCCTTACAATCCTTCCTGTTCCTGTAGTCTGGCTGCTGGACTCACACTGTCACTGGTCATCTGGATGCTGTAAATCTGATGGGTCTCCTCAGTTTGGGGCAAAAAACGTTGCTAGTACAGTGCAATGACAGCTTGAAACTACAACTCAAAGGTGACATTTTTAACTATTGGGATCAGAAAGTCCTTAACTATATGGGGGTCAGAGGGCCTTTTACTATATGGGGGCCAGAGGGCCCTTTACTTATATGGGGGTCCGAGGCCCCTTTACAACATGGGGATCAGTAGAATTGTAAATGATGGTAAGCTTAATTAAAAGTTTACTGAACCTTGCCACTCCATATGTTTAGAAACTAAACTCCCAGCAACAAAGCAGGCTGGGAGTTGGAGTTTCCAAACATCTGGAGTGCCAAGGAATTGGGGGTTACTGGTACTGGATTTGGCTATTACTGTATGGGATTCATGTATGGGAAGTCTGCTGTCCATTTAAAGGGCAACTAATTTCTACCCTCGGCTTATACTCGAGTCAATCAGTTTTTACAAATTTTCAGGTAAAAATAGGTACCTCGACTTATACTCTGATTGATTATACTCGAGTATATACGGTAGTGGACAAAATGCAATTAAATAAATGTAAAGAGAAAATAATTTACCTGTTCATCTTGTCCTAGTGAATGAAGAATAAGTTTCTTGGCCTCAAGGATGAGCGTTGTCCCAGGTCCTCATATGGTTTGTAATTAGGTGATAATAACCTTGCTGGGAGAGCTGTTTGCCTCCGGAGATAATTGGTCCTAAATACATCCTTCGATGGGGCTCCCAACATCTATAATAAGTAGGACTTCTAGCTTGAATTTTAAGTCCTTTCTGACTTGGAATGGGCAAAGGTTTTATGAGCACAAAGCTTTGGATCCTTGTACCCTAGATTGCCTGGCATCTCCAACCTATAATTACCATTCACTTAAACCTATCATTATATGAAATATTGGAAGAAACTACATTGAAATGCAGACAGCTTAAAAGTTTATTCAAATAAGTTTACAGCAAAAACTAAGCAAGGCCAAGGGTTTTAGGGTTTCCTTGCTGTATTTTACAATGATATCTTTTTTTTTTTAATGGTTATTATTATTGCTTCAGAAACATCATGCAAACATAATCTTCCAGTAATGCTTACAACAAAATGCTCATTCCTCTTTAAACTCCCAGATCCCAGCTAAAGATCTTAACTGAACTGTGAGGATCTGCTCCATTGCATCGCACTGATTCCCAATGTTGGTTAGAGTCGGTTGCCCCGGGATACCAGGATGCGCGGAAGACTCTAAGGAAAGACTTCGGGGGTGTTCTAATAGAATATAATAAGAGACCCAGTGAAAAACAAACGTTTAACGTTTAAGCGTTAAACACCTGTCTGTGTAATAGTTACTTTTATAAGCAGCGACAATTTAGAAAATAAGCAAGCACGCGATTTATATTCTTAAGTGAATTGTAAAATGTTCACACTCTCCCAACTCTCCGTGGTGGTTTCTCCAAGCACGTTTGAAAGGCAGTACCCGAGCATTGTCTTGGGATACGCTGGGTGGGAGGGTCTTAGCAAGGATAGACCGTGCGTGTGATGGGGGAGGTCCTGGACGTTTTTATTAAATAAACCATAACAACTGGTTGGGAACTTTCTACCGCAACGAATGCGCCCGTTATCATTCCTGTGCTTGACCCCGGTGCATTGGAACTACGTAGTAGGCCATAACCAAGTTATCTTATAGCAGCGGAATCGCTGTGTAAACCTTCCCCAATCGCTAGTGCAGCGTGAGCGGGAGATTCAGACTGCTGCTCTGACTGTCAATCGTTCTGTGCACTCTCCATAGAAACAGGTAACCACTATCAATACTCTTACCAGTATCAATACCCTTTACCAGTATCAATACTCTGTCCTTTGCCACTATCAAATCTCTGTGTCCTTTACCGCTGTCAGTACTCTCAATGTCCTTAAAGGGAAGTTCAGTGCAAATACATGTACTTTTCAGAAAAAAGAGCAGATTTTTTTTCATCCTAATGACCTTAACTTGCCCATCCAGCATTTTGTCTGTGTATAAATAAATGCAACCGAAATGCTGAATCCTTTTTGCAGGACTCCTAATAGAGACAGTTCTGGTCTTGCCCTTGACCCAGTGTCTGGGTTGATTTAGTTACTCAGTAGCAGTGTTCTCCCTAGGGTCTTTTAGCCGGGCGGGCCCACCGGCTACTTTTCATGCCACCCGGCTGGAAAAAAATTCTTGAGAGAACACTTGTGATTTAAAAGAATTAGAAGTAGGTTTAATAGGTGTGCCAATAGGTCAGTAAAAAAATCCCGCCAAAACTGCTCAGTCCAGACCCCTTTTTTACACCTGCAAGAATATTTGCAGTGAACTAGCTTTTCCAAGATCTCCAAGGCCACAAAAGGGTGTCACATGTGCTTGTGCTGCTATGTTATATGGGTTACCTGCAGATGTTGACGAACTACAACTCCCTGCATTCTACAACCAGGAAGCTGGGAGTTATAGTTTTCAAACATCTAGTGGGACGAAAGTTAGACATCCCTGACCTATTAATGAGCATGATGCAGTGCACATTTTCCCTTACCACCAAATTTCCCCATTCTATCCCACCGGCACTTTTTATGCCACCCGGCATGAAAAAAAATTCTGGGGAGAACACTGCAGTAGAGATCTGAGCATCTTTGACCCATCCAACAGCCAATCAGTAGAAATTACTGTTAGGAACATTCCAAGGATGTGGGGCATCCTGGGAAGAAGAAGGACGAGAACCTGAAATGGCAGCTCACTAATGTCAACAGAAGGGAACAGCAAAGGTATGAAATCAACTTGATTTTTCAAATGGGAGATAATATGTAGAGTAACTAAGAAGGCATTACACAACTAATTAACAAAATATAATAGTTTCCACTGAACTGTCCCTTTAACCTGTATCAATACTCTCTAGTTCCTTTACCACTATCAATACTCCCAGGTTGCGCTGCACCCGTATCGATACTCCCAGGTTGCGCTGCACCCGTATCGATACTCCCAGGTTGCGCTGCACCCGTATCGATACTCCCAGGTTGCGCTGCACCCGTATCGATACTCCCAGGTTGCGCTGCACCCGTACGATACTCCCAGGTTGCGCTGCACCCGTATCGATACTCCAGGTTGCGCTGCACCCGTATCGATACTCCCAGGTTGCGCTGCACCGTATCGAACTCCAGGTTGCGCTGCACCGTATCGATACTCCCGGTTGCTGTGCCTGTATAACTATAAACATTTTCAGTTTGCTGCACGTATTAATAATCCCAATTTTCTGTACCAGTATCGAAAATCTGGTTCCTGCATCTGTATCAAAACCCCCAATTAACTTTACCATATTAAAAACCTCAGTTTGCTTTACTTATATCAAAACTCCCAGTTTGCTTCATCTGTATCAAAACCCTCAGTCTTCTGCACCTGTATCAAAAAACCCAAGTTGCTGTACTGTTGTCAAAACACCCATTTTCTGTACCTGTATAAATCCCCAGTTTGTTGTACTTACCCCCCCAGTGCTATACCAGTATCAAATCCCAGTTTCGTTCCGGTATCAAAACCCTCAGTTTGCTGTACCATAATCTATTTTGCTATACCAATATCAACAATCTCAGTTTGCCGTACCAATCTCAAACAGTTTGCTATATCAGTTGTGTGTACCAGTATCAATATTCCTAGTTTGCTGTAGCTGTATCAATAATACAGTTTGTTGACTGTGCATAATCCCAGTTTGCTGTTCCAGTATAAAACACCAGTTTGCTGCACCCGTACAATAATCTCAGTTTGCTGCACCCGTATCAATATCTCAGTTTGCTGCACCCGTATCAATAATCTCCGTTTGCTGCACCGTATCAATATCTCCGTTTGCTGCACCCGTATCAATAGTCGCCGTTTGCTGCACCCGTATCAATAGTCGCCGTTTGCTGCACCCGTATCAATAGTTGCCGTTTGCTGCACCCGTATCAATAGTTGCCGTTTGCAGCACCCGTATCAAAGTTGCCGTTTGCGCACCCGTATCAATAGTCGCCGTTTGCTGCACCCGTATCAATAGTCGCCGTTTGCTGCACCCGTATCAATAGTCGCCGTTTGCTGCACCCGTATCAATAGTCGCCGTTTGCTGCACCCGTATCAATAGTCGCCGTTTGCTGCACCGCTATCAATAGTCGCCGTTTGCTGCACCCGTATCAATAGTCGCCGTTTGCTGCACCCGTATCAATAGTCGCCGTTTGCTGCAACCGTATCAATAGTCGCCGTTTGCTGCACCCGTATCAATAGTCGCCGTTGCTGCACCCGTATCAATAGTCGCCGTTTGCTGCACCCGTATCAATAGTCGCCGTTTGCTGCACCCGTATCATAGGCGCCGTTCCTGCGCTTTCCATTTCACCGAAATCGCGAGAGCGAAATGGTGCTAGTGTGGCTTCACCCTAAATGTAATTAAAAAAATTCATATTAGAGGATCTGCTACTTATTTTACTAACATGTATTACTTCTTTATTTGCTCATAACTCCTATCTTGTCCTATTGTTAAATTAGTGTTAATCACCAGACAGAGAGACACTTTACACCACTACACAACTGTAACTTCAAACCACAGTAACAATTGTATAATGAAATAATTAGATATTTACTGTGACAACCCTATTACGGATAATTCAGCCAGTTTGCAAGATGCAACAGTTGGGGCTTATACATACCGGACTTATTTTTGCCTAATTGATCACCTAGCCTGATCTTTTGGTTGGATTGATTGATTGGATGTGTTATCACACACAACTGTTCGCTCACAGCAATTTTAACATAAAATCACAGTTTGGAATAATTGATCGTGCTGAAATGTATGTATTATAAATTTCTGATTAATTTGATTCCTGGTACTTCCAATTTACTTACCCGACATAAAATGATTGTTAAATGTTGGTCAGGATTAGCCCATGAGTGCGTTAGTTAGTGTGACACAAAAGAAAAATGCTATTTTGTAAACCTGTTTGAGTGAAGCTTAGACTTTACAAAGATATCTGTCAAGTGTCAGCGCTGTACATTAGTACAACATAAAATTAAATTTTGAATTAGCAAAAATAGGTTGCTAAAGAATCATTGTGTGTGATTTCTAGCAATAGTTTATGGGCCTCATTTACCCAAGGCTGCAAATTACTCAGGGCAAATATAGCTTATGTTATTTAATACTGGATTTGCACCTGGAGGTAAATCCCAAAAGGCATTTTACCCCAGCGCCACTTTAGACCGCCATTAGCTGGTCTTAAATTGTGGAGTTAAAAGTGGTGCAAGTCCTTTATTAGATTGCGCCGTTTGCACGGGTGTCTTTTGTGAACTGGTGCAGCCAATGCAATTATGGAGTTAAACTTGCACTAAACTATTCAATATCAGTTAGCACAGGTTTAACCCCATTTTTAGCACAGCACACGTGGGTAAATCAGGCCCAATATCTTTTTAATCGAGTACTCATTTCAAAAAGTAGGAGAAATGAAAACAAATCTAAATATTTATCATTTTTAGTTAATGTTCACTCTGGAATGCCTTTGACATTGTCAAGAGTAAAGCAGTTACTTAGCTTCTCGCCACAGTTTCATTTTAGGAGAGTTACAATCTGACACAAAAGAGCACAGTAAAAAAATGCACACTCCTAAAATGAAGAAAATAATACAGGACAGGAAGCTATCAGAGTAATGGTACTTCAGTGTAATGGTATATAAAATAGGGTTTTCAACAAAACAAAAAATACACACAAAAAGGGGAAGGTGAAACGAACATCAAGTAAGTACAATTAGAGAAGCACAAAGAGTGCCCACAGTGTGTCATCTAAGACATTAGGTAGTGTATTGATGGATGTAAAGTACTTTAGCTCTAAAACGAACAGCATTTTGCCAAGACTGAGCCTTCAGAAACCTTGTTACCTATTGTAACTAAGTGTTCCTGCCCAAGTGCTTACACCAGCATACTGTAATTAAGGACTATCCATATGGAACATGGTTCTTGTTTTTATTTGCTAATCAAAAATGTGCAACTCCTAGGCAGAAAATATATAGGTAATATACACTGGAATGAATAATGTAACGGCTCTATGACCAGTCATCGTTGTTGGCATAAAACTTTTATATGGGTGCATAAGGGGATTCTAGATAAAACTCCCACCTTTATAATAATAGCTCAGTGCTGTAGCTCTGAGCCCATCTCTTCCACGTATTCCGATAGTTAGAAACTGAATCCTTTTTATTCAATATATGAACTTCATTACACGTGGTATACACTAACCGTTCCCCGTCGTGGTCCGGGTACTGCCTGTCTCGAACCCTCGCTCAGTTCCATCCATACTATCCAAAAAAAGAAAGGCTTGGCACAATCCTGGGAGTATATTCCCAGGAGTGAGCTAAGCCTTCTTTTTTTGGCATATTAGGAGGCATACAGTGATGAATTCATAGGACAACTATGATATATCAACATATATTAATGAGGCCATTCTTTCTAAAAGATGTTCTTATGAGGGTGGAGTTGTCCTTTAAGACTGGAAGAAAAAGAAATTTAGTCTTCAAGTTCAGAAGGGGTTTTCATTGTGAAAACGGTAAAACTATGGAACTTCCATTGGAAAAGTTCATTGGATAATTTCAAAGAAAGCTGGATGAGTTTCAGAAAACAAAGAATGTTGCATGTTACTGGTATTGATACATGTAGAGTTGATCCAGGGATATTTCCGATTGCCACGTCCAACTGATGTATGTCTTTATTCAACTTTAAATACCATGATAAGCCTATGCTCGCATTCGATAAGAATGTTAAAACAATGTCAGATGGTTTGTCCAACATATGTATGTATAAAAATTGGATCCTTAAAAATAGCCAAGCACTTGTTTTGACCTCTGGAGGTTGCTTTATTAATTTTCTGGTTTCACGCGTGGTAATAGCTATAAATGTCTGTATGAAGTCACTGACCAACAATCAGGGAGATTCAATAAAAGTTCTTAATGTTAAATTGGTTCTAATTTTGCACCAACCAATCAGATCTTAGCTTCCAAATGTTAAATAAGATCCGATTGGTTGGGCAAAATTAGCACCATTTTTAACAATAAGAACTTTATTGAATAACCCGGTAAGTGAGGTAAAATATTTAATCTGCTTCATGGCTGTTTACTAATTGACACTTATTGAAGGGTATGTAAAAACTTTTTTTTTTTTTTTTTTAAACTGCCCATTACTGAAATAATAATTCATCCCAACTTTTACTGAAGCATTTTTTTTGTTTATCTGCCACCTATTTCTTTAGAGATCTAACTCGAAGCATTATTTGCTTCAGCTGTCAATCAAGTTCCTTATCTTCTGCTTTGTTCAAATACTGGATTTTGCTGTAACTGAACGGAAGGGTGTAACTAACTGGATGGGTGACCGTTGGGAATTCCATGGTTAGTGCAAGATGAAATGATTACAGAGCATGCTAAGGTTAAAAAAAAAAAGTCAGGTCTGAGAAGGAGGAGGAATTGGTTAAGAAGGGAGGGGTTATACTGATGAGGGAAAAACAAGTACTGGATTGAAGGCATGCACCAAAAAAAAAAAAAAAGGACAGAATAGCCTGTTGAGGGGAAAGAGTTCTAAGGCAAGAGCCTCTGAGGTCCAGTGGTACAGTATATACCCCAGAGTCTGAACAGTTAAGGAAATATGAAGGTTAACTTAAACAGAGATTGACTTTAATGGGGTGTGGTTAAAATGTTGTGGCCAGCCAAGCTTACCACTGTCCATGATTCACAAAGCAAAGTACATTTTCACATTTAGGAGTAGATCATTTTTTATTATTAAAGTGGGGGTTTGCCCTAGTGGGTCTAGGAACAGCATAAGAAAACTTGGTACTATGGACACACATGTTCATCAAGTAAGCAGATAAGATTATTGTAGCCATGTTCATCCAGTAGAATATAAGAAAAGGATGAGTAATATAGCGGTAATATCTTTTTAATGACAATTATACCTTTCACACCCTCCTCTCCCTCCAACAAAAGCCCAGGTGAGGACCTAAACCACTAGGTCAGGGACCTCAAACTACGTCTCTCCAGATGTTTGAAGTACAACTCCCAGCATTCCTAGGCTTCCCTCTGTAGTGTGGGATTGGTGGGAGTTGCAGTTTTGAAACATCTGGAGAGCCGTAGTTTGAGGATTACGCACTAGTTCCTTACACTTGTGTTTAGCAGGAAGAATGCAAGCCAAGCTTAAAAACTTACCTTTACAGGTACACCCGACCACCCTGTGTCGCTAGACCACATATAGTGGACGCACTCCTTGCACAGCATGTCTTCCTATTGGTTAGGTAACGGGACTGAACCGGAAGTGGTTTGAGGTGGGGGGGCGCAAAGTAAGGTTTTGAAGTGCGTTTTCATTCTGCAGTCTAAATGGGGTGAAGTAATAGTAGTTTAGGCCTTATCCGGTACTATTGAGGTGGAAAAGAATAGGGGGGCTGAAGTATAATCTCCTTTCTGGGACCAA
The DNA here is from genome assembly GCA_019447015.1 of Hymenochirus boettgeri. Lineage (NCBI taxonomy): Eukaryota > Metazoa > Chordata > Amphibia > Anura > Pipidae > Hymenochirus > Hymenochirus boettgeri. The sequence goes on from CM033469.1 coordinate 318,206,308, forward strand.
CAGAATTTTTAACAAACTTTCAAGACTTCCTTCTCCTTCCTGACCACTTAAAGCATCAAACTTACAAAGAAGTTTAACAATTAAATGTATAATTAGTATTCAGTCGATCAAGGCCAGAATAAAGCAACCATTTAACATTCCTGTCCAAGGTCAGATACAAGTGCTGCTTGCTTTTTACGTAACAAAATATATAACCTGAATCTTAAGTCTGTAAATCAAGGCTGGCAGAAGCCCTTTCTAAACAGTTTGATCATTGCTACTAAATCAGCATTCACAGACTCATATTGCCTGAAAAATCTAATAGAAACTTGCTGCCATATTTGATTTGTAATCATTCCTAACGTATACACTTCTGTTTCTCTCCCAGCGGCAGCTAAATTAGCTTTGGTTTCCTAGTGAATTTACTTTAAATATGTGAAATGTAATTGTTTCTCTTCACACATGCCTGCCAAGTGAAAAAGTCAGTCAACTTTGCAAAGGATCATAGAACAGACACAGAAGCTCTTTTTAATATCCTTCGGCAAAAGGATAAGCGCTAAAGGAGTGTTTAATTATCTTATACTTAAAATATGAAATGAAACCTCGTTGTTTAAAACAAATGAACTAGAAGTATATCCTAGAAGGAATATTTAGCTTGCTGAATATGAAAGACTTAAAATAAATTTGTAAAAACACTGCATGTGTCTTCTTTTGCCAATGTTTTGAGAAACCCATTTCACACAGGTTTACATTGATGAGCCCCTGTCACTTTGAATGAGTGACTGATTAACAAATGACAGCAAGATGTAAAGTTGCCGATCGCAGTCAATTTTAGCCTGAGGTTATAACCTTGGGCTAAGGCAAAATGTACATTTTCAGTGCTGTATATTAATAATAAAATACAACTAATAAGGAATGTTAAGTAGCAGTCATACTGTAGGTGGCCATCCATATGCGGTTATGATGCAGTATCTGTCACAACATGCGGTGGTAACCACAAGCACAGCCCTGACCAGCACGGTTGGCAGTACGCCACACATAGGCCAAAGACCAACAACAAAACATCCAACAAGTTAGTCATCAGAAGTTTACATTGTTTGATTACTGATTAAAGGCATGTCCACCCCCAAAACTATAATTTTAACAGTAATTGCCCACATTGTGCTCTTTAAAATGATTCCTACCTTGCCTCTTATTTCAATCAGATCCTTAGAGTCTGCACAGAACTTATAAAAAACGGACACTAGGAGGCTTAGATAGCCTACTTAGTGTCTTCCCCTCCTCACGCCTCCGGGAGAATTTTGTCCTGTGCATAGGAGCGCACCTCGCAGCACCAGGAAGAATCCGCTCCCCCTCCCTTCCAGTGACGCGTCTGGTTAAAAAAAACCCGAGATTTGGATTTACATTGCTGGCCGCGAATTGACCAATCGCGGACCAGCTCTGAATCAACCGATGACAGCTCTACTGACTTCCACCACATACGTACTTGGAGGTACCATGTGTTAACCGGCCAGCCAATCACAGTGCAGCAAACACGATCCTGCATCTAGTCCTTTTGGATTTCAGCAGGTAGCCACGTTGTTTGTTTAACTTGCGGCACTGACGTAATCATGTGGGCGGAGCAAAATACTTTCATCCGATGGCCGGCCGGGTAGAAGTGCTAGACTAGGAGCGCGCAGAGCGTAATTACGTAAACAGATTGACAGCTGGCTTGGGCAGAGAGACGGCCTTAGCTGCAGAACCTTCAACAGGTATAACTTTTTACAGAAATCGTTTTTTTGAGAAACGCCAGCCGGCGTTTCAGGAGGGCACCCCGGTACTACAATATGTGAAAGTAGATTTTTGGAGTGGACATTACCTTTAATGAACGATTTTGAGCCTCTCTCTGCCTTCATTAGCCATCCCGTGAAGGGGGCTAACAATTCTGTCTCAAACTGTCACTCAAAGCTAGCATGGAAAAAAACACTAGCTTTATTTATCCTACCCTAACCACTATGGTTACTACATAGTCTTCAGACTATGGAATTGGTACAGTTTCTCACACAGATCCAGGATGATCATTCAGAGAAAACTGTTGCATTTGCATTCAAAAACACTTACAGAGCCAGAACGTTTAGTACTCAACAGTTGAAAACGAAGCACTAGTCTGTGTTTGGGCAACAGAAAAATGGAGAACCTACCTATGGGTAGAATAATTTACCTTATGTACTGATCACAGCCCTTTAACTACATTGCTTACTACAAAAGGGACTAGGAAGACTGTAATGCCATAGCTAGATGGCAGCTACTGATACACTGGATGAGGACATAGAAATGGTAGCACTGACTGCTTTACTATCATCTACAGTTAGAGCTACTGATTTTAAGCAAGCTTGTCTCACATGTCCAATTCAACTAAAGCTACGGGACATCTTACAAAGCAAATGGCCAAATGCAGAGAAAAACTCATTCCTGATCTTCAACTTACTACAGGATTAGACGAACTGTCATTAGTAAATAGGTTGTCCATGAGCCCATTTTTACTGGTACCAGAGACCTTGCGAGAAAAGCTCATACAACTTCCCATTAGAGTCATCAAGGAATTGTATGTACAAAACAAAGGCTACGAGAACTATACTGGTGGCAATGGATGCTGATGTGTACTGCCATTTACTCTTACTGCATTACTTGTCAGAATCACAACAAAACAGCTTTCACACATACATCACCACTTCAGCCAGTCCCATCCCTGATTCAGCATGGGAAAACATTTGATATTTTGCAGTGCTCCTTTGGATTTCAGATTTGCTATAACATTGATAGATTATTACAGTAAATGGCCTGAAATTGCATTTGTTTCTCATATAACATCAGCTACAGTTATAACATTTCTGTCTACAGTCTTCAGAAGAAAAGGTAATCCAAAGGAGTTAATTTCAGACAACTGACCACAGTGTGTCTCATCTGAGTTTGCATTCTTTCTGAGATGAGGAATATTGTGCATAGGAAATCTTCAGTGTATTACCCACAAGCAAATAGAGAAATCGAGCATTCAATAGAAGTGTGAAAGAAGCACAACAGCCAGCAAATCTTACAGGGAAATCATGGAAGCAACAGAGTTCCTACATAATTACAGAGCAACGTGCCATGAACAACCCAAGCATCTTCAGCTGAATTATTACATGGCAGACAGATGCCCACTAGTTACATGTTGCAGACATCAAGCTTCCAAAACATTCTGTGCCTACAAGGTTCTACGGTTGCCATTATCAATCGTCAACAACCCAAATGTAAGGCTTATACGGACAGAAAACGTGGTGCAAGAGAAGTGCACTTCCAGCCTGGATCTTTAGTCAGAATGAAGAAACCAGGACTATTGAAAAGACAACTGAAATTTACTTCACCCTGGAAGTGAGATGCCAGTGAGGACCATACACATGAACTGTCTGATGGACGTCTTGTCCTGCTAGATTGACTTTGGGGAAGCTCCATTTGATGAAGACATTTTCCTACCCTGATGCCAACTGCAAAAGGCCTGAGGGCATCAGAAAACCACCTACATGGACCAGTACTACGTCATGTGAAGAATGTATAGTATTGCTTTAAGATCATTTTTGTTGTTTAATTTTCCCAAATGCTTTCCTGCATAGGGGGAATGTGGTGTTTAGCAGATGGCCAGTAGATCTCACTGTGCACACCCACAGTACTTTCTATATGTAAGGACTAGTTTATCAGTTGATTAAGACCTGCATGAACCTGCTAATAAAGGTACTGTTATATCTGCCCATTCTCGGCCTCAATACACAACACAGTGGATTACTGCATTCTTCCCTATCAATGTAAAATTGCCTGGTGGGTAAAAAAAAGGAAAAATGTGCCCATAAGAAAATAAATAGTTTTCCCTGTGAATCAATGTCACTTAAAGCTCCCCTGCCCCCATTATACCATAGGTTTAGGTTAGGAGTGCCGCTAGGATACTGCCGTGAAGTGGCGCGTCAGCTAAGCAAGTTTGTACAAACAATGTAACTACAAGGTATCCATTTTGAATTCAGTATAGTGACTACTATGTTTAACTTTATATACATGTGCAATTGAGTGCTGGGGTTTTTTGTCTTTTGTTTTTTCATTAGGTTAGGGCTAACGCTAGGATACTGTTGTGGAGTGGCGCGTCAGCTAAGCATGTTGTGTACAAACAATGTACCTAAAGGTATCTATTTTGACTTCATATAAGTGACTTTTTTATTACTACATATATGTTTAACTTTTATATACATGTGCAATTGAGTGCTGGGGATTTTGTTGTGTTTAAATTGCCTACCCGTGCACCAACAATTTAGAATATAGGTTTGAGCGGCAAGAATTTTTTTGAACCAATTATATTCATAATCGTCCAAAAAACTATGCTATGGAGTGCTAGTAATTTGGTGTTCAGGAAGCAACCATGAAAACATATATAATAAAATATTCATACTTGCCATGTTTTCTTCTTGGCTAACTTCTTTAACAAATCTATAAAGTACCGGTATTCTAGCACCTAATATACTGTTTTTAGATACATAATCAAATTTTCTAAAACTAAGAAAAATTAGTTTTGGTTTCTGATTACACATTACAAAACACTTTTCATTATTAATGGGTATGTCCACCCTAAAATCTGCATTTTATATAAATGTATTTTTTCTAAGGTAAGGTAAGTCAGGTAAGGTAAGTTGCTTGCAAGGTAAGTCAGTCTCTTACCTTACTATAGACAGACAGATCTCAGTCAGTTCACAGGTGAGCCATGGCCATGAGGCAGGTGAAATACTCGGGGTGTGCGCGACTTTAAAACAATATATCTCTATTTTAACTCCCAATTTAACGACCATGTGAAATGACAAATTATATATGAGTTTTATTCGTTTTCTTAATTGTCTTTAGTCATTCTGTTAATCCATTAGTTTCTTAATCATCCCATTCTGTGCAAGCAACCCCCATTTCACACGCATATAATCGCATTACATTAAACATATAGTTCTGGTTGGTCCAAGGTCTTTCCGATTGAATTCCCCCCATACCCCCCTTTTTTTTTGTAGCGGTTTTTCGCTTTTTTTTTTTGATACTGGTGCAGCAAACTGGGGATTTAATACTTGTACAGCAAACTGAGATTTTTGATACTACTAGAGCAAGCTAAGATTATGGATACTGGTACAGCAAACTGGGATTGTTGATACTGGTATAGCAAACTAGGATTACTGATACTGGTACACAGCAAACTGGGATTATTAATACAGGTACAAAAACCGTCATTTGATACTGGTACAGCAAACTGGGGTATGATACAGGTACAGCAAACTGGGGTTTTGATACTGGTGAAGCAAACTTTTTTTTTATATAGATAAAGCTAACTGGGGGTTTGATACAGATGCAGGAAAATGAGATTTCTGATATTGGTACAGCAAAGTGGGATATTGATACTGGTGGCAGTAACTTGGGGTTTGATACAGGTAAAGCAAAGTGGGGGTTTTGATATAGGTAAATCAAACTGTGGGGTTTGATACAGGGAAAGCTACTGGGGGTTTAATACAGATGCAGGAAACAGTTTTTTTAAATTGGTAAAGCAAACTGGGATTATTGATACTGGACAGCAAACTTGAATTATTGATACAGTACAGCAAAATGTAATTATTGATACAGGTACAGCAAAATGTAATCATCAGGTACAGCAAACTGGGGGTTTTCATAAGGCATAGCAAACTGGAATTATTGCTGCTGGTACTGAATTTTTTGATACAGGACAGGAAACTAAGATTATTAATACAAGTACAGCAAACTGGGATTATGGCTACTGGTACTGAATTTTTTGTACGTTACAACAAACTAAATTATTGATACAGGCACACAAACTGGTATTTTTTATAGAAAACAGGGATTTTTAAAAAAGGTGCAAAAAACTGGGGGTTTGATACGGGTGCAGCAAACGGCGACTATGATACGGGTGCAGCAACGGGTATGATACGGTGAGAACGGGACTATTGATACGGGTGCAGCAAACGGCGACTATTGATACGGTGCAGCAACGCGACTATGATACGGGTGCAGCAACGGCGCTATTGATACGTGCAGCAAACGGCGACTATTGAACGGGTGCACAAACGGCGACTATTGATACGGGTGCAGCAAACGGCGACTATTGATAGCGGTGCAGCAAACGGCGACTATTGATACGGGTGCAGCAAACGGCGACTATTGATACGGGTGCAGCAAACGGCGACATTGATACGGGTGCAGCAAACGGCGACTATTGATACGGGTGCAGCAAACGGCAACTATTGATACGGGTGCGCAAACGGCAACTTTGATACGGGTGCTGCAAACGGCAACTATTGATACGGGTGCAGCAAACGGCAACTATGATACGGTGTGCAGCAAACGGCGACTATTGATACGGGTGCAGCAAACGGCGACTATTGATACGGGTGCAGCAAACGGAGATATTGATACGGTGCAGCAAACGGAGATTATTGATACGGGTGCAGCAAACTGAGATATTGATACGGGTGCAGCAAACTGAGATTATTGTACGGGTGCAGCAAACTGGGTGTTTTATACTGGAACAGCAAACTGGATTATGCACAGTCAACAAACTGTATTATTGATACAGCTACAGCAAACTAGGAATATTGATACGGTACACACAACTGATATAGCAAACTGTTTGAGATTGGTACGGCAAACTGAGATTGTTGATATTGGTATAGCAAAATTAGATTATGGTACAGCAAACTGAGGGTTTTGATACCGGAACGAAACTGGGATTTGATACTGGTATAGCAACTGGGGGTGGGTAAGGTACAACAAACTGGGGATTTATACAGGTACAGAAAATGGGTGTTTTGACAACAGTACAGCAACTTGGGTTTTTTGATACAGGTGCAGAAGACTGAGGGTTTTGATACAGATGAAGCAAACTGGGAGTTTTGATATAAGTAAAGCAAACTGAGGTTTTTAATATGGTAAAGTTAATTGGGGGTTTTGATACAGATGCAGGAACAGATTTTCGATACTGGTACAGAAAATTGGGATTATTAATACGTGCAGCAAACTGAAAATGTTTATAGTTATACAGGCACAGCAACCGGGAGTATCGATACGGTGCAGCGCAACCTGGAGTTCGATACGGTGCAGCGCAACCTGGGAGTATCGATACGGGTGCAGCGCAACCTGGAGTATCGATACGGGTGCAGCGCAACCTGGGAGTATCGTACGGGTGCAGCGCAACCTGGGAGTATCGATACGGGTGCAGCGCAACCTGGGAGTATCGATACGGGTGCAGCGCAACCTGGGAGTATCGATACGGGTGCAGCGCAACCTGGGAGTATCGATACGGGTGCAGCGCAACCTGGGAGTATTGATAGTGGTAAAGGAACTAGAGAGTATTGATACAGTTAAAGGGACAGTTCAGTGGAAACTATTATATTTGTTAATTAGTTGTGTAATGCCTTCTTAGTTACTCTACATATTATCTCCCATTTGAAAAATCAAGTTGATTTCATACCTTTGCTGTTCCCTTCTGTTGACATTAGTGAGCTGCCATTTCAGGTTCTCGGTCCTTCTTCTTCCCAGGATGCCCCACATCCTTGGAATGTTCCTAACAGTAATTTCTACTGATTGGCTGTTGGATGGGTCAAAGATGCTCAGATCTCTACTGCAGTGTTCTCCCCAGAATTTTTTTTCATGCCGGGTGGCATAAAAAAGTGCCGGTGGGATAGAATGGGGAAATTTGGTGGTAAGGGAAAATGTGCACTGCATCATGCTCATTAATAGGTCAGGGATGTCTAACTTTCGTCCCACTAGATGTTTGAAAACTATAACTCCCAGCTTCCTGGTTGTAGAATGCAGGGAGTTGTAGTTCGTCAACATCTGCAGGTAACCCATATAACATAGCAGCACAAGCACATGTGACACCCTTTTGTGGCCTTGGAGATCTTGGAAAAGCTAGTTCATGCAAATATTCTTGCAGGTGTAAAAAAGGGGTCTGGACTGAGCAGTTTTGGCGGGATTTTTTACTGACCTATTGGCACACCTATTAAACCTACTTCTAATTCTTTTAAATCACAAGTGTTCTCTCAAGAATTTTTTTCCAGCCGGGTGGGTGGCATGAAAAAGTAGCCGGGTGGGCCGCCCGGCTAAAAGACCCTAGGGAGAACACTGCTACTGAGTAACTAAATCAACCCAGACACTGGGTCAAGGGCAAGACCAGAACTGTCTCTATTAGGAGTCCTGCAAACAGGAATTCAGCATTTCGGTTGCATTTATTTATACACAGACAAAATGCTGGATGGGCAAGTTAAGGTCATTAGGATGAAAAAAATACTGCTCTTTTTTCTGAAAAGTACATGTATTTGCACTGAACTTCCCCTTTAAGGACATTGAGAGTACTGACAGCGGTAAAGGACACAGAGTATTGATAGTGGCAAAGGACAGAGTATTGATACTGGTAAAGGGTATTGATACTGGTAAAGAGTATTGATAGTGGTTACCTGTTTCATGATGGAGAGTGCACAGAAGCGATTGACAGTCAGAGCAGCAGTCTGAATCTCCCGCTCACGCTGCACTAGCGATTGGGGAAGGTTTAACACAGCGATTCCGCTGCTATAAAGATAACTTGGTTATGGCCTACTACGTAGTTCCAATGCACCGGGGGTCAAGCACAGGAACGATAACGGGCGCATTCGTTGCGGTAGAAACTTCCCAACCAGTTGTTATGGTTTATTTAATAAAAACGTCCAGGACCTCCCCCATCACACGCACTGTCTATCCTTGCTAAGACCCTCCCACCCAGCGTATCCCAAGACAATGCTCGGGTACTGCCTTTCAAACGTGCTTGGGAGAAACCACCACGGAGAGTTGGGAGAGTGTGAACAATTTTACAATTTCACTTAAGAATATAAATCGCGTGCTTGCTTATTTTCTATTATTGTCGCTGCTTATAAAAGTAACTATTACACAGAGCAGGTGTTTAACGCTTAAACGTTTAACGTTTGTTTTTCTCACTGGGTCTCTTATTATATTCTATTAGAACACCCCCGAAAGTCTTTCCTTAGAGTCTTCCGCGCATCCTGGTATCCCGGGGCAACCGACTCTAACCAACATTGGGAATCAGTGCGATGCAATGGAGCAGATCCTCACAGTTCAGTTAAGATCTTTAGCTGGGATCTGGGAGTTTAAAGAGGAATGAGCATTTTGTTGTAAGCATTACTGGAAGATTATGTTTGCATGATGTTTCTGAAGCAATAATAATAACCATTTAAAAAAAAAAAGATCATCATTGTAAAATACAGCAAGGAAACCCTAAAACCCTTGGCCTTGCTTAGTTTTTGCTGTAAACTTATTTGGAATAAATCTTTTAAGCTGTCTGCATTTCAATGTAGTTTCTTTCCAATATTTCATATAATGATAGGTTTAAGTGAATGGTAATTATAGGTTGGAGATGCCAGGCAATCTAGGGTACAAGGATCCTAAAAGCTTTGTGCTCATAAAACCTTTGCCCATTCCAAGTCAGAAAGGACTTAAAATTCAAGCTAGAAGTCCTACTTATTATAGATGTTGGGAGCCCCATCGAGAGGATGTATTTAGGACCAATTATCTCCGGAGGCAGAAACAGCTCTCCCAGCAAGGTTATTATTCACCTAATTACAAACCATATGAGGACCTGGGACAACCGCTCATCCTTGAGGCCAAGAAACTTATTCTTCATTCACTAGGACAAGATGAACAGGTAAATTATTTTCTCTTTACATTTATTTAATTGCATTTTGTCCACTACCGTATATACTCGAGTATAAGTCAATCAGAGTATAAGTCGAGGTACCTATTTTTACCTGAATAATTTGTAAAAACTGATTGACTCGAGTATAAGCCGAGGGTAGAAATTAGTTGCCCTTTAAATGGACAGCAGACTTCCCATACATGAATCCCATACAGTAATAGCCAAATCCAGTACCAGTAACCCCCAATTCCTTGGCACTCCAGATGTTTGGAAACTCCAACTCCCAGCCTGCTTTGTTGCTGGGAGTTTATGTTTCTAAACATATGGAGTGGCAAGGTTCAGTAAACTTTTAATTAAGCTTACCATCATTTACAATTCTACTGATCCCCATGTTGTAAAGGGGCCTCGGACCCCCATATAAGTAAAGGGCCCTCTGGCCCCCATATAGTAAAAGGCCCTCTGACCCCCATATAGTTAAGGACTTTCTGATCCCAATAGTTAAAAATGTCACCTGTGAGTTGTAGTTTCAAGCTGTCATTTGCACTGTACTAGCAACAGTTTTTTGCCCCAAACTGAGGAGACCCATCAGATTTACAGCATCCAGATGACCAGTGACAGTGTGAGTCCAGCAGCCAGACTACAGGAAGCAGGAAGGATTGTAAAGGCAGAACAGCTCTTGTAACTTTCTATACAGGTTAACAAAGCGCCACCTACTGGTTAATATCCACAATTGTAGAATTTGGATCTAAATTAGGACTTGACCCGAGTATCAGTCGAGGTTAGGTTTTCAGGTTAACTTTAAAGCCTGAAAAATTCGACTTATACTCGAGTATATATGGTAAATAATTTTTGGGGCGGTTTACTCACACAGTTTAACAACTAAAATTCATAATAGCCACTACTTGTGCCAGGACCCCATAAAAGGCAAAGCTGGGGAATTAAAGTATTTGCAAAAAAAAAAAAATGACTGGATAAGACTGGATTAATACTTATGTTCATATATATTTAACTTTGTTATACTAACTACCTATATTGCTTATCTAACAGTTGATCTAAAGCAGTAGTTCTCAAAAAAACACTTTGCGATGCTTATTTGACTTGCAGCACACCTGTGTTAATAATGTTGGATGGTGTTGCCATAACTGTACCTATATTTTATGCACTTTTCAGGGTAGATCATAGTCCAATTGTAATGTAAAGTAACATAGTAATTGAGGTTGAATAAAGACATATGTGCATCAAGTCCAACCTTTTCTCCATCCTTTTTAACCTTACCTAACAGTTGATCCAGATCCAGTTGATTCCTGACTCCAAATGGCAATCAGAAAGTATCCCTGGATCAACCAAAACTACAATATATATATTAATACCATTTATTCTCAGTATTTTTTTATTTTAGAAACTTATCTAGGTCACTTTTAAAGCTATTTGACGAACTTGCCATTACCACATCTGCTGGAAGTCAGTTCCACAGTTTCACCGTTCTCACTGTCAACCTTTCCTTACCTGAAGATGAAACTTCTTTTCTTCCAACCTAAAGGAAGCCCCACAAGCCCTCGAAAAAAACAAATAATGGACCATGGCCCAAAGGTTTTTATTGTATGACCCATTAATATATTTGTATAAAGTTATCATATCCCCACACAAACATTGGCAAATCTGCCTGCATATTCAAACCCCTACATTCCCTTTATTATTTTAGTTGCCCTTCTCTGAACTGCTTCCATTTCCAAGATGTCCCTTTTGTATATGGGATTCCAAAACTGCACCGCATATTCCAAATGAGGGCCTTACCAGTGCCTTGTAAAGAGGGAGAATAATATTTTTCCCTTTTGAATCTATTCCCCTCAATATACAAGAAAATATCTTTCTAGCTCTAGCTGTGGTTGTCTGGCATTGTTTGCTACAACAAAGTCTGTTATCTACTACAACCCCAAATCTTTTTTCATAAGAAATTCACTTAGCACAGAGTTATTTATGGTGTATGGATTATTAAAGGGCATGTTTACCCCTGTTACAAAAATTCAGTATGTATTAGAACACCAACCCAAAAGCTATGTTTCGTTTTACTTACATTTAACAAAGATGCTCCCAGGCTGTGTAAAGCTGCTTAAAACCCAATAAAGATTCTGTAACAAAGGAGGCTTCCATGTTGTTGCCAGTACAATTCGTAGCCCATGTTGGCTTCAAAGAACCACACCCCCTGACCCCAGGATTCACTGTCTCTATGCACAAAGTTTCTAGCTTCTGTTTTTGAGTTGCTGGTGGCGCACCATGTAAATGCTGTGTTTTTAGGAACAAACACACTAAGAAGTCACAAGTTCACAAACAATATAACATAGTCTGCTGTCTGAGTTTAGTGCTTTTTTTGTTTAGTTTCTAGAAAAATAAAGCTTCTCCATTGTACAAACTTTATATATAGCAGCTCTGATTAATTTACCAACCAGCGTGAATTGCTGACAGTCTTCCAGTAGCCACATAATAGTTCACATACATAGAAGTTCACTGGTGGTGCGTTCTGCTAAAAGGCGGGTTAGTAAAAAACCAGACTAATGGGGCACAGGTGCGATTCCCCATGCTCCCTTTGTTTTATTATGTGTCTAGCAAAAGATAAAGCTCCACATGTACTAGATAATTATTTTTAACCCTTGTGGCCTAGCGATAGAAAGCTTTGCTTTTAGAAAGACACAGTATAGAAGGTTGCTGGTTCGATTCCCATACTTACTTTGTGCTGAAATGTTAAATGTTCTTTTTCTTATCCCATGCTAGCAGACATACACTGCAAACATTACTTTTCATTTGTATGAAAAGCAAAGGAATTTACATTGTTGGGTTAGTAGCTTTGTAATGTGTTACAAAAAAATGCACGAAATCTGTGTTCTGTGTCAGAGGGAGGGATCTCTGAGCTGTAACATGATTGGTTGACAGCTTCCAGGAAGCAAGACTGCAGTTTCCTGTAAATGTGTACTGCGCACACTTAGTGGGGTGTTCCCAGATAAGGTGAATTATGGGAGCTGACCCCTTGTATTCATAAGTTATTTTCAAAAATCATCCACAGCAAAGGGAGAATTGAGACACAGCTTGTAGTGTGTTTCTGAATGTGCTGTATATTGGGACAATCTTGTCTGGGGACTTTAGTTCTCCTTTAAGGAAATATTCCTTATTTATACCATTCATATTATTACAGTCCTTGCTGTAAGGACTAGTATTCCCTATAGTGAATACAGAGGTAAAAAAAAAACGGTTTAGCACAGCCTTTTCGGTATCCTCTATAACCACCATAGTCCCATTATTCAATGCTCCCATATTCTCAGTCCTTATCTTTTTACTATTGATATACTCGAAAACATTTTGGGTTTGTGGACTTGCTTTGTCTTGCTATCTGTATTTCATTTTACATTTTAGATATTTTAATTGCTTTCTTGCACTCCTTATTACAGCTTTTATACTTCCTGCAAGCCTGTTCTGTTCCCTTTAAGTTCAACATTTGAAAAGCCACTTTCTTTTTTCCATTTCTCTTTTTATCTGAGCGTTAAGTCACGAAGAAGTGGACCTACATTTTTTTGCACTTGTTCCCTAAAGGTATAAATTTAGAAAGTAAAGTTTAGTGATTTATTTAACAGCATAAGGTTAGCTTTCCCAAAGTTAATTTTTTTTAACCCAGTGCACTTTTGTTTTTTGCAATCTATATTAGCCCCCATCTCCTTACACCATCCCCTAAAGCTGGGTACACACTGTAACGATAAACCCCAATACCGTCGGATCCGACGGTATCGGGCTTTATCGGTATTGTGTGTACTTCATTTCCCGAACGAGCAGCCTATAGAGGAGTCTAGTGCGGCCGATGGAAACACACAGTCCCGAGCTTTTCCCTATGATGTTCATAGGAGGAAACGTCCAGCTGTGTGTATGCAGATCTTTGAAAGATAACAGATAGGATCTTGCAGATCCTGTCTGCCATCTTTAATGATCGTTTACTGTGTGTACCTAGCTTTAGCCATGCATTAATACTCCTAGGTTCCTAATGCCTCTCTAGCGTAGCATGTGGCTGCAGAAGTATTTCTGAAAATACTTCCCTTGAGTAGTGATGAACCCGAACCAGAGTTTGGCCTGAACTTTATGAGTTCGGACGAACTCGAACTATTCAAACTATTTCGGGTTCAAACTAGTTCAGTTTTCTAAACTCGCAGCTGTTTTTTTCGATAATTATTAAAAATTTCGATTATTATCAAATTTATGAGCCGTTTGCTAACCCTAGAATGTATCGTTCGGTAAGCCTTGAATGCAATGTTCATTTTCGCTAACCCTCGAATGTTTAGTTCTATTTTCGGTAACCCCTTAAACTTTCACCAATGTGAAACAAGACACACCCAATAATCTGTCTACACAATCCACCGCATGTTGAACCCTAGCATCAGGCATGCAACACATGGAGCATCCTTCCATATTTAATTCCCTGCCATGTGAATAATTTTGCCATATTTCTGCTATACCGATCACATCATACCTTTCTTTTAAAGCTATTACTTCTAGTTTCCCAAATCCCATCTCCTTACACCACCCCCTTAACCACGCATAAATACTAAGCTCCCATTGCCTCTAGCTCTCCCTTACAAATCTATCTTCTTTCACAGCCTTATCTGCCACATTTTCCCCCTCCAGTTTACTTGCCCCTGACAGTATTTGCACTGCCCCCAGGCTTGCCAAGCCCTGTAATACTGCAAGTTTCCCCTTTAGATTTTTTTCCCTTAAGCTGGGTACACACATTAACGATTAAGCCCCGATACCGTCGGATCCGACGGTATCGGGGCTTAATCGTTACGTGTGTACGTTCGTTTCCCGAACGAGCGTTCGGCCGACCGATGTTTGGCGGCCGCGCGAAAATTTCATCGGCCGCGCTAGACTCCCTATAGAGGAGTCTAGCGCGGCCGATGGAAACACACAGTCCCGAGCGTTCTCACATAGGAGAACGCTCGGGACTGTGTGTATGCAGATCTTTGAAAGATGACAGACAGTATCTTGCAGATCCTGTCTGTCATCTTTCAGAATCTGTACAGTGTGTACCTAGCAGATTCTAAATGGGCAACCCACTCACATCTGACACATACAGTAAAAGGTCCTTGGAATAGTGCTCCAAGATCCCATATATGTTATGCGCTTCACACATGCTCTCACCTGCATGGGAGGCTCCTTTGACTGCATGTTGTCTGTTACAGCAAAATCTTCCACATGCAAGCACCAACACCTCAAATCAATTCCAGGCCATTTATTTGCTTGATTAATAATGACACACCTGCCCAAATTAATTGTCCTATTACTTTTGAGCCCCTGAAATGAAGGGACTGTGTTAAAAATTCTTTATTTGCCTCACATTTTTATGCAATCATTTTGTTCACCCCACTGAATTAAAGCTGAAAGTCCGCAGTTCAACTGCATCTGAGTTGTTTCATTTAAAATGTATTGTGGTAATGTACAGAACCAAAATTAGAAGTCCAAATATTTATGGACCTAACTGTGAGGACAATGGGATTATATGAGGATCCTGAGGATTTAAATGCAACTCTAGAAGACATCTAACTAACTCCAGATAAATATTTGCCAGTACTGGGACATAGAACAAGGGTTTGAAATATGAGGAAACGACTTGTCAGGAGAATCTCCAAGATCCCATACATGTAGCAGGATGTACATTGCATGATTTCCCTAACAAATCTCTCCATTCTAAACAGTAATGCACAACAACAGAAACAACAATCAGGTGTTTAAACTCTTGTTTGTTCTAAATGCTTTCATTTCTTAACGCACCAATGTCCCCCTTAAAGACACTTTAACCCCTTAAAAACAGAATGACCCCTTTAAAACAATTGCCCCTATGTGGCCTAAGCTAAGTGTGAGTACATCATATTTACTGCTACACCTTACTGCTTACTACTGGTTAATACTGGTTAGTTCTGCAATGTTTTGCCTTCCTACATTTAATGGCTGGGACCATTCTTTGTTTGATTAGACCATGTTATCATAAGCAAAAGGATTAGCCCAAGCGGATGCATATCAGTCAGTGAAACATTGCTGGAACGATGGATAGCAGCATAGAATCACATTGTTTTAATTTAAAATGAGTTCTTTATGGTTCTAGCAAAACTATACAAGTGTTTTTTCTTAATTTTGTGCTGGGCATTCGGATGTAGGCTGAAACAAAACCAATTCAATTTCTCTGACTAACATTTAAAGCTTTATAATTGGAGCATTTTATCACCTCTTTGCAGCACTGTCCCAACTTTTTTAGCTGCATTTTCCATTAAAATGACAATGGCCTTGTCTGACACACATCCTTCCTTTTCTGCTATAGTTAAATTATTTGATGTGACCTTTACCATCATAGTAACATTAGTTTGTGTCCTTTAGCAGGTGAATGAAGGTAGCCTGTTGTTTTGCTGAGTTGAGTAAAACATCATGACCCTGTGGAGGACTCTGCATAGGAAGTATTCCATTCTCCTATTAACTTCTATGAACTGTTCAATCTTACTACACCTGCTTGCTTTTTGTTATGTATTCTGGAAGTCTATGACATTTTTTAGCAGCATATAACTGGGCAAGGAAGGGAGTAGCTGGAACATTCTGCAGAACCTTTTATCTAGGATGTTTATACTAGCAGTACAAAAAACAAAGCAGTACATCCAAATGAGATATAGAAAGCTTATATTAAAGTCACATACTATTGTAACTTCTCTCGGTTCTCAAGCAGCATATGACATTCATATCAATCAATATTACAAACATAATTTATAGAGCATGTGAGGAAGTGACCTCCCAGTTATTGGCTATACAGATTAATCTTTAGAGTGTCAAATTTAAGTACCCATCTTAGTCAACTATAAAAACAAGTAAATATAGATTTACATCCCTTGGAATACTTAACTAAAGTTATCACTGGCCAGTAGAGATGTAATGTGGGTTTGATTAGAACCCAGTTTCAAATTGAATCTGAGGGTTCCGAAGTCCCTACGAAACTTTCAGAACTCCCGAATTTCACAAAACCAGAATTTTTAGAATTTTTGATTTTTATCGAAAATCGAAAGTAGATAATTATCGAAAATCAAAAGTAGATGATTTTCGAAAATTGAAAGTAGATGATTTTCAAAAATTGAAAGTAGACAATTTTCGAAAATCGAAAGTAGACAATTTTCGAAAATCGAAAGTAGATGATTTTTGAAAACCAAAACTCGAAAACGAAATGAAACAGTTTCAAACATCTCTACAGGCCAGGACTGGAGTGGAGTAAAAAACATCAAAATACCCAGTGGGTGAGAACTTAAATCCTATTGTAAAGGTCCCACACTAAGGGATAACTAAAGTCATCACTGGCCAGTAGAGATGTAATGTGGGTTTGATTAGAACCCAGTTTCAAATTGAATCTGAGGGTTCCGAAGTCCCTACGAAACTTTCGGAACTCCCGAATTTCACGGAACACAAATTTTTTGAATTTTTGATTTTTATCGAAAATCGAAAGTAGATAATTATTGAAAATCAAAAGTAGACGATTTTCAAAACTTGAAAGTAGATGATTTTCGAAAATCAAAGTAGACAATTTTCGAAAATCGAAAGTAGCTGTTTTTCGAAAATCAAAACTCGAAAACGAAATGAAACAGTTTCGAACATCTCTACAGGCCAGGACTGGAGTGGAGTAAAAAACATCAAAGTACCTAGGGGGTGAGAACTTAAATCCTATTGTAAAGGTCCCACACTAAGGATGGGGGTAGAAAGTAGAAACTTTCAAGTGAAAATTGACAATGACCAACAGGGGTTAGTGCCAACGGTTTAGGTCCTTATGCTGGGAAATTGAAAATGGGGGAGAGGGTGGGTTGGAACACTTAATAGTTTTGATGTCCTGAAAAAATAGAAAAAAGTAGTTACATGTTACATTTACTGCCCACCACAGGTATTGATGTAGTGTTTTTAAAGGACTAAACTATTTAAACCACCCCACCCTTAAATGTACCAAAAATGAGGACCTGAACAACTTGGATAAAAATGGGATAGCATGAATGTAGAACTCATGAACAGATAATTACCATGCACAACCAGACTTGCAATCCCGTGAATGTAGAACTCAGTAATTGAAACTGGATTTGCAAAATTTTGTGTTTCAAGTCACCAGGGATTGAGGTATCACATTTTATTTTCAACAAGACTTTATACTGTTAGCTGTCTCTGTTGGAGGGTGCGGATTAAATGAAAAGTCACACTGCGCCAATTAAACTAGTACTACATATGTATTTTCATGCATAAATGGATATATATATTTATGGTAATAGAGTTTCTTTCATTAATGAACATCCTTAGCAGCAATTAGTGTTTCTTCCACCTTGTGTACCATGCATTGATCTAAACTGTCTTTCTTACATATAGTGTAATTCCCCTAAAACTGAACCTTAGTAACCTATTTGCACTTAAAGGGCAACTGTGGTCTCCAAACAAGTTAGGGATAAATGAAAGCTTGCAGTATTTCTTTTATAAGGAGCCAACAATCACATCTCTGGCTTTAGCCTGTGAGAAATGGCATTGGGGTGAATGTTCAAACTTCCTGCTTCCAGTAGGTTGAGTGACATCACCTTATCTCTGCACGCCCCTTCGCCCCGGGGGAGAAGCATGCTCAGTAAAGACTTTATGCTGGGGAAATCAGGAAGTACCTAGGGGGAAAAATTGACAGTTGAGAAGGGGAGCCTATTAATGCAGAAAGACTGGTCACATGCAGGGGCGTGTTTAGGGGGGATTCCTGGTGCTGGAAATCCCCCCTTTCTGTCTGCTCAGTGCAGTTTGCTATTCTGCTTCTCCTGGTGTCCATAGACTGTTACATAGAGTGTTATATAGATTGTTACATTGTTAATTGAGCTGTGAGTGAGAAGCAGAATTTGTATGTTTCAAAAATGTATCCAGTCTGCCCTGTGATTGATAGCACCATAACTTATCATAATTGATACAAAACTGTATCAATATTAACCCTGCAGCTGCTTAAGGTGATTGCTGAGACTGGGTTTATATACATTACTTACTGTACTTACCTCACTGTGATGGAGTTTATTGAGCAGGAATTAAGAAATCCTGGAGGTGGTATCTGACTATTAACATGTCATTATATATATTATATATACACAGGAGTGATTGTTCCATATATTCATTATACAGAATGATAGTTCAATGTGCCCACACATGATCTAATGTTATCAGCTTCCGCTACTGTAGTAAAGGGAACAGGAAATGGAAATTTTATGTCTTGTCCAATAGGTCCCAATACTGACAATATTCAGCAAATTCTGTCAGATCCACCGTCAGTGTCACAGCTCTGACTTTGAAGGACACTAATGATATTTAAGGGCAAATGTGGATTTCTCAGTAAAAGAGAAGATTAGGCTGAGGACAAATGGCCACATTTTTCATCTCGACCATTCGCCACTACGAGCAGCTGGCCGGGACAAAGCACTGTTAGTCGCGGCAAATGTCTCCTATGGACCACACAATATGCGGTGCTTTACCGCCATTGGCCGCTGCCGCCACCGAAATCCCCTCAGATTTTTTAGACCAACCAACCGATACACATAAATATCGACAGGTTGGTCCAAAAAATTTGCTCGTATGTACCCAGCCTTAAAGGGCATCTATAGTGAAAAAAACACATTGCCCCTTTGCAAAGTTAAATTCATGTACTCTGTGCTGCCTTAATCCTATATCTGTCACTGACTCTGTTTAACCACGGTGTCAGATCTATGTGCAGCACTCCCTTCTTCTCCCTCCCCTCTGTTACCTCCTCCATGTCTCAGCTCCGGCTAACCGACAAGCTTTTTATGTGCAGTAGGAGTTAAAAGTTCAACATCCTGAAAAACACACCCACGCACAGTGGCCAATAGAAAGTAAGCTGTCCTGGAGACACGGAAGAAGGAGATCAGTACAGTTTACGATCTCTCACTTTGTGACCCATCATCAATCAGTGAAAGCTATTAAGAAGGGGGGTCAAGTGCAGCCTTATATCTAACATCAAAGCTACCTTTCTCCCCCTGCTAATGCTGTTATCTCTATGTTTATTACAGAGCAGGAAGGGGGATCACGTCACATGGATTTGATTGACAGTCCAAGTAGGAGTAGAGGAATGCAATCACATATTCTTCTTACTGGTGTATCTCAGGACAGAGAGGGAATCTGAAAAAAGTGAAGACACTCTGGGGGTTGTAGGGAATTATAGAACACATGGAAAGAAAGAAAAAAAAGTTCATTTTCCCACTATAGATGCCCTTTAATGAAGATACTTTATAACAAAAGTGATATTTGGCTAACTGTGATGATAATTATGGCAAGTACAGAATATATAGTATAATTATATGATGCATATATAATAGAATATATGGGTGTATTTGGTCATGAACTTCCTTCTGGGGTTGTTCGGTGGCAATCCATTCAGGAATCCCCCCCTTCAAAATCCTGTGCTTGCCCCTGACATGACTACAAGATGGTCACATGGCTGAAAACAGGAAGTGTTCAAGCAGGAAGTAATATTGCCGAACCTTTCCAGCAATAACTTCTCACACATTTTATCTAGAGATGTGATTTAGGTTTTATTTTGAAAGTATGATGGAAGGCTTTTTATGTAATCCTTACTAGTTTGGAAGACTTGGAGACCAGTTACCCTTTAAGCTTCTATTTTAGTCTTCACAAAATGAGATGCAGAATCATTTTGATTAATCCATAAAGTAAAAGTGAAAAAAGTAGCACAATGTGGTGGGAATGTATCTGAATGTTTTTACTGCCTCCAATCATATGTGTGACTGAAGGCACTTGGATAATTCTCAAGGGTTTTAATTAGCACACGTTAGCCAGATCTTTGTGAACATCCTCACCTCATCTTCATTACACTAATGATTTAATTTTTCTTACACTTTCTGAGAAGAAATATTGAGTTGAAGATAGTAATGTATGCTGACACATATTTAACTCCTCTAGTGTTGGAAAGCATGGTTCAGCAACTTCTGTCAACAGCAGGAAAACTGAAAAGGTTATATATTTTCTACTTCATGTCACATTGGCAAGATAAGATATTTTGTGAGTTTCTGAAGTGACTCATTTCTACCTTATAGCACAGCCATTTGTACAGTATTATACAAATAGCTGTATGACAAATGATATTTAAAAAAAACATAGCAGATATTCTGTATACGGGTATATAATAAATCCCAGTGTGCACCAACAAGCAGTTGTGTGCTAGCTGTTTTACCAGTGGTCTGTATACAAAGCATTTTTTACCACTGTCTGTATGCTAAGCATTTAACCAGTGCCTGGATGTGTGCAGTGCCTATTTTACCAGTGGTTATATACAAAGCATTTTACCAATGATTATTTGGATTGTGGTGCCGATTTGTGTTTGCGGCGGTGTTGGGGCCCTGTTGCATCAGGGCCCATAAGTCTGTAGCTACGCCACTGCATATTTTTTTGTTTTTACATTAGGAGACAGTTAGGCAACTCTTATAGCTAACATACCCCTTTTAGGTCACCAGTTCAATAGAAAATATTGATTATAAATATATTTGTAAAGAGCCAGGCAGCCAATATAAAGTGCATGTCCATCCTGTACCCTAACCCTAAGAACGTAATACTTACCTTCGTTCCTGACCTTTCCGAACATAGCTATTGAACACCAACTCCACTGCTCCCCCTTCTCAATGTTTTCTCTGGCACTTTTCCGCTTCCACAACCACAGAGGGTGCAGATCGACCAGCTGCCATAAGTCATTGGCTGTGACATAACCATTATTGCTGACGAGAGAAGATGAACCAGCCGAGTTAGAGCAGTTGCTGTTCAGTGTTCCAAAAAGTGAAGAGTATGAGCCATCAGTGAGTCATCCGGTCTTTGCTGCTTCCTTGTCCACTGAGAGGTTTCTGGCATGCGCAGGGGAGCCCTCATGCCCTTCCTCCCTCTGGATCTACCTTTGCTGCCTGGTGCCCTAACTATAAAAGCTTTTTCTGTAGTGTAGAGCACCCTTGCCCACCCCCAACCGTCAAGTCTGTTAAAAAAAAAGCAGCAGATCTGTACATACAGTCCTTCTTTCCCTCCACAATCTGCATTGCCGACAGCCATGTCTGTGATTGGAAGCCTCTCAGCCAATCACAGACGCAGCTGCCTGTCCGGCCCCCATTGCCAGTTCCGGCAAGCAGAGCGCCGGGGGATCAAAGGACTGTAAGTACAGTACTGATGCTTTTTACCAAACCAACCTGGCGGTTAGGAGTGTGCTAGGGTGCCCTACAGTTTATAAAGTTTTTTTAGGGTGGAGATACCCTTTAATTTAAGACATTAAAATTTTTTTACTGTTTTTCTGTAAATAGTAAAATATATATACATGCAAAAAATGTAAAAAAAAAAATTGTAAGAACTAGTTACCATGGAGACTCTTTAAGCTTAATTAAAGTAACTCACTTTCCTGTTTGTAACCTTTGAGGATTGAGCTTTATTTTGTTAATATGTAAAGTATCCTAATTATCTTTCTGAAGTGTTCATCAAGCTGCTCCGCATTACTTTTGCTTTGAGTACACGATTCCTTCTGCTTCAGAGCTGATACTGTAAAATGTACACTTCCAAAAGACTGCAGTATTTCATCTTCAAGAGTGTAATTAATATCAACACTTAATCATCTGTACTGAATGTTAATCCATTTGTGACTTGGAAGAGTTTTGCATTCCGTAGAAAACTGCAGTGAAAATAAAATGAGTAAGGGGATTTGCAGGGAGATACAGCATCTTGTTTTTTCATTTATATTCAAATATAAAACAAAACCAATGTGGAAATTGAACAAAAATTCAGTACTATCTATAAAACAAAAAAATGGTCTAATCTCACTCAGGGTGAAATAACAGCCCTAAAGAGTCTACAAGATGATCCTGAAATCATCATACGCCCTGCGGACAAGGGGGGCGGAGTGGTGGTCTTAGATCGACAGTATTACATTAATGAACTTCAAACTCAGATTTCCATAGATCCCACAAAAAGCCTAAAAATCAAGGCTGATGAACTTATTAAAATAGCATTCAATGCAGGATGGATTACTAATGAAGTGGCAAAATTCCTAACATGTGAATTTCCAAAAAGCCCTGTGATCTATAGTGTGCCTAAAATCCATAAGTCATTGTCCACACCACCCGATCGTCCAATAGTGGCCTCCAGGGGATCACTATTTAGTCCGCTATCTGAGTATGTAGACTCATTCTTGCAACTTTTTGTAAAAAACATGAAATCATATGTAAGAGATAGTAAACAACTCATAGAAATACTAGCATCTTATGAAGGCTCATTATCAGACTCAGTACTGCTTACATGCGACGTCAGTAATTTATATACAGTCATACCCCAAAACCAGGGGATTCAAATATGCAAAGAAGCATTGAATAGAAGTGACCATAAAGGACCCCCTATTGAATGGCTGATGGAGCTCCTCACATTTATCTTGAGTGAAAGTTATTTCCGTTTCGGTGATCAGTATTTCAGACAAACTACCGGGACAGCAATGAGGACGAATGTGGGACCTTCGTTCGCAAATCTCTACATGGAATATTTTGAAACCACATATATTTTTCCACAATATGCAGAAAAAATGTCATTATACAGACGATACATAGACGATTGTCTCATTATATGGAAGGGGACGGAAGAGGAGTGCAGACAATGTATCTTGGAGTTAAACTCCTTGGACACTCCAATAAAGTTTACTATGGAGAGCAATAAATCCCAAATAGACTTCTTGGACCTTCGAATATTCATCGAAAATGACAAATTGGAAACCAGTTTATTTTCAAAAGAAACTGATAAAAATACTGTTTTGTTGGCAGATAGTTGTCACCCTGTAGCCACGAAAAAGGGAGTAGTATTCTCCCAATTCAGTTATAGAGTTATTCAAAATAACTTTAAACCTGAGATAACGGAAGCTCAATTAAAAGAAATGGCAGCTAAATTTGTCCAGAGAAAATACAATCCAAAAATGATAGGGGAACAGCTAGATAGGGCCTTAAAGATGAAAGATCATATAACTAACAATGACCAAAAGGCAAAAGATGGTAAATATAGGATCCCAGTATCATTACAATTTTCCCCCAATAGTAAAATAGTACAAGAAACTATAAAACAAAATTGGTCCATTTTAACTAGTGATCAAATGTTGCCGTTTAGAGAGATGCAGCCCATATTTGCATATAGACGTGGAAAAAATCTGCGGAATCTGTTAGTTAAAACCGATCTTAACAGTAAACAAAAAACCCCACTTACCTGGCTTCCCAGTAACAAAAAAGATTGCTACAAATGCAGTGGATGCCAAGCATGCCGCTCAGTAATTTGTGGCACTGATTTCCCACACCCTCATAATGGTAGCAGGTTCAAGATCAACTATAGATTGACATGTTTGAGCACATATGTAATCTATATCATAACCTGCCCATGTGGGCTGTATTATGTCGGTAAAACGACAACCACCCTGAGGGATAGATTGGCGAATCATCGACAAGCCTTACGCCAATCGACAAACGATATAGACAAGAACAAAAAGTTTGGTGAGGTATCAGTAGCAAAACACTATAAAGAAGCAGGCCATTCCATCTCTAGCTTTAGATGGATGGCGATAGACTATGAGCCAAAATTGGAAGGTATAGATCAAAACAAGGCACTCCTCAGAAGGGAAGCACAATGGATAAGAAAATTAGATACCTTAACCCCGAGAGGGTTAAACGAACATCTAGTGTTGTCTTGTTTCTTATAACCCGTAACACATGGTCTTGTTCCCTATAATTCGGTGTATATAACGCTCTGTATACTTACCTATGAACTTCATTTAGATATTTGACATCCAAGTTATTTAGTGTTTTGCCTTGCCTTATGTTCCGTTTAGCTATATAGGCCTTTATTTAGCTACTAGGTCCTCATTTCCCCGAGGCTGAAACATGACTATATCATAGCCCTATGGTTTGCAGCAGTCAATTAGAGTTTAAGCGTCAGGAGATTTCTCTACAAGGATTTAGTATTGATTCCCATTAGTACTGGGGAATTGTTTCTATTGTTCCGATTGTTTCTATCGTGTTAATTGTTCAAAATGTTTTAAATATTACAGTGATAGATACAGTTGATATAAGTTTTTATCTAATATTGTTTTTTATGTCACACTTTCTGTGGATGTCTGGTAGATTACCAGTAGGTGGCGGTAGAAGGTGTTGTCGTTTTAACTAAGTACGGACATACAATTATCCGTACTGTATCACATGGTGGATGGGTGTGGAAGGAGGTGTGTTGGAGGAGGATCGGGGGAGGGATTTTATCTATTTAACTTTGCATGTTTACAATATGGCGTATCCTGACGACGACCACATGTGTGGTTGAAACGCGTAGATCGCTACAATAAAACTATTTTGAGTATAAGTCAATGGAGTGCTCTGTGATTACACTACTATTGAAACCCTTGGGATGCACCCTGGCCACCAGTGAAGCGAACAACAAGTGAGAGTGCGGCAACTCCTGTATATATATATATATATATATATATATATATATATATATACTAGCAAAAGTGTGCCCGTTGGTGCACAGTAGGTTTTTTTATGTGTTAATTTTATTTAGTTTTATTTGCTGGAGTGTTAGTTACATATATTGATTGAAATATGTGTAAGCTACCCGCCACTTACAAGGCCCTCCAGGGGTAGTCCTATCTAAGAATGACATTTTAAGTAATAGTGCTGTTATTTTTGTAGTGTAATTATTATAGATTAGATACGTTTTTTCCTAATGATAACTTCCCGCGGCATTTGGAGCCCTTCCAGGTAGTTCCCTCTTCCAGGGGTAGTTTGCGGGTGTTCGCGGCCGAAAACCAGGCTCTCAGGCCCCCGCCGCAAGAGAGACAGACCAGGTGCTGTCAAGTTGTATATATACAATACTGTACACACATTAACTCCCTCCTCCAGCTAATCCCCAGGGCTCTCAAGCAGGAACAGGCAGCGTCTCAATACCTAGCAACAGCAGGGATCGCCCACCATGTACAAGTCTGTCTGCTGTGTTTTTTCAGTGGCCCAAAGCAGTTTACCTATTGCAATACACCAGTTTCTTATTCAAATATGCAAAAATGGCTATTTTGCAGACTTTGGTGCCAACTTGCATGCCCAAAATCAATTTGGGCCAGGCTGTACTCAACTGATTATATGCCTGGGGTATGTACAAGTCTGTCTGCAGTGTTTTTTCAGTGGCCCAAAGCGGTTTACCTATGCAATACACCAGTTTCTTATTCAAATATGCAAAAATGGCTATTTGCAGACTTTGGTGCCAACTTGCATGCCCAAAACCAATTTGGGCCAGGCTGTACTCAACTGTTATATGCCTGGGTATGTATAGTCTGTCTGCAGTGTTTTTTCCAGTGGCCCAAGCGGTTTACCTATTGCATACACCAGTTTCTTATTCAAATATGCAAAAATGGCTATTTTGCAGACTTTGGGGCCAACTTGCATGCCCAAAACTAATTTGGGCCAGGGTGGACTCAACTGTTATGTGCCAGAGGTATGTACAAGTCTGTCTGCTGTGTTTTTTCATGTGCCCAAAGCAGTTTTACATATTGCAATACACCAGTTTCTTATTCAAATATGCAAAATGGCTATTTTGCAGACTTTGGTGCCAACTTGCATGCCCAAATCAATTTGGGCCAGGCTGTACTCAACTGAATTATATGCCTGGGGTATGTACAATCGTCTGCAGTGTTTTTTTCAGTGGCCCAAGCGGTTTACCCTATTGCAATACACCAGTTTCTTATTCAAATATGCAAAATGGCTATTTTGCAGACTTGGGTGCCAACTTGCATGCCCAAAACTAATTTAGCCAGGGTGGACTCAACTGAATTATGTGCCAGAGGTATGTACAAGTCTGTCCTGCTGTGTTTTTTCAGTGGCCCAAAGCAGTTTACCTATTGCAATACACCAGTTTCTTATTCAAATATGCAAACATGGGCTATTTTGGCAGACTTTGTGCCACTTGCATGCCCAAAACCAATTTGGGCCAGGCTGTACTCAACTGAATTATATGCCTGGGTATGTATAAGTCTGTCTGCAGTGTTTTTTCAGTGGCCCAAAGCGGTTTACCTATTGCAATACACCAGTTTCTTATTCAAATTGCAAAAATGGCTATTTTGCAGACTTTGGTGCAACTTGCATGCCCAAAACTATTTGGGCCAGGTGGACTCAACTGATTATGTGCCAGAGTATGTACAAGTCTGTCTGCTGTGTTTTTTCAGTGGCCCAAAGCATTTTACCTATTGCAATACACCAGTTTCTTATTCAAATATGCAAAAATGGCTATTTGCAGACTTTGGTGCCAACTTGCATGCCCAAAATCAATTTGGGCCAGGCTGTACTCAACTGAATTATATGCCTGGGTATGTACAAGTCTGTCTGCAGTGTTTTTTTTCAGTGGCCCAAAGCGGTTTACCTATTGCAATACACCAGTTTCTTTTATCAAATATGCAAAAATGGCTATTTTGCAGACTTTGGTGCCAACTTGCATGCCCAAAACTAATT
Source organism: Hymenochirus boettgeri (assembly GCA_019447015.1). NCBI lineage: Eukaryota > Metazoa > Chordata > Amphibia > Anura > Pipidae > Hymenochirus > Hymenochirus boettgeri. The sequence continues at coordinate 318,233,587 of CM033469.1, forward strand.
TGGCCAGGGTGGACTCAACTGAATTATGTGCCAGAGGTATGTACAAGTCTGTCTGCGTGTTTTTTTCAGTGGCCCAAAGCAGTTTACCTATTGCAATACACCAGTTTCTTATTCAAATATGCAAAAATGGCTATTTTGCAGACTTTGGTGCCAACTTGCATGCCCAAAATCAATTTGGGCCAGGCTGTACTCAACTGAATTATATGCCTGGGGTATGTACAAGTCTGTCTGCAGTGTTTTTTCAGTGGCCCAAAGCGGTTTGCCTATTGCAATACACCAGTTTCTTATTCAAATATGCAAAATGGCTATTTTGCAGACTTGGTGTGCCAACTTGCATGCCCAAAACCAATTTGGGCCAGGCTGGACTCAAGAATTATGTGCCAGGGGTATTTACAAGTCTGTCTGCAGTTTTTTTTCAGTGGCCCAAAGCGGTTTACCTATTGCAATACACCAGTTTCTTATTCAAATGCGAATAAGAAACCAACTTCAGTCGGCGAATAAGAAACTAACTGAATAAGAAACCAACTTTTTTGAATAAGAAACCAACTTCAGCTTCGTTCAGCTTCGTGGGAGATTCTGTATTTTAGTACTTTTTTTATTTTTTATTTCGTATGCCATTTACACACTGTTACACACGTATATATCTTTATTTAGAACAGATTAATAAACTAATTAATGTTATACCTTTTACATTACAATATACACTGTAACCATGTATAATATTATTTTAGCATATCCCCACCTACATAGTACAGTCTAAAAACTCAATGCAATCTTCACAAAATGGAAAATATTTTTATATAAAGGAAGGATATATATGTACTTACAGCACTCCACCAATCAGTCCAATGGTCCGGTGCTATGCCCAAGGGAATATGGCTGTACTGTTCCCTAAACACATATATATCTGAAAGGCAGCACGCAGGACACTTTAATCCAATAACTTGGGTTTTATTAGTTCAACATCACCAGATTGAACATCTTTATACACACTAGTATACAATTTAGGGATTTGTACAAAAAAATAAAGGCAAGATGTTAAAAGTAAAAATAAAAGAAAACCTATGTAATCTTTTAGAAAGAATGGCCTCTTTAAAATATGTTGATATATCATACTTTGTCCTATGAATTCATTACTGTATGTCTGCTATGCTTCTGGATGCCTCATGGAAACTGAGAAATTTAGAAACAGGGGAAACAGGACATTGTGCAGGATTTGAGGTTAGACTTATATATTTCAGATTTCAAACTACTACCATTTAGGGTTTTGGAGGGTGATTTACCTGTATGTAAGTTTCCATTTTGTGGCTGGACTTGCCCTTTAAATGAATATTTTACACAATACACAGAGGCAGAAGGGAACCTTCTGGGTGTACCCCAATAGGTATTAGAGGGGACATATACCGTATATACTCGAGTACAATTCGAGGTTCTCAGGCTGTAAAAACGGTCAGTCACGGGTCAGTCACTAACTTGTAAGAAGAATCCAGCTGCGGCATCTCCCGATTGTTGCATCCACTGACGTCACTACTCTGCACCTGTCTTACTTCCCGGCGCCGAGTAGTGACGTCAGTGGATGTGACGATCGGGAGATGCGGCAGCCGGATTCTTTTTACAAGTTAGTGAAAGTTATTAAAAGTTGCTAAATGCTTCAGTTATTCAGCTCTATTTTTACTGTATTGTATGTATGTATGTATAGTTTATTTAGAAAGCGCCATTTGGGGACACAGCACTGTAAAGTAACGAAATACAATAAAGTCATACAAGGGGGATAAATACATAGTTCAGTACATAAATATATAAATTATATAAATGGAAGTGCTAGAGCTTTGCCACAAGAGCTAATGAGGTCCCTGCCCCGTAGAATACATTCTATTTAGGTGGGTAACATACAGATACAATGGAATGGGTATAAGTGCTGGAGTGAGACGTATGCAGTGCAAATAAAACAATCATAGACTGTGCTGGTTACCAGATAGGTAGGATGTAAGGGTAGATTTAAACCTGCTAATTAAGGTTTCTTGAAGTAGAGAGGGGGGAATAGAATTCCAGATGGGAGCCACAAGAGAGAAAGGTTTAAGGCAAGAGGAAGCAGTCCGAGTGGGGGGTCTGTACAGGATCTGGTTCTGTGATGAGCGGAAGGTACGGGCAGGAACATATGGGGAGACTAGAGAGGAGGGCAGGGAGGCAGAAGGGGAAGGTTGGGTGGGGGGGTTGCAGTTCGCTGCAGATGTTTGTAAACTACAACTCCCAGCAACTAAAGCATGCTGAAGTGCCAAAGAATTAGGGATTACTCTTAATGTAAATGGCAACTAATGAAAACTGTACTGGAAGTGTCAGTGCTTTAGAAATACATGTTAAATATACATAAAGTGCAGCCTAACATCTAAATAAGACAGACATTATCCATCTTATATTTGTTGTATAACACGATCGCATTTTTCTGTTTTGTTTATCGATTTGTCTTGAAAAATCTATATTTATTTAGTAAATCTATACAGGAAGATATTTATATCCAGGGTTTTGAGAGATGGGCGAAACTGGGGAAAAACGTACATACATTCAGAAGTTTAAAAAAAATAACTTTGCTCACGATCAAAACTGTTTTTCGAGATTCTATTCTCTGGGACCTGGGAAATGGTCTGGGCAACAGATAATCAGATTCTTTCAAATCAGAATTAGATACAATCAAATTTTTTTCAGAAAGGAACTGATTGGCATACTAACCAATCAGATTCTTTCTGAAAGGATCTTATTGTAACCAATTTTAATTGGAAAAGAATCTGATTGGTATACTAACCAAACACAATTTTTCTGAAAGAAACTGAATGTAACAAATTCTGTTTAGAAAATAATCTGATTGGTTAGTATACCAATCAGATTCTTTCTGAAAGAATCTGATTGTATCTAATCAGAATTGTTTACAATCAGATACTTTCAGAAAGAATCTTATTGGTACGCTTACTGGAAGAATCTGATTGTAACTAATTAGAATTAGTTACAATCAGATTCTTTTAGAAATAATCTGATTGGTATACGGTACTAACCAGAAAAATAGAAATGCTCTAATGTGGTACCAAGCACAGGTGCGCCCGGGAAAAAAAACCCACCAGGCTAAAAACAGGGGACCTCAGATAGTTACACAGCCTCGTGACTATCAGAGTAAAACCCCCCTAAAAAGAATACAATAAATATGCAACCTGTTTAGGTAAATAGTTAGCAAAGGGATACAGTTAGAAGTCTAGAAAATATATATAAAACCTTTATTCAAATAAAAAATATTAACAATAATGACCACATATATAATAGCTGGCCAGCTAGTATAACCCCTAATACCCTAAGGTTTTGGCAATATCAAACAATAAGCAACCTTATTAAGCTATAAATCTATAGATCAGTAAAAAAGTATCATCAGAAAAACAGTGTATCCAAATACTTATGGAACCTTCAATTAAAAGCATCACAGCAGGAAAAACAATATATCCAAATGCTAACGGGACCTTCATCTAAAAGTAGCACAGTAGTAGAACAGTGTATCCAAATGCTTATGGGACATTCAGTTCTCTGGGTTCTAACATATATAAATAGATACAGTCTCAGCAATATTCAGTAAACTTGATTAAACGATTTATAGTAAATTTAAGTCTTGAGAAAAAAAACATTTACAATCTTGAGCTCCTTATGTGACTCCTTAGGTCTTTTCTGAGGTCTGTGACCAGACTAAAATAAAGGTATGTGTGCACACAGCCATTGAACAACTAATACAGTCAACATTAAGAGCTATACATCACCGCTCCTTAGAAACATTTGTATCCGATACTGGTGGCGATCATTCTATCCCCCGGACAGTGGACTGCCTTCGGCGTCCGTGGCTCCAAGGCACTTGGGACTTGCTTCTGGATCAATATTGAGTAGCACACTCCACACAGTGTCGGCGTCTATAACCTCGTGGTGGTGAGTTCGCTCTATCTTACTGCTGTAATTAGTGTTGGCTTCTTTCCTTTCCTGTTTACGTCATTACGTCACTACGACGCGTTTCGCTCATCAGGTAGTGGCACCCACTTTCCGTACCGACTCATTTATGGACCTCAGGATTTAACCCTCAATGTACCGCATCCCATTTGCTTAATTAACTGAGCTCATTAACTCTTTGTGCATTCCATGTTTTTACATCGCTATCCTCTGTCATACCTCTTCATTCTGTATTATCGGTATAATACATATTTATATTTCATAATACATCCCATGTATATAACCAAAAAGTCCTTCTATTTTGTAGCACATACGTATACAGAAAACCCTTCTATTCTGTAGTGCATACATATATTCCATAATATATCCCAGGTATATTACCCAAAGTTCTTATATTAAAATCACATCATCATACTAAATTCCATATATAATAATAATTTAAAGGAAGGGGACCAATTCCATTTGGCCATTAATACCCCTTGGTTTCATGCTGCTGTATTCAAAAATATATCTATGTTCTAACTTGAGAAGTTCCATATCTATATTTCCCCCCCTAATCATAAGCTTATGCCCTAACCCCCCCAGTGCCCCGAATGTGCTATCCTGAAAAGAGGATTTATGTGTATCTACATAGTGTTTATAAAAATATGAACAGTGACCAGAATCTATATTCCATCCTTGTTTTAATTTTGTGATCGCCCTTCTGTGCTCACCAATTCTAATATGTAATTTTCTCCGTGTCTTTCCAATATACCACAATTCACATGTACATTTTATACCATAAATCACACATTTTGATTTACAATTAAAAAATCCCTTCAACCTAAGTCTGTGTTGATTAATTATTATTTCATCCCTTTCTATCTGTACATATTTACACTCTACACATCTTCCACACCTGAACATCCCCTTAAGAACCTTCATGGACAAATCCCTTGTACCAGTTTGGCCTTCCATAGGTAGAAGGTTAGGAGATAATATATTTTTTAGAATGCTAGGTTTCTTATATATAATGTTAGGAGTGGTTCCTATTATGTCCATTAAATCCTTATCTTCTTGTAGTACGGACCAATGTTTTTTTATGATCCTTTTTATTTTCCACCCATCCTTATGAAAGTCACATATTATTGCTGGTTTAAGATCGTTTTTATTGTCTTGTTCTCCTTCATTAACTTTCTGTCTTCTATTTTTATTTTCTTTAGGGACCAGTGGTTCTTTTCTATCCTTTCTTTCAGCTCTTGTCTTTGCTTTCTGTATTTTATATCCATTATATCCCTTTTCCCTGGTATACTAACCAATTATGCTCTTTCTGAAATAAGCTGATTGAAACCAATTTTGATTGGAAAAGAATCTGATTGGTTAGTATAGCAATCAGATACTTGCTGAATAAATCTGATTTTATCTAATCAGAATTGATTACAATCAGATACTTGGGTACACACACTACAGATCATTGAAAGATGACAGACAGGAACTCTCATCTTTTAAAGATCTGCATACACACAGTCTTAAGCATTCTCCCTATGCACATCATAGGGAGAACACTCGGGAATGTGTGTTTCTGTCGGCCGTGGCAGACTCCTCTATAGGGAGTCTAGCGTGGTTGGAAAACGAAGGTACACACAGTACCGATAAAGCCCCGAAACCGTAGGACTTGCAAGAGAGCACCTTCATCCCAATGCCCTATACCCCCCACCTCATTGGTAGCTCCTAAAAACTCAATGCAATCTCCTATAAAAATATAAATATATTTATATATATATATAAGGGATATCCCTTATATAAATATATATCTTAGGAGATTGCATTGAGTTTTTAGGAGCTACCAATAAGGTGGGGGTATAGGATATTACATATAGGAAAGGTGTATATGTATGTATTTACTATCTCACTTAAATTTAAATGACCATCAGTAAATGTATATAAAGTATAGCACTGACTTATATTAGGTACAACACAAAATATACAAAACATAAACTTACAGAGCTGAGATCCCTATTTCAACATGGAATAGTCAAAATGGGAGGTTAAACCACACCCCTGGGTCTGCTCCATGTGAAAGGAAGTGTAATCCAAAAAAAGTTTCTGTCAGCTACACAGGTATTAAACACAGAAAAGTCCCTATTACGTGTAAGGAAAGCCTATCCTAGCAAATACATGTAAACAAACACAAGAAGTATAGAGGATATAAATGGCTAAAACATATGAGTTTATTATCAAAAAGGAAAAAGGATCAAACATATGATTGCATAAGTATCAATAGTATATATCATTCAATAGTAATAAACATAAACATGAACACCCCCTTAGCCCACATCCTAACACAGTCATGAGTCACAATAATGTAGTGAGAGTCAACGATACTTATCAGTCACGTCGGTGAATAAGTAAAAGTCCGTGCACGGTTCCACGTCAAAGGGACTGTGTATCGAGGCTGCAAATCACAAGGTATCGTATCGATCTGTGGGAGCAGGGAAAGTGGGGTGACTAGTTGACTCTCACTACATTATTGTGACTCACGACTGTGTTAGGATGTGGGCTAAGGGGGTGTTCATGTTTATGTTTATTACTATTGAATGATATATACTATTGATACTTATGCGATCATATGTTTGATCCTTTTACCTTTTTGATAATAAACTCATATGTTTTAGCCATTTATATCCTCTATACCTCTTGTGTTTGTTTACTTGTGTAAACTGAGGAATGTTGGCCTTGAAGAAAACATTTGTTCATGGATAGAGAACTGGTTATTGGACCGCAAACAGAGAGTGGTGGTTAATGGAGCTACATCTATGTGGGTAAAGTTCTAAGCGGAGTGCCTCAGGGTTCTGTACTGGGGCCGCTTCTGTTTAATCTGTTTATAAATGACTTAGAAGGGGGCATTGAGAGCAAGGTCTCTGTGTTTGCTGATGACACTAAACTATGCAGAGCTTTGGAAACTTCCAATGATGTGCAAGTGCTGCAAGCAGACCTAGATAGATTATCAAAATGGGCAGCAGAATGGCAGATGAGATTCAATGTTGATAAATGTAAGGTGATGCATTTGGGATTTAATAATCTCTGTGCCACCTACACCATAAATAACTCTATGTTAAGTGCATCTGTAATGGAAAAAGATTTGGGGGTTCTGGTAGATAACAGACTTAGCTATAGCAAACAATGCCAGGTAGCAACGGCTAGAGCTAGCAAGATATTGTCTTGTATAAAAAGGGAATAGATTCAAGAGAGAAAAATATTATTCTCCCTCTTTACAAGGCACTGGTAAGGCCTCATTTGGAATATGCGGTGCAGTTTTGGAATCCCATATACAAAAGGGACATCTTGGCAATTGAGGCAGTTCAGAGAAGGTCAACTAAATTAATAAGGGGAATGGAGGGGCTTGAATATGCAGGCAGATTAGACAAGTTAGGGCTGTTTACATTGGAGAAGCGACGTTTGCGTGGGGACATGATAACCTTATACAAATATATTAATGGCCCATACAATGAACTCTCTGGTGCATTGTTTACTAACAGGTCATATCAGAGGACACGTGGACATCCTTTAAGGTTGGAAGAAAAGAAATTTCATCTTCAGGTTAGGAGGGGTTTCTTTACAGTGAGAACGGTGAAACTGCGGAACTGTCTTCCAGCAGATGTGGTAATGGCAAGTTCATTAAATAGCTTTAAAAAAGGCCTGGATAAGTTTCTAAAACTAAAAAATATTGAGAATTACTGGTATTAATACATATACATCTGGTTGATCCAGGGATACTTTCCGATTGCCGTTTGGAGTCAGGAAGGAATTTTTTCCCCCTTTTAGCTGGGTTTTTTGCCTTCCTCTGGATCAACTGTTAGGTAGGGTTAAAAAAAAAAAAAAAGGGTGAATAGGTTGGACTTGATGGACGTATGTCTTTATTCAACCTTAATTACTATGTAACTATGTAACTATATAACTGTCTGCTACACAGGACATGGTGTGTATTGTATTGGACATATACACCAAGGCTCCTCATATACCACCTCCAGCCTGCAGGTAGCATCAGTGAGTAATAAAAGACAAGACATCCCTGCTCTTTATGGCTAGGAGTAGAGAAAGTGAAAGTAGATTGTGGTGTGTGTGCTTTGGAGAGATATTGACTGCAACACAAGATCCTATGTATAAGATCCTGTTACCATCTGTTGGGAGGACAGATTACTGGACAGACAATTCACCTTATTGGATAGAAACTCTGAGGCAACAGATAAGTGTACACCAAGTTACAAGGACACACAATATACAGGCCTGGTCAATATTCAAAGTGGGGCACCATAGACAAGGATATTATTGCATATGTTATGTGGGGAACCTGTTTATGTGCACTGTCTGCTTTGTGCCAGACCACCAGAGTAACATACTGTGTGCCATGCTACTCATAATTCTTCCATAAAGCAGTGGTATGGTACAAATTGGTGGCAGCAGTGCTGGTAATATGATTTATTCTCCCTGTTTTCTCTGTATATTTGTTATCTGTATTAAAGGACAATTGTACTCACCTTCGCTCCCTCTGCAACAAGCGTGCCTTCCTATTGGCCTCGTCGCCAACGGGGAGGAGGGGGCGGAGCCTACCAGAGCAGCGTTGCTGTAAGACGCTGCTGTAGGTTACGCGAATCCAGGGGTGAGGACCTAGCAGTTCAGGTCCTCACCCTGAGTAAAAGCTACTGCACAAAGATGTGGAGTGGAGAGAAGGTGAGTATAATTGTCCTTTAAGCTATGGAGGCTGATACTGATAGATTTAAATCCTCCTGTCCTTGTACCTGCAGATGAAATGCCCCAATTAGACTCAGTAGCTCTACCAGGCCCAATTGCCAAACCTATTTTTAAACCTGATCCATTTGATGGGGTAGGTAGGGATTTGAATTAGCAGCCACTATTAATGGCTGGGATGAAGGTGCTAGCTTGCAAGTCCTTAGCCTTTTGCTTAGTGGTAAATCCAGGCAGGTATACCAAGGATTTACTATATACTGAAATAAAAAGCAGTTATCAGTTATTAAAAATTTCTCTGAAGCAATTTGCTTTCAATTAGATCTGTATAAAAGAGTATATAAAGGATAAATCTGGTAAACTGGGAATGAGAAATCTTTGTTTATACGTTAGATTATTAGGGCAATGCTATTATAATAACCTGATGCTGTGAGGTACCTTCTGTTATAATATATGAGGTACCATCACCACTTGCCATGGTGAATACTAATAAGTATTAAACTAGCATGTTTAGTTTCAACCACACAGTGTGGCAGGATTGTCTGGGTCTACTCTCAGACCTGCAGGATTATCCTATTTGGTTCCTCTGACAGCTGGTGACTGTCTGAGTAATCGTTTAAAATATATCTGTGTAAAAATTCTATATCCACTATATCCACACATAGCAAAACATACACACACACCTATATATATAGCAAAAGTGTGCCCATTGGTGCACACTGGAAATTATACATTTTTATGTTTTGCTATGAGTAGATTCAGTGAATTTAAAATCTTAACAGCAATATTAGATAACCTGAGACCCCATATAGGATCCAGATTAACATGCTAGTTTCATACTTATTAGTATTTACCACAGCAAGTTCCAGATTTATAGTTGCTATGGGGTTAGCACTTGGGAGCTTTATAGGTTAAAGGATTAGCTTTATAGGTTAAAGGAGAACTAAACCAAATTTTTTATACTCCAGAATCTGAAAACAATCTCCTAAAAACTCCAATATGCTATAAAATACCACTTCAGTAAATTGTATTAAAGTAAATGTAAGCCTGTTAAGAACTGAATGAAGTATCTGTGTGTATGTGCAGTGTCAAACCACACCTCCTGACCTCAGTCACATGCTTCCTTGCTTTATCTGTTCTGTTAAACGATTGGCTAGAGATTATTAATGGATGTGACCAACTGTAACAAGTTTCTACCATAGGTAAGGACTGAGCATGTGCAGAACATATTGGTTGTTGACCAAACTGTGTTGAACTAGAATGCTGTGAAGTAAAGCACAAACCATAAGTTATTTACATAAAATTGAGAGGTAAGACACAGATCATTGTTACTATTATATCAAGGTGTTCTGCCTTCTGGTTCAGTGTTGTTCTGTGGCTTTAGTTGTCCTTTAAGGTGAGGTAGGGTTAAAGGAGCTAAAAGCTTCCCACAGAGTATAAAATGAAATAAAGCCTTCTTACAGCAGAAGGTACCTCACAGCCTCATCCCATTAATATATTAATTTTGGGGGGGGGAAAGGAAAAGATGTCCATTTTCTCTAGAATGCTGGGTGGTTTCAGAGACATGCAAAGTAATTTTATCATAAACAGACATCGCTTCCTGTCTAGCAAACAGAAACTGGATTGTCTCTCCTAAAGGAGAGAAGATTTCTTTCTATGTAGTAGGGAGGGAGAGAGTGAGTGAATGTAAGAGTCTGAAGAATTTTTGATTAGCTAATACTGTCACGTGTTTTACAAGCAGCACACAATTGGGTGTCATACAGGAACTTCCTTACAATTCCTGTCTTGTCATGTACAATTCTTACGAGAAGTTTTTGAATTGCTAACTGTGGCACATGTTGTAAGATCAGAACCTCATTGGATGATAGGAAAATTCCACTTTCTTTTAGTGTCCATATGGACCTCCTGAATAAAACAGATTCTTGTACAAGTAATTGTGAATTGGGAAAGACAGTTGAATGACTAGCGGAATGTCTTCAAGAACTAAACTTTAAGTCCAGTTGATCTAACTAAATAAAACTATGCCATGACCTAAATGGATAAAAACCATGTCCACTCCCAGCATTAAAATCTATTCTTACCTTCCCAACCCCCCAATCCTTGTTATATCATGCAGTCCCTGAAACTCCTTATACTCATTTCTCCCTGCTGGCGCCTTGTTTACTCTGCAACCTTCACTGCTGTAACTGACAGCTATCATCAGAGGAAGATGCAATCTTTACTGCAGCAGAAAGAAGTATAAGAAGCTTTAGGGGCTGCATAGAGTATGATGATTCAGGGGTAGTGGGTAAGGTAAGTATAGATTTTAACAGTGGGGGTGGACATGCCCTTAAATTGATTTGCATGCAGGTGATATGAATGGATTTTTAAAAAGCATGCTTTTTATGCATAGACAAAATAAATCTATAGAAATTCATGAAAAAGTTAGCCACTGATGTTAATTTTTAGATGCATCATATTATTAGTCAGTGTTTCTTTGTGAATATACATTATGTACACATAAAGCCAATGGATTTACAACCATTATTGAATGACATGAGGAAACATTTTTGGTTCGAATTTGCAGGGAAAGCTTTTTCTGCAACAGCTTGAACAAAACCCATTAAAACTGTTAAAGTTGATTGCACAGAGCTTGTATTACCAAACAAATAGTACAATATTTTAAAAGCTGTGATATAAAATAAAAACACAACTGGGCTTATTTAATAAGAGGTGCAAAATTCTGCCCTTGCTGTTAATCTGCTGCAACCAATTAGGTCTTATCAAATGGTTTCTAACAAGTAACTAGTAGACTAATAAAACTGTGTCATCTGATTGGTTGCTGCAAAATAACAGCACAGGACATTTTTTGCTCGTCATATTAAATAATCCTGAATATTATTTGCCATTTCTAGTGAGATAAAATAAACGTTAAAGTAGATAACTATTATACTATTATTATACAATAATTGCAAAGAAACAGAATATTTTGAGCATTCTAAACTCTAAATAAGTTAATTATTTGGAAGTAATATTGCTGGTATTTATATTTACATTACCGGTAACTGCTCAGGCAAGGCAACTTAGAACATAACAGCTAATGTGTAATTTACAAATTAAACAATTTATATATTATTGTTATTCTAAGAGCTCACATCACAAAATGCACCTTTATGTGTTCACAAACCTTAATTGCCCATAACAATGCGAAAGTGAAAGCTAAAAAAGCACTCACTTAGTTTAAAGGAAATACCAGTTTCACCATTTCCCCAGTTTGTTTCTGTTTTTCCTGTTTGGTCAAATTATTAGGTATGTAGGCCAAAAATGTACATAAGCTCCAGAATTTCCTTTGTGCACCTGTAAAAGGAGAGCAAGCAATATCATATGTGTGGGGCTGTATAGTGACCCTGATGGATTGATGGGCATTACAGTATGAAAGCAGCAGATTGTATGTGATCAGAAAATTTTAATTTACTCCATATATCAACTACCAGGTATAAAAATATTATTTTACAATAATTATATATAAAAAAAAATCAGATGGGATTGTTTGTTGTAGTTTTGAAGGGCATTATGATGACAGCATTTGTGACAGGTGGCAGTGTTTATGTCCACCGATAGACAGTGACTAGAAGGGCAGCATAGAGATACTTTAGGGTTGCACCTTCTATTCTTGGAAGCACTGATATTATGACAAGCGTGACTGCTAAAATACAAACAAGAATATAATTTTGTCTAAAACCAACAAACGTTGAAACTATAATTTTCTGTTCAGCCGATAAAATATAGGACTGCCATATCAGTTAGGCTTGACATATGTTAAAAGAAATTGTCTATTAGCTCCCAACATCAATCAAAATCTTGATTTTTTGCAATTAAATATTAGATTCTGAATTTGTAGTTTTTTTCGATTGCAAATGTTTCTCCAGTATATTACAATTTTTGATGCTATAGAGATAATATGAATAGATGATAAAGAGATTGTTTTACCAAAATAAAGCATGGTAAAAAGGAAAATGTAATAAAAGTTCTTATCGTTAAAAATAGTGCTAAGTTTGCCCCAGCCAATCAGATGTTGGCTTTCAAATGGTACATAACATCGGATTGGTTGGGGCGAAATTAGCACTATTTTTGAAAATCATTTTTATTACATTTCCCTGTATATATTTAATGACTTAAAGGGCATCTATAGTGAGCAAATTAACTTTTTTCCCTTTCCTTCCATGTGTTCTATAATTCCCCACAACCCCCAGAGTGTCTTCACTTTGTTCAGATTCCCTCTCTGTCCTGAGATACACAAGTTAGAAGAAGACATGATTGCATTCCTGTACTCCTACTTGGACTGTCAATCAAATCTTTGACGTAATCCTCTTCCCTGCTCAAGTCCCTCCCTCCTCCCTGCTCTGTTTGCACAAACATAGATATAAAAACATTAGCAAGGGGGGAGATGTAGCCTTGACTGCAGAGATACGGCTGCACTTGACCCCCCCTTCTTCGTAGCTTTCACTGATTGATGATGGGTCACAAAGAGAGAGATCATATTGCAGTAGTAACTGTACTGTTCTCCCTTCTCTTCCGTGTCTCCAGGACAACTTACTTTCTATTGGCCACTGTGCGTGGGTGTGTTTTTCAGGATGTTGAACTTTTAACTCCTACTGCAGATGATAAGCTTGTCGGTTAGCCGGAGTTGAGACATGGAGGAGGTAACAGAGGGGAGGGGGAAGGGGGGAGTGCTGACAGAGGTAAGAGAAAGGGTGCACAGAGTACACAAATTTAACTTTGCAATGGGGCAATGTGTTTTTTTCACTATAGATGCCCTTTAAAAAGGATTGCTTTGACTTTGAATACCCCTGAGCTATGAAATTGGAAATTATTTCTACACAAGATATGGTTCATCTTTGGAATTTTGACATGAAGTTTGTTATCAAGCCAATAGGAAGATCAAACCTAAAGTGTGGCTACATAACAGAATGAGACATTCTTATTAAACCTTCATTTATATTTTAAATGATTGTGGCTTAAGACATAAAGCTATATAGTCCTAAAATATAGAAATTTAGGTTAGGGGGTGCTGGGAAAGTATATAAATGGCATAAAAAACTCTTAATGTTTTACCCTGGAATTACTTTGCTTATTTTTTGCTTCATAAGAATTTCAGCACAGATATGTTATGCCTCACACATTTTTTCTGAATTCTTTCCCCCTGCCAGGTGTAAGCTTTTTTCTCCTTAGGATATTAGAAAAAGTATATAGAAGAGATATGTGATGGAGCCCAGGTATGAACAGTGGAATCTTGTTTATTTATGTAGAATGGAAATTTCACAACTTAGTAGAAAACATAGCTCAATTTCCAATATCTACAAGGAAAAGTAACGATTTATCCAACTTAAAGTATTTTACTTCAACTTACAGTAGGCTGGGGGCCAAACTAGTGGTCCCACAGGAAGTAACAGGCCCCTGGACCACCTTGACTTGTTACTTTCTCCACCCAAATCTTCACTCACCCTGATGGTCCTTTGGGAAGTGATTTCATTTTAAACAGGCTGTGGGTTGGGCAACTATGCAATAAAATACTTCACTTCAGAAATTCCTTTTACGTTAGTTTTACTTTCCCCTCTACTTTTAGCACAGTAGCCAATTGTAGAATTCATCTCTCTCTTCCTGGATGATTTCTACTGAACATGTGTGAGCTAAGTAAGCTAATAGAAGGGGTTTCTACCATAAGATCTTAGTGTGCATAGCATTTTTTTGCTCAAGGGCTACCATGGAAACATACAAATAACTTAGAAGACTCTTACTTTTTGTTGCATCATTAATTAGGGATAAATAGAAAAACAAGAGATATGTATTTTTAATGAGCAGTTTCTGGTATGTAATGTTTGAGTATGAACTTCTCTAGGTGCCATTCACATGTCCCCTGTAGAATCTAAAAACTTCAGTATAAACTAAATTAAGTCAAATCACTTCATTAGGGGGCTAATAAACAAAAAGTGAAGCTATGTACAGACATTCGATTTACTACTGATGCATGGCAAACAAGTGGCAGCACGGTCGGGCATTTGTCGTCCATCCTACTGGATTAATTAACGTCACCTGACAAAGCGACCTCACGTGTGATTAGCGGCTGTCAGATTGGATGCAAAGGGTCGGTGTTCAAATTGCACATCTGTTTGAGCCCTATGATTTTATAGTAAAGAGTGATTTTATAGAACATGTTTCTATTAAAATGAACACATTTGAATTATTTTGTTCTGCTTGTTTTTGAGATTGCATGCCACTCTTAGAAATAACTGTCATATCTGATAAAAAAAAATTCTTTTTAAAATGTTAATGCTACCAAATAAGATACAGAATCTTTAGATGACTTAAATATTTTAAACTTAGATATTTTGCAGCATACATTATCTGATATGAATAGAAAAATTAATTTAGATAAATGGAAATGTAATTTCTATGTCCTAAATACCATTTTTTTTAGATGCCCTGGGTCGGCATGATCCCATTTTACCCACACAAAGTACTTCAACTGTTGTGCCTGATCTAAAATATCTTTCTAAAAAAAGAATGGCTTAATTTCAATGAACATAACTGTCCATGACAAATTGCTCAATTACCATTCATGAATGATGCTGGCTCCACTTATAAAATCAAAATGTACAATTATTAATATATATATGAATATAAGCTAAAGTTTTCTTTGTATTTATCCCATTTAATTTAAGAGGGAACTTTGGTACTTTCAAAAAGAAATAACTTTTAATGTCATATTTTTCATGATGCTGTCAGAGCCCACAAATCATGGGCCATACTGCAGGTATTAGTTTGTCAGTCTCTTTACCATTCTCAGTTTTCAAGCCAACTATATGGAGCCGCGTCTGGTTAGGTTTGCAAGGGGGTCCCCTACACTACAGAAAAGGTTACATTTTGGGGTAGAAATACCCTTTAATTGCTAGGCCCAGGGGTACAGCTGGTAGATTGGGTACCTACCTTCTAGGTTCCTGCTGATTAATCTGATTTGCTTCCAATGTGAAAACTCACTTCATGTTAAGAGTTTGCTCACATTGGTTAAAACACCAGGTTGTGGAGGTACAGTGCCAGAACAGGACAGAGCGTCAAGAGCACCTTGATAGATGTTAAGTTTTCAGGGTTTCAGCTGTACCCCCAGAAATGAGGACATAAAAGGCTTTCTCAATTCAAAATGACTTGTACAAGAATCTGGAATGTGTCCCTATCAGCATATAACTTCAAGGTGTCAGACCTCCTGAATGCAAGGTGTTGATTTCATTGTAACTAAGGTGTTGTCAAAGCTGCTCAGGGTAAGTAATCAAAACAGCTTTGCAGAAGAAGATTCTATAACTATAAAGGCTTCTATGTAGTTGCCAGTACAACTTACAGCCCATGTAGTCTTCAAATAGCCTTGTGAGCATATGCACCTATTGGTCATGCTCCCTAAGCACACTATTTTGTGTCTTTATGCACATATTTTTTATACAAATGTCTCCACACCAATATACAAATACCTGATAAGACTTGCATGTTACCCGGCGATTCAATTTCCAGCCTGAATTGCAGACCGTAACTAGTAACAATACAAAATAGATGATTTTACTTTCAGTTTTTTTATTTTTAATGTACTGTATTGCGTCTGGTCTTTTCCTAGCAAAACAAAGTTACTATATTTATTTATTTTCTTTGTATCAGCTTTGATAGCTCAGCAAACTAATGCTCTTTTACAAACACACCATCCATGAGGTTACATGTTCAAATCTCCAGAATTGCTTTTTTGTTTCATTTTTATCCTAAGAAAATGATTTGCTCTGTACACGCTCGTTTTCTAGCCATTGTGCGGCATGTTAAGCGTGTGTACAAAGCTTTAGACTTCCACCAAAACAATGAAGTGGATTGTGGGCACTGACTCCTAGTACCCACAGGTTAATATTTATAAATCAACCAGCAGCCACAGCAATGGTAGAGGTGAGGTAGAGGTGTATCTTTGTGAATGTGCTGTGTATAATTTGCATGGCCTTTATTGTAACAATAACAAAATTCAAATTTCCTGATCAGATGCTTGTTAATTTTGTTTTACAAATATAATAGAAACCTCTTTTGTTTTTTTTATTTTACATATTGGCCAAAGTAACAGATAAGGCATGATCAGTACCAATGGTATAGACATTGAACATTATTTTTCAAGAAGCCACTAAATTTTCTGTTTTGTATACAATAAAAGTCTAGTAATGTTCACTACATTGCAAAACCTGATTTGCTCTTAGCCTGACTGCATTGATTTCAGGTGGCAGTGTATGCTGAGAAGCTCCTTGCAGATCCGACAGTTTAATAACATGGTTGTTTTGAAGTGCAAGTTCTATAAAAGAAAGAATTGGGAAATCAAGATCAGAACAACCATTTCAGACTTTTAGTGCTGAAGTAATGGTTGGGCAATTATGTGTAGACCTATCATTATTATCAGAAGGTGCCAACTAATGTCTGCCAGTTATCAATGGCAAGAGAAGACATCCTCTAGTAAAAGCACTTGGAGACAAAATCCATTCTGTATATAGACTGAGAGGAATCCATTAAGACATGTAGAGGAGCTAAGACCACATGAACTAAGCATTTCACTTCTCTATACTTAAACCCTATATGAGGGTTCATGTTTTTCTTAAACTACTACAGATAACACTACAAACAAATACAATGAGATGCAGGATATTGTTAACAGGGACAAAAATTGAATCAGGAAAAGGTAAGACTAATGTATTTAAAGGTCTGGAAGCTAAGTACAACTTATTGGCTAATTTGCCAACCAAATGCAGACACAGACCTCTAAAAGCCTTGGCTATTTGTAAATTTATAAGATGGCCTTTATTCGGTTATCTTTCTTAACCTAGTATACATGTGTGAATGGTGTGTTTATTAAACAAAGAGATTAGTATTTTGGGAAAAATAGTACTTTATACATTGGGGAAAATAAGTATTCAACATGTCAATGCTTTTCTCCATAAAAATATTTCTAATAGCGTTGCTTGTGAAGGTTCTCTTTCATCCAGGTCATGGTATATCTGTTGTATTCAATTAGAGAGGTGTTAAGGAGGCCATTTATGTGAAAATAAAGAAACCAAGCCTAAATAGAGGTGGGGGGTTCGACACCAACTGTCTGCCATGTACAATGCTGTTTTGGCACCTTACTCTGGGTGTTCCTATAACACCCCTCAGCCACTATCCAATCACACCCTTAACACCTGGCTGTGATATGCTAATTGGGATTTTCCAGGTACATAATTGCCACATATTCTTGTACAATTCATTCTGAATTGAGAAAGCCAGTCGGATGACTAGCGAAACGTCTTCAAGAACTAAACTTCAAGTCCAGTTGATCTAATTGAATACGGTACAACAGATATTCTAATAGGGTTGTTGAGATGAAATTTACACCAGATGTTGGTAAAAATTTAAGTAACCTACTCATACAAAGAAATGAAAACAAATCCATAAATTAAGATATGTGTAGCAAAGTGGAATGACATATGAAGAAAAGGGTATTTAGCTAAAAGGAAATTTAAGAAAAATGTAAAAAGAAATCCTGTCCCCCATTAGTGCAAATTATTATGAGCTATTTTCTCATTACCAAGGTATCACACAAAAAGCATCTCATAATGGGGAAAAGCCAAGAGCTCAATACGGTAGTTCACTCCCATGTATTGATTGAAGCCCAGGAGGTTAAGGAGCTATGCCTTACCTTGATTGAAGAACAGGAGGTAAAGGTGGGTACACACCATGCAATTCTTCCTCCTGGCAGGCCGATCGAGGCTTCCGACTGGTCAGTTAGAAGGAAGGACTGTCGGTCACACAAAAAAGCAGACGCATCCGACAGTTAGCTGTGACTGATCGTGCGGTCACTGTTTTCCAACCCATCCGATTTGGACAAAGAAATGGTCGTCGATCGGTCGGAGCTGCCATGCAATAATTTGCCCCGACCGACCAAAACACTGAAATGTCGGTCGGTCAGCTGAATTATTGTATGGGGTGTACCCAGCTTAAGGCATAGCTCCTTAACCTCCCAGGCTTCAATCAATACATAAAAGGAAAAGTTCGCTTTAGGAGGGAACTATTCCTTTAAAACGTTTGCAAGCTTATTGGTGCAAAACATACTCGTGGCAATGGTTGCAGATGTATTTCTAAGCTTCTGATTGTGTACACAGTTGGAACCATAATCCGGTAGTGGAAAGAATAATTTTACCCAAAAGGATAATAAGAAACATTTTCCAAGATCCAAGGACTGTTTCAGTGCTTCAGAAAGACCTTTAATTATTGGGTACAGTTGTTGTTAGCAGAGTGCTGATCTGTACTGCACATGTAACAGAGAACAGGGACACCAACTTCTGTGATCAATAATTTGCTTGTTTATATAACTTATAACAAGAACATCAGCATAACATGTCTGCAGCAGGAAAAGGTATAAACACACAGGAAGGGGATGAACTGAAATCATGACATTACATTGCTAAGCAACAGAATCTCTGTCTGTTGTATTCCAACACCCATTCTGAACAGCATGGAGATCATTCATCAAGGTTCATTTTCTCAATCAGTTCAACAAAATGATCCTTGGGTAATGATTTGGTTAATACATCTGCAACCATAGTCCATGTTGGACAGTACTGCAATTCAATGATACCTTGATCTTGAGAGTCTCTCAAAAGGTGGTATTTCACATCAATGTGTTTTGTACGCTGGTTCACCTTTTCTGTTTGCGACAACTTTATATATCCTTGGTTATCTTCCAAGAGTAGGGTTGGTTCATCCATGTCCACCCCCAAATCCATCAAGAGTTGGCGTAACCAGATGACTTCTTGACAAGTTTGTGCTGCAGCAATATATTTAGCTTCTGTTGATTAAAAGGGCTACTGTTACCTGTTTTCTACTGGTCCAGCAAATGGTACGTTTTCCAAGTTGAAACAACTACAATGAAGTTGCTGACTAAAAGACTTGCTGTCTTTTAGTCACCTGCCCAATTTGCATCAACATAACCAGTCAGCTTTATTCTGTCTACTGCTGGCAATTTCAGTTTCTTATTGATAGTCCCTTTTAAGTATTTAATAATACGCTTTACCGCACTCCAGTCTCGATGTGATGGAGCTGCAACTTTTCTACAAAGTATTGCAACTGCTGCTGCAATGTCTGGTCTGGTTACTGTGGCTATGAACAACAATTTTCCAATACATTTTTGATATTGGTGGTTATCTATTAATAATGTCACACCATTCTCACCTTTCAAGTATTAAACTTCCATAGGTGTTTTCACTTCCTTTACATCCTCCATTCCGGAACAGGTTATCAGCTCTTGAATTTTAGTTTTCTGATTAAGTAGGAAACTTCCATCATCATCTGTCAATTCAATCTGTATTCCAAGATAATATGTGACATTTCCCAAATCCTTCATTTCAAAGTTTGCACTTAGTATTTGAACAATGTCATCACTATCCCCTTTTGCTCATAACAAGAAGGGGACACACACAAGAGTGTCCTCACAGTTGTATGCTTCACTACTGGAGCAAACGTCTCATCATACTCCTGGCCAAATTTTTGTGAATACTCTTTGGCGACTCATCTATCTTTGTAACATTCAATTTCTCCATTTGCGTTGTATTTCACTTTAATATCCACTTACAACCTATTGGTTTTGGCCTTGAGGTAACTGAGTCAAAGTCCAGGTTTCATTTTTGTTTAAAGAATCAATTTCTTCTTGTGCTGAAATTTGCCATTTTTTGGTTTAAATTTTTAGTAACTGTTTGATCTCTTCCCAGGAGCTTGGTTCTAATATGTCTTGTGTATAAGCTTTGTAAGAGAGTCTGTGAGCTGGTATCCCTTTTGTGGTCCGGTTTGATCTCCGCAGTTCAGTACTCTCTGTGTTTTCTGATTGTTGAGTGGTGCTTTGTGAACTTTCCATTATGTTCTTGATTGATTGACTAGTTTTGTCAATTTGTTCTACTCCCTCAGTCACATATACTTCTGTTGTCTCTTCAGAGTCTGTAGGTGTGATGGCTTCGGATGAGAAGGATTCATCGAAAA
This sequence comes from Hymenochirus boettgeri, assembly GCA_019447015.1. Lineage (NCBI taxonomy): Eukaryota > Metazoa > Chordata > Amphibia > Anura > Pipidae > Hymenochirus > Hymenochirus boettgeri. Next base: position 318,254,335 of record CM033469.1, read on the forward strand.
ATACATTATGGCTTACTGTCACTTTGCAAGTTTTAGGATTTAAAACTCGGTAAGCTTTACTTTGGTCACTGTAGCCAACTAATACACCTTCTGTTGCTCTGTCTCCCAGTTTGTGGCATCTTTCAATTGGAATATGTACATGCGCCTTAAAACCAAATGTTCTCAAGTGATTTATGCTAGGTTTATTTTCATTCCACAGCTCATAAGGCATAGCTGTTACTGATTTTGATGGTAGACGGTTCTGAAGGTAAGTTGCTGTGGTTATTGCCTCTCCCCAGATTTGTTTGAGAGATTGGCATCCTTTAGCATGCACCGTGTCATTTCTACAAAAGTGCGATTCTTTTTTTCTGCAACACCATTTTGTTCTGGAGTGTATGCAGCACTTGTTTGATGTTGAATGCCTTGTTCCTTAAGATAAGCTTTAGCTGCTTTGCTTGTGTATTCTCCTCCATTGTCTGATCGCAATTTTACAGCATTGCATTTAAATTTGTTAGAAGCCTCTGCTATATACTCCTTGAGTTTACCTAGTGCTTCACTTTTATGCTTCATTAGATATAATTTTGTGTATCTGGAGTAATCATCTATAAAGGTCACAAAATACTTGTTTCCAGCTGGTGTCTGCATTCTCATTGGTCCACACACATCGTTATGGATCAATTCTAAGGGATGATTTGCCCGGTTCTGACTTTGTTTTGGTAGTGATAACCTTGTCGCCTTTGCTTTGATACAGCAGATGCATTTCATTATTTTATTGCATGGTGATAGATCCATATCAAAAGCCATATTTTTGTTCAGAAGTTCATATATTGCATCTGGATGTCTGTGTCCCAGACGTCTGTGCCATATATGGATGCATTTCTGATGACTGAATTGAGTGGCAACTTTAACTTCATTTTATACACATTTGAGCTCATACAGGTGTCTGTCTGCTGTTCCCTCAGCTATGATTTCTGAACCATGCTGAATTGTGCATACTTTTCCTTTAAAGTGAACAGAAAACCCTGCATTTGTTAAACGTTTTACAGATAGGAGGCTCCCCTCTAATTCTGGAACATACAGCACATATTTTACAAGGATATTACGTTTTTGTCCTGTGATTGTGATATAGTTTAACAGCCTTGACCAATTCCTTTAACAATGATACGTTCTCCATTTGCAAAAATACTTTTTCATTTGTATCATAGTCTATTTGATCAAAGAAATTATCACTTGTCATGTGACTTGTTGACCCAGAGTCAATGCACCAATTTGATGAGCAGTAGTTATCTTGTGTAAGCTTAAAACATCCACTCCACTATTTATCTTTATCTGGAGTTTTATATTCAACACATTTGGCATTTTCTATTGCTGTCTTTGCCATTGCATGTTTTTGTTAATTTTTCCATATAGAGCAGTCTTTCTTAAAGTGACATGGCTTTTTACAGCGATAACACACTCTCTCACTGCTCTGTGCTTCTACTCAAATTTGCCAGCTTTAAGAACTGTTTCTGGTGCTGCAGTCTCTTGTACAGTTCTGTGTTCTTTTCTGCAATCATATTCATCAATTAATTTGCCTTTGACATACACTAAAGTTATTTCTGTTTCTGGTCTGACTTCAATGGCATTTATCAAAGGACTATACGATTCAGGAAGGCTGCATAGGAGGAGAGCTGCTAAATGTCTGTCTTTAATATCCTCTCCAATTCCTCTGAGCTGTTCTCCAATTCCTAGAGTTGCATTTAAATGTTCTTGCATTTCCTGATTTTTCTGCAGTCTTGTGCTGTATAGCTTATGCAGCAGGTACAGTTTACTGTTTAAGTTTGCTCTTTCATGGAGTGTCTGTAGTGCATTCCACATACCTTTTGTTGTAGTTTTTTTTCCTGATGTGGATTAGTTGATCATCTTCAACCAGAAGACTGATCATTGCTTTAGCCTGTCTAAATCAGGATTCAGGATTCAATCATCAGGATTGTTATCTGGTCTCTCTGTGCTGAGTACTTCCCACAGGCCATCCTTACATAAAAACATTTCCACTTTAAAGGACAACTCCACCCTCATAGGAACATCTTTTAGAAAGAATGGCCTCTTTAAAATATTTTGATATATCATAGTTTGTCCTAAGAATTCATTACTGTATGCCTGCTATGCTTCTGGATGTCTCATGGAAACTGAGCACTTTAGAAACCTGTACTGAGCCTGTACTGATCCTGGGCATGCTCAGAAGAGGCAGACAGGGGATTAACATTCAGTCATTGGCTGTGATGTCAACTGTCAAATCCATAACTGACAGTTGCTAACTGGAAGAACCAGGAAGAAGAAACAGGGGAAGCAGGACATTGTGCAGGATTTCAGGTTAGACTTATATATTTCTGATTTCAAACTATTACCATTTAGGGTTTTGGGGGGTGATTTACCTGTATGTAAATTTTCATTTTGGGGCTGGACTTGCCCTTTAAATATCCATAGCTGATAGTTACTGTTATTCAGCTTTGTTATTCCTGACCTGAATTCCAGACTAGTTGCCATTTTGCAATGTGCTCAGCTTCTTTCTGTCTTCCCAGAGATGTTCAGGATCAGAGTTCAGTGGAGCTATGACCTGGGCCCATAACCTGTTAGCAGAGTGCTGATCTGTACTGCATGTGTAACAGAGAACAGGAAACCAACTTCTGTGATCAGTAATTTGCTTGTTTCTATAACTTATAACAAGAACATCAGCATAACATGTCTGCAACAGGAAAAGGTATAAACACACAGGAAGGGGATGAACTGAAATCATGACATCACATTGCTAAGCAACAATATCCCCGCCCCCTGGAGGTAAACTAAAAGAATCTCTGTCTGTTGTATTCCAACAGTTGTTTCAAATAAAACAGTAATGCACTAAACCAACATGGCCTCTATGCATGCTCACTGCACACCTCTCCACTATTGAAGCATTAGTTGCTAAACTTTGCTGCACAACATTGATCATGTCTCAGGAAGTAGGAAGTAGGGTGCTCTTTTTTAATAACAAATTATTTATCTGTAGATTTTGCTTTATAAAGATGGCCTTACACAAAATTTCTGCTGGTAATGACCGGCCATGATGCCAACTGTTGTAGTTGGCGGCATAATGTTAAGTAATTTCCGTCCACACACCTTTCCGATATTTGGCAAATCCAATCAGATACGAAGAGATTTGTATAATATTGGCACAGTTTATGGTGTACTTTACAGTTTTAGCAGCTACATATCTGTGATGCTTTAGCCTGAAGAATATTTTTTTTCAAGAAGGAAGTCTTGACATACCCACATCTGTTAAAATTATTAAAATATCAAGTGAACATCCCAGGGGGAACCTGTTTTTTTTATACAGAAATTATTTTAGACTTTCTAATTGTGCACACACCCCGCCATAAAAAAAAAAAAGATTTCTGCTGTGATGGCATAATAAATAGGGATTATATTGTAGCATGTTTTTAAAATACCGTGATTTTGGAATATGTTGATGAGATTTCAATCAAAAAACTATATTCTACAGATATTTCTTATCTCGCTCTATGCAGCAATTCTGTGGAGAGTTAAAGACTTCATAATCTTTCTGCTTCTTATAGATAAAAGTAGTGTTTTTTTAACCATAATATGGGCTTTATAATAAAAGCACTTTATAATAAAATTTCCACCGATAGTCCAAAGGCTCTTTCACGCAAGGCAAAGGGTTTTAGGGACCGATAAGATCTATTAATTTGATTAAAAGCAATTTTTCACTATGTTAATGGTGCATTTATTGCTAGCGTCCATGCTCAGTCATATGGCTAATGGGAGCTCGGAGAGGCAGACAAACTCTGTACATATTTATCACACACATTCATAGCTTGCAATTAGAACGCCAGGTCACACTGAAGGATCAAAATAAACAAGTAAGCATGGGTTATATGAGGTACAATGCAATCTAAAGGTTGGATACCATAAATGTTCAGTCCATTTACTGTCGCAATTACACATCTTGATGTGCATTGCTGAAATGTATTTAGGTTTATTTTTACATTTTGATAACTGATGACAAATGTTTTTTTTAAAAACAACCTAAAAGATATAAGCCATATAGTGTAATGCCAAAAACTATCAGTTTGCAGTCAGCTAACAAATCCATAGTACAAAATGTAGTTGTAATTAAAATACATTGTTACTTTAAAGGGCATTCAATGCTAAATCTGAAAAGTGTGGTTCCCCAAAACACCCATTTTGTGTATTACTGCTCCAGTAAATTGCATTTACTTACATGTAAGTACTGGAATATCCAACAAAGACGGCTGCCTTGTTTCCGCCAGCACATATCCAAGTCTATTTAATCTTCAAACAGCTTACTAAACATGTTTACCTATTTGCTATGCATACAAAGTAAGACATCGGGTGGATGCACTAGAACGGTAAACTTATGATTAAGGACCCGAGATGGTCCGAAATGCGTTAAGCTGCTTTAAAGGGTACCTATACTTCCAAAAATTCGAAAATACCTTTAGATAGTGTAATGGCCCACTACTCCAACACATTTTTCAAATTTGAAATCCGAGCTGTAGATTCTCAGAAATCTTCATTTTACATGTACAGGGAAAGACCTGTCACTCAAACCAGGTATGCTAATTTGTGTCCCTCCAGTGACCTCTTACTAGGATCTCCCAAAATATGTCAAATCATTTATTAATACAACCCCAAATATAATGAGCTGATTAATCAAATTGGTCTCCTGTCTATCTAATCTATGTCTGTCTACCTATCTATCTGTCTGTCTATCTGTCTAACCTATCTCTCTGTTTGTCTGATCTATCTATATATCTGTCTATTATATATCCCTAATCTCTTATATTATATAAATAAATGTAAAATTTCATGGGGAATACATTGGGTTTTTCGAAGGTACTATGTTGGTGGGGGTGGGTAAAAGAAATATACATAGAGACAGTGTTTATGTGTTGTTAAAGCACTAAACAAATAGTTATATCAATATTAACAAATATGTAGTAATGACATTAAAATATATAGAAATGTAAATAAGGCAAATATATAAATAAATAAAAGTACTTAGTAGTCCCCACTCCTGCTTTGTAATGGTATCTTCAAAATGGACTGTTAAGCCACACCCCAGGAGGTTTTACTGGGAGGCAATGGAAGCTTACAAAAAAACATATTTCTCACTTCCCTTTTAGTGTTGTATCCAATGGTGCGCTTAATATTAGATTGACAGCAGTGTTAGCGAATCAAAACATTTTTTGAGTGTTAGTAGGAACTAGGAAGTGTTAGTAGGAAGTTGCTTATATGTCATTTCCTTTGTAAAACGTGTGGCAGTCTTAGTAAACACATTCTTCTCACTCTCACATAACTCCACCCCACCCCTCCCCTCTCAATAGACAAAAAGGAGAGCTGCTGTTTGCTGGACAGGATAGGCAACCAGTAGATCTCCAGATGTTTGGAAACTACAACTCCCAGAATTCCCTAACTACAGAGTGCTTGTAGAGGAATTCTGGGAGTTGTAGTTTTAATTCCCTAACTAAAGAGTGCTTGTACATACAAACTCCTTGCAGATGTGTCCAAGGGTGGAATCCAACTCAGGACCTCAGCGCTGCAAGGCATCAGTGCTAACCACTGGGCCAACGTGCTGCCTATATCATCTGTATCCACATATAGGTAAACATACACCCACATATTTCCCACTGTGCACCAACAGGCACACTTTTGCTAGTCAATCTGTATATCTGTCTTTCCATTATATATCAATCTATATATATATATCTGTCTCTCTGTCTGTCTATATATCTATCTATCTATCTGTCTGTCTCTCTGCCTATCTATCTATCTGCCTGTCTGTGTCTATCTATCTGTCTCAATTTCTGTCTGTCTGTCTGTCTATCTATCTATCATTTATCAATTATCTATCTATCTATCAATTATCTATATATCTATCTACAGAAGGGAGAAGTGTCTCACACAGAAGCAGCAGCCCCTACCCACCCACTTTCACAGCATGTACATAGAAAGGGAGATTGAGAAGTGTCTAACAGCAGCAGCAGCCACACCCACTCTCAGCAGTGTCAGGAAGATATGTTAATGAGCTGTATAGTGTCGGGCTGAATAGGCTCATTATTATGTAAATTAATGTATCCAGTGTCAGCTGCATTACAAGTAGGCAGTGACTAAGGGAGGTGGGGACCAGATTGGAGCAGTTACTAAACATTGAAAATTCACTAACAAAGCAGGCACAGACACTCATGTAAGTAACATTATTTTACTACCCTAACATTGTACTTTCACATTATACAAAGTTGTTTCAATGAGTATAGTGACCCTTTAATTAATAAAACACTTATCAGCATGAAAGAGTGAGTTTTGAGAGATGTTTTAGTGCATCTAATCGATGTCTTACTTTGATAAAAATTTTCATGCTGTGGGTCTAGCATCAGGGCCTGGGCGGTCTGGCACTTGGACCACTCAAGAGAGTCGGTGAGTTACTACGCGAGTATACTCCACACTGCTGATTAGATTGGAGACCACAGTTTGGAGACCACAGTTCCCCTTTAATGTTTGATTTATTTTGTATACAGTTGTGGTCAATGTTGCTCTTGAGAAAAACTTGTTACTGTAACTTACCTGTTTAAAACCACCAGTCATCTATGTCACCCCAAGGGGTGAGTTGATGGTGTAGCCAGACAGGCAGTAACTGTGAACAGGACAGTATTAAGACCTGTTGGGGACCTACATGTAAAGGTCCAATAGAGGTAATATGAAAAAAAGCATCACACAGGAACCAAATATGCAGTGCTTCAGTGATCCTTTATTGTATGGAAATGTGGCACAACATGTTTCAGACCAACAGGTCTATTTTCAGGTGCAGTAATACAAAAGAAACCCCCATCTTCACCCTCTTATATACAAGTGGTCATGACACCAGCTCCCTCTTCTGGCCAGGTATCAAATTACATGTTACCTATGTACTGTATATACACATATACATCTCATAAACAATTACATCATTACATTGTATTATTGGGCGTGGTGATAAAAATAAAAGGAGTTGATCCAGGGATATTTCTAATTGACATTTGTCAGTCAGGAAGGATTTTCCCCCCCTTCATACTGTTTTTTTTTTTTTTGCCTTCCTCTGGATCAAAAGTTAGGCAGGAAATGTTGGTATTGCTGAGTAGGTTGGACTATATGTCTTTATTCAACCTTAAATAATATACTAAACTAAATGCAGGAACGGTTTAGCAGGCTGACGATTATATCTGTCTACATGATTGGACCAAACATGTTAAGTAATCCATCTGGTCAAATTGCTTAACGATCATCAGTAAGCTAGTTTTCTTCCTGTTGCAGGAATCCCCCAAATCCATTGAGAGAGAACAGGCTGCTTGGTCGGCTCCCTGTGTGTACAGAAAAATGCAAATAATGGTCTTTAGAACAATCTTTCTCTGTGCGTCTGTACATAGTTTTATGCTAATTGAAGCGACACAAACTCAGTGTACTGATTTGTCAAACTGTTTGTAGCCAGCATCGTAAACAAAATCATTAGAGGACAACTAAACACTTGCTGTCTACAGAAGTGTCAGGGAGGGTTCTGTTACAGAGAATAATGGGTAAAAACGTATAAGGAAGATCCAGAACAAGGTTTTTTAAAGTTGTATACAAGTACAACGCATTTTAGATCTCCAGTAGAAAAGACATCCGCATAGCTAAAGATGTTTTTATTATTTCCATGTGCTTTAAAGCTTTGAATCTATGTGTGTCAAGATTCAATTTTGGGTCAGCAGTAAATATTTGAAAAACAGCACTGCCTCCTGATTAGCTGTTTACACCGATGTTTAAAGTGCAGCAGAAATAGAAATAACTAAATGAACATGGAGATGGAGAAATGGAGAAAACCCTTGCAGCCTTGCCTCAAGTTAAAAATAATTAATCATCCAAACACCCGCATGTTTAACTGAGCACAAAACCATTGTTATTTTCAGCTAAATGCCAAAAAATTAAATGAATTAAATTGTCTTGAAAAAATAGAACACACAATCAGGGAATCACTTAATTATTAGTAATCAGAAGAGTGTTGATGGAGGGGGGGTTTTAAAATGGTCCTGATACTATCTCTTTACTTACTAATAATTATGGGATTACCCATATATCTGAACCATTTTGTTTCTGCAAAATTAGTGGCTTTGAGTTGGTCAGGTTATTATGTTGTTTATATCCTCACCTCGATTGGCACTTTTTCAGTATAAAGGATGGTTGTCTGAATATGATACTTCAGGTGCATTTCACAAGAAAATCTACTTGGTACAACTCACGTTATGATGAAAACAAATAGCAAGACTCCTTTCACTATATCCTAAATGCCCTTAGTTCTGTGTCTCCTGCTTTCGCTAGGATGTGCTCCCAGTTTATCTTCCTACCAGAGAATGTCACTTTTAGTCTAGAATTTATGGAAAAATCTTTTCCAGTATATTGGTAAGCATCTGGATTAAATGTTTGCTTGTTTTTTACATAAACGGTAGCATTTTTGCACATTTGTTTCTGTGAAGCTGTCAGTTATATGTGCGAATATGAATAATTATGATAATACAGCCGCCAGTTGTTGTTTTTTTTGCCTGGAAACATGTTGAATTTTGCTGGGCATCAGTGTGATGCCTGGAGTCCCAGAGTATACCTTCAGTCTACAGACACTGTCTTTACCTATAGACAAGCCCCGATCGTCAGGAGACTTGTTGCACCAAGCTTTACATGGTTACCCCCAGGTCTTAGAGAGCAAGGTATAGAGAAGAACAATGACCAAGACTAAGCTACAAGAACTAGACTTGGCTACTAGAACCAATAGCTGGGACCACTAGTTTGGCTAAACCAAAACTATAGAAGGCAATGAGGCTATAACAAAAACATGCTTAAATAGACAGAGGGACCAATGGGGAAGAGGACTGACCAAAGTCTGGTGCAGGATTGGCTGAGAGGCAAGTTTCAAAGTGATTGGATCTCCTCCGTCCAATTTACCTGTCAGCAGGGACGGAGGAGATAAGAAGAGGAGCCCAGGAGAAGAGGTACGCACAGCCAAAGACACCAGACGCTGCGAGATCACGTCAGAGGAAGAGGACGTGAGCGCCAACAGAGAAGCCTGAAGTCGGCGTGCATAGCGGGACCGAGAACAGGTAAGCAATGCCATCTGACAATCAGCAGGTAAAACAAATTGTGCATGTTCAAAAACAACCCCGATAAAGGCCTGAACAGCTGCATTTCGATTTGCCTGTTTTTCTTCTATTTATTGCTTTTCCTCTAATTAAAAAGGGTATTTGCAAACAGCGGGAATGGCAGCTCTAGTCTTCTCTTAATCATCTGGAGCAGCTGGCCATGTAATGCAGGCGTGTGCCTAGCAGACCAGAGTGTTCTGAGAGCAGTGATACATACTGTAGATTGTAGGAGTCTAGGCACACCAGACAGCAACTTGCCAATAGTTCTATTGGTGCAAGTCTCCACAGACCTCAACCCAAAGTCTATAATCATATAACCAATTGGTAAAGAGTTGAGAAATGCACACTATCTTAAATGCTTAATGTGTTTATTAGTCTAATACTGATTGTTTCTGAGAGCAGTGCCGTGATGTACCTTTGGCAGGAAGGCTGTATGCCCAAGACAAATTCACTGATAAAATGCATGTCTGTAATGATAATGCTAATTCGTTTAACTATAAAACTATAAAACTCTATTTTTCAGGAAACAAAATTGGAAGAATCAGTGAATGAAAATAAGATACCCGAGAAGTCTACAGATGAATCCAAAGTAACCAAAACAGAATTGGTAAGGGGTAATTAACACAGGAAGATGAATGTAAGAGGACATATATAATAGATTTGTTTAGTTTCTGTGGATGTTTATACTGCAAGCAAAAAGTGACAGATGTGTTTTCATTCTCTAAAAACACATCAAAGATTATGAACTCTATGATGAAAGTTTTAAAGGATAACTATACAGTAAAAAATTACTTTTTAAAAATGAAAAGCACCTGGGGCAGTATGGTAGGATTGATTATCACATACCAATATCTTTTCGTTGAGAAGCTACAGCACATATATATGCCAGGTTAGTGCCCTGGGTCTTCCTTTATTAAAGATAGTGCTGAAGCACTCAGTAAGCCAAGCAGAAGTAGTTGTCTTTGTGCTGCCGTTCCTCATAGAAATAATATTGGGAGGTAAAAAGTACCAATCCTCCCTTCCTGCCCCAGGCAATTTTCCTTTTAATTGTTTTTGAAAAAACTTTATACGAACTAAAGTATTCCTCAAAAAGTGCCCTGTGGAGGACAAACAAACAAAGCATTCCTTCTCTAAGACAACAAACCCTTTGGACAATTGTCTAGAGAATCAACCTAACTGTGCTCTATTTAGAGACATTAATAACTAGCTTTGTTTACAACTTGCCTTATAAATTTGCCTTATTTAGATACCTGTCCATGTATTTTGTCACAACATTGCACTTTATACCCATGTATACTGCATACAGTATACATAGTAAGAGTGCAACTGGACCAGCATTACCGTATATACTCGAGTATAAGTTGATCCGAGTATAAGTCGAGGTACCTATTTTTACCTGAAAAATTTGTAAAAACTGATTGACTCGGGTATAAGTCGAGGGTAGAAATTATCACCACTACTGCCTTCTGATTCTGTGTTGTTTTTAGGCTTTAGTTGCCCTTTAAATGGCATACAGTAATAGCCAAATCCAGTACCAGTAACCTCCAATTCTTTGGCACTCCAGATGTTTGGAAACTACAACTCCCAGCATGCTTTGTTGCTGGGAGTTTCAGTTTCTAAACATGTGGAGTGGCAAGGTTCAGTAAACTTTTAATTAAGCTTACCATCATTTACAATTCTCCTGAACCCCATATAGTAAAGGGCCCTCTGAACCCCATATAGTAAAGCGAACTCTGATCCCCATATAGTAAAGGATTCTCTGACCCCAATAGTTAAAAATGTCACCTGAGAGTTGTAGTTTCAAGCTGTCATTTGCACTGTACTAGCAGCTGTTTTTTGCCCCAAACTGAGGAGACCCATCAGATTTACAGCATCAAGTGACAGTGCTGAGTGAGTCCAGCAGGCAAAATACAGGAAGCAGGAAAAGTAAAGGCAGATCATCTCCTGTAACTTTCTATACAGGTTAACACAGCCACCTACTGGTTACTATCTGTAATTGCAGAATTTGGATCTAAATTAGGACCTGACTCGAGTATAAGTCGAGGTTAGGTTTTCAGGCTAATTTTAAAGCCTGAAAAATTTGACTTATACTCAAGTATATATGGTAATTCAGAAAAGATTTACCCATCACTCTGGGTATATCTCCCTTACTCGATTCAATTTCGCACATGAATTGAGAACAGGCTTTTACCCCTGCGTGAGTTTAACACCACCATTAGCTAGCATTTAAAAATCACGCAGAAATAGGCACACAAGCAATACTGAATCACTTGCATCGGCTGTTTGGGGGTCTTTTGCAAAGCTCAAGCAAGGGTGCGCACTAAACCCACCCCATTGTCTTATAGTAAATAAATTGAATCCTCATAATCAAAAAATTAGCATTACAACTTTTGCAAAAAAGGAGAATCAATTATTTTGTGCTCAGATTTGTTTGTATTCTAAATGTTATTTGTGTGTTAATTAGGACATTTCTGTGCATGGTAGGTTAAGACTTAGCAGTAAAAAGTCTTTCTTTAAATTTGTTTTTAAGGTGCCATCATCTGCAAGCACTTTGTACCTCAGGCAAAGAAAAAACGATAAAAAGAGCTTTGACGATGAGTTTCATCACACCAGGTAAGAATGTTTTGAAAGCCTATTGTACAGTACTATAATGGGCTATGTTAAGAAAAGAGCACATTAGCTCCATTTTTTATGACAGACATTGCTGTGAAATTCCAATGGTTTTTTGTTGCTATATCTATAAAGCTACAGATTTAGACTCTGAGATCTGCCAGTTACGGAGAAAATTTCTGTATTTATTTCGACCCGGTAAACCAAAATATCATGGCAGCCCGGCTGGAATGAAATATTGCCCTGGGTGTGTAAGGAAAAACGTACCTGCTAGGAGCTCCCGCAGCACGTCTTCTGCTTCCGAGCGCCTTTGGCTTTCTCTGTCTTCTTCCGGCGCTCCTCAATCTTCGGCTGCGTTCAGCGCGACTTCCCATTCTTCGATATTCTGCGATTTCCCGTCCCGTTTTTAAAGTTACAGTACTCTTATTTATTCATAACTCTTCTATTATCCAATCTGCTCTCTTCTTCTTCTTGACTTTTCTCCTATTGGTCCCTCTAGCCTTTTTAAACCCCTCAGCCCATTGGTCCTTGTCCAATATAGCAGTCAGTTCTCTGTCTTGCTGGTGGTGTGTAGAGATGTCCGAACTTCACAAAATCCGGTCCGCTCGAGGATTTTTTTTTCGGGAAAATTTGAAAATTCGAAAATCCGCGAGTGGACTCGTTAAAATGAAAAATATTCTCGAAATTATGAGATTTCTCGTATTTTCTAAAATTTTCGAAATTACGAGTTTTTGCGTATTTTCGAAAATTTTCAAAAATATGAGAAATCTCGTAATTTCGAAAATTTTTGAAACCATATTTTTCGAAAATACGAGTAATCCTCGTAATTTTGAAAATTTTCGAAAATACGTAATTCCGAAAATAAGAGACATCCTTTTTCGAAAGTACGAGAAATCCGCGGTTCGGAAGTTCAGAAGGCGGAAAATCCGGAAAAATCCACCGTTCGCGAAGGGGATAAATCCGCGACAGATCTGGGTTCGGATCCGCGAACCGGCCATCCCTAGTGGTGTGTTTAATTCGTATTCTCTGTTATTTGACCTCTTGCCTGTTTTTTGGACCTTGATTTGTATCTGCCTGCCCTGACCACTACTAAAATGCTCATGCATGCCCTTACATCCCATCTGACTAATTTAACATTCTGCTACTTGGTCTCCCAGTCTGTCATTTCTCCCCTCTCCAGTCTATTTGGTTGCACTTATCCCCCTGTTTGTATCCTCTGTATTTTATAATGTACATCGCTGCGTACCCAAGTGGCGCTTTACAAATAAAATTATACCTACAAAATTATACAAATATAGCGGCAGAATTGAACCTTCTCTGCTTCATAAATATGCACCAAAGATTTACATCTTAATTAAAAAAATTGCTTTTAATTTCTTTACAAATATAACATTTAACTTGTAAAGCTACCTCTAAGAGACAGACATTTAATTTTTTTAATTCTTTTTGCCCTTTAAGTGCATTCATTATTGTACCTGGTATCGCAGTAGTAAGTGACATCAAGGCTAAAGAAAGCCCACACTGACTTTAAATTAATTGCTTCTTTAAAATACAATTTTTATTTGCATGCACATTATTTAGGGGCTGATGCAATATAAGCTGTAAACCTTTGCCTGGGCTTTGCCCGTGAAACCAATTATACGCTATTTATCTGCAGTAACCCAGTAAAAAGCTGTAGATTATTAGCACAGGCAACCTTTTGCACATCTTTTTGCATCAGCCCCTAAATCTTTTATTCAAAATAATAAAATATCATTGTTTTTAAGGGATTTGATAGATATTTTAAATGTTTGGTGTAAAATATATTCATAGTTTCTTGAGACAAGCTTATGTTAAAAACACGTCTTTACATTTCCACTCCAGGTTCAGTTTATTGGACACCCTTTATGTTATAGACCAGCAATTCATTTCTTTTCAGTATAACCTTCTTTGACCCAGTAGTGGTTGCCAAAGGTAGCCTCTGATTAGCTAAAATGGTTGCCTGATTCAGAGTTTAAAGAAATCCATCTGTAAAATATACAAATCTCAAGGTTTTTTTGTTTCAATATCTTACTGTCAAAAACATGCATCTGTGTTTCAATAATGACCGTTTTTATTTCCTTTGGAAACTGCTGCCAATTTTATTTGTGTTAAATTGGAAAACCGGATGTGAGGTAGGGATAATCAATCCTACCTCTGCGCCCCAGGTACTTTTCATTTTAAAAAGTAAATTTTTTCAGTGTGATCCCTGAATTAAAGTTACAAAAACTGCAAACGGTATGGTGTATCATGAATACGTGTAAGTCCTCCACACACAGGCAAATTTCTACTTTTTATTTAGCATAGAGAGATGCAATTGGGCTTATTTAATAACAGGTGCAAAATTTTGCCTGTGGTCTTAACCTGCAGCAACCAATGAGATGTCATCAAATGTTTTGTAACTGAAGTAGACCAGTTCTGTATCTGATTGGTTGAGGCAAATTAACAATGAGGTACATTTTTGCACCATATTAAATACTCCTGATTAAATGTGTCTGGAGAATTCTCGTCTCTTCCAGAATAAATCAAACTTGCATGCCTAAGCATGTCTAGGATCAAACAGCAGGGGTTGGGGGCAGCAACACTCAGTAGATCTATGGCGATTCGACACAGATTACACTGTAGATTTAATTGGAATCTGTCAGTAATGTTCAAAAATTCACAAATCCACATTCATAACCAGTCTTACTCTTTACAGGAAATGCATAGAAAGACAAGCAATGCATTGTTTAATTAGTGGCTTCTGGTCTGTAAACTCGGGGAACTTGTTTTTGTTCTGCTTTACTTACTTGCATGAAGTTTTTTTAGAAATCTTAAAATTTGCTTTAAATATTATGTATTCTAAATTTGTATTTGGACATGTAGCATAATTTAATGTCTAATCTGCTCTAAATTACTTATATACTGTCTAGTTAAAGTCGAGTAACCTCAGATCATATCAGATTATAGGGGAACTAGAGACAAAGCAACTATTTCCCTATAAAATATAAATTTCCAGGGAGGTAGGAGACAATAAGCGTCGCTGTGAGCTGATGGGCAGACTTGGGTAGACAGATAGGTTCACATTACAAAACAGGAGATAGAAGTGCTTTTTTCTTCTCCCCTTAGGCTTCCCCTGTGCTGCCCTGGTGGTCTAGTACAGGTACTGCACTGCAATCTCTATTAAGATCGCAGTGCAGTACAAGCTATAGTAAGCTGTCAGTAAATGACAGCTTACTATAGTATTTGTGAATGGAACTCCTGAGTTCCATTCACAAATAGGATTTGCTACTGGGGGCAGAGATCAATATTAAGCGATCAGTTTTAATTACCTAATTATTGATCGTTGCCAATGAATGAAAAATCACTTCCTGGAAAATTCATTACAGGAAGTGATTTTTCCAATCGGATTTTGACTTGGAAAATGTCACTTATGCCCATATTTCAAGTTTGTTATCATTCCCTAAGATGATCTGATGATTATCTTTGGGAATGATAAAAAAGTGAAATGCACATACAAAAAATGTTAAAGTGATACACACCCCTTTTCTCCCCCTACAATAAAGCTAAAGTTTTTTTGGTAAAAATAAGTACCTCAGCTTATACTCAGATCATAGTAACATAGTAATTAAGGTTGAATAAAGACATACGTCCATCAAGTCCAACCTATTCACCCTCTTTTTTTTTTTTAACCCTACCTAACAGTTGATCCAGAGGAAGGCAAAAAAAAAAAACAGCTAAAAAGGGAAAATTCCTTCCTGACTCCAAACGGCAATCGGAAAGTATCCCTGGATCAACCAGATCTATTTGCATTAATACCAGTAATTCTCAATATTTCTTTAGAAACTTATCCAGGCCTTTTTTAAAGCTATTTAATGAACTTGCCATTACCACATCTGCTGAAAGACAGTTCCACAGTTTCACCTTTCTCACTGTAAAGAAACCTCTCCTAACCTGAAGATGAAACTTCTTTTCTTACAATCTTAAAGGATGTCCACGGGTCCTATGATATGACCTATTAGTAAACAATGCACCAGAGAGTTCATTGTATGGCCCATTAATATATTTGTATAAGGTTATCATGTCCCCACGCAAACGTCACTTCTCCAATGTAAACAGCCCTAACTTGTCTAATCTGCCTGCATATTGTATTGTACTGTGTCAGAAATATGTGTTAAATAAACATATACAGTAGTACAACCTAGATAAAGCAGATGTTATCCATCTTATATTTGTTGCAAAACACTTTTACACATTTTTCTTCTCCCATTATCCATTTGTTCTGATGAATTCATACAGGAAAATGTTTATATCTAGGGTGTTGATTGTTTTTATATATATTTATCATAACATTGTATAGAGTGTTATATACCAACCAATATTAAACTAATAGGAGATCCATTAGATCATTCTTATAATTAAAGTTATCAATTTGTATTTCAATACCTTCCTATTGTCTACCAGCTATCACCAGTGAGTCTGTTAAAAAGGGAGTCTGTTAGAGAGAGATCGCTATTGGTAAGCCAGAAGTCCTATAAAGAGCCCAGACTATCCTGCCATGTTTTTTAATCTTAATAGATTTCATCAGTGCAGTACACAGTTTTATGGTTTCTATGGGGTAGGACTTGGGACCACAAGATACCAGTCAGCTATATAGATTAAGGTGAGTTGGGATTAAAGGAGGAAAAAGCTCTCCACAGAGCATATAATGAAATAGAGCCTTCTAACAACAAAAGGTACTTCATAGCCTTACCCCAATAATATTTAGGAAAAAGGGAAAAACTGGCAATTTCTCTAAGAATGCTAGGAGAGACAGAGACATGCATAGTCATGTTATCATAATCAGACGTCACTTTCTGTCTAGCAAACAGAAACTGGATTTTCTCCCCTAAAGGAGGTCTTATTTTTTCCTATGGAGAGGGTGAGGGAATGTGTGGGTCTAAAGAATTTTTGATTGGCTAATACTGTCACATGTTTTACAAACAACCCATACTTGCAGGGGAGGACTGGCCCAGTAGGCTGAGGGGCAAATTCCACCTGGGCTGGTCTACAATGAAACATATGGGCTGCCACAGAAGCTATTTTATTATTATTATTGATTTATATAGCGCCAATATCTTCCATAGTGCCTTACAATTACATAGTCATACATATTACATACATAGGTAATACATAATATAAGTTAACAGAGTGAGGAGTTTTACAGCATTACCGTGATACAATAGGAGAGAGGACCCTGCCCAAAGAGCTTGGGTGAGCATTAGGTTGCGGGAATCGGTAGGCTGTAAATTGATTGGCAGTGGACCATGAAAAGCAGGTTGGATCATATTGGGTAGTAAGGGGGTAATGTTTAGGCCAGGTTATATGCTTGCCTAAAGAGGTGGGTTTTAAGGTTACGTGTTAAGGGATGGTTAGTGGCGGACAGATGGAGGAAGGAGTTCCAGAGCAGAGGGGCAGCACGAGTAAAGTCCTATTAGTAAGTTACATGCTTGTAAAGCGCAGCGCAAGCCTCTAGCTCTAACATGGGCAAGGATCAGGAAACTCATCCTCCATCAGATCATAACCCTCCAGGTCATTAGCAGTGTTAGTCAGCCCTCCAGTTTATTAGCCAATATCATCAGCCCTCCAGTTCATTTGCCAGAGTTGTCAGCCCTCCAGTTCAGCCAGTGTTGTCAGCCATTGAGATCATTAGCCAGTGTTGTCAGTCCTTCAGCTCATTAGCCAGTGTAATTCAGCCCTCCAGTTCATTACCCAGTTCATAGACCAGTATTGTCAGCCCTCCAGATCATTATTCAGTGTTTGCCAGCTCTCCAGTTCATTAGCTGGTGTTAGTCAGCACTTCTATTAATTAGCTGGTAATTGTCAGCCCTCCAGTTCATTAGTAACTAAGGAAACTTTGACTTAGAAAGTGCATCCAGGGGTGAGGACTTAGCGATTCAGGTCCTCACCGCGGGTACTTGTAAGGGGGAGGGGGAAGATTTTAGGACTATAATTGTCCTTTAACCCATCATACACTTGAAAATGTTGCTGGCAACAATGTAAAATGGGAATAGTGGTCTTAAAAATGGGTGTAACATAAACAAAGTGTGTGACCTTAACAAAGTGGATGTGGCTAAAAATGTTGCAATCCACAGTGAAAGGGCCACTTGGTTGTATTTGCCCCCCTGGCTAAAAGGTCCCAGTCCTCCTCTGCATACTTGGGGGTGTAATACAGGAACTTCCCTACACTTTTTGTCATGCACAATTTTTTCATTTGCTAACAGTGGCACATGTTGTAAGATCAGAACCTCATTGTATGTTAGTAAAATTTTACTTCCTTTTAGTGTCCATATGGAGACCCTTTAGCACTCCTAAAGGTGTGGATAAACCTACCATTTTGAGTTTTCCATTTAAACTTAGGGGTGTCAAGTAAAGTAAGTATACTTTTTTAAATGTATATCATTTGTTTTGTAATTAAATTATAAGTTAGTAGTAGTACTATACTCTGTATAGTGTAATTTGTTAGGGTGATTTTAACCAAATGATAACCAGTGATAATTCAACACATACATATAGACCATTCCTATGTATAATAGTGTTATATGCCCCCGCCAAATTAGTTGCGCCTAAAAACTCAATGCCATCTCTGTGAAAATATAAATATATTTAAATAATATAAAGGATATGCACACAAAGTGCTAGTACATACAATAATTCAATAGTATTTATCAAAAGTAGTACTTAAACGGGAACTGTGGTCTCCAAACAAGTTAAGTTTATAGAAAGGCCAGTTTCCTACCTTTAAAACGAGCCATCAACCACCTTTCTACGTGCTCCACAGCCCAAGATATACAGAAATGACAGACCAGAAAGTTAATGGGTGGGAGGCTGACTTGTGACATTCCTGAGGCTTCTCCTGCACAGTGCTGCCGGCGAGCACAGCCTCAGACTCCCTCAGTGTGTGAGGGAGACAGGAAGTCCCTTTTCCTCTCTGCTGTGTGAAGTCCTGACAGAGAAGGTAAGGGAATCTACAGCCCTTCTCTTTCACTGTGTGAAAACAGCTTTTTCAGGCAGAGTTCTTACTCGGCCTGAAAAGGCTGATTCCACAGAGTTTTCTGTAAGGGGGGTCTGAGTAACCCACGGCACCCATGAGTGGGCGGGGCTTATGCCCCCATGAGTGGGCGTGGCTACAACACCCGCAAGTGGGCTTGGCCACAGCACCCACGAGTGGGCGGGGCCACATGGTGCGGTAAGATAATTGGCCATGGGGGGCCTGCAACTGGAGGGACCATGGGGTCCATGAGTGGGAGGGGCCAGGGGGGCAGCAAAGGGGAGGAGGAGAGACAGGACAGATTGACTGGAAGCAGGAAGTGCAGGGGACTTGGTGATGCTGCTGCCATATCACACACAAAAATCTAAATATCTTCAAAACTATGCAAAATAAACAATGGAAATAAATTGCAAAAATTCTCAGGGGAGCAATTCCTCAATTTACCTAAAATCATTTTTGGACCACAGTTCCCCTTTAAAGGGTATGTCCACCCCCAAAACTAAAATCTAACCCTATATTGGCCCAACTTTAAGGGTTTAAAAAAATCCTTATCTTACTTCTTTGCTCCTTATGGTTCTCTTGCAGTGTTTGTTCAAATGCCAGGAAAGTGAAGAGAAGGAGGTGCCAGTGAGTCATCCAGTCCCTTCTATTTCCTTAACCTCAGTATGGCAGTGACATGCGCAGGGGAGCCCTTCCCCCCCACCTCCCTCAGAACATCCGGATCCAACCTCTGCAGCCATGGCACCTAGCTTGAAACCCTTGGCCATAAGGTAGGTACCCCCTGCCCACCCCCAACCACTGAAATATTTCTTTAAAAAATGTTTAGCTCACTACTTACAGACCCTTCTCTCCACTGCCTCTCAGACAATCACAGACACGGCTGCTGATTCGGCCCCTGCATGCAACATCCGCAAGCAGGGAGCCAGATCAGAGACGCCATGGGAGAAAAGGTGCTGTAAGTAGCAATGCAAACATTTTTTTAAAGAAATATCACGGTGATTAGGGGTGGGCAGTGGGCCTACCTTATGGCCAAACTTCATTTTTAGGGTGGACATTTAATCTAGGAAGCATGCTATTTAATACTTCTGGTGTCCTAGTTTTCATCTTAAAAGATCAATTTAGCTTCATTTTTGAGAGGAATGGATAACCTGTTACCACCTCTAGGAGGACCAGGGACACATTGTATGCTAAAATTTAGTCATATTTATATTGTACTACTACATATAATGGTATTACTACATTCCATTAAAGGGCAACTAACGTCTCCTCAGTGCCCCCTCCCCAAATAATAGTACCCAGCATGAGGACCTAAACCAAGATGTCTTTGCCCCTTGGTCTTACCTCAGTTTCTTCCAATTTGATAAAAACACGGAAGTGAAGAGGTAGGTCCGGAGCTGGCTTCAAGGTGAGAGCTACCTGATTAATAAATCTTTTTTAATGTAATTTAAATGTTCACATAACCATTGTCTAGAAGGACTCATAATGCATCCTACGTATTGATTGCAACAATTTAGGCATGTAATTAGACATTACACTAAATATTTACTGTTACAATTAATATATTCCTGATTCTTATAAATCTTACCAGTACAATTGCTTTTAAAAATATTACTGACTTTAAGAAAGGGACATATAGTGCATCTCTTAACTCCACAATGGAAAGTGCCAATATGGGTGAGGCAACTAGGATTATTTTATTGATCCGAATACATATTGGGAGAAAAAATATCACCCCTAATTTGTAGTTCTTTTCTCTACCATTTTGTATCATATTTCAAGTACTTGATTTAGAAAACTATCCCCTCTCAAGATGGGAAAGTGCCTCTTAATAATATTAATAATATGATGATATAAAAGACTATACATAGTAGATAATACAATAAAGTTATCTCTCACATCAGTCTTACGGGTATGCAATCTAAAAATAAAATTTTTCGATTTACCCTGCTGGCTCTACGAAAGGCTCTATGAAGATGCTTTTTTTGATAGCTTGTTTCATAGAGACAATTTGTGAGAGCTTCTAGAAAATGTTTTTTTAATGTACAATTCTATTGAAAACAAAGGAAATAAATTTCAAAATCGCGTTGCCAGCACAAGACTTCTGTAATAGGGTACTAGTATACTAATAAGTTTGTTGTGATTGGTGTGCATACATAATCCAAGAAATTAGAGAAAGAGATGTTCCCAAAAATTCAAGGTCAATTGTGGAGAGGTCAATTAGTACGTTTCCCACTCCAAATGATGATCATCGCCAGTGTAGCGCTTATACTGTATATTTTAAAGATTGGAAACTGTTTGAGAAGATTCAAAAAAAGGTATGTTTCTTCCAATCTCCCAACAAAGAGGTTAGCATACTTGGGGGTGAATATTGCACCTATAGCTGCCCCCCTCATTTGTAGTAATTATCATTAAACATAGAAATTATGAGTGAGGAGAAACTTTATAGCTCTTAATATAAAGCCTATAAGATTCTCTGAATAAGTAGTATAGTTTTCCAGGTGATATTTAATAGCTAGGAGACCCTAGCTTGTGCAGACTAGACCCTTGTTGTGCAGACTACTAAAATATAGAGATGTTATGTCTAGTAATACCCTAATGGTGGTAGATAAATAGTTAAAGTTGGCTGAGGTCATTTAAACATTAGCAGATAGTCAGAGGTATCACGTAAATGGATGGCAATCCACAAATAAATCTTATCTTTCAGAACTGGGTATTGTATAGTACAGGACACCTGTGCTTTTCAAAAGCACAAATTTCAAATTCTTATTCTAGAGGGTCCTACACAGGCACCCAGATACTGCTCTCTGCTCACAATGACTACTTGGTTACAGTATTTGAAATAATTAACAGATAAATAACCATGCATACAAAAGTAATCTGTCCTGTTATTGTAGTGTGCAAAGACATATATGTAGCTTAGATAGTATGCTTAGATCAAAAGGATCAGATCTGGATATTTTGTCTGGAACCAAAATATATTGCAATTACTGAGTCTTAATATATGGCAAAGTAGGGAGTCATCCTTAGAACTGCCTCCAGCAGAAACTTCTTAAGCCTCAGTTTTCTTTTGAACTACTGATCCTTTTTCTGCTTTAATCATCCTTTTTTTTCTTTTACCACAGTGAACACACATATATTTATATATAGCATATACATTCATACAAAATGTGTTCAACAAACAGTCAATGCATTTTAATCTGTTTAAATGCTTAAGTCCAGAACAGCGAACATACTTTATGTAATTGCATATATATATATATATATATATATATAGTATATTCTTCCTGTTTTTTTTCTTTTAGCTATACGTTCAAACAAACAAAAGAGATGATTAATGCACATCCAGAGATCTTATTTTATTTCTTGGCAGTAGGTTGCATACCAACCTTCTATGAAATAGTTATACATGTGTTTTAAAAAGTTTGAGGAAAGTGAAAATGTACCTCACCTTCCTCCAACACACTTAAAATATCTACTGGCTGTCACTGTTCTGACAACAAACATGGATCTGCATTATACTATCACAAAAATTAGCAAAACCTGATGTGATATGGAGTGGGCTAGATTCCTGCGCGCGTCTAATTTTTCAGACTCCCACCTGCACACTACCCACTACCTGCACCTGACCCGCTTTGCAGCTGGGTTTTATACCCAACCCACAAGTGTACGGACCCACAAACCGACCCTAACCCAATTTTATGTAATAATGTCATCTGTTTCCAGGAAACCACTTGCTCTGGTCTGCACAATGCACCACGGTGTTAAAGAAGATCAATGCACTGCGTAACTCTTGACATGATTTGTTTTGGGCATTTTCATCTTTGAGTTGGGAGATCTGTAAGTAAAGAATCCAATTCCAATTAGCCAAATGTCTAGAGCTCCTTCGGGGGTAGTCCCACTCCTGCTATAAACCACATAGAGCTATGTACAGATATTTTAAGAAAGATATCTTGCAATTTCCTTGGAGATAAGTGCAGTTAAATTCATCCAGTAGCCATTTTAATGTTCTTAAAACTGTTATTCCCAGCACTCACCAACAGCTTTTATCTGCCTGTGGGATATAAGTTGTAGTTTAACAGCTAAAAGCTGCAGATTCCAAATCTTGAGGTTAATCACTGCCACTTTGGCAATGGAGGATGGAAAATAAATCAATTACAAACTAAACCCTCTTACAATGAATATCTTAAATATCTTGCTACCCCTGTATTTGTGCTGTATACACTCACACACACACACGCTCTAAAACATATTGCTCAGCAAAACGATACCTAGAAAATTATCCTTTAAATAGGAACAGAATTTGGAAAGTGTTTTCAAGCGGCCATCCACCGCATACAGAAATAGAAGAACAAGCAATTCAATCACAGCGTGGGCTACAGCGTGAAAAGAATTTGTGAGATGTGTGAGTGGAGGATGGGAGAAATAATATGCAAAATGAAAGCCAGATGGTTAAAAGTGAAGGAAATGCCAGGCAATTTCTTCTGCTTTATTCTCCCTTGAGTTCAAAATAAAAAGAAATAAAATGAAGAAGCAGCAGAAAAAAATGTCAAGAATTAGGGATAATCAAAGGTACACAATTAATCACCAGCAGGAAAGGAGCACTTCTGTAGATTCAGAAATCAACTTGGAGCTCCATGGGCAATGCCAGTTTGCTTCCAGTGAATAAAAAAGCTATTAAATATGTTGCTTTACAATTAGTCTGATTATAACATTACACGGATGAAACAATCCCTATGACAATTGATTAAGGTATACTTTACTTTGTTTAAAATTATAAAATTTTTGTGGTGCTTAATGTCATGTATGTGCCACAAAAAAGAAACAGATAATTAGAAGATAATTAGATAATTAGAAGACACTTCAAATATTCCAAATTCATTATAAAAATGTATATATATTTTTTTTAATCCACAGAACTACTAATTCACACTAATTCAGGTTATTCAGTAATAAAATAAACATTTGTAAAAAATATATATATATATATACTATATGTAAAGACAACATATATGGTCTGTTTGTTTTTCTATGGTCTCATCAAGTCTTTAGCTAGAGTACACTACAATAATCTGGGTATCATACAGGGAGCTTTGTTGCTATTATGCCTGGCACTGGGTGGGTTCTGAATCATTGTCTAGGTAAATCTGTTGTGATTATTTTAGGGCATCTGATGACATCCAATGTAAGACCTTGGAAGCATTTAGTATTTCTCATAATAATTTACTGCAACGTCTAGTCCATTTTTCCCTCTTAACAAGACACATTTAAGTATTAATGAAGCCTACAACACCACACCAGACTATATATAAAATGCTATTGAACGTTGCCAGATGCAAGATAAGATTGATACATTATATAATAGTGAATTAATCTATTATCAGCAACAAACCAGGTTAGGACTGCACACTTTAACAAATCCTCAACTGAGTGGATGTATTTGATTTAATGACAGCCCATAACAATAGGTTAGACATGGCAGATTATATTATGTAGGATATGTAAGGGGAACACAATTAATACAATATACTGTAACATTCAAAATTATATAATTGCACTAAGATTTCCACCCCTATTTTTTCTAAAGTCCCTTTTTGTCCTTGTTCACTTTAGCAAAGAATACGATACAGCTTTTACACATATTTAACATATCAAGAAATAGCAATAGGGGTGGCGATTTGTTTTGCTTGGACTGTAAATCTGGATAACCTGTCTGTAAAGTGTTGGGATGGACAGAAGTTATGATTTTGCTGCAGTCATGCCATCTTATCATGAATGTTACTTGGAAAGTTACTGTCCTGATATTGTGTGACAAAATGAAGACACACATATAATGTAAGAATTGCATATCCAGAGAAAGTCCATAATTGTCCTGCATACAAAAACAACTATGTATAAAAGAAAGAATTTGTTATTTTTACAGGCTGTCATGTCCTCATTTCACCTCACAACAATCCTGGCTCCTCAAATCATAATATAAATCTCTAGGCCAGCTGCCACAAATGGAAAGAAAGTAAAGGAAAACACATATTGTTCCTCTTTGATTCACATCTAGGGACTTAGTTCTATTTAGCTTCAGCTTTATAGAAACTGACACTTTTGCACAATCATATGTTTGTCACTTATGGTTCAAACAAAATTATAGCTAGAAAAAGCATTTTTGAATATTAAAGCATTTTTTGACATAGTCTTAACATGTACTCAGAAGGTAGGGCACAAGAGAGCCACACACTAGCTTAGATGCTAAAAATTTTATTTATTAGGTGTGAAACACGGCATGTTTCGAACCCTTTCGGTTCTTCATCAGGTGAAAATTATACCTTCTGAGTACATTGAATCTGTTAGGAAAATGGTGGAGTCCCAAACACAATCAGATTGAGCCCAAATGAATTATACACAAGATCTGCAACTCAAGATACAACTACTTTTTGATTCTATTCTTAACATGCCTGATAACTATGACAAAGTTGTGTCTTTGGGCCTTATGGGGTAACTGAGCAGGTGATAAACAGCCATTTTGGATGTATGCAATTATCACCCAAAACTGTTGTTTATCGCCTGCTTATTCATTGGGTGTCATGATATGTGACAAGCATGTGATCTATTATATGCAGTTTATCTTCGGTTGTAGATTTCCTGTTCTGTTTAATTTTAAACAGTAAATCCTCATATTGTAAAACTAGCATATGGCAATTTGCTCATTTATATGCATAATGTAAAGGATGTGTACAACCACTTTAAGCTGAGTATAGGATCATCCACACTGATACTCTAGAACAAAGATGTCCAACCTATGAATCCCAGCATGCCGTGGTAGCCCACAATCAGCGATACAGGCGAAACGTATGTAGGATCTTTGTGGATTTCAAAAAAACAAGTTAGTTACTATCGGAGGATGAGTGCTAAAGATAAGAGACAATCTACTAGCACACCTCACGGGAGGTAAGAGTTCCAAATGGTGCAGTGGTTCTCAGCTGCCAGGCGTAGTTGCGGTTAAAAAGGGAAGGTCCCGTTATGACATCAGGACAGACCAATGGGATGGATGAGTAGGTGTTGCATGGGACGATCAGCCATGCATGACTACGAAAAGGGAGAGACACTGAACCCCATGCCGATGGATAAAAACTTCTTATGTAGCATACAGGCCTAACACACCAGAGCTGGAACACACTGCACTGTGAAGATTTGCACTGACGAACGGAGGGGTATAGTATGGGAACTTTTATTGTGGTTTATTCCCTTTACTATGCACTAGACACTTTACATTTGAAGCCTGTATTTGAACTGTTACAGGACAAAGCACTTCATTACGAAGTGGACTCTAGAGCTATTCTTTATATTAACTTGGTGTACTGTTTATCCGTATCCAATTGTGTAAATTTGGTAGCATTGCACATATGGATGTTTTGAAAGATGTTTTAACTATTTTTGTAATATTTATATTTGTATAAGCACAGTCAACTTTTGGTGTTGATTAGTTGATCAATTGGTTATATGTAATAAATAATGCACTTCAAAGATATCTTATCAAAATGACAATTATTTTTAGGTACCTAGAATATTATAGGCCTCAATTGGGTAATACAACGTGTGCTATATCAGGATTCTTGGGCTCTCGTGCCCTATTGTACATATTCTTAGTTTTTCCTGAGCACCACCAGGATGTCTGGTAGTTGGAACCCCATAACCATCCTATTATATTTAAGATGGTGTATATCCATGGTCAACCCTACTGAATGTATTTATGTGAACAGTTAAGTTGAGTATCAGACAGTATTTTTTAATATAAGAAACAGCTTGTTAAAAGGTTGGAAATGGGTTCAGCTAATGGCTATTCACATTTACTGAAAAGTACTGTTATTGCTTCCTAAATATATTGCATTCAGCAAGTGCTATAATACCTACTGTATGCATATTTCTAGGCATAGTAATAAAGCCAGATTGGGAATAATTACATTAATGTGTAGGGTTTTGCAAATTCTTCTTTTTTCTTCATATTAATTCTTCTTTTGGTTCACAAATCATGATTACGCAAAGCCTGACAACACTAGTAAAGCTCTGCACTTCATCCAAATTTCTCCGCCAACTGCTTTTCACTAATTGTTTTTCCACTTATGACTTTTGCGTCTTATATTCTGGCTTCTTCACACAGCCTTATTATTGGTGGAGTGGCACAAAGTGACACCAGATAGCCACAGACCTATGTCCAACTGTAAACCTAACCATAACAAATACAGGCACTGTGTAAACAGCTGCTCACCAGTAGCAAATCCAAGGCCATTAATGCTTGCAGCAAGCAGATTGTAGAAAAGTATTTGAGATGGAAAATAAGTGTTTTAATGTATATTAAAGGATAATTACAGTATACTCACCTTCCCCTTTCTTCTCTTCCTGTATAGCTGCATAGTACCCAGGGTGAGGATCCTTAAAGGATATGTACACCTTAAAAAAACATTAGGTTAGTGGCAAGCTGTGATCGTGCACGTGTGTGACATATAGGCGCCATGTTTGGTTGCCATTATTCAGGAGGAGAAAGCCAGCAAATTTGAAGCAATAGTAGACTCTGCGGGAGCCCAGAGCGGAGCACCAGAGGGGAGACTTAGTATTTTAGGTCCTCACCCAAGGTACTATGCAGCTATGGATTAGGGAAAAGGTGAGTATAATTGTTCTTTAATATCATTCTCTTTCAATATTCTTTAATTTTATAAACTTCTATAGCCCCCTCTTGAAGCTATTCCATAAACCTGTCGTTTCCACATCTCCTGAAATAAAAACTTATTAAAGCAGGATTTTTCTTTTCCTCTAAACTTAAGATATGCCCAAGTGTCCAACATATTCACCCTCTTTTTTTTTTTTTAACCCTACATAACAGTGGATCCAGAGGAAGACAAAAAAAAAAACAGCTAAAAACGGGGGGAAAATTGCTTCCTGGCTCCAAACGGCAATCGGAAAGGATCTGGATCAACCAGATTTATATGCATTAATACCAGTAAATTTCAATATTTTTTAGTTTTATAAATTTATCCAGGCCTTTTTTAAAGCTATTCAATGAACTTGCCATTACCACATCTGCTGGAAGACAGTTCCACAGTTTCACCGTTCTCACTGTAAAGAAACCTTTCCTAACCTGAAGGTGAAACTTCTTTTCTTCCAACCTTAAAGCATGTCCACGAGTCCTCTGATACGACCTGTTAGTAAACAATGCACCAGAGAGTTCATTGTATGGCCCATTAATATATTTGTATAAGGTTATCATGTCCCCACGCAAACGTCACTTCTCCAATGTAAACAGCCCTAACTTGTCTAATCTGCCTGCATATTCAAGCCCCTCCATTCCCCTTATTAATTTAGTTGCCCTTCTCTGAACTGCTTCAATTTCCAAGATGTCCCTTTTGTATATGGGATCCCAAACCTGCACTGCATATTCTAAATGAGGCCTTACCAGTGCCTTGTAAAGAGGGAGAATAATATTTTTCTCTCTTGAATCTATTCCCCTCTTTATACAAGACAATATCTTGCTAGCTCTAGCCGTTGCTACCTGGCATTGTTTGCTATAGTTAAGTCTGTTATCTACCGGTACCCCCAAATCTTTTTCCATTACAGATGCACTTAACACAGAGTTATTTATGGTGTAGGTGGCACAGGGATTATTAAATCCTAAATGCATCACCTTACATTTATCAACATTGAATCTCATCTGCCATTCTGCTGCCCATTTTGCTAATCTATCTAGGTCAACTTGCAGCACTTGCACATCATTTGAAGTTTCCAAAGCTCTGCATAGTTTAGTGTCATCAGCAAATACTGAGACCTTGCTCTCAATGCCCCCTTCTAAGTCATTTCTAAACAGATTAAACAGAAACAACCCCAGTACAGAACTCTGAGGCACTCCACTTAGAACTTTAGCCCACATAGATGTAGCTCCATTAACCACCACTCTCTGTTTGCAATCCAATACCCAGTTCTCTATCCATGAACAAATGTTTTCTTCAAGGCCAACAGTCCTCAGTTTATACATTAGTCGCTTATGTGGCACAGTATCATAAGCTTTCGCAAAATCCAAGTATACCACATCCACTGCTGTGCCTGAATCTAACTTATTACTAGCTTCTTCATAAAAACCAATTAAATTTGTCTGGCATGATCTATTTCTCATAAATCCATGCTGACTACTACTAATAAGATGATCTCTGGAGACAAAGTGAAGGATATGATCCCGTAACAACGTTTCCATCACCTTCCCTACCACTGATGTTAGGCTAACAGTTCTATAGTTACCAGGCTGTGAACGACTACCTTTTTTGAATATTGACATTACATTGTCTTTTTTCCAATCCAGCGGCACATCCCCAGACCAAAGCGAATCTGAAAATATGAGAAACAGTGGTCTAGATAGAACTGAACTAAGGTCTTTTAAAATCCTAGGATGCAATCCATCTGGTCCTGGGGCTTTATTGATATTAACTTTGTCTAATTGTTTCCGTACCATATCCCCTGTTAGCCAATGTGAATACTCTTCATTTCTCCCCTGCGTATTATTACAATCCCTGCTATAAGGACAAGGATTCTCAACAGTAAAAACCGATGTAAAAAAAACGGTTTAGCAGATTAGCCTTTTTGGCATCCTCTACAACCATCTCAGCCCCATTATTTAATGGTCCCACATTCTCAGTCCTTTTTACTTACCATTTATATACTTAAAAAACATTTTGGGGTTGGACTTGCTTTGTTCGGCAATACATATTTCATTTTCTATTTTAGCTAGTTTAATTGCTTTCTTGCACTCTTTATTACAGCTTTTATACTCCCTATAAGACTGTTTTGTTCCCTCTGATTTCAAAATTTTAAAAGCCTTTTTTTTTTCCATTTCCCTTTTTACCTGAGCATTAAGCCATGCAGGAGTGGACCTAATTTTTTTTACACTTGTTCCCTAAAGGTACAGATTTAGAAATGTAATAGTTTAATATCCCTTTAAAAGTGGTCCACCTATGCTCTGTATCTTTACCTAGAAACAATTCCCCCCAGTCTATGAGCAGGAGTGATTCCTTTAACAGCATAAAATTAGTTTTCCTAAAGTTAAAAGTTTTTGAGCAGGAGTGATTCCTTTAACAGCATAAAATTAGTTTTCCTAAAGTTAAAAGTTTTTGTTAACCCAGTGCACTTTAGTTTTTTGCAACCTATAGTAAATGACACTATATCATGGTCACTATTCCCTAAGCTTCCCATTACCTTCATCGCCAAAAAAAATGAGCTCAGGGTTATTAGATATCACCAGATCCAACAATGCATTCTGTCTAGTAGGAACTTTTACCATCTGTGAAAGAAAATGCTCATATAGGAAATTTAAGAACTTTATACCTTTTGAGGTGCTGGCAGTTCCCTTACTCCAATCTATGTCAGGGTAGTTAAAATCCCCCATAACGAAAACATGCCCCATACCAGCAGCCTTGCAAACTGCATATGGAGATTCATTTCCACCTCCTCCCTGGAATTTGGCGGTTTATAACATACTCCAACAATTAATTTACCTACCTTCTTGCTTCCTTTACACAGTTCCACCCATATAGTTTCAGCCGTATTATTTACGCCCACATCTATTGCATCTTTTAAATTTGGCTTCAATTCCTGTTTAACATACATACATACTCCTCCTCCTTTCTTATTAATTCTGTCATGTCTAAATAAGGAGTATCCTTCAATATTTACTGTCCAGTCGTGTGAATCATTTAGCCATGATTCTGCTATACCAATCACATCATACCTTTTCTTTAAAGCTATTATTTCAAGTTCCCCCGTTTTTTCCAGCCAGACTTCTTGCATTTGTAAACATACATTTTAGATTATCAATTGATTTACTTCCATACATGGTCGTACATGCCTCCTTATCCTCTATGCTCCCCCCTTCCCCTTCTCCATCCTCCGTTGTGTTATTAGCCCCCTGATCCCTAACTTCTCTATCTACCCCTGTGTAGTTCAACGTACTCTCCCCCCCATACCTAGTTTAAAATCTATTCCAACCCCCTAGCCATCTTCTCCCCCAAATCAGCTGGACCACCACCATTGAGGTGCAATCTGTCTCTACTAAAGAGCCTGTAGTCAACAGAAAAGTCAGCCCAGTTGTCTAAAAACCCAAACCCCATCTCCTTACACCACCCTCTTAGCCATGCATTTATACTCCTGAGTTCCCATTGCCTCCCTAGCATAGCACGTGGCTGCGGTAATATTTCTGAAATCACTACCTTTAAGGTCCTTGCTTTTAACTTGGCCCCTAATTCTCGGAAATCATTTTTAAGGACCTCACCTCCACCTCTAACTTTGTCATTGGCACCAATGTGAACCAAGACCGCCGGGTCACTCAATAATTTGTCTACACGATCCACCACATGTCGAACCCTAGCACCAGGCAGACAACACACTGTTCAGCATGCAGGGTCTTGGCTTGGCGACAGATTACCCTATCTATCCTTCTAATAATGGAGTCCCCTACCACTACCACCTGCCTATCCTTACTAGCCCCCAGTTCTCCCTCCCTTGTATTGGAGATGGCCGTCCCCTGGCTGCTCAAGGGAAAGGCCCGCCCCATACATGCTGCTTCTGAGCCATCGTCCTCCACATCTTCTCCTAAAATGGCAAATCTGTTGGGATCAACCAGCTAGAAAGAAGCACCCCTATCCTTCCGTCCCCTACTTCCCCTGGTGACCCTTACAAATCTATCTTCCTTTACCACCTTATCTGCCCCATTTCCACCCTCCAGTTTACTGGCCCCTGCCAGTACCTGCATTTCCCCCAGATTTGCCAAGCCCTGCAATGCTGCAAGTTTCCTCTTTAGATTCTGGACCTCAGATTCCAAATGGGCAACCCACTCACATCTGACACATACATAGGTCCCTTGGGGCGGCTGCTCCAAGATCCCATACATGCGGCAGGATGCACATTGCGTGGCCCCCAACAAAACTGTCCATACTAAACAGCAATACACAGCAACAGCAATACACACAAGAGAATCAGCTATACACACCAGAGCAACAGCAATACACAGCAGAGAAACAGCAGTGTTGTTCTTAAACCCTTTCTTGTTCTAAACGCTTTTGTTTCTTAACGTACACCCCTTAAATACAGACAAACCCCTTTAAAACAGAAAATCCCTTTCAAAGAAAATCGCTCGAGCTAAATCGATCAAATGAACTGACTTATATGAGGTTCAAAACCAAAGATCCAACAGCCCTTAGGCAATTTAACCAATAAGCTACACCCCGTCCAATCAGAGAGAAAAGGAAAAAAAATCCTTTCTTTTGTCTCTTAACAGCCCCCACCCTACAGGTAACAGTGCAGTTTAAACACAAGTATTTATTTTAGTAACCCAGTGCTTTGAGTTTACTTAAACAATTCCTACTACCTTATTCAAGTAGTAAGTAGTAAAAAAAAAAACAACACACCAGTGATTAATTACTTTAGATATTTAAAACGACTTTTAAATATCTAGTCGCTCTATGCTGTATGGTAAAATAGCATATTTTCAGGTAGAATGCTATATATTGTCTATGAAAATGAAATCATTTTCTGTCCCGAAACAAGTTCCAAGTACCCAAATAAAGAAAAAATGCATTTAGTAAATACTCGGTACTAACTCATCATGGATACCGTTTGGGTTGTGACTTTTTTATCCTTTGTATATTCATGGCCATATGTTTGCTAACTTTGTGAATAAAACAATTTCTCATAAACCATTAACTGTATTTAAAGGGCATCTATAATGAAATCTATATATTGCTCCAATCTAGACATAAAAAAAGGATATTCTGTCTTATTCTTACCTTCCTCTGTGGCTCCGTGTTTGCACACTGTATAATTTACTGCAGAGCTACCACTCCCCCCCCTCTCTCTGGTCATTCCCCCGTTCAAGTAGTCCGGCTGTAAATTAAGCCTGTGAAACAAGCCGCTCATGTGCATTAATCCTCCTACACATGACACATCGCTCTAACCTTTGTAAACAAAAAAAACCCAAAAACCTGTAGAGAGGAAGTTTCTCCGTTGTTCTGAAGATAGTGCTACATAAGGTTTGGAAGGGGGGGGGTGGAGAGGCTGAGTCCTGCCTTATCACTGCAGTCTGATCTCCCTTTGACAGGCAATAAATTGGTGAAGGCTTTACTTTTGTTTTTATCCCAGTATGTTTAGTGAGCAGGAAGGAGTCATTGGGAGACTTGCTGTAAAACTCGTGTAAGCCTACACACTATACTGGCATGCTGTTATGGGATTTGATTGACAGCTCAAGCAGGAGTGGTGTATTGAAATCTTTGCTTCTTTTAACCTATATATCTCAGGACAGAGAAGGAATCTGGGGGTTGGGGGGAATTATACAACACATAGAAAGAAAAAATAATTTCCCACTATAGATGCCCTTTAAGCCCAGTAATTAACATATGTTATTTTGGTATAAACATGTATATTGTGTTTAACCTCGTAGCATGCAGTATTTGTATTGCAAAACAGAACATGTTGAATTTGAAAATTTGACTTTGACTAAAATAAGTTAGTAAACTTTTACAATATAATCCATTTTACACATAATTCAATTAAACAGGAACAAACACTTGTAGACTTGTTTTTATAAAACACAGAAGAGCTTTTTCAATATACCTGATGTGGCTAATGAATACTTTATTTTATTTTACTGCAAAACCTCCCATGTATTAAAACTTAAATACCTAGCAGCCAATAAGAAAAAACATATTTGCTTATTTCCATAATAGTGGAACAATATCTGCACACATTATTTAGACTAAGGCTACTTTGAAGCGGGTGTTAATCTTAAGCATTTCCAGATGTTTGCTGCAATAGAAACTCTACAAGTAGCGTCTCTCTAGCAGCGACCATCATGAAGCCGCTCAGAAAAAATTCAGCAAACGGCATTTTAGCCTCAAAACAGGGACTTACACTTAAGTTCAATTATATTATTGTTACCAAAGTAGGATCATATGGGCCATATTTGTAAAGGCACAGTGCTATTTCATTATTATTCACAGTATTGTTATCGTACAATTACAATCACTGTAGTAAAATTACGATCACGACTTTACAATTACGATTGCAATCGTAATTGAATGATTGTCTGCACAATACCATTGTAGTAAAATGTATGACCGCGGAACTTTTGGATTCACCCCTATGATCTATACCTTAATGTACTTTTACCATGCTTGACAAAGGGCACTGTGTTTGCCCAAAACATGTAGCTTTCTGCATAATAAATGAAAGGAGAACTAAACTTAATTTTTTAAAATCCTAATGTGAAAGCTTTTCTACCCAGAACACCTATACATTGAAAGATTCTTCTCTAGTTATTTGCATTTAGTAGATATAAGTAATAGATTCTGTAACACAGAAGGCTTCCATGTTGTTGCCAGTACAACTCATAGCCCATGTTGGCTTCAAAGAGCCACGCCCCTTGACCCCAGGATAAAAATTTCTAGCTTATCTTTCTAGTGAAAGATAACGTTTTTAAATGTACCTGTGATCACAGTTGAGTTGCTGGTGGTGCACCATGTAAATGCTGTGTTTTTAGGAACAAACACACCAAGAACTCACAAGTTCTTATCCCCGAGTTTACTTATGAAACAATATAACATAGTCTACTGCCAGGCTGAGTTTATTGCTTTTTTGTTTGTTTGTTTCCATGTTTCTAGAAAAATATAATGTTTCTACATATGTACAAACTTTATATATAGCAGCTCTGTTATGTATTTACCAACCAAAGTGAATTGCTGACAGTCTTCCAGTAACAATACAAAATAGTGAACTGATTTTACTGACATTTACTGAAATGTACATCTATCTATTGCAAGTTCACTAAAGTTGGTGAAATCTATTGGTGCGTTTTGCTAAAGTGCTGGGTTAGTCAAAAAATAGACTATTGGGGCACAGGTTTGATTCCCCATGCTCCCTTTGTCTTTGTTTATATTATGTGTCTAGCAAAAGATAAAGACTCCACATGAACTAGATAATTACTTATTAGCCATTGTGGCATAGCGGTAGAACGCTTTGTTTTTAAAAAGACACAGTATAGATTGCTGGTTTGATTCCCCATACTTACTTCTATTTTTTGCTGAATTGTTAAATGTTCTGTTTCTTTCATACATGATAGCAAACACATACACTGCAAAGATTAGTTTTCTTTTTTGTATGAAAAGCAAAGTAATTTATCATTGTTAAGGACAGGAGCATTTGTAATGTGTTTACAAAAAACTGCACTGAGTTCTGTGTCAGAGGGAGGGATCTCTGAGCTGATTGGCTCTGATCTATGATTGGCTTTCAGCTTCCAGGAAGCAAGACTGCAGTTTCCTGTAAATGTGTAGTGCGCACACTTAGCGGGGTGTTCCCAGATAAGGTGAATTATGGGAGCTGACCCCTTGTACTCACAGGTTATTTTCATAAATCACCCAGCATCCACAGCAAAGGGAGATATGAGACAAAGCTTGTTGTGTCTTTCTGAATGTGCTCTGTCTATTGGGACAATGTTGTCTGGGGACTTAAGTTCATAATAATACATAATCATATGGGCTCAAAAACTTGTCTAACACAAATAAAGAGTGCACTATTTAGCATTTAATGGGGGTGATAAACACCTCCTTACTTTTTATGCTCAATGACCCAGGTGTGCATACCCCAGGCCCATCACTTCGCAGACCGTGTCTTGATTAGGGGGATTTAAACATCTCATGTATCAAACATATTACGGGTGGACCTCTTACCCATGAGTCTCTGTGGCCTGGGTGCAATACACCCCAAGCCCGTCGCATAGCAACCGTCCTTCAGAAATCTTCAAAAGATTTCTGAAGGATTCTGGGGACTTAAGTTCTCCTCTAAGTAGATTTTTCATCATAACTGGAGTATTATATGTATTGATCAAACAAACGGAGTGATCAAAGTACCTAACAGCAAGTGAATGACTGTGTGGACATTACTTGTGTGTGACTATACTAACTGTAAAAGTCATGCACAATGAATTTAAATTTAAGTAACTTCTCATTACGTATTATTCTAAATCATAAATTATTCTGAAGATTGCATGTTACAGTTTTCTTCTTAAAGGGCAATTATAGTGAAAAAAACACTTTGTCTATATACAATGTACAGATCACTTAGTATAAGCTGCCTGACTTTCATGTTGCTGTGTGGCTTCGTTTCTTCACACTGGCAGAAGTTTGTACCAAGCTGTGTAGTCCTTCCCTCTCTGTCTAGTCCCCCTCAAGCAGTAAAGGGCTGTATGAAAAGTCTGGGCATGCTCAGTTGAAAGGACTTTAAATGAAGTGCTGACATCCTGTTGACCCCTCCTTTCCAGAGCTAGACTGCAAGCAAGCAAAGTGTGGGAGAAATTAGCAATAGGGAGGGACAGAGGGGGAGAGAGTGGTACTGAGATTCTTTACAAGTAAGTTACTGAACTTTGCCTGTTCTCTAAGTTTGCTAATTGTTATTTGCTTTTGTACCTAAAGTTCATATCTCTTCCCCTGCTTAGCTGAGATCATAATCACTGAAGAGAGAGTCAGTGTAGCAGCAGCAGCTGTAGTGAGACCTTCACAAACACAGTGAAACCGCTTGTTATCCTGAAACATTTAAGTTGCTTAAGTCTATATATTTCATAGATTGCACTGTATGTCTTGTTTGGTATATAGTCTGTATTACTGTATTATTACATATACTGTATAAGTGTTTACTTGGTGATGTCTATTTGAGTCACTGGTTTTGTATGTATATAAGAGGGGAGGCTTGTGAAGGTTCTCATTCATCCAGGTCATGGTATGTCTGTTGTATTCAATTAGATCAACTGGACTTGAAATGTAGTTCTTGAAGATGTTTCGCTAGTCATCCGACTGGCTTTCTCAATTCAGAATGACTTGTACAAGAATCTGTGGCAATTATGTACCCTAGAAAATCCCAATTAGCATATCACAGCCAGGTGTTAAGGGTGTGATTAGATAGTGGCTAAGAGGTGTTATAGGAACGCCCAGAGTAAGGTGTCAAAACAGCATTGTACATGGCAGACAGTTGGTGTCGAAACCCCCCACCTCTATTTAGGTTTGGTTTCTTTATTTTCACATAAATGGCCTCCTTAACACCTCTCTTGGTGGATCGACTTATACTCGAGTATATACAGCATTTGGGGAAATTTATCTACTTCACTTTACTGTAACACAGTTTTAATCCCAGTGCCAGGAGCACTGTTACTGTATTTAGTGAAGAATGCAGTAAAACTAATAATGAGCTAAGAGAAGAAATCCAAGCAATATGATAGACATTTATTACATCTGACTATTCTATCTATTTGAAAGAATAAAATGGATAAATCAAATCCAGTTTCCTGTACAATTTATGTCAGTGCTGGATTGCTGCCTTATCATATTTTAAAATGTTATATTTGACCCTTTGTCCTCCTTACTAAAGTAATCTAACAATAGGGCTATTAATGTAATGACCTAGCTGTCACTTTCCTTTACACATTCTCTTTACTTTCTACATTAGAGTATGTAATAAACTAAGGGCTAATGATTACATAATTACAAATGCAAGAAATGGAGCTGGAAAACTGGAAGAATTTGATCTAATATATTGTAAGATTTAGAAGGTTGCGCCATGTCTAGGCATGATAGAGAAAGGGAGAACTCTAATACATATAAAGTTTATTAAAAAACCAACAGTTATAATTAAAAGATTAATTAAAACAATTAATAATTCCGACTTCTCAATTTTGTTTCTGTGAGGAGCACCAGCAAAAACTGCTTCTGCCAGACTTATTGGTTTCAGCACTTTTTTAATATAGGAATGCCCAGGGCACTAACCTGGCAGATGTATGTATGTACAGTATAAGGCCTTTGTGGAAGGTTCCTCATTCATCCGGCATGGTATATCTGTTGTATTCAATTAGATCAACTGGACTTGAAATGTAGTTCTTGATGACGTTTCGCAGTCATCCGACTGGCTTTCTCAATTCAGAATGACTTGTACAAGAATCTGTGGCAATTATGTACCCTGGAAATCCCAATTAGCATATCACAGCCAGGTGTTAAGGGTGTGATTGGATAGTGGCTAGAGGTGTTTATAGGAACGCCCAGAGTAAGGTGTTAAAACAGCATTGTACATGGCAGACAGTTGGTGTCGAACCCCCCACACCTCTATTTAGGCTTGGTTTCTTATTTTTCACATAAATGGCCTCCTTAAACACCTCTCTTGAACCAGTCACGTTCCTTCGCCAGTATGTTAACATTACAATCTTCAAAGGTATGTCCTTTACCCTTAGATGCAGATACACGGCTGAGTCCTGACCCGAGAATTGGCTCTTCTGTGCTGGCCCATACGTTGATGCAGTTGTGTTTTGGTCCCCCCACATACAAACAGAGCATTCTTCACTGCACTGCACTTTGAAGATTGTAATGTTAACTACTGCGAAGGAACGTGACTGGTTCAAGAGAGTGTTAAGGAGGCCATTTATGTGAAAATAAAGAAACCAGCCTAATAGAGGTGGGGGTGTCGACACACCTGTCGCCATGTACATGCTGTTTTAACACCTTACTCTGGGCGTTCCTATAACACCTCTTAGCCCCTATCTAATCACACCCTTAACACCTGGCTGTGATATGCAATTGGGATTTTCCAGGGTACATAATTGCCACAGATTCTTTTACAAGTCTTCTGAATGAGAGAAGCCAGTCGGATGACTAGCGAAACTTCTTCAGAACTACATTTCAAGTCCAGTTGATCTAATTGAATACAACAGATATGTACAGTATATGTTTATTTTATACTGTATGTGCTGTAGCTTCTGAACAAAGCAATATTTGGGGGTAGGAGTAATCAGTCCTACCTCCCTGCTCCAGGTTTTCATTTTTTTAAAAAGTTAATAGTATAGTTGTCCTTTAATCCAATTTTCACATCAGAGTACAGGCCGTTAAACTCAATGGTAGGTATTCTGCCCAACTTTTCAGCAGGATCATTGGTAGGGTAAAAAAGTTTTAACTAATTCGACTAGTTGTTTTTTCCCGAACCTGCTGTACTATGTTATGATACCTTCTTTAATTCCTTCCCATTTAAAGGTTGATCAGGGCTTTCATATATTAGCCTGTTTCAAATACAGTATATAAGTTTGTATATATAATTTCATTTAAAACACTTTGCATTGATACTAGAATTCTCATCTTTGATTGACTGGTGCTAAATACAGCTTATGGAACAGAAACCGAATGTAATGCACATGTAACCATAAAGGTGGAAACTGAATAAAGGTGGAAACATTGGGAACAGAGAGTTAGCAGTCAAAATAAATCCTGCCACTGGTTTTGATTTCTAAAATATATACAGTATTAGTATGTACTTGTTGAGGGGAGATGAAATAATTCTCATCAGATACCCAGGGTGGTTAATAACCTGAAATGCTGCAAATTATAACATAGTAATGGCAAACGGAAGGTTGCTATGATGCTATACAGTTCCCATGCAAACATAGATCAATGTATTCAGTTCTTTTAAATAAAAAACAATAGCTTTCACACCCTTGAGAATAATAGCAAAGTGAAAAGTAGCTTTAGACAGAAATGTATGTGACCTTCCATACATTCTGCTGTACACTCTCAAAGTCAAGGCCACAGAACAGTCGGTCCTTAGGAGTGTTTGTGAAATTTTCTAATAAGAAATATCTTCTTCAATTATATGTATTTCTTTTTTCCTTGTCAAGCAGCAAATAACATTTTTTAAGCTGACACATATTTCAAAGCTCTTGCCAAAATATGACTATTGTGTTTTATCCAACATTCAGTTCTTATGTCACTTACCCTAAAAAAAACATGGTTAGACAAAGCAAAATTGGAACAAATACATAGGTTTCTTGCCAGAAATGTCCCAGTGGGCCACGTACACTTCACTGCTATAAAACCAAGCGTGTCCTTGCCATTTCATGTTGCTGGATTAGCTGTAGCTGCTGGGTTGTTTGTGGCATAATAACTAATAATATAAAAATGTTTAAATCCAGAGATTAAAAGAATTTACCTGTTATGTCATGGTTTAAAAGCATAGGTGCTAAAAAATAAAAAATAGGAATATATTCACCTTGCTGACAACTGTATAATATCTCACTAGTCCAAAAGTAACTAATCCTGACTTTAGGGTTAGTTCCCACTTGTGCGTGTCGGAGTGCGTTTTGCGCTCCACTCAGTTCCCACTATGTGCGATGAGCTTCTGCCCGTTATTGGTTCGCATATGTGCATGACTTTTCGTGTGGATCGCATGCTTACCAATAACACTGATGTGGCCTGGAATGCATGATAGTGGGACATAGCCCTTATAGAGCAGGATATGTGAGTGCAAATTTTATTGTAACTTTAAAACAAAAAGAGTCCTCAACCACATGTAGAATACAATAATGAGTCTGGATTTTACAGTGAAACTGATGCAAAATTGCACATTTCCATCGCTTTATATTACCAATACAACATTTGTAAGTCCAAAAAATTTTTAATTCTAGCAGATCACCCCCCAAACCTAGACCTCGCTAATTTTAAATCTTTTAAATTGGCCCCTGGACGGGATGTCTCAGCCAACCACTGCCGCACCAAAGCAGCAAGGGAATTAGGGCTGGTAAGTAAGTCCAGGGGCCAATTTAGAAGATTTAAAACTAGGTTTTGGAAAGTGATCTGCTAGAATTAAAATTTTTTGGGGTGGACTTGTCCTATAAATACTGTTTTTGTTTTGGTTGTAAGCAAAACAATAAATTCTATAAATTTGTAAGTTATTGTGTTATATAAAATTAGTGGAGGGCTTCCCATAACATATTTTGTTAAATTTATGTAGCCATCCATTTCCTCTCTGGTAAGTTTATCGGGTAACATCTCAGCCAGTATAAAACATATCTATCATATCAATTATCAATTAGTTTTTCTTAATACATGTGTTGTTTCCTATTTAATTTTTTCTTTTATGCATGAATATTTGCAACCAATTTTAAGGTAATGTTAGCAAGGAGAAAAATTGAAAGGTAGCACCCTAGATTTAAGTTATATATATGTGTAATGCTTTAAAAGCAAAAGTGTAGCATTCACTAAAGGATTGCCATGGAACCACAGAATTTATCTAGACGTCTCTGTGTTGTGATGCTTATTTTCATACTGAGGTTTGTAACATTAGCCAGGTCTCCCCTTCAATGAATTGATGGTTGGTAATGACATTCAGAGGCTAATCTGTTAAAAAAGTTCAGAGGTTTACCCACACTATTAATTTACATCAACCAATCAAATGTTATCTAACTGCATTAACCCTATAAAAAGCTAACATATGATTGGTTGCAAAATTAATAGTACAGGCAAACTTTTTCACTTCTTATTGCAACCTATTACTATGCTAAGAGAGGTCTGTTACAAAAATAAAATGTTTTATTCCAGGTGTATCTTTTGCACTTGGATTGTATATACTAGAAAATAACTCTTTACATGGTTACTTGCATGTATCTGCTTACAGTTCTGGGATAAGGTTCCATACCTTACTGTACTTCCTTGATTTGTTTGCAATGCTTTTTTATGGCATCACAATACGTATAGATATATATAGAGAAAGAAAGAAGGGGGGTCTTTTGGACATTTTTAATATGAAAAGAGAAAATAATTAAGATCCTGCAGGCCAGTTTCCCAGAGCTGTAATCAGAACACCTCTTTAAAGTAATCCTTGCAATATATATTGTACATCAGCTGTAGAATACCTTACTTCCTTAACTTGAAACGTTGGGGTGTTTGTTGCCAAGGAAACTGAAAAAATGAGTGCCATTTTGCTGCTAGGATATTAATGTAATTACCATGCATCTAGCATTTTTCACAATTATTTTCCTTCTATACTCTACAAGAACAATGTTCGTTTGCTGGAAACAATGACTCGCATTAATTAGATGACATTTGAGGTTTCAGACATTATTTAACTGCATGAACGCATGATTCGTTTTGTGTATTTTATAATATTGTAGTATGGGAGGCAGCTGGTGTTAATCTGTAGGGAGGAGAATAGACCATATTTAAACTCAATACTAAGAACAACATACTTAATAAGGCTTGTGTCAGAGATACAATTTCAAGTTCAATAATCAGTATAATAATGTTTCTTTAAACGCTTATTTAATGTCACGTGAGTTAAGACACAGATAGGCCATTCTCTAGTTTGCCATTTAGAGATAGAAACTGGAGGGGAAAAAAACATTTGGAACTAAAATTGCAGAAGCAGATTTATTAAAGTCATAAATCCAGACACTCCCAGCAGATTTCATTGTATTAAATGAATCAGGTGTGCTGTTGCCCACAAATGAAACAGGCCTACTGTATGCCTTTTATTCAGGCTTTGCTGTATTATTGTTTCATTAGAAATACAGATTTTGTCTTAAAGGAAATTTATAACAAAGAACCACAAAGAAATAAAGAAAAAAACAAACAACAACTGTTCCACGGTATTTAATTTTTCATTCTTTAAAAGCAAAAGCATTTTATTCGTCTTTTTGTGCCTATGTATGTTGAAATGAAGTCCCACAATTTACTGGATAGATGTTTAGATTGTTTTCTACAAAACTATAGTACCCGATTTTTAAAGGAACAATGATCCAAAAAATATTAGTGACTTCGTAAAATGTCTTCAAGGAAAACTCAAAAGCAGATCCATAGACTCTATAGTTGTATGTTGTATTACTATATAATACATATAGTAATATACAGTATATATAATATGTTTATAACTATATATATATATATATTAGTTGTATGTTACTTTATAGAACATTTCACCTTACTGACAATCTATGATGTCACTGATGCTTTCTAGTGTTGCATCTACCCATGTACCAACAGCCATGTCTTTGCACTTTCTAGCAAAGCCTGAATAGAGGTAGGGGGGTTCGACACCAACTGTCTGCCATGTACAATGCTGTTTTGACACCTTACCCTGGGCAGTTCCTATAACACCTCTTGCCACAATGCAATCACGCCTTGCATTCAGAAGGTCCTTAAAGGGGAACTGTGTTCTTAAATTAAAACCAGTAAGAATTATATAAAAAGCCTAAATCACATCTCTAGATAAAACGTGTGAGAAGTTATTGCTGGAAATGTTCAGCAATGTAACTTCCTGCTTGAACACTGGGAGGTGGGAGAGAGGGAGGGGGGAGTGACTGCTGGAGTTTTCTTCTTTTTTTTCCCCTTATGTATTATATGGAATAATACGCAATCTACAGAATAATATACGGATATTACTTCACCTCAGAGTTCCCAGACCTATATAAAAGAACTCGGCCCAACGGCCTTGCGCTTTTATATGGTCAGGGAACTCCTTGAAGCGTAATCTCCTTATATTACACTGTAGGTAGCGTATTATTCCTTATATTAGTGACATCACTCTGCTTTTCACCATTGTAATGTAAAGGTCTACCTAAAACATCTTTTTCCCCAAAACTGCTGATTAAAACAATGTGTCTCTCTATGTAATCCCTTAATCAAAGATACACACTATCTCCTCCCCTAGCTTGTTGAGCTAAGACATGCTCAGTGGTAATTATTCAGGGAGAGAGGAATTCTCCCAACAGCTACTTTGTATCACGGTGTATAACTGTGTATTCACCATAAGACTTGTTATTTCCAGTAAAGATTTAATGATTTTACTATAATGAGTTAGTATAGCTGCCAACCCTACACTTGGCTTTTGATGATTGCTATACCGTTTGCACTGGACGGCCATTCTGGGTGTTAGCGCTTACCACTTTGTGCTTCTACTTTGTATGACCATGTGCTAAAGGGAGGAGAAATAAAACTGGAAGTGAAAGGGGAAGGGCTTTCTGTAGAGAGACATTTTATTGATTTCAGTCAGGTTAGGAATTATATAAAAAGTGGTGCATAATTTTAATTGTCAGTTGGCCTTTAAGTCAGGGAAACATGTTTTACAGCAGACTTCTACAGTCTCGCTAAAGACTGTAATAAAGCTAGTTTTACAACTATTTGGAAACTGCTGTAGCTATATTTTTGATAAGGCTGATGACACGTCATGGGTGCATTGCAGATTAAATCAAGAAAAAGGATCATCTGTCAGATATTAATACATGCTTGCAACTATTGGTTAATACCAAAGATGCATTATGATTTTATTATGAGAGAGTCGTGGTTATGGTGTCACTTATCCTCAAGAAAGAGACAGCAGACATCCTAAACCAAAATAAATGTAGGCTTCTGCTTGTAGTTTATTATTATAGTAAACTATAGCAACTGAACAGAAATCCCAGATATGTGTCAAACACACATTTTATTTACTAGTAAAATAAGTATTTTCCAGAATAATCAGATAATCCTTGGGTTACAAAGCAAATCAATTTGACTAGTTATATAAACAGAACCAGGAGCCTGCTAGCAAAGCTGCACTCCCTCCAACATTTTCTTCCAAACACCACTCACAAACACACCCAGGCTGAATGCTAAATAATCCACCTATGTCCACCCAAGCCACCCACCCCACCCAAATAGAAAAAATATTATTTGGTTGGTAACCCCCCAAAACCTCAACCTTGCAAGGTTTATAAAATCAAATATAAAAAGTTTTTTGGGGGGTGGAACCCACTCTTTTCCTAGCCAGACTTCAGGGCCCTGCTAAATGGTGTTTGTTAAAACCTCACTACAGAACATCATCCTGACTTCCCCTGGAGCCTTGGAGAAGTCATAATTGCAGCTTGGTTGGTATATACACTCCATCTACCACCTTAAGCAGGACAGTTCTACTTGTCACAATATAAGAAAACTTGTACACGCAAAAGGAAATTAAGGTCTCAATACAACTTTTTATTATCGCAAGAAACACTTGTTTCCTACCTTTTAAATCAGGCTTCAATGGCCCCTCTAGTTGTAGGCATTGCTGTTTATATTATATTACTGCACAGGCCTTACTGCCCCCTCCCATTGGTGCAGGCATGCACAGTCCTGAGATATCACTGTAAAAAAGCACCAGCCAGACCAGTTGTAATTGCGGATTTTGCGGTAGTAATAAGGATAAGGGGATTTGGGGACATAACTATTGAATATTGATACTTCTTAATACTTCTTGTTAAATTACAGTTCCTCCTTAACAATGGATGAAATATTAACAGATTTCCTAGCCTGTGCATTTCTTTCTTTATTCATTGTATATTTACTG
Organism: Hymenochirus boettgeri; assembly: GCA_019447015.1. Taxonomy (NCBI): domain Eukaryota; kingdom Metazoa; phylum Chordata; class Amphibia; order Anura; family Pipidae; genus Hymenochirus; species Hymenochirus boettgeri. Next base: position 318,299,332 of record CM033469.1, read on the forward strand.
TATTATTTAATAATATTAATTAAATATTTTTTTAGACTATGAATCTAAATAAATCATAACATTAACAGTCTGGTCTGTCATTAATCAGCTGAAAACCCTATGGTTGATTCATGGATCACTGAATGTGTAATCTAATCTGTTAGTATTCAGCGATAAGATAAAGGCAGCCATGAGACCTGTGTATCTTATGTGACAGAAAGCCTCAACACAGAGGATAAAATATTTAAAACAAAACTTAAATAAAATTGTATGTTTGGTTAGCCAAAGTGAGCAATGTGTTTAAACACAGGGGTGTCTCTCTAATGAGGCAATATGAGCAAAATGCTCAGGGTACCACCCGTTATAAAAATCAGAGAGGCGGCAGGATGAGCTCACTTTAATTTTTTTTTTTTTTAAGAAAAACGGCAGGAATTATGGGATGGATAAATGTCTTTTTGAGGAACTGTATAAATACCGCTGTGATGTGAAGTTTAAAAATACCAAATGTTTAACCACACCCATTCCTGGAAGCCGCACACATCTAGCCCTGGTTTGCGGTGGCGCACTTCATGGCACCTAGCGGTACATACGGGCAGCATTCAAAAGTTTGGCTCAGGTGGCAAAAACCCTAGAGACGCCCCTGTTTAAACAACAACAATACAACACTTTTGGCACTTATAATAGAACACAGGTGGAATCACCTAAATGCTCAAGAAAGCAAATAAATTTCAATCATGCACACATGCTGTGTGAGACTTCCCTCTAGCCGAAAGCTTAAAAAACAGTTTCAAATCACATAAGACACATTAAAGTCTGACACTATATGCAACTTATAGTATATTTGCATACTGTATATAACCTAATTTATATATGTGTATATTTTAGCTCCACAAATAAGCAATCCTTATGAACACTGCATACTAGATGGTAATCAACTAGTAAAAAAAAAATGCAATTGTGTGTCCAATCAAAAATAGGTGGGTTGCCTACATATTGTTGTATGTCTCCAACAGCTTAACGGCCCAATGGCTATACAGTGGTGTAGCCAATCGGTACCTTCTGTTCGAAACTGGATCAGGAAATAGCAATTAAGCCACCAGACACCATCAATCTTGATTATGCAACTGCCGGTTGACAGAAAATTTTCAAACTGGTCTAATATGCCTCTGTTTAGTAAATTGCCCAATGTTAATGGGCAATCTATCAAACAGGTGGTACGCATGGGTATTTTTCTGGCCAATATGATCAAATTGGTTACTACAGTATATTGCCAGTCTATACATCTATTACGTCATATGCAAAGCACTTTTTGGTTCCTCTGTAAATTTATGCTATACAGAAACTGGTCCACAAGTAATTTATATGCAAATATTTACTAAGACACTTTTTTATCAACAAACGTAGATGAAATGCAGGTGCATACACAAAAATCTGAATTTTTGCCCCCAGGCATTAAAAGTAATTTCAAATTTAAGAAGATAACAAAACTAGTAAATGAGAAAAAAGATGAGTTTTTTTTTCTTTAAGAAAAAGAGCACTGAAACATGTCATTTATTTTGTTGGACCAATAGAAAAGATTTGATTGTAGATTTCTTTGGTATTCTAACTGTATTAAAAAGTCAAACAAATATAAATTCAGTTCATGCAAATAAATTTAGCTTATAAGCAACAAAAAAGTATAACATATGCACTAAGATTTAGTAACTCTCTTGCAAGTTTATGGAATTATTTGTTGTCCATTACTGGTTATTGGTCACACATAGCACCTATCAAAGTCAGCCGTATATGTCTAGGGATGAAGCTTGCTTCCAACAAAAATTCCCTTCAACAGTGATATGGTTAATGCACCAATCCGTCTTCCTCCTTGCGGGTAATTAGCCTTTAAGAAATCTACCACTACCTTAACAGTATGAGGTATCCACCAGCTAAAGAGGGTTTTAACCAGGCATTAAAGGGCATGTCCACCCCCCCAAACTATAATTTAACCCACTACTGGCCCCACTATGTAGTGTGTAAAAATCCTTACCTCACATCCCAGCTCTGTATGGTTCTCCTGTAGTCCCCCCCCAAGTCCCAAAAACTGGCCAGCAGGAGGATAGCAGAGTCCATATAGGACTCTGTCTCCTGTCTCCCCTCCGGGAGAAGTTTGGCATGCGCACTGCAGCTATTCTCCCCCTCCCTCTCCCTCCCGATTTTGTCTCCCTCCCCCTACCATAAAACCCTTTTTATATTATGTACTGCTCCTTCCCCCAGCCCCAACCACATAACTATTATTCACAGAAAGTGCCCCGATCTTACCATGCCTCTCTCCTTTGCCGGTCTGAACTCCCGGTAGCCGCGTCCGTGATTGGCTGCCTCTCAGCTAATCACAGACGTGGCTGCCGGTACGGCCCCCTGCTTGCATTTTCCGTGCAAGCAGAGGGCCGGGGCAGTGCGGCGAAGGATAGAGGCAAGGTAAGTAAAGATTGGGGCACTTTCTGTGAATAATAGTTAGTGGTTGGTGCTGGGGGAAGGAGCAGTACATAATATAAAAATTTTATTACAAGGGTGGACATGCCCTTTAATTTTAGATAATATTTTCAGCTGCAGCCAGTTTTATTAATTTTATTAATCTTTTTTTGCAGCTGTAATTGCTGACGATAACAGAAAGTATCCTTTATTCAATCTATTGTATATTTGATTTGACAAGATAAATGTAGAAACATGTACCTGATAATGACCCACAAGTTGACAGATGAACACACTTCAAACTTTAAAGCTTTACAAATTTCTTCTTCAAATGAAAAACAATATCATGGAAATTACCCATTATCTGCATTCCATATTTGAGTAAGGGGAGTTTTAATACCTTTTACTCTCCCTATCTTATTTAATTTCATAGTGGCTTCTGTCTATTGGCGCTTTACGTTGCTAAACCAAGGCCTATTTTACACTGATGATGGCTCAATAAAGCCAAAACTGGTGTGTAGCTGGTTCTCTGGTTTTGCATTTAGCAAAACCAGGAATGCTGTTAAAGAGGAATGCTGTTAAAGCCTCTACGTAGGTGTAGCATTTCCTAAAGGTCATCATAGATTTTACCCAGATGTCTCCATTCCTTATTTTAAAACAATATTATATCATACAGAGCACAACATACTGCACACCACAAGGTATCAAGGCATTTAATGATCTATAATGTCTTGTTTTCCAGGCAATTGATAAGCAAAGTAAAACAGGGAAGAGGTTACTTTTATCTCTTACATGAGGAAGAAGAAGCTAAAAAACATGGTCTGCAGGAAAAGATGCGTCTCCAATCTGAAAGATATAAAGCTGAACCCCAGCCACCCATTTACACTGAGTATGAAAGCTATGAAGAGGAGAAAGACATGAGTAGAGATAACAAAGGGTGAATGTCCAGGCTTTCCTTCTGTCATTTCCATCTGATCATAAACCTGGTTTGGATCTTTCATTTCTTTGGTCTGCCAAGCATGTTTGTTTGATATTGGAAAGGCTGGTACAGAACCTAAGAGCCATGAAATTCTAGAGGAAAAACCTGGGACTTCTGTATTAATTCTCCAAAGACAGTAATTTATGGCTACAGAATGATTTCAATTCTAAATTCTGAACCTCTCCAAGTTCACTTGGTGCTAATGCTCCTAATTTAGCAGAATGTGTTGGCAATTTTATCACCTTTATGCATTGGGCTGTGTAAACAGATGGGAAGGCAAGCTGTTAGAAAGTTTTTTGCTTTGATACTGGAGGGAAATGTATATTCTGTGAATGTACAGCTTCTTTTTGCCTTTTTCTTTCCTTGCTTTTTTTTTAAATAGTCCATTTTTTTTCTTCTTTAGGTATTGCAAATTGACTCTTTAGCTTACTCTAGCATAAATATATCATATTCCCTTTATTTCCTTGTTTTTTTACACTCTACCCAGACAGACGGTATTTACAGTGCCTATTTTTATTATTTTTTATAGACTTTTCCTTACAGAGGTTACCGAAAAACAGAAAAAAGAAAGTAAAAGACCAAAGGCCCGTCCATTCACCCCCATCTATAACAACTTACTCTCAAGTCAAGTGTTTGATGCAGACCCGTGGGTTACCTTTTAAATGATTTCTTTTCTCTTTCTTTTGTTTTGTTTTTATTAGCCAAATGGATTTTGTTTTACAATGAAATAACACTCATTCATGCATTCAACTTGAGTTTGAATAGAAGACTTATTTATTTTTCTTATTTGTTTTAAAAATAAGAACAAAAGCTAACATATTCATGACCCTTAATGAATTATAGACCAAACCTCTTACCTCTGAAATAAGCAGCATTGTAAAGAATGTGTTTTTTTTATTCTTGCATTACAGTGTGGGTCAGTGACCCAGATACAAAGTTGCACATGCTCATTAAATTCTCTGGCCTCCCTTATTTTCCCTTCTTGCTAGAAATGTCAGTTAGCTGCTAGCAGACGTCCATGTAACACTGGCTTCTCCCTCTAGTGGTGAGTCCATAGGAACTGCAGTGGCACACACACATGGACACAGGGACGCACACTTAGGGTTTTATTATATATGATATTAAACATAGATGTACAAGTCCAAACGGGTCACCTAATGCATTTCATGTAATGCAGGAAAATAAACCATAGGTAGAGGCCCTTCAAAAGGAGAAACCTCTTATATACATCTCCCAAAAGGCCAGATGTAAAACACTCCCACTTCCTTCTTAAAGGTATATAGCACACATACTGTAGGGAAAACAATAAGAACAACTATATATATATATATATATATATATATATATATAAACAAACATAAAACAACAAAAACACATAATATTGAGACAAACAAAATAGCAAAAGATTATAAACCACAAGATTTAATTTTTTAAAAGAAAAATTCTTAAATGGTCCGCATAGAGTATAATCAGCGTAACCCCACACATTCCAAGATGCCAAACATACTGTTGATTCCCTTAGGGACCCTAGTCCCCAGATAAAATATCCAATGGGCCTCTGCCCTCAAGAGGAAAGGTTCTAAATTCCTACCTCTCTTACTTTCCATAGAACACCCATTTCTCTGGATACCCTGTACTCTCAAGACACTCTCGAATTGTTGCAAAGGGCAAAGTGTCTAGCGACAGGGCTTCGTAAAGTCTAATTCTGGACTTTAAAGTTCGAATAGTACAGCCCACATACAAGTGATGCATCAACTTTTACCACATTTAAAAAAAACCTTTGTATTTCAACCAGTTCATGTTTCCATTTGTGTCACTAGAAAACATACTCGGTGATAGTATATTACCCAGAGATTCAGCTTTTTTAGGAACCCATTTTACCCCTTTGTCCAATATTAACTTTAGTTAATTATCCTCATGAAGGCCTGGCAAATATTGCTGAATAATATCTACAATCTTATAACATTGGTTACTAAAATTCCTGGAGAATTCTACCTTTTGTGCAGAATCATTATTATTAACACGATTCAAATTGTGAAAAGTCTTCCTACAATTAGAGGCATACACAGCTCTACCCCCAATAAAAATGTAAAAAAAAGCAAAGTTATGTAAAAAAAATAATGAAAGTAAATTGCAAAAATACTCAGGAAAGCAATTCCTGTCAATTTACCTACAGTCATTTTTGGACCTTACGCTTTAATAAAAAGTAGAAACATTTTAGACTTTAAAGGAGAACTAAACCCAATTTTGTATACTCCATAATCTGAAAACAACCCCCTAAAAACACCAATAAACTATAAAATGCCACTTTAGTAAACTCTGTTAAAGTAAATCAAAGCCTGTTAAGAACTGGATGAATTATCTGTGTGTATGTGCAGTGTCAGACCACACCTCCTGACCTCAGTCACAGGCTTCCTTGCTTTATCTGTCCGGTAAAAGGATTGGCTAGAGATTATTAATGGGTGTGACCAACTGTAACAAGTTTGTGCCATAGCTAAGGACTGAGCATGAGCAGAACATAATAGTCGTTGACCAACCTGTGTGATATTAGAATGCTGAGAAGTAAAGCACAAATCATATGTTATTTAGGTAAATTTCCCAGCGCCCGTATCAAAATGAGAGGTAAGACACAGATTAATGGTTTTATATCAAGGTGTTCTGCCTTCTGGTTAAGTGTTGTTCTGTGGCTTTAGTTGCCCTTTAATCACACTACTGTATAAATAATGATTTAAGAATTTAGGGGGGTTAATAAAGCAACAAACATATCCTAGTTATATAAGAAAGTGAAACTGGTATTAACAGAGATGTGTGCCCTTAAGTAATAACTGGACCAATACATTTGATAGTATTCCTGATTTCTATATAGTGACACTTGGAAAAAGATTTTCCATATATCCCCATCTATCCCTTAAATTATTCACAAAGACAATTTACTATTTTCAACTGTGGAGTCTTCTATGATTTAACTATGCGATCAGGTTTTCTCTAGAGTCTTGCTTGTATTCTAATAATTGGAAAGGGATCTGCCTTGTTCACTGTTATGTGCCTCATGCGGTATAACTGTGATAAGATTTAAAATTATCACATTCTAACACCTAATGAACAATAAGTCTTGTTTAAGCTTTATCGTAACTTTCATTTCCTCAAGTTTAAGTCTTTTTATAGAAGTCCTTTTTTTATCTTTTTATTTCTTCAAAAATGATTGGGTTTTCTTGATTTAAAAGTAATTTATGAAAAGTTTTGTTGGTTGTCATTGTTGGTTTGTAGACAGATTTAGGCATCGCACGTTAATAATAGTTACAGTATATTAATAGTTACAATATATTAATATCTATATCTTATGTGTCACTAGGGAATCACTTTTCCGTCAGCTCTGTGCCCTTCACTGGCTCCTGGAGTCTCTAACCTTGGAACCCTTGACTGCTATAAGACCTGTGTCATCTTGCTGGAGCATAAGGTGAAAACATAACTCGTTCTTTACAATACTGTGTGTTTTTCTAATAATGTTCTTGTGTTGAGCAGTCTACTTCCTATTTTTGTTGTTTATAAAAAAAAAATAATTGTAAAGCATAGCATATCTTCAGATCTATATAAGAAAATAAATGCATATAAATGCAAGCACAAAATGTGTATTTTAATATACATTTTATAATTAAAAAAAAACAAAACACTTAAGGCATTTAAAATACAGTGTAATGCTCTTAGTTTTAAGCTAAAGTGTAATCTGAACTATATTTAAGTATTCTGCAGTTCTTTTGCAAGCACTCCTCAATGGATTAAAAAAATGTTAATCTATTCGTACAGTAAATGGATTAATAGTGGATTTGGTTTATATAACTAATTCACTCATTTTATAATTGAATAGCAAACTTAAACATAAATAAATGAATTTTTAATGCACCTAGCAATAACATCTTTATGATACTCAGCAACAAATAAACATTCAAAAATCTGAATGCATTAACAACACTCTTCTGACCTCAATGATGAGTCAAGTAAAAATCCAACTTCCCCTTTAATTGGATATCCACTTTCCTTACATTTGTTGGTATAAAACTAACCCCCAACCCCCAATAAACTATTTACAACTTTAATTTCTTACCAGCACCACAGAGATTGTCCTCCGACCTAAAGACACAATATCACGGTAATCACCCTTGGTTTGGCAAAACAAATATTATTCAAATAGATGCTCTACCCCACTTTTTGCACCTGTTTCAAACAAACCCATCGCTTTACCCAATAACTTTTTTGAGACAATACGAAAAAGATTCTATGCTCCTTATGGGGTAAGGGTCCCCATCGACCCCAAATACCACCAAGCAGCCATGCTAACCCATATACTGGACAATACAATAATAATAGCAATACAATAAACAAAATAGGGAATGATTGGAACTGTTTTCAACATTATTCCCCTCCAACCTCAGTCCAAAACCACCTATCATCCACTACTTTGCATCAATGGTCTTATTCTTGGTATGATGCCGTTGAAACGTTTCCACAAACGTTTTTTCCACAATTTCCTGTAAAACATAACCCAGACCCCCCCCCCCGGACTTGGCCACACTTTTCTACATTGGACCAACCACAACAATCCGATAATTGGTCAAATAATATCCCATCAAATAATATATCAGGACTAAAACCACTAAAAGAAATTGTTGGTGACAGAAAACTGGAAACCTACTTCCCATCCAATATAACTCTCTCATTTTCATAATACATATCAATTTACAACCAAATAACACTTAATGACATACCATGCACAATACCCATTGTATTACCAATATTACTAATATGTAAGTGAGTATTCTGCTGATCTAGTTTAAAACTTGCAAGCTTCCTGGCCAAACTCTGACCCCCTTTTATGAGCCAGACAGTTAAAGGGTAACTGTGGTCTCAAATTCTTCCAAACTAGTAAGAATTATATATAAAGCCTTCCATTGTACCTTCAAAATAAAACCTAAATCACATCTCTAGGTAACATTTGTGAGAAGTTATTGCTGGAAAGGTTCAGCAATGTAACTTCCTGGTTGAACTCTTCCTGTTTTTAGCCATGTGACCAGCCTGTCTGCATTAATAGGCTCCCCTTCTCAACTGTCAATTTTTTCTTCAGGTACTTCCTGATTTCCCCAGCAATAAGTCTCAACTGAGCATGTTTCTCCCCCGGGGGGAAAAGGTGATGTCACTCAACCTACTGGAAGCAGGAAGTTTGAACATTCACCCCAATGTAATTTCTCAGATATGTGATTGTTGGCTCAGAGTAAAGGATATACTGCAGGCTTTAATTTAACCCTAACTTGTTTTGAGACCACAGTTGCCCTTTAAGCCTCTCCATCTTAAGGGATCTTAAATAAGGAAACACACCATCCAAATTTCCATTGTATTGCAATTATTCAGTTTGCAAACAACCCTAATTTGGTCATCCATGCCAATAAATAAATCACTCACACATTGGCACACAAGTCTGAATAAAAGGATTTTATGGAATTTAGTTTTATTTTATGGTTATAAAATGTGATGTAATGCTGGGGGATTTTTTTGTTTTGATTTTTGCATTGCAGAGATCCAGGTGGCAGCAAAGCATTATCAAAAAGAACTCCTAGGGAGAACAACATAGACATGAAATGGGAACAGTTCCTTACCACTGGAAAGGTGAAATATTTTCAAGCATTTTTTTTTGTTGTTTTTGCATGGTTTATTGATGGACTGTTTATAAAGCAATAGCAAGGCTCTGTAAGGAAATAACTATGGGAAAAACAATCAGACCCTCTACCAAACGGTTAAAACCACAGCACAGACCCTAATTTGTTTTAATTCATTTAATGTAATCCATAATTTATTAATTAGACAATATACTTATAAAGCATAACAAAAATATCCATAGGAAAAAAATCATATTCATTTCAAAAATCGATTTTAAATTTATGAATTAATTTGTTTATTGATATTCATGTTTTCACATTTCATTATTTTGTTCATTTATATGGTGTTATGTAGATGCAAATCATTCCTTTGATTAAATCATTATTGATTAGATTTTATAATATATTCCAGTTTGACATTTTAAAGGGTATCTCCACCAGGATTTTAAAACTTACAGGAGAGCAGGAGAAACTTAGAAACTTACCCGTGTATCGCTCCAGCACTGCTGACAGCCTCCAACACTGACATTCCCCGACAGATCCACAGTCCTTTGCATTTTGTGCGCATGCGCACACAGTGCAAAGGAGCGTGGACGCGGCAGAGACTGTCAGTGAAGCCGGCACTGGAGAGATGCGCGTGTAAGTTTCTCCTGCTCTCCTGTAAGTTTTACTGAAGGACAGGAGGTAAGACATAGCTTATTTACCTCCTGTTCTTCAGTTAAACTGGAAAAAAGAAAGTTAAAATCCTGGTGGAGATACCCTTTAAGTCTGTATGGTGATTTTAACCTTATTGTTCTGGCTTAAAGGAGTTTAGTTTACCCATAGAGACAAAGATATTGCCAGATCAGGTATCAGGGAGGTCATTGTACTTGTCCTGCCCTCTGATTATTATAAGAGAATATCAATGTCGGTTTCCTTATACATGTTCCTGTATGCAATTTGCCATCAATCATTCCTCTGAATGTGTTATTTGAATTATTATTATAGTTTTTGATTGTCTGGTACATTATTTGCTATGTACTTTATAACTTGTATATATGTATTTTATTTCTTATATAGAACTACATATTCCGCAGTGCTTTACAATTATTTACTCAATTCACATCCGGCCCTGCCCTGAAGAGATTACAATCTAATCACTTTTTATGTACACATACAACCTATCAGTATGTCTTTATGATTGTGGGGGAAACCGGAGTGCCTGGAGGAAACCCACGCAGCATGGGGAGAACATACAAACTTGCAGATGTGTCCAAGGGTGGAAACAAACTCAGGACCACAGCACTGCAAGGCATTAGTGCTAACCACTGAGCCACTGTGCTGCCCTTTATTTTTGAACAGCAAGTTGTACTCTGCACCTTATAGCAATTAACCCATCCTCACCAGAGGACATTGCAGTTTACATTTACAGTGTAATGTCCATGGTATAGTTTATTGCTAAATGTACACAATAACAGGCCAATTACTGTTTGTGCACACAATGCTAGATAATGTTATCATGCCTCGAAAATCCTGTTAATATATACAGATAAGGGACATACTGTACAAAAGGAATGTACACTAAGGCACTCGACTTAGTGTAAAACTAGTGCCAATGTGAGTGTTTTACACTAAACGTGTGGTAGCTGGTGAAATGCACTATGCATCTGGTCTAAAAAGGATTGTTAACATAACATACTGCATTCCCCCAATTAACACAAGTAGACACTAGGAATATTAATCACTTTAATAATTACATGCATTTGTAACTAGATATAAGTATTGCCCCAGTTCTCTACCTTTCTGGCAGAGGTTGTCATCTCCTTTCCCTGCTGCAAAGAAAGTTAATCCAGAGGAAGGCAAAAAAAACCCAACAAAAACTATATGTATAAATACCAGTAATTTTTAAAGGGCATGTCCACCCCCAAAACTATAATTTCCCCCACTACTGGCCTCACTCTGTAGTGAATAAAAATTCTTACCTTATATCCCAGCTCCAAATGGTTCTCCAGTATTCCCACCCAAAGTCCTAAAAACTGCCCACCAGGAGTACTGCAGAGTCCATATAGCACTCTGCCTCCTGTCTCCCCTCCGGGAGAAGTTTGGCATGCGCACTGTGGTTGATGGCTCATTGTAAAGTTGGATCCAAACATTTAATTTAAAATCAACTTGTGTGGAGACCACAGTTCCTCTTTAAGCTTTTTCTAGGAGCCAAACCAAAAAATAAACTACAAGGTAACAGCAGCTTTTACTCTTCCATATTATATATTTCATATAGAAAATGCACTTTTAATAAAGACCATGAATACTGAAGAGGTGTGGCCATTAGGTGCACTTGCTCACAAGGCTGAAGACTTCATGACAGAGACATGTACTGGAATCCTTAGATACAGAATCTACTTTATACATGTACATACGTGCAATTTTCTGCATTAGTATCTTGCAATGCATAGGCAATCGGTAGAGAAAAGCTTTCACATTAAAAGCAAAAACATTTAAGATTAGTTCTACTTAAAGTAAATCTGTAGCACTGTTTGTACATTAACTTTCAGACTAAAAAGCCAAGCCAAAAAGTCCATCGAAATCTAGCACATCGCCAGCGCAAAGCTTCATTTCTCAGCATCTCACGAATCAGTGGCCTCTCTTCAGCAATGGGGAGTGTGTCCTCTCTTACTCCAAACTCAGAAGAGATGACAACAAAGGGTGCAACATCATCGATTGCATATCAGGAAGGAGTGGAAGATATTGAATCTGTTAACAGCTTGCATGGAAAGTTAAGCAAAGGGGGAGATGAGGAGCCTTTGTCTGAATGTAAGTATAGCCTTGATAATGAAGTGACTGAAAGTTACTACAATTGAATATATGTCAGTTAAAAGGGTCCAATTGTCTTGAAATTATGTACTGTTCTCCTGCCTAGTTATACAGTATATTATGTACATAAATATTAGGCAAGTGAGTATTTTGACCATATTTTTTTTGTGGCCACTACAGGGGTGATCAACACCCTATAACAAGGTGTGAATATTTTTTGGCAGTTTATTTTCCCAAGGCCCAATGGGCCAAAAAAAGGTATTTAACTGACTCTAAATTTAAAAATGGTAAAAAGACCAGATGGGTGGCCCATAGCTGGATTAGTAATGGGTACAGAGCTCAACTTCAACGCCAGTAAGGTGGAGGATACTCAGGTGGGAATCAAAATTAACTCCCAAGCCTATTGACACTTTCTTCAAGCCTTCATCTTTCAAGAAAACCATGATTTTGATGCAGAACAATGCTCCATCGGATGCTTCGATGTTCTCTACTGCTGATTATATTTGTTATAGATGAACAAATAATGTCATAGCCCCCTTCCTCTCCTGACCTAAACCTCTCGACAACACGTCTCAGCTAATCACAGACCCCGCTGTCGTCTCGGCCACTTCTGCTGCTTCAGTACACAAAAAAAGCACGCAGCAGCAGCAAAAAACAACTGAGGGATCGTGAGCTGGTAAGTACATTTAGGAGCTGAAGAGAACTTTTTTTGTAAATTCTATTTTTATTGAATGAAGAAGTAATCGGTTGTGCAATTAAGCTCACTATGTCCATCTTTTGTAACAATATACTTACAGGGTTATTTAATAAAAGTTCTTTTCTTTAAAAATGGTGCTAATTTTGCCCCAACCAATCAGGTGTTAGCTTTCAAATATTAAATAATATATGATTAGTTGGGGCAAAATTAGCACCATTTTATCCGATAAGAACCTTTATTGAATCTCCCTGTTAGTTTAGGATAGATTTAAGAGAGATAGGAGTGAAAAAGGAAAGAGAGAGAGTAGAAGAGAGAGGAAGGGTTTTGACTGGATCACGTTGCAATTGAATATATTTTTATGATAAGACATTGAGGCAATAATACTTGTTAAGTGAATAAAAAATGCCTTATGAGACACAGAGAGATTTATATGTGTCCGTTTCAGTAAACATAATCCAGGAGGACCAGGCCTCTACAAAATGGTCTGTTTTATTCATTAAAGAGGAGGTAAGCTCTTCCATACACATTATATGGTTTAACTCAGTTATCCACGTTATATTAGATGGGCATGTTTGGGTTTTCCAGAAACGTGGAACGACCATTCTACCTGCAGTTAGGAAATATCCAAGTTATGTTGGTCTATAGATTCAGGTTGGGTAAGTTGACCTGCTATGTTCCATTGTTAGAATGTATAAAAGGGGGGAGAGAGGGCAACCTTGTCGGGTTCCATTTCGGATAGGGAAGTTGATCATTTTACTGTATATTTTTACATTTATGTTTGTTAGGCAGGCCAACAACTTGAGCAGGATGATTGGTCTTTACCCAGTTTCAAAATGACTGTTATGTGAGTTTCCTAATTTTGGTTTGGGAAAGGTTGGTTGGGGGAGACTGAATTAAAGGCTTCTAGAAAGAAGGGGAAATCTCTTTTAAGAACAAATTTGGCTATAAACCCATCTGGACCTGGACTTTTGCCTGTTTTAAAAGATTTAATTACACTGGTAATTTCATTTAGAGTAAAAAGATTATCCAGACTTTTTAACTCATCTTCTTCCAGGAGTGGTAGAGCTGTAGATGTTGTTCATTCTTTTGTGGAGTCGTGTGTGGCTAATAGATTGGGAGCAATTGAATAGAGCTTTGTATATTATTCCTGGAAGACCTTGGCTATGTCCTCTGACCTGTGTACCATTTGGTCATTTTTTAAAAAATTTTGTTTACATTTGTATTTGCATATTTACATCTTAGAGAGGAGGCCAGGGATCTTTTGCATTTGTCCGCAAATTCGGATATAGTTCTATTTCTGTAGTCTTTTCTGATATTAGCGACCTTATCTAAAATTGTGAGTAGTTCTAATCTAGCTGCTGTCAGCGTTTTGTATATAGGCGCAGTGTGGTTATGTTTGTGTTGGAGTTCTAATAATGATATAGTGTTTTGTAATGTTTGTATCTGTTGAGGGTTCCTTTTTTTATTTTTGCACCTTGTTGGATAAGAAGACCTCTCAATACACATTTAGGGCTTCCCATTTAATCAGTGGGGAAGAGGTATCAGATATGTGTGTATGTTTGAATTCTGTGATTGGTTTTTCTTATTGATTCTAAGAAATCAGGGTAGTTTAAAAGCTGCTCATTTAAACGCCAATTCCAGGGTTTTTTGGAGTAGTGTGGAAATGTAATGTTTAGATAAAGAGGAGCATGGTCAGACCATATCGTAGAGCCAAAGTTGCTCCACGATAAAAGAGAATGGGTGATGAGAATTAGGTCAATTCGGCTGTAAGAATTATGTACAGTAGAGTAATATGAGAAGTACTTTGTTGTTGGAAAAAGAGTTCTCCAGACATCCATTAGGCACATGTCGTTTAGTTCCCTCTTTATTCTATTAAGTTGTCTATAAGGTATATGGCAAATACCGGAGGTTGTGTCTAGGGTAGGATCAAGAGTGAAGTTGAAGTCACCTCCCAATATAGTTTTGCCCTTCTGAAAGATTGTAAATCCGATAGGTAAGAGAGGCAGGCGGTAGATTGATATGTGTTGGGGAAATAGGTTTGCTAAAATGTATATTTGGGAAGATATTTGGAGCTTAAAAAAAGGTATCTGCCTTCTTTGTCATGTTTGGATTCTATGAATTGGAATGATATGTTCTTATGTATGGCTATTGCTAGTCCTTTTGATTTGGATTCTGGGTTGTTGCTGTAAAACCAATGAGGATAGTGTTCATATTGAAATTTAGGAACTGTGCTCCATTTAAAATGAGTGTCTTGTATAAATATGATGTCTATTTTATTGGATTTCATTTTATGTAGTATCTGTGCCCTATGTTGTGGAATGTTTAAACTATTTGCATTAAAGGGTAACTGTGGTCTTGAATTCTTCCAAATTAGTAAGAATTATATAAAAAGCCTTCCATTGTACCTTCAAAATAAAACCTAAATCACATCTCTAGATACAATTTGTGAGAATCTATTGCTGCAAAGGTACAGCAATATTACTTCCTGCTTCAACACTTACTTTTTTCAGTCAGGCAACCAGCTTGTAGTCATGTGACCAGGCTTTGCCTGCATTAATAGGCTCCCCTTCTCAACTGTCAATTTTTCCACCAGGAACTTCCTGATTTCCCCAGCATTAAGTTTTAACTGAGCATGCTTCTCCCCTGGGGCGAACAGGGGGGGCAGAGGTCAGGTGATGTCACTCAACCTACTGGAAGCAGGAAGTTTGAACATTCACCCCAATGTCATTTCTCACAGGCTCCAGCCAGAGATGTGACTGTCGGCTCATTTTAAAAGAAATACTGCAGGCTTTCATTCAACCCTATCTTATATAATAAAATGCAAGTGTGCGTCCCTGTGTCCGTGTGTGTGTCCTGAGCAGGAGGTTTCTGACTCACTGTAAGAAGCAGAGCAGAGCTTTCGTCACAATCTCACACAGGCTACAGCTAGGGGACTCTCACTCTGACTCCTCCCCTCCCTCCCAGTCACCAGCAGTCTGCAGAGATTTGTGGGCGGAGCGGCTCTGGGTCCTGGTAGCAATGGGGAGGGGATGCAAGATCCAGTCATCCGATCCTGAGATTCCTGACTATGAAAAAAAGTTTACTGAAGGAGATCATGCTGGGTTGGGAAGGAGAGGCCGGGGAGAGATGACACTGCTGTAATGTCATGTAACTATCTCCTGGGTCTGGGACAGAGGTGGTGTGACCTGGGTCTGGGACAGAGTGGGGGGCCCTGGGTCTGGGACAGAGTGAGGGAACCTGGGTCTGGGAAAGAGGGGGCCCTGGGTTTGGGGCAGAGGAGGGGCCCTGGGTCTGGGACAGACAGGGGACCCTGGGTCTGGAACAGAGGGAAAAAAAAAAAAAAAAGGGGACCCTGGATCTGGTTACAGAGGGGGGCCTGGGTCTGGGAACAGAGTGGGGGGCTCTGGGTCTGGGACAGAGTGGGGGACCCTGGGTCTGGGACAGAGTGGGGGACCCTGGTTCTGGGACAGAGGAGGGCCCTGGGTCTGGGACAGATGGGGGCCCTGGGTCTGGGACAGATGGGGGCCCTGGGTCTGGGACAGAGGGGGGGCTGGGACAGAGGGAGGGACTCTGGATCTGTGACAGAGGGGGGGCCTGGCTCTGGGACAGAGGGGGGGGCCCTGGGACAGAGGGGGCCCTGGGTCTGGGGCAGAGGAGGGACCCTGGGTCTGGGACAGAGGGGGGGCCCTGGGTCTGGACAGAGGAGGGCCTTGGGTCTGGGCAGAGGGGGGGCTGGGACAGAGTAGGGGACTCTGGATCTGTGACAGAGGGGGGGTCTGGGACAGAGGGGGTGGGACCTGGGTCTGGGACAGAGTGGTGTAACCTGGGTCTGGGACAGAGTTGGGGGCCTGGGTCTGGGACAGAGTGAGGGAACCTGGGTCTGGGACAGAGGGGGCCCCTCCTCTGGGGCAGAGGAGGGGCCCTGGGTCTGGGACAGAGGGGACCCTGGATCTGGGACAGAGGGGGGACTGGATCTGTAAATGAGGGCGGCCTGGGACAAAGTGGGGGGTTCCTGGGTCTGGGACACAGTGGGGGACCCTGGGTCTGGGATAGAGGGGGTGCCCTGGGTCTGGGGCAGAGAGGCCCTGGGTCTGGGACAGATGGGCCCTGGGTCTGGGACAGAGGGAAGGGACTCGGATCTGTGACAGAGGGGGGAGCCTGGGTCTTGGACAGAGTGGGGGGATCTGGGTCTGGGACAGAATGGGGGAACCTGGGTCTGGGACAGAGGGGGGGTCTGAGGCAGAGGAGGGGCCCTGGGACAGATGGGGGGCCCTGGGTCTGGGACAGAGGGGGGGGGCTGGGGCTGGACAGAGAGAGGGACTCTGATCTGTGACAGAGGGGGGGGCTGGGTCTGGGACAAGAGGGGGCCCTGGGACGAGGGGGCCCTGGGTCTGGGGCAGAGGAGGGACCTGGGTCTGGGACGAGGGGGGGCCCTGGGTCTGGGGCAGAGGGGGGGCTGGGACAGAGGGGGGACCCTGGGTCTGGGACAGAGTAGGGGACTCTGGATCGTGACAGAGGGGGGTCTGGGACAGAGGGGTTGGGACCTGGGTCTGAGACGGGTGGTGTGACCTGGGTTTGGGACAGAGTAAGGGAACCTGGGTCTGGGACAGAGGGGGCCCCTCCTCTGGGCAGAGAGGGGCCCTGGGTCTGGGACAGACGGGACCCTGGGTCTGGGACAGAGGAGGGGACTGGATCTGTAACAGAGGGGGGCTTGGTCTGGGACAGTGGGGCCCTGGGTCTGGACAGAGTGGGGGACCCTGGGTCTGGATGAGAGGGGGGGCCCGGGTCTGGGACAGACAGGGGACCCTGGGTCTGGGACAGAAGGGAGGGGACTGGATCGTAACAGAGAGAGGCTTGGGTCTGGACAAAGTGAGGGGCCCTGGGTCTGGGAACAGAGTGGGGGACCCTGGGTCTGGGACAGAGGGGGGCCCTGGGTCTGGGACAGGGGGGCTGGAGCTGGGACAGAGGGGGGCCCTTGGTCTGGGACAGAGTGGGGGACCCTGGGTTTGGGACAGAGTGGAGGACCCTGTGTCTGGGACAGAGTGGGGGACCCTGGGTCTGGGACAGAGAGGGGGGGCCCTGGGTCTGGGGCAGAGAGGGGCCCTGGGTCTGGGACACTAAGAGGGAACTGTGGCCTTGGGACATGGATAAAAAACGTTATTATAATTAAAAATGGTTCTAATTTTGCCCCAACCAATCAGAGTTATTTAACTATGTGAAGCTAACATCTGATTGGTTGGGGCAAAATTAGCATCATTCTTAACTATAAGAACTTTTATTACCTCTCCCTGGGATGTAATCTTTCTAATGTGTGATATGGGTTTGGCCTGCATGAGACACTAATAAAGAGAGCTGGTGGAATAGTCCTACAGACAATAATGCAGATTTCAGTGGTGAGAGTTCTGTGATAATAGGATCTAGGTGCATTGACATTATGAGATTTTTCTGTAATGGACAAAGCTACGTTGCAATAGGGAGAGTAGTAAAGCAAGTATATAGTAAACAGATTGTACGAGATCTTCCGTTTTTTGGACAGTTTTAAGAATTTTTTTTTTCTCAAAACAAGAACAGATAGTTTAAGGAGAAAACTATGTGGTTGCTGGCTTTTTGAACCCGTAATTTAATTCACAATTGCTAATGCTCCAAATAGACAACTAGTCTAAAGCTAGTCATAAACAGATCATCTGACTGTATGATGGTGTAAAAAAATCAATACTTTACCATTAAAAAGCATTAAGGAGGGAATCATTCTATCACCTTTCAATACCTTTCACCAACTAGTACCTTGGCTAGAAATCTGTTCTGGATGATGTGGCCACTAAGGTTGGCCGGTTCGCGGGTCCAAACCCGGATCCCGGATTCGGGGGTTTCACTGATCTGTTTGGAGGATTTTTGAACGTTCGATAATCCTTGGATTTCCAAACTGTCCTGTGATTGGATGTTCAGGGATCCCTTTTGGGCTTAAGGGGTCCCGCAGCTTGAACAGTGACCGTCCTCCCCGGGACTTAAAAGTGCCCTTGTGGCCCTTGAAAGGGCCCTTTCAACACTGACAAGTTTCTTTTGGGACTTAAGGGGTCCCACATCTCAAACCAGGACTCCCCTCTCCGGCAGTTATAAGTGCCCTTGGAAAGGCCCTTGTGGCACTGACAAGTGCCCTTTAGGGCTTAAGGGGTCTTGCAGCTCGAACCGGGACCCACCTCCTCGGCACTTAGAAATGCCCTAAAAAGTGCCTTTATTGGGGGTTCTGTAGCTCGAAAACTGGACCCCCATTGGCTCTTAAAAGAGCCCTTGTGGGTGTGTCTTCTTTCTTACAGCACTACTGATGTTGCCGACACTGGGTGCTATTTTCGTTTTTTTGCTGTTCTTCAAGCGGGAATGTGTTCCTCTGACCATTTCCCAGGTCCCAGAGCCATTTACAGTAATAACAACTGCTATTTATTTATTACATCTCACTGTTCATTGTTAAAATAATCCTATGTCTAAAAAACAATTGGTTTACCTCCTGAGGTATCTGCAATCTTCCCATCCTGGGCCATTCATTTTGTGATTGAATATAACCTGCAACATGTTCAGCAAATTGGTGGGCCAAATGTCACAGTAACATTGTGTGAATGTCGATTTGTAGTGCATGGCCAGCTTAACAATTATTTTTACTGATATTCCCTGCCAGTATCTGACATTTGATGGGAGATGTTCGAAGAAGTGGGGAACTTATCTCATTATTCCTTGACCGGTTATCCTCACATTAGGAAATCTCTAATTACAAACGTACTCTACAATAGCAGGTCAACTAACCCAACCTGAAATCTATAGACCAAACATTAACTTGGATATTTCCTTACCTGCCATGTAGTATTAGAATGGTCGTTTCCCGTTTTAGTGGGAAGGAAAACCCCCCCCACAACATGCCCATCTAATATAACGTGGGATAACTGAGTTAAACAATATAATGTGTATGGAAGAGCGTACCTTCATCTTAATGAATTAAAAACCAGACCATTTTGTAGAGGCCTCTGGTCCTCATGGATTATGTTTACTGAAACGGACACATTTTTATAAATCTCTCGGTGCTCATAAGGGCATTTTTGTATTCACTTAACAAGTATTATTGACTCTACTTCAAGGTCTTATCATAAAAAATATATTCAATGCAACGTGATCCAGGTTCAAACCATTCATCTCTCTTCTACTCTCTCCTTTTCCTTTTTCACTCCTATCGCTCTTAAATCTATCCTAAAAAACAGGGAGATGCCATTAAAGGTCTTATCGGATAAAATGGTTGCTAATTTTGCCCCAACCAATCAGATTTATTTAACTATTGAAGCTAACATCTGATTGGTTGGGGCAAAATTAGCATTCCATCTTAATATAAGAATTTTATTAAATAAACCTGTAAGATATTGTTACAAAAGATGGACATAGGAGTGATAAGTGCACAACCCTTACTTCTTCATCAATAAAAATAGAATTACAAAAAAAGTTCTTAAGCTCCTAAAATTTACTTACCAGCTCACGATCCCTCAGTGTTTTTTGCTGCTGCTGCTGCGTGCTTTTTTCTTGTTACTGAAGCAAGGCAAGAAGCAGACGTGGGCCTAGACGGACAGCGGGGTCTTGTGATAGCTGAGACGTGTTGTCGAGAGGTTTAGGTCAGGGAGCGGAGGGGGGCTATGACATTAGTTTGTTCATCTATAAACAAATATAATCAGCAGTAGAGACATCGGAGCATCCGAATGGCGCATTGTTCGCCATCAAAATCATGGTTTTCTTGAAAGATGAAGGGCTTGAAGGAGGAAAGTTGCAATAGGCTTGGGAGTAATTTTGATTCCCACCTGAGACCTTACCTTACTGCTCTCCAGCAGATATGGGCCACCCATTTGTCTTTTTACCATTTTTAATAGAGTCAGTTAAAGACCTTTTTTGGCCCATTGGGCCTTGGGAAAATAAACGCCAAAAAATATTCACACATTGTATAGGGTGTTGATCAACCCTGTAGTGGCCACAAAAAAATATGGTCTATGGTCACAAATACGACTGTGCCTAAATTTAGGTAACATACTATACTGATAAAACTAGGCAGGAGAACAGGACTAATTGCAAGACAATTGGACCCTTTTAACTGACATATATGCAATTGTAGTAACTTTTTCAGTCACTTCATTAGCAAGGCTATACTTACATTCAGGCAAAGGGCGCCCATCTCACCTTTGTTAAATTTCATGCCAAGCTGTTAACAGATTCAATATATTCCTCTCCTTCCTGATATGCAAAATCGATGAGTTGAACCCTTTGTTTCACTCTCCGGTCTGGTGGGAGTAAGAGAGGACACACTCCCATTGCGGAAAGAGAGGGAGGCCAGATTTCGTGAGAAGATGTGAGAAATAGAAGCTTTTGCGCTGGCGATGTGCTCTAGATTTCGATGGATTTTTGGCTTGGCTTTTTAGTCTGAAAGTTAAGGTACAAACAGTGAAGATTTACGGTAAGTTAGAACTATATTGAAATGTTTTGGCTTTAAGTGAAAGCTTTTCTCTACCGATTGCCTATGCATGCAAGATACTAATGCAGCAAATTGAGTATGTACATGTATAAAGTAGATTCTGTTATTAAGGAGTCCAGTACAGTCTCTGTCATGACGTTTCAGCTTGTGAGCAAGTCACTAATGGCCACACATCTGCAGATTCATTGGTATTTATAAAAGGCAATAATTTTCTTATATTTAAATATATAATATGGAAGAGTAAAAGCTGTCTGTTACCTTGCTAGTTTATTTTGGTTTGGTCCTAGAAAAGATTAAAGAGGGTAAACTGTGGTCTCCACACCCCAAGTTGGATTTTAAATAAAGGTTTGGTTACAACTTTATGAGCCATCAACCACAGTGCGCATGCCCAACCTTCTCCGGAGGGAGAGAGACAGGAGGAGAAGAGTGCTATATGGGGACTCTGCAGTATCCTGGTGGGGCAAGTTTCGTTTTTGTTTAGGATTTGGGTGGGGAATATGGTGCAGAACCATTTGACGATGGGATATACGGTAAGATTTTTATTCACTACAGAGTGAGGCCAGTAATCGTGGGGGGAAATTTATAGTTTTGGGGGTGGACATGCCCTTAAAATTACTGGTATTATACATATAGTTTTTTGGGGTTTTTTTTGCCTTCAGTATGGATTAACGTTCTTTTGCAGAGGGACAGGAGATGACAAACCTCTGCCAGAAAGGTTAGAGAAAATGGGGCCAAGACATATCTAGTTACAATGCATGTTAATTATTAAAGTGATTAATATCCTAGTGTTTACTTGTGGTAATTGGGGGGACTGAGCAGTTATGTTATGTTAAAATCCTTTTAGACCAGATGAATAGTGCATTTCACCAGTCCACACGGTTTTAGGGTAAAAAATCACATTGGCAACTAGTGTACACTAAGTCGACGAGTGCCTAGTGACAGTCTGTGTACAGTATGTTCTTATCTGTATTAATATTAAAACGCGATTGATTTGTTCGAGGCATGATAAACATAATCTGCATTGTGTGACAAACAGTACCATTGGAGTTGATTGGGACATTTAGCAATAAAACTGACCATGGACATTACACTGATACATGTAAACTGCGATGTCCTCGGTGAGGATGGGTTAATGCTATAAGGTGCAGGAAGTACACTTGCTGTTCAAAAATATAAAGGGCAGCACAGTGGCTCAGTGGTTTGCACTAAATGACTTTGCAGTGCTGAGGTCCTTGAGGTTGTTCAAACTTGGACCAATCTGCAAGTTGTATGTTCTCCCCAGAGCTGCGTGGTTTCCTCAGGCACTCCGGTTTCCCCCACAATCCCTAAGACATACGTGATAGGTTGATATATAGTGTTGTATGGTGTACATAAAAAGTGCTGAGCTTGTAATCTCTTCGGGAAGGCGCCGAGACAGCACAGTGGAATTGCGTAAATAATTGTAAAGCACTGCCAGAATATGTAGTTCTAATAAAGAAAGAATACATATATACAAGTTATAAAGACATAGCAACTACGTACAGACAATCATAAAACTATAATAAGAATTCAACATAAACACATCAGAGGACATGCTTGATGGCAAATTGCATACAGGAACATTGTATAAGGAAACCGACATTGATATTCTTTTGCTTATAATAATAAGAGGGCAGGACAGTACAATGACCTCCTGATAACTATATGGCAATGGCAAATCTGTGTCGCTATGGGTAAACAACTCCTTTATGTAAACCAGACAATTAAGTTTAAAAAAATCACCATACAGACTTAAAGGGTATCTCCACCAGGATTTAACTTTCTTTTTTCAGTTTAACTGAAGAACAGGAGTAAATACAGCTCTGTCTTACCTCTGTAATTCAGTAAACTAAAACTTACAGGGGGAGAGGAGAAACTTACACGCGCATCTCTCCAGTGCCGGCGTCACGGAACAGTCTCTGCCGCGGTTCCACGCTCCGTTTGCACTGTGTGAGATATGTAGAAGAGTAGGGCTTCTATACCATCTGCTTAAAATTTTGTAGTTTTTTTCTTGTGCCATACAGGCAATAGATTTTTTATGCGTGACATGGAAGCTCATATTCCATCGATCATTTGTAAAGGACATTTGTAGTTCCTTCTCCCACTTAGATGTGAAAGATGGTAAGTCTTTTGTATTTGTTTCTTTCAAAAGTAAGTATAGTTTGGAGATTAAGTGCAATGGTGGTTGATCATTAAGATATAGCTTTTCAAACATGGTATAGTCTTTATGTCATGAGGGGCTTTTTTGTAGGAGTTGTATATAGTGAGATATCTGATGATATTCCATGCACTTTTGCATCTTTGGCCTTTCATCGCATGTAAGGTCACTGAATGGTAAAATATTGTTTTTATTCATTTCATATCCCAGGTGGGGGAGGTCTTTGTAATTCCACTTTAGGAAGAAGCGGACTTTCAGTCCAGGAATGAAGGAAGGATTGGCAAAGATTGGTGTTAGTAATCCTGGTCTGTGTGAGAGGTCGTATGGGATGAATTTTTTGTCCCACAGTTTTAAAATCGTTGGTACAAAAAAAGAGCGTGTTACAGAAGTGAGTCTTTGTTGTGATGGTAACCAAGGAAGGTATCTGATCGGATTTAGGTCATGTATCAGTGATACACAAAGTTTGGTTTCAGAATGATACTTCCAGTCCATTACATGCGACAGTAAGGTTGCTGTGTGGTATAAGTGGATATCAGGAAGACCCATTCCTCCTTTATGCTTGTGTCTTGTAGTATATTTTAGTAGTATAATTTAGTCTGTGGGAGGCTCCTGCCCATATAAATTTCAGTAATAGGCTTTTTGTACTGTCAAAAAAGCATTTGGGAGGAAGTATGGGTATTCAGTAACAATCATGTGTCTTACCTCTTGCGGTCTGCCATCGGACCCAGCAACACAGGGAGACTATCAATCCCAGGAGGACCGGCACCTCCAAATAAACAAAACTGTTAAACGAAACTGTTAAACGTCTCAACTTGTGAAGAAATGGAAGGGACGAGTCTTCAACCCGATGCAAAACAATCCTTTATTATATCACATGGCCAACAAATGTGAGGAAAAACACTACAGGAACCTACCGGGTTGAAGACTCATCCCTTCCAAGTATGGGTATTGTCTGGAAGATATATAAAAACCTAGGCAAAACATCCATTCTTAAAATTTTAAAGGGGAAGTTCAGTACAAATACATGTACTTTTCAGAATGACCTTAATCTGCCAATTCAGCATTTTGTCTGTGTATAAATAAATGCAACCGAAATACTGACTTCCTGTTTGCAGGACCCCTATTAGAGACTGTTGTGGTTTTGCCCTTGACCCAGCACCTGGGTTGATTCAGTTGCTCAGTAGAGATCTGAGCATCCTTGACCCATCTAACAGCCAATCAGTAGAAATAACTGTTAGGAACATTCCAAGGATGTGGTGCATCCTGAGAAGAAGAAGGACCGTTAGAACCTGAAATGTCAGCTCACTAATGTCAACAGCAGAGAATAGCAAAGGGTATGAAATCAACTGATTTTTTCAAAATGGAAGAGAATATGTAGTATAACTATGTATGCATTATACAAACTAACAACTTAACAAATATCATACTGTACTGTCTAAGGGAAACAATATGGCAGCTCCCACCCATATGTATAAATATACAGAGAAGGAATGTTCTGTACACACAATAAGCCTATGATTAGGGGCCTATGTGGAGTGTGTGTTCCCTAATTCTTTAAGATAAGATGTTTGATGTTTTTGGGACCTTGCAGAGGACCAGGGCAGATGAACCTGGGTCAAACACGTAGAGAGCTGAATGGAACATGTAACTTTTTAACACTTTGTATATCATTGAATGATATTATCAAGAAGGAAAGGATATGGCAGTTTTTATACACAATAAGCAATATCCTCATTCATACAAACAATAAAGGAATAGAGTGTAAAACAGGATTTGACGTTAATTCACATTAAGTTACTCACCAGAAACATTGATGGATGACCCAGAGTCAATCACTCCGCTATTGGGTCGGACACAGTACCTTCGCGGTGCCGTGGTCTTTACTTTGAAACAGACGTTTTTATCTGTGGGGTTGGAGAGTTTTAGGTTTGTAGTGACGACGTCTGTAAAGGGTCCTAAACAGAAAACCACACAGAAAAGTTAGAAAGATTAAACAGCTGTTTAAACCACCCACTAACACTCCAATTTTAATTCAACCTGTGAAACGAGGCACCTACATGGCAGGTGTGAACTTTTTATCAGTGCCCATAATAAGGGAAGGGTAGGTACACGCAGGGAGACTATCAGTGCCCATAATAAGGGAAGGGTAGGTACACACAGGGAGACTATCAGTGCCCATAATAAGGGAAGGGTAAGTACACACAGGGAGACTATCAGTACCCATAATAAGGGAAGGGTAAGTACACACAGGGAGACTATCAGTGCCCATAATAAGGGAAGGGTAGGTACACACAGGGAGACTATCAGTACCCATAATAAGGGAAGGGTAGGTACACACAGGGAGACTATCAGTGCCCATAATAAGGGAAGGGTAGGTACACGCAGGGAGACTATCAGTGCCCATAATAAGGGAAGGGTAAGTACACAAGCACAACTCAAAGCGTGCTAAGCAACACGCCATGTGATCTGCACATGGTACAGGGAGGGCGACATCTCATCTCCAAGGCGTCTCTATTAAACAGCCTATCACTCTGCTTCATTATACAGCCATAAACAAACTCAAATGACAGACATTAAAATAAACATACAGTATTACAGAGAAATAATATACTGGGTCTGGCCAATAACCACATGTTTATAGCATGGCATTAAAGGGACATCACTGCTCTGAATACAGTTTTCCAATATAAAAGATTCCATGGAACATACACATTATTAGACCAGCACACAACTGGCTGGATTACTAGGGAGACTATATAATAAAGGTGTCTGTAACGCCATCTGCCTGGCTGGGAAGGGGATGTGGTCATGTGTAAGTAAGTTGCTACAGTGCCGTGCACATGCTGTTAAATATAGCACATATATGCCAACAGGACTAACAGTGTCTAAAGCTAGCCATACATGGGCAGATGTTCTTCCAATCGAGCGCAAATCTGATCGGAACAACAGCTCAAAATTTTTAACCTGGCCCGTTCTACAGATAAACCACTTGGAATTGTTAAACAGTCGTTAAGAAAAAATTGCTTTTTAATAGTTTGAGGGATTCGATCGAATTTGCTGAATCGCTCAAAATATCGACCCCGTGTATGGGGGGCTTAATAGTAACATAGTAATGAAGGTTTAATAAAGACATACGTCCATCTAGTCCAACCTTTATATCCTACCCATAATGTCTGTATAACAGTTACATAGTAACATAGTAGTGGAGGTTGTATAAAGACATACGTCCATCTAGTCCAACCTTTATACCCTACCCATAATGTCTGTATAACAGTTACATAGTAACATAGCGTTGGAGGTTGTATAAAGACATACGTCCATCCAGTCCAACCTTTATACCCTACCCATAATGTCTGTATAACAGTTACATAGTAACATAGTGTTGGAGGTTGTATAAAGACATACGTCCATCCAGTCCAACCTTTATACCCTACCCATAATGTCTGTATAACAGTTACATAGTAACATAGTATTGGAGGTTGTATAAAGACATACATCCATCTAGTCCAACCTTTATACCCTACCCATAATGTCTGTATAACAGTTACATAGTAACATAGTGTTGGAGGTTGTATAAAGACATACGTCCATCTAGTCCAACAAGGTTTCCTTAGAACCACGCATAAATGTAATTTGACAATATTCAGCATAGATTTTTTACGATTTACAGTAAATACCGTTTTACATGCTTACCTTTTAAGACAAATTTAAGCAACACAAGTTGTGCCGTGACAACATAATGAAGTATGCAGACAGTTCACATGCTATGATATATAACTAGCAGGTTCTAATTCTCGTGCTCTGATTTTGACCTTCACGTGTTCTTTCTTTTCCTCCACCTGCAAAAACTGGTAAGAATCTCGGTTTGCATTTCTTTACACAGTGGAATTTTACATACGGCCCAAACCATCTGTGTGCAAAGTAGAAAGATATGGAAATCAAGCACATTTATTAGTAACTTTACCAGATATATGAAAGTCTTTTCAAGCAGCGTACTATAAATAGCGAATGTCGTTATAGGGAAAGGAAAGGCCAGACATATGTGTAAGGAAACAATACATGGACAATATGGCTGAAGATGGATTTATTCCCCCAACATGTAGATGTGAATTAGTCTAATCTGAAAATGAATCATATTAATACTAATCTGACAATTGCTAATCCTATACTTAATTCTATATGTAACCATTGTATCTCTCTCTGACTCTATCTTTCTTTCTCTCTCTCTTTCTGTCTCTAAATCTCTGTTTCTCTGTTTGTGTGTCTGTCTCTCTCTCTCTCTCTCTCTCTCTCTCTTGTCCTCTCTCTTATATGTCCTGTGTGTCCTCTCCCTCTTCGCTGACACTCTCTATTCACCCCTCTCTCCCCGATTTCTGTCTCCTCACTTTCTCTGCTGTCTCTCTCTTTCCTCTCTGTCTCTAACTCTCCCTCTGTGTGTCTGTCTGACCTCTCTCTCCTTTCTGCTGTCCCTCTCTGTCTGTCACTCTCCTCTCTTTGGTGTCTCTCCTCGTTCTGTCTATATATATGTCTGTTGGTCTTCTCCCACTCTCTGTCTCTCTCTCTGTGTGCTTTTCTCTCTAGTATTTGTTCTACTGTTGTGGTGGTGTCTCTGACTCTCTATTTTCTTTCGTCCACACTTCTCTCTATGTTGTGTGTGTTCTGACTCTCTCTCCTGTCTGTCTCTGTCTGTCTTCGGTACTCTCTCTCTATGGTGTCTCTTTATATATATTTGTCTGTGTGTGCCTCTGACTCTCTAGGCCCCTTCTCCTCTATGTCTGGTTCTTTCACTTTCGCGGTCTCTCTCTCTTTTCTCTCTGTCTTCTCTACTCTCCCTCTGTGTTTGTTTGGCGTGTTTCTGACCTCTCCTTTTCTGTCTCTCTGTATGTCACTCTCTCCCTCTGTGTCTCTCTGATGTGTATGTGTGTGAGTGTGTGTCTCTCCTCTCTATGTCCCTCTTTCTCCTGTATATCTCTATTTGTTTTTTTAGCAGAAAGAAGTTGTTTGTTGTTTGAACTATTCCCTTCTCTGGATTGATAAAAGGCATGTTCCACTCCCACATAAAAATTTCATACTTACCTCCAGACGCCCCTCACAATAATTCTTTAGTCAGTAGACTCCTATTCTTTAATGTGCAATCTCTTCGTATAACTGTATGGTCCTTTTGAGCTTGCACATGCCTGCCAGGGGAGGCTGCATCAACCAGTCATCATTAGGCTGTCACTGTCACCCTCACGCCGTCTCATGATTTGGCAGCTTAAACACCCCGAGTACATATCTCCTCTAAGTTCATTGTTAGGGAAGGCAATATTGCTTGGGTTTTCCCAAAGGTGGAGGAGGGTAAGTATTGAATGTTATGTGTGTATGGTTCACTAATTATAGAGACCCCTTTACCTTGGGTAGTGTGTATGGTACCCTAATTATAGAGACCCCTTTACCCTGGGTAGTGTGTATGGTTCACTAATTATAGAGACCCCTTTACCCTGGGTAGTGTGTATGGTTCACTAATTATAGAGACCCCTTTACCCTGGGTAGTGTGTATGGTTCACTAATTACAGACACCCCTTTACCCTGGGTAGTGTGTATGGTTCACTAATTATAGAGACCCCTTTACCCTGGGTAGTGTGTATGGTTCACTAATTATAGAGACCCACCCATAATAAGGGAAGGGTAAGTACACACAGGGAGCACTATCAGTGCCCATAATAAGGAAGGGTAGGTACACACAGGGAGACTATCAGTGCCCATAATAAGGGACAGGGTAGGTACACACAGGGAGGGACTATCAGTACCCATAATAAGGGAAGGGTAGGTACACACAGGGAGACTATCAGTACCCAAATAAGGGAAGGGTGGTACACACAGGGCGGGACTATCAGTTAACTCATAATAAGGGAAGGGTAAGTACACACCAGGGAGACTATCAGTGCCCCTAATAAGGGGAAGGGTAGGTACCCCACAGGGAGGAGACTATCAGTACCCATAATAGGGAAGGGTAAGTACACACAGGGAGACTATCAGTACCCATATAAGGGAAGGGTAGTACCACAGGGAGACATCAGACCATAATAAGGGAAGGTAGGTACACACGGGAGACTCAGTGCCCATAATAAGGGAAGGTAGGTACACACAGGAGACTATCAGTACCCATAATAAGGGAAAGGGTCAGTACACACAGGGAGACTATCAGTACCCATCAATAGGGAAGGGTAGGTACACACAGGGAGACTATCAGTACCCATAAAAGGGAAGGGTAGGTACAACAGGGAGACATCAGTGCATAATAAGGGAAGGGTAGGTACACACAGGGAGACTATCAGTACCCTAATAAGGGAAGGGTAGGTACACACAGGGAGACTATCAGCTACCCATAATAAGGGAGGGTAGTACACACAGGGAGACTATCAGTGCCCATATAAGGGAAGGGTAGGTACACACAGGGAGACTATCAGTGCCCCATATAAGGGAAGGGTAGGTACACACAGGGAGACTATCAGTGCCCATAATAAGGGAAGGGAAGGTAGTACACCACAGGGAGCATCAGTAGCCCAAATAAGGGAAGGGTAGTGGTACACACAGGAAACTATCAGTACCCATCAAGGGAAGGGTAGGTACACAGGAGGACATCAGTACCCATAATAAGGGAAGGGTAGGTACAAACAGGGAGACTATACAGTGCCCATAATAAGGGAAGGGTAGGTCACACGGGAGACTATCAGTGCCCATAATAAGGAAGGGTAGGTACACACAGGGAACATCAGTGCCCATAATAAGGAAGGGTAGGTACACAGGGAGGACTATCAGTTACCCTAATAAGGGAAGGGTAAGTACACACAGGAGGAGACTATCAGTACCATAATAGGAAGGGTAGGTCACACAGGGAGACTATCAGTGCCCATAATAAGGGAAGGGTAGGTACACACAGGGGACTATCAGTACCCATAATAAGGGAAGGGAAGTACACACAGGGAGACTATCAGTACCCAAATAAGGGAAGGGTAGGTACAACAGGGAGACTAGTACCCATAATAAGGGAAGGGTAGGTACACACAGGGAGACTATCAGTACCATAATAAGGGAAGGTAGGTAACACAGGGAGACTATCGTCCAAATAAGGGAAGGGTAGGTACACACAGGGAGACTATCAGTGCCCATAATAAGGGAAGGGTAAGTAACACAGGGAGACTATCAGTGCCCATAATAAGGGAAGGGTAGGTACACACAGGGAGACTTATCAGTACCCATAAAGGGAAGGGTAGTACACACAGGGAGACTATCAGTGCCCATAATAAGGGAAGGGTAAGGTACACACAGGGAGATATCAGTGCCCACTTAATAAGGGAAGGGTAGGTACACACAGGGATTGACTATCAGTACCATAATAAGGGAGGGTAGTACACACAGGGAGACTATCAGTGCCCATAATAAGGGAAGGGTAGTACACACAGGAGACTATCAGTACCCATATAGGAAGGGTAAGTACACACAGGGAGACTATCAGTGACCCATAATAAGGGAAGGGTAGGAATACACCAGGGAACTATCAGTGCCCATAATAAGGGAAGGGTAGGTCCACACACAGGGGGAGACTATCAGGACCCATAATAGGGAAGGGTAGGTACACACAGGGAGACTATCAGTACATAATAAGGAAAGGGTAAGTACACACAGGGAGACTACAGTGCCCATAATAAGGGAAGGTAGTACACACAGGGGACTATCAGTGCCCATAATAAGGGAAGGGTAGTACACACAGGGAGACTATCAGTGCCCATAATAAGGGAAGGGTAGGTACACAAGGGAGACTATCAGTACCCTAATAAGGGAAGGGTAAGTACAACACGGAGACATCAGTCCCATAATAAGGGAAGGGTAGGTACAACAGGGAGACTATCAGTGCCCATAATAAGGGAAAGGGTAGGTTAGGTACACACAGGGAGGACTATCAGTACCCATA
This sequence comes from Hymenochirus boettgeri, assembly GCA_019447015.1. Classification (NCBI taxonomy): domain Eukaryota; kingdom Metazoa; phylum Chordata; class Amphibia; order Anura; family Pipidae; genus Hymenochirus; species Hymenochirus boettgeri. The sequence goes on from CM033469.1 coordinate 318,330,497, forward strand.
ATAAGGAAGGGTAAGGTAAGTACACACAGGGAGACTATCAGTACCCATAATAAGGGAGGGTAAGTACACACGGGAGATATCAGTACCCAATAAGGGAAGGGTAGGTACAAACAGGGAGACTATCAGCCCATATAAGGGAAGGGTAAGTACACAGGAGACTATCAGTGCCCAAATAAGGGAAGGGTAGTACACCAGGGAGACTATCAGTACCCATATAAGGGAAGGGTAAGTACAACACAGGGGACTATCAGTGCCCATAATAAGGGAAGGGTAGGTACACACAGGGAGACTATCAGTGCCCATAATAAGGGAAGGGTAGGTACACACAGGGAGACTATCACATACCCATAATAAGGGAAGGGTAAGTACACACCAGGGGAGACTATCAGTGCCCATAATAAGGAAGGGGTAGTACACACAGGGAGACTCCAGTACCCCAATAAGGGAAGGGTAAGTACACACAGGGAGGACTATCAGTACCCATAATAAGGGAAGGGTTAAGTACACACAGGGAGACTATCAGTACCCATATAAGGGAAGGGAAGTACACACGGGAGGACTATCAGTACCCATAATAGGGAAGGGTGGTACACACCGGGAGACTATCAGTGCCCATAATAAGGGAAGGGTAGGTACACACAGGGAGACTAATCAGTACCATAATAAGGGAAGGGTAGGTACACACAGGGAGACTATCAGTACCCATAATAAGGAAGGGTAGAAGTACACACAGGGAGACTATCAGTGCCCATAATAAGGGAAGGGTAGGTACACCAGGGAGACTATCCATGCCCATAATAAGGGAAGGGTAAGTACACACAGGGAGACTATCAGTACCCATAATAAGGGAAGGGTAGGTACACACAGGGGGGATATCAGTGCCCATAATAAGGGAAGGGGAAGTACACAAGGGGAGACTAATCAGTACCCATAATAGGGAAGGGTAGGTACACACAGGGAGACTATCATACCATAATAAGGGAAGGGTAGGTACACACAGGGAGACTATCAGAGACCCATAATAAGGGAAGGGTAGGTACACACAGGGAGAATATCATGCCCATAATAAGGGAGGGTAAGTACACACACAGGGGACTATCAGTACCATAATAAGGGAAGGGTAGGTACACACAGGGAGACTATCAGTACCCATAATAAGGGAAGGGTAGGTACACACAGGGAGACTATCAGTACCCCATAATAAGGGAAGGTAGGTACCACACAGGGAGACTATCAGTACCCATAATAAGGGAAGGGTAGGTACACACAGGGGAGACTATCAGTACCCATAATAAGGGAGGGTAGGTACACCAGGGAGACTATCAGTGCCCATAATAGGGAAGGGTAGGTACACACCAGGGAGACTACAGTGCCCATAATAGGGAAGGGTAGGTATACACACAGGGAGACTATCAGTGCCCCTAATAAGGGAAGGGTAGGACACACAGGGAGACTATCAGTGCACCATAATAAGGGAAGGGTAGGTACAACAGGGAGACTATCAGTGCCCATATAAGGAAAAGGGTAGGTAAACACAGGGAGACTATCCGTACCCATAATAAGGGAAGGTAAGTACACACAGGGGAGCTATCAGTGCCCATAATAAGGGAAGTAAGTACACACAGGGAGGGAGACTATCAGTACCCATAATAGGGAAGGGTAGGTACACACAGGGAGACTATCAGTACCCATAATAAGGGAAGGGTAGGTAACACAGGGAGACTATACGTGCCCATAATAAGGGAAGGGTTAGTACACCAGGGAGACTATCAGTACCCATAATAAGGGAAGGGTAGGTACAAACAGGGGACTCTAGTACCCATAATAAGGGAAGTGGAGGTACACACAGGGAGACATCATGCCCATAATAAGGGAAGGGTAAGGTCACACAGGGGAATATCAGTGCCCATAATAAGGGAAGGGTAAGTACACACAGGGGAGACTATACAGTACCCATAATAAGGGTAAGGGTAGGTACACACAAGGGAGACTATCAGTACCCATAATAAGGGAAGGGTAAGTACACACAGGGAGGACTATCAGTACCCATAATAAGGAAGGGTAAGTACACACAGGGAGACTTCAGTGCCAAATAAGGGAAGGGTAGGTACACACAGGGGACTATCAGTGCCCATAATAGGGAGGAAGGTTACACACAGGGGACTTCAGTACCCATAATAAGGGAAGGGTAGGTACACACAGGGAGATATCAGTACCCATAATAAGGGAAGGGTAGGTACACCGCAGGGAGACTATCAGTGCCCATAATAAGGGAAGGGTAGGTACACACAGGGAGACTATCAGTGCCCATAATAAGGGAAGGGTAAGTACCACAGGGAGACTATCAGTGCCCATAATAAGGGAAGGGTAGGTACACACAGGGAGACTATCAGTACCCATAATAAGGGAAGGGTAGGTAAACCACAGGGAGACTATTAGTGCCCATTATAAGGGAAGGGTAAGTAATAACACAGGAAAGATATCAGTACCCCTAATAAGGGAAGGGTAGGTACACCAGGGAGACTATCAGTACCCTAATAAGGGAAGGGTAGGTACACACAGGGAGTATCAGTTACCCATAATAAGGGAAGGGTAGGTACACACAGGAGACTATCAGTACCCATAATAAGGGAGGGTAGGTACACACAGGGAGACTATCAGTGCCCATATAAGGGAAGGTAGGTACACACAGGGAGACTATCAGTACCCATAATAAGGGAAGGGTAGGTACACACAGGAGGGGAGCTATCAGTACACATAATAAGGGAAGGGTAGGTTACACACAGGAGACTATCAGTGCCCATAATAAGGGAAGGGTAGGTACACACAGGGAGACTATCAGTACCCATATAGGGAAGGGTAGGTAACACACGGGAGACTATCAGTGCCCATAATAAGGGGAAGGGTAGGTACACACAGGGAGACTATCAGTGCCATAATAAGGGAAGGGTAAGTACACACAGGGAGACTATCAGTGCCCATAATAGGAAGGGTAAGTACAAACAGGGAGACTATCAGTGCCCTAAATAAGGGAGGGTAGGTACACCACAGGGGCTATCAGTCCATAATAAGGGAAGGGTAGGTACACACAGGGAGACTATCAGTACCATAATAAGGGAAAGGGTAAGGTACACAAGGGAGACTATCAGTGCCCATAATAAGGGAAGGGTAGGTACACACAGGGAGACTATCAGTGCCCATATAAGGGAAAAGGGTAGGGACACACAGGGAGACTATCAGTCCATAATAGGGAAGGGTTAGGTACACACAGGGAGACTATCAGTGCCCATAATAAGGAAGGTAGGTACACACAGGGAGACTATCAGTTGCCCAAATAAGGGAAGGGTAGGTACACACAGGGAGACTATCAGTGCCCATAATAAGGAGGGTAGGTACAACACAGGGGATATCAGGCCCATAATAAGGGAAGGGTAGGTACACACAGGGAGACTATCAGTACCACTAATAAGGGAAGGGTAGGTAACACACAGGGAGACTATCAGTCCCATAATAGGGAAAGGTAGGTACACACCGGGAGACTATCAGTGCCCATAATAAGGGAGGGTAAGTACACACGGGAGACTATCAGTACCCATAATAAGGGAGGGTAGGTACACACAGGGAGACTATCAGTGCCATAATAAGGGAAGGGTAGGTCACACAGGGAGACTATCAGTGCCCATAATAAGGGAAGGGTAGGTACAACAGGGGGACTATCAGTGCCATAATAAGGGAAGGGTAGGTACACACAGGGAGACTATCAGTGCCCATAATAAGGGAAGGGTAGGTACACACAGGGAGACATCAGTTGCCCATAATAAGGGAAGGGTAGGTACACACAGGGAGCTATCAGTGCCCATAATAAGGGAAGGGTAAGTACACACAGGGAGTATCAGTACCCATAATAGGGAAGGGTAAGTACACACAGGGAGACTATCAGTACCCATAATAAGGGAAGGGTAGGTACACACAGGGGACTATCAGTGCCCATAATAAGGGAAGGGTAAGTACAACAGGGAGACTATCAGTACCCATAATAAGGGAAGGGTAGGTACACACAGGGAGACATCAGTGCCCATAATAAGGGAAGGGTAAGTACACACAGGGGGACTATCAGTGACCCATAATAAGGAAGGGTAAGTACACACAGGGAGACTATCAGTACCCATAATAAGGGAAGGGTAGTACACAGGGAGACTCATCAGACCCATAATAAGGGAAGGGTAGGTACACACAGGGAGACTATCAGTGCCAATAATGGGAAGGGTAGTTACACACAGGGGACTATCAGTACCATAATAAGGGAAGGGTAAGGTACACACAGGGAGACTATCAGTCCCATAATAAGGGAAGGGTAAGTCACACAGGGAGACTATCAGTCCCATAATAAGGGAAGGGTAAGTACACACAGGGGACTATCAGTGCCCATAATAAGGGAAGGGTAAGTACACACAGGGAGGACTATCAGTACCCATAATAAGGGAAGGGTAGGTACACACAGGGGAGACTATCAGTACCCATAATAAGGGAAGGGGTAGGTTACACACAGGGAGACTATCAGTGCCCATAATAAGGGAAGGGTAAGGTACAACAAGGGAGACTATCAGTGCCCATAATAAGGGAAGGGTAAGTCCACACAGGAGGACTATCAGTACCCATAATAAGGGAAGGGTAGGTACACACAGGGAGACTATCAGTGCCCATAATAAGGGAAGGTGTAGGTACACACAGGGAGGACTATCAGTGCCCATAATAAGGGAAGGGTAGGTACACACAGGGAGACATCAGTACCCATAAAAGGGAAGGGTAGGTACACACAGGGAGGACATCAGTGCCCATAATAAGGGAAGGGTAGGTACAACACAGGGAGACATCAGTGCCCATAATAAGGGAGGGTAGGTACACACAGGGAGACATCAGTGCCCATAATAAGGGAAGGGTAGGTACACACAGGGGACTATCAGTCCCATAATAAGGGAAGGGTAGGAACCAGGGAGACTATCATGCCCATAATAAGGGAAAGGGTAGGTACACACAGGGAGACTATCAGTACCCATAATAAGGGAAGGGTAGGAAACACAGGGAGACTATCAGTACCCAAATAAGGGAAGGGTAGTCACACAGGGAGACTATCAGTACCCATATAAGGGAAGGGTAGGTACACACAGGGAGACATATCGTACCCATAATAAGGGAAGGGTAGGTACACACAGGAGACTATCAGTACCCATAAAAGGGAAGGTAGGGTAACACACAGGGAGACATCAGTAACCCATAATAAGGGAAGGGTAGGTACACACAGGGGACTATCAGTGCCCATAATAAGGGAAGGGTAGGTACACACAGGGAGACTATCAGAACCCATAATAAGGAAGGGTGTACACCAGGGAGACTATGTGCCCATATAAGGCAAGGGTGTAACACGGGAGACTATCGTACCCATAATAAGGGAAGGGTAGGTACACACAGGGAGACTATCAGTACCCATAATAAGGGAAGGGTAGGTACACACAGGGAGACTATCAGTACCCATAATAAGGGAAGGGTAAGTACACACAGGGAGACTATCAGTACCCATAATAAGGGAAGGGTAGGTACACACAGGGAGACTATCAGTACCCATAATAAGGGAAGGGTAGGTACACACAGGGAGACTATCAGTCCCATAATAAGGGAGGGTAAGTACACACAGGAGATCTCAGTACCCATAATAAGGGAAGGGTAGGTACACACAGGGAGACTATCAGTGCCCATAATAAGGGAAGGGTAGGTACACACAGGGAGACTATCAGTACCCATAATAAGGGAAGGGTAGGTACACACAGGGAGAATATCAGTGCCCATAATAAGGGAAGGGTAGTACACACAGGAGACATCGTCCATATAAGGGAAGGGTAGGTACACACAGGGAGACTATCAGTACCTAATAAGGGAAGGGTAAGTACACACAGGGGACTATCAGTACCCATAAAAGGGAAGGGTAGGTACACACAGGGAGACTATCAGTACCCATAATAAGGAACGGGTAGGTACACACCGGGAGACTATCAGTACCCATAATAAGGGAAGGGTAGTACCACACAGGGAGACTATCAGTACCATTATAAGGGAAGGGTAGGTACAACAGGGAGGATATCAGTGCCCATATAAGGGAAGGGTAGGTACCAGGCAGGGGACTATCAGTGCCATAATAAGGGAAGGGTAGGTACACACAGGAGACATCAGTACCTAATAAGGAAGGGTAGTACACACGGGAGACTATCAGTGCCCATAATAAGGAAGGGTAGGTACAACACAGGGGACTATCAGTGCCCATAATAAGGGAAGGGGAGGTACACGCAGGGAGACTATCAGTGCCCATAATAAAGGAAGGGTAGGTACACGCAGGGAGGACTATCAGTACCCATAATAAGGGAAGGGTAAGTACACACAGGGAGGCTATACAGTACCCATAATAAGGGAAGGGTAAGTACACACAGGGAGACTATCCAGTGCCCATAATAGGGGAAGGGTAAGTACACACAGGGAGACTATCAGTACCCATAATAAGGGAAGGGTAGGTTACACACAGGGAGACTATCAGTACCCATAATAAGGGAAGGGTAAGTACACACAGGGAGGACTATCAGTGCCCATAATAAGGAAGGGTAGGTAACCACAGGGGACTATCAGTGCCCATAATAGGAAGGGTAGGTACACGCAGGGACTATCAGTGCCCATAATAAGGGAAGGGTAGGTACAACAGGGAGACTATCAGTGCCCATAATAAGGGAAGGGTAGGTACACACAGGGAGACTATCAGTGCCCATAATAAGGGAAGGGTAGGTACACACAGGGAGACTATCAGTGCCCATAATAAGGGAGGGTAGGTAACACACAGGGAGACTATCAGTGCCCATAATAAAGGAAGGGTAGGTACCACGCAGGGAGACTATCAGTGCCCATAATAAGGGAAGGGTAAGTACACAAGCACAACACTCAAGCGTGCTAGCAAACACGCCATGTGATCTGCACATGGTACAGGGAGGGGCGACATATCTCATCTCCCAGGTCTCTATTAAACAGCCTATCACTCTGCTTCATTATACAGCCATAAACAAACTCAAATGACAGACATTAAAAATAAACATACAGTATTACAGAGAATAATATACTGGGTCGGCCAATAAACCACATGTTTATAGCATGGCATTAAAGGGACATCACTGCTCTGAAAATACAGTTCCAATATAAAAGATTCCATGGAACATACACCATTATTAGACCAGCACACAACTGGTGGATGTACTAGGGAGACTATATAATAAAGGTGTCTGTAAACGCCATCTGCCTGGCTGGGAAGGGGATGTGGTCATGTGAAGTAAGTTGCTACAGTGCGTGCACATTGCTGTTAAATATAGCAATATATGCCAACAGGACTAACAGTTGTCTAAAGCTAGCCATACATGGGCAGATGTTCTTCCAATCGAGGCAAATCTGATCGGAACAAAACAGCTCAAAATTTTGTAACCGGCCGTTCTACAGATAAACCACTGGAATTGTTAAAACAGTCGTTAAGAAAAAATTGTCTTTTAATAGTTGAGGGATGGATCGAAATTTGTGAATACGCTCAAAAATATAGACCCCGTGTATGGGGGGGCTTAATAGTAACATAGAAGAAGTTTAAATAAGACATACGTCCATCTAGTCCAACCTTTATATCCACCCATAATGTCTGGATAACAGTTACTATAAATAGTAGGAGGTTGTTAAAGACATACGTCCATCTAGTCAACCTTTATACCCTACCCATAATGTCTGTATAACAGTTACTAGTAACATAGTTGGAGGTTGTATAAAGACATAGTATCCAGTCAACCTTTATACCCTACCCATAATGTCTGATAACAGTTACATAGTAACATAGTGTTGGAGGTTGTATAAAGACATACGTCCATCCAGTCCAACCTTTATACACCCATAATGTCTGTATAACAGTTACATAGTAAACTAGTTGGAGGTTGTATAAGACATCGTCCATCCAGTCCCACCTTTATACCCTACCCATAATGTCTGTATAACAGTTACATAGTAACTGTATGGAGGTTGTATAAAGACAACGTCCATCTAGTCCAACCTTATCCTACCCATAATGTCTGTATAAAGTTACGATAGTACATAGTTTGGAGGTGTATAAGACATACGTCCATCAGTCCAACCTTATACCCTACCCATATGTCTGTATAACATTACATAGAACATAGGCATTGGAGGTTGTATAAAGACATACGTCCATCTGTCCAACTGTTATACCATATATACCCTACCCATAATGTCTGTATAACTGTTACATAGTAACATAGCATTGGAGGTTGTATAAAGCCATACGTCCATCTAGTCCAACCTTTATACCCTACCCATAATGTCTGTATAACTGTTACATAGTAACATAGCGTTGGAGGATGTATAAAGACATACGTCCATCTAGTCCAACCGTTATACCCTACCCATAATGTCTGTATAACAGTTACATAGTAACATAGTATTGGAGGTTGTATAAAGACATACGACCATCTAGTCCAACCTTTATACCCTACCCATAATGTCTGTATAACAGTTACATAGTAACGTAGTATTGGAGGTTGTATAAAGACATACGTCCATCTAATCCAACCTTTATATCCTACCCATAATGTCTGTATAACAGTTACATAGTAACATAGTATTGGAGGTTGTATAAAGACATACGTCCATCTAGTTCGACCTTTATACCCTACCCATAATGTCTGTATAACAGTTACATAGTAACATAGTATTGGAGGTTGTATAAAGACATACGTCCATCTAGTCCGACCTTTATACCCTACCCATAATGTCTGTCTAACAGTTACATAGTAACATAGTATTGAGATTGTATAGAGACATACGTCCATCTAGTCCAACCTTTATACCCTACCCATAATGTCTGTATAACAGTTACATAGTAACATAGTATTGGAGGTTGTATAAAGACATACGTCCATCTAATCCAAACTTTATACCCTACCCATAATGCCTTTCTAACATTTAAATAGCATTGGACTTAAACAAGCCTATCTAGTCTAACCTTTTTAGCCTATCTCTGACCCTGCCTAACAACTGACCCAGATTTTTTTTTCAGGTTGAACATTTTCCTAAAGCTATTAAAGGTACAGAACATTTTTATAAATAGAATTCTTGTGCCTATTGGCTGTAGTTCTGATTTATTTATTATTTTGTACTGGGCGATGTATCAATGACGTACTGAGTGTAGCAGGTTCATTAGCATGATAACGAACGCAGACTATATACCAAGCTGTGCTCTGGCTTTGTCTGTGCCCTGGGGAACAGTCCGGATTGGAGACGTGGGAACTTTTTACTTGAATAAATACAACGTATTGTCCTTCTTACCACCTGATTCTGTCAAATAATGGCACAAATTACTGAGTTGTGTAGCCCAGTAAACTCACCAGTGACTGCATTTAACCCCATCACATACAGACATTCGGGAATTGGCCCAACGTTAGCCACTAATCTCACCTCCAACCATTCACAGCATTAGAGAATCACATGTATATCTAACACAGGAGAGTAAAATAACTCCCTTTCCATACAAAACACTGTATGTGAGCCATTTAGGGTGATACTCAACACACATTAGACAGGAGGGTATAGAGAGAAAGTTTACTTAACCAACCTGCCAGAAATCCAAAGTCATAGATTGCTTATCTTTAAAGCATTTAACCATAGCCTGGGAGCTGTAGTTCTATAGTGTTTGGAAAGTCTTAAGGGGCCCATACACGTATCAATCTCTGGTTTTACGATATTATTGTGCAATATTGAAAGACAGTCGGATTGTGTATGGTCGATATATATATTAAATTAAATAGGGACTGGTTCTCTGTATGATGGGCTAGTAGTGAATAGGACAACTTCACACAGGCATATTAGATTGTAAGACAGGTGGTAGGTCAGTAGTGATTAGTGGTTTCTGGGCCCTTTAGGTGAAATATGCCTAAAGGCAAACCCCCATCCCTTTAAGTAAAACCCCTTTAACCCCTGGAAGAATCGGGCAAGAATGTTATCAAGCTTTTTATCTAACACGGGCATCATTTTCAGTTGGACTGACCATTGATTGGGCACAATTACTTTCTACTGATATTCTCTAAAACAATTTGATAACAGGTCGGCCATGATTATTGTCAGACAATCCTGTGATTGTATTCGCCATTCTCTCTGCACAGTACAAGGTAAAACCCAGATCGACACTACGGGGTGGAACCTTGATTTGGACCATCATGCATCCAACTGAACTGTGTATGGTTATCCTAAGATCCCTATCAGATATACAACTACTACAATGCAGGTGCTTCTCATGGCAGGGACGGTGGCAGAGTAGACACACAAACACAAAGGTACAATCCTTCAGTCGCATTACAGCATTGCTATATGACTCACAAACAAATCCCTGAATGTTCCAAATTATGGAAGTCACATGACTATTGCATAATCACAAACAGAACGGGTCTCCTTTAATTACACACCAGTACGTTCTGCTATTGGGGACAGCCATGTTTCCTGTCTACACTGTGCTGTGGATTCACACAAATGTACCATGGCTGCTATCAATTCACTACAAAAACTTTCTATCCCCCTGACAAAAAGGCTCTTGTGTCTGCCAGTCACTAAGACCCCCAAGTCCAATGTAACTGTCACATAGGTAGCCTCAGCTATATCCCAGAATCCTATTGGTGATGTATGCCCCATGCATGTCATTAAATAGGAATAAGTTTGTTCATGTTACTCCCTGCAGGAGAATTCCTGTTTACCAACCCCCTGCAGGTGCTTACATACCGTAATAATATCCATACACTGACATTGTAAATAGAGAAAGATACATCACCTACAATAAACTCATGCACATAGAACATAATATATACCTAAAAAAGGACACACGGCACAGCCCAGGCTGCAGGAGCCTAGGAGACCAGCTATTAATGGAAGGGTCACATTACGTAAACTACAGGACTAGTCAGGTCATCGTGTTAAGTGAACCCTTGTTTAGGATGTTCACGCTGGTTTTCAGGGCCAAACAATATGGCTGCACTAGTAATTAAAATGCCAAGTCAATATAGTGACCAAATACAAGGGGTGGATCACATCTTTAACCCCTGGAAGAGTAGGGCAAGAATGTTATCAAGCCCTTTATCTACGGGGCATCATTTTCTGTTGGACTGACCATTGATTGGGCACAATTACTTTCTACTGATATTCTCTAAAACAATTTGATAACAGGTCGGCCATGATTATTGTCAGACAATCCTGTGATTGTATTGGCCATTCTCTCTGCACAATACTGAACTGTGTATGGTTGCCCAAGATCCCTATCAGATATATAGAGCAATACAATAAAATGTACATCTACAGGCTGCAACAGTCGTTAAAATGAAAAGTCAGTATAGTGACCGAACACTAGGGATGGATCACTAACTGTACAGACTCTGTCCCTTTAAATCAGAATTAAGAACAGCAAACAGCTTGGAATCAATAACATGGACACCATCTTCCACGTAATGTACATCAGAGGGCGAATCCTACCTCTAACAGCCCGTCCAAAGGTCTCCTTTACTACACCATCGGGGAGATTCAATAAAAGTTCTTCTTAGTTTAAAATGCTAATTTTTCCCCAACCAATCAGATGTTAGCTTTCAAATGTTAAATAATATCTGATTGGGGTAAAATTAGCAGCATTTTAAACTTGAACTTTTATTGAATCTTCCTGCATGTCTTTCCCAATGCCCCTCCTGATATAGTAATGGCTGAACCCACAGCTCTGCCAGTAACAGAGACCGCAACGTGTCACATCAGATCAAAACCATAAAGGCACTTGGACTTTTCACATGCGAGATAACAAAAGCTGCTGATGGATGCTGGGAAATCACTGGACCACTAATAAGTTTTTCTTGCTGTGGATATTCAGCCTTACGTTAATTCCAATTGACCAACACATAATACATACATAACTAGACAAACATGGAGACGTTGTTAATAACAAACTATTCCGCAATTAATAACCAATGAACATTCTACCCAGTGTACAGGGCTGGCTAAATAATTAAAGGGCATGTCCAGCCTTAAATAAACTTTCATGGAAAGGTACACCCCCCCAAACCCAGGTTTTGCATCATCCATACATGCCAAAGATGCCCCTAAAGTAACTAACCTAACCCAGTCCCTTGCCTCTCCTCCTCTGCTGTGGGGCTGACAGACGCTCTACTTCATTGTCACGGCTGTCAGTTTATTACCTTACAGCGTCTGTCAGCGCTCCTCTCTGCTCAAAACGAGCTTGAAACAGGAGAAGGGGGCGTCGAGGGACCAGGTTAGGCAAGTCACATTAGGGGCATCTTTGGCATGTATGGATAATGCGAAACCTGGGTTTGTGGTGGTGGGGTGTCGAACATTTCTATGAAAAGTATTTTTTAGGCTAGACACGCCCTTTAAATATATTCTCTGGGATGTCCCACTGGGTGGACAGACATAGGAAACACGATTCACTAGGCTGCCAAGAAAATTATATTGAGAGACTAAACTTGGGCTATAGATGTAAATAATAACATGTGGCATGATAAGATGCACATTTACCCACTGAGCTTCCACACCACCCCATAAAGACCACAGAAGGTATCTTATCACTCGACAAGACAGCACAGGTAGCCAGGCCCACAGTGTACTAACCCTAGGTATCTAGGCTGACTATGTGCAACCTTGGGGGAGGCAACGTACAATCAGTACTGCCCAACCGTGGTCACTGTATGAGTGAGCCTCTGTCTGAGCTAAATTAGAAGCCACTCAAGCACAGTGTAGTTGGCGTGGGCCTAGCAGTTGGTAGGTGTAATCCTCCAGTCCCCCTACCCAAAGGATTAAGGCAATCCAAATAGTATATAAGCAAGAGGAGCACACTACTTCTTAGTGAATTTTCACAATTTATTAGTGCATAAACCACGAATATCACGTTTCGCTGTTACCCGAGGAAGGGTTACGTTGTATTTGTGGTTTATGCACTAATAAATTGTGAAAATTCACTAAGAAGTAGTGTGCTCCTCTTGCTTATATACTCTTTGGACTGTCTGAGAGTCAGCATCTGTCTGTATTGGCCTCTAATCACACAGAACCTCACAACAACAAATATCACAGACAATACAATAATTACATAACACATAAGGACAGAGATGAAGAAAACTGCAAACACCCAACCCCAATATGTTACAGTGCAACACAACCAAATTAGCAAATTAATAAAACTAGTAATGAGTGATAGATCAGATCCCAACGCCCATGGCTGTCAGTATAGGGAGGCCACATGGGGAGACAGTCCCTCACCACTGTTCCTGATAAACACACACAACTATATGTACAATGAGATATTTACACTTTAAACCCACACACACACACCTCTAAACCTCTCAACAACACAAACAGGACAGTACCTGGACTAACATGGATGGATCAATATTTATAGCTCCCTAATTACAGACACCCCTTTACCTTGGGTAGTGTGTATGGTTCACTAATTATAGAGACCCTTACCTGGTAGTTGTGTATGGTTTCACTAATTATAGAGACCCCTTACCTGGGTAGGTGTAGGTCACTAATTATAGAGACCCCTTACCCTGGGTAGTGTGTATGGTTCACTAATTATAGAGGACCCCTTACCCTGGGTAGGTGTATGGTTCACTAATTATAGAGACCCTTTACCCTGGGTGAGTGGTGTATGGTTCATTATTAAGAACCCCTTTACCTGGGTAGTGTGTTTAGGTTCACTAATATAGAGACCCCTTTAACCCTGGGTAGTGTGTATGGTTCACTAATATAGAGACCCCTTTTACCCTGGTAGTGGTAGTGTATGGTTCACTAATTATAGAGACCCTTTACCCTGGGTAGTGTGTATGGTTCATAAGTACAGAGACCCCTACCGTTTACGGTAGTGTGGTGTGTATGGTGTCACTAATTATAGAGACCCCTTACCCTGGGTAGTGGTATGGTTCACTAATTACAGAGACCCTTTACCCTGGGTAGTGTGTATGGTTCACTATTATAGAGACCCCTTTACACCTGGTAGTGTGGTATGGTTCACTAATTACAGAACCCCCTTTACCCTGGGTAGTGTGTAGTGGTTCACTAATTATAGAGACCCCTTTTACCCTGGGTAGTGTTATGGTTCACTAATTAGAGACCCCTTACCCGGGTAGGGTGTGTTCACTAATACAGAGACCCCTTTACCTGGGTAGGGTGTATGGTTCACTAATAGAGACCCCTTACCCGGGTAGTTGTGTATGGTTCACTAATTAAGAACCCCTTTAACTGGGTATGTGTATGGTCAATAATTACAGAGACCCTTTACCCTGGGTAGTGTGTATGGTTCACTAATTATAGGAGACCCCTTACCCTGGGTAGTGTATGGTTCATATTACAGAGACCCCTTTACCCGGTAGTGTGTATGGTTCACAATTATAGAGACCCTTTACCCTGGGTAGTGTGTATGTTCACTAATTAAGAGACCCCTTTACCCTGGGGTAGTGTGTGATGGTTCACTAATTATAGAGACCCTTACCCTGGGTAGTGTGTATGGTTCACTAATTACAGGACCCCTTTACCCTGGGTAGTGTGTATGGTTCACTAATTACAGAGACCCCTTTACCCTGGGTAGTGTGTATGGTTCACTAATTAAGAGACCCCTTTACCCTGGGTAGTGTGTATGGTTCACTAATTATAGCGGACCCCTTTACCCGGGTAGTGTGTATGGTTCACTAATTATAGAGACCCCTTTACCCTGGGGGTAGTGTGTATGGTCACTAATTAGAGACCCCTTTACCCTGGGTAGTGTGTATGGTTCACTAATTACAGAGACCCCTTTACCCTGGGTAGTGTGATGGTTACCTAATTATAGAGACCCCTTTACCTGGGTAGTGTGTATGGTTCACTAATTACAGAGACCCCTTTACCCTGGGTAGTGTGTAAGGTTCACTAATTACAGAGACCCCTTACCCTGGGTAGTGTGTATGGTTCACTATTACGAGACCCCTTTACCTGGGTATGGTATGGTTCACTATACCGAGACCCCTTTACCCTGGGTAGGTGTGATGGTTCACTAATTACAGAGACCTTTACCCTGGGTAGTGTGTATGGTTCACTAATTACAGAGACCCCTTTACCCTGGGTAGTGTGTATGGTTCACTAATTACAGAGACCCCTTTACCCTGGGTAGTGTGTATGGTTCACTAATTACAAGAGACCCTTACCCGGTAGTGTGTATGGTTCACTAATTACAGAGACCCTTTACCCTGGGTAGTGGGTATGGTTCACAATTACAGAGACCCCTTTACCCTGGGTAGTGTGTATGGTTCACTAATTAAGAGACCCCTTACCCTGTGGTAGTGTGTATGGTTCACTAATTATAGAGGACCCCTTTTACCCTGGGTAGTGTGTTGGTTCACTACATTACAGAGGACCCTTACCCTGGGTAGTGTGCATGGTTCACTAATTACAGAGACCCCTTTACCCTTGGTAGGTGTAGGGTACATAATTACAGAGACCCCTTTACCCGGGTAGTGTGTATGGTTCACTAATTACAGAGACCCTTTACCCTGGGTAGTGTGCGGTTTTCACTAATTACAGAGACCCTTTACCCTGGGTAGTGTGTATGGTTCACAATTAAGAGACCCTTTACCCTGGGTAGTGTGTATGGTTCACTAATTACAGAGACCCCTTTACCCTGGGTAGTGTGTATGGTTCACTAATTACAGAGACCCCTTTACCGGGTAGTGGGTATGGTTCACTAATACAGAGACCCCTTTACCCTGGTAGTGGTATGGTTCACTAATTAAGAGACCCTTTACCCTGGGTAGTGTGTATGGTTCACTAATTACAGAGACCCCTTTACCCTGGTAGTGTGTGGTTACTAATACAGAGACCCCTTTACCCTGGGTGTGTGTATGGTTTACTAATTACAGAGACCCCTTACCCTGGGTAGTGGTATGGTTCACTAATTACAGAGACCCCTTTACCCGGGGGTAGTGTGTTAGTTCACACTACAAGAGAGACCCCTTTACCTGGGTAGTGTGTATGGTTCACTAATTATAGAGACCCCTTTACCCTGGGTAGTGGTGTATGGTTCCACTATTATAGAGACCCCTTTAACCTGGGTTAGTGGGTATGGTTCACTAATGAGACCCCTTTACCTGGGTAGTGGGTATGGTTCACAATTATCAGAGACCCCTTTACCTTGAGGTAGTGTGTATGGTTCACTAATTATAGAGACCCCTTTACCCTGGGTAGTGTGTATGGTACCCTAATTATAGAGACCCCTTTACCCTGGGTAGTGTGTATGGTTCACTAATTACAGAGACCCCTTTACCCTGGGTAGTGTGTATGGTTCACTAATTACAGAGACCCCTTTACCCTGGGTAGTGTGTATGGTTCACTAATTACAGAGACCCCTTTACCCTGGGTAGTGTGTATGGTTCACTAATTATAGAGACCCCTTTACCCTGGGTAGTGTGTATGGTTCACTATAATTATAGAGAACCCTTACCCTGGTAGTGGGTATGGTTCACTAATTATAGAGACCCCTTTACCCTGGGTAGTGTGTATGGTTCACTAATTACAGAGACCCTTTACCCTGGGTAGAGTGTGATATGGTTCACTAATTATAGAGACCCCCTTACCCTGGGTAGTGTGTGTTGGTTCAAATTACAGAGACCCCTACCCTGGGTAGTGTGTATTGGTTCACTAATTATAGAGACCCCTTTACCTGGGTAGTGGGTATGGTTCACTAATTACAGACACCCCTTTACCCTGGGTAGTGTGTATGGTTCACTAATTACAGAGACCCCTTTACCCTGGGTAGTGTGTATGGTTCACTAATTATAGAGACCCCTTTACCCTGGGTAGTGTGTATGGTTCACTAATTACAGAGACCCCTTTACCCTGGGTGTGTGTATGGTTCACTAATTAAGAGACCCCTTTACCTGGGTAGGTGTGTATGGTTCACTAATTACAGAACACCCCTTACCCTGGGTAGTGTGTATGGTTCACTAATTACAGAGACCCCTTTACCCTGGTTAGTGTGTATGGTTCACAATTATAGAGACCTTTTACCCGGGTAGTGTGTAGAGGACCCCCTTTACCCTGGGTAGTGTGTATGGTCACTAATTATAGAGACCCCTTTACCCTGGGTAGTGTGTATGGTTCACTAATTACAGAGACCCCTTTAACCTGGGTAGTGTGTATGGTTCCACTAATTATAGAGACCCCTTTACCCTGGGTAGTGTGTATGGTTCATAATTACAGGACCCCTTTACCCGGGGATGGTAGTGTGTATGGTTCACTAATATAGGAGACCCCTTTACCCTGGGTAGTGTGTATGGTTCACAATTATAGAGACCCTTTACCCTGGGTAGTGTGTATGGTTCATAATTATAGAGACCCCTTACCCTGGGTAGGGTGTATGGTTCACTAATTAAGAGACCCCTTTACCTGGGTAGTGTGTATGTACACTAATAAAGAGACCTTTACCCGGGTAGTGTGTGTTCACTAATTACAGAGACCCCTTACCCTGGGTAGTGTGTATGGTCACCCTAATTATAGAGACCCTTTACCCTGGGTAGTGTGTATGGTTCACTAATTACAGAGACCCCTTTACCCTGGGGTAGTGTGTATGGTTCACTAATTACAGAGACCCTTTACCCTGGTAGTGTGTATGGTACTAATTAGAGACCCCTTTACCTGGTAGTGTGTATGGTCACTAATTACAGAGACCCCTTTACCCTGGGGTAGTGTGTGGTTCACTAATTACAGAGACCCCTTTACCCGGGTAGGTGTATGGTTCACTAATTACAGAGACCCCTTACCCTGGGTAGTGGGTATGGTTCACTAATTACAGAGACCCCTTTAACCTGGGTAGTGTGTATGGTTCACTAATTACAGAGACCCCTTTACCCTGGGTGTGGTATGGTTCACTAATTATAGAGACCCCTTTACCTGGGTAGTGTGTATGGTTCACTAATTACAGAGACCCCTTTACCTGGGTAGTGTGGATGGTTCACTATTAAGAGACCCCTTTACCCTGGGGGGTGGTATGGTTCACTATTACAGAGACCCCTTTACCCTGGGTAGTGTGTATGGTCACTAATTACAGAGACCCCTTACCCTGGGTAGTGTGCATGGTTCACTAATTACAGAGACCCCTTTACCTGGGTAGTGTGTATGGTTCACTAATTACAGAGGACCCCTTTACCCTGGGTAGTGTGTATGGTTCAAACTAATACAGAGACCCCTTTACCCTGGGTAGTGTGATGGTTCACTAATTACAGAGACCCCTTACCCTGGGTAGTGTGGTATGGTTCACTAATTACAGAGACCCCTTTACCTGGGTAGTGGTATGGTTCACTAATTAGAGACCCCTTACCCTGGGTAGTGTGTATGGTTCACTAATTACAGAGACCCTTTACCCGGGTAGGTTGTGGGTATGGTTCACTAATTACAAGAGACCCCTTTACCCTGGGTAGTGTGATGGTTCACTAATTACAGAGACCCCTTTACCCGGGTAGTGTGTATGGTTCACTAATTACAGAGACCCCTTTACCCTGGGGTAGTGTGTATGGTTCACTAATTACAGAGACCCCTTTACCCTGGTAGTGGATGTTCACTATTACGAGCCCTTTACCTGGGTGTGTGATGGTCACTAATTACAGAGACCCCTTACCCGGGGTAGTGTGTATGGTTCACTAATTACAGAGAGACCCCTTTACCCTGGGAGTGTGGGTTCATAATACAGAGACCCTACCTGGGTAGTGGTATGGTCACTAATTATAGAGACCCCTTTCCATGGGTAGTGGTATGGTTCACTAATTATAGAGACCCCTTACCCTGGGTAGTGGGTATGGTTCACTAATACAGAGACCCCCTTTACCTTGGGTAGTGTGTATGGTTCACTAATTACAGACACCTTTACCCTGGGTAGTGGTATGGTTTCACTAATTATAGAGACCCCTTTACCCTGGGTGGTGTATGGTTCACTAATTATAGAGACCCCTTTACCCTGGGTAGTGTGGTTAGAGACCCCTTTACCCTGGGTAGTGTGTATTGGTTCACTAATTATAGAGACCCCTTTACCCTGGGTGAGTGGGTATGGTTCACTAATTATAGAGACCCCTTTACCCGTGGGTAGTGTGTATGGTTCACTAATTATAGAGACCCCTTACCTGGGTAGTGTGTATGGTTCACTAATTATAGAGACCCCTTTACCTGGGTAGTGTGTATGGTTCACTAATTATAGAGACCCCTTTACCCTGGGTAGTGGGTATGGTTCACTAATTATAGAGACCCCTTTACCCTGGGTAGTGTGTATGGTTCACTAATTATAGAGACCCCTTTACCTTGGGTAGTGGGTATGGTTCCCTGATTACAGAAAACTCCTTACCCTGAGTGGTAATTACCTCCTGGCTGGTTGTTTCTAGACAACCCCCCATGTGGTTCATCCCCATAACTATCCAAATTGTGTCCTGGACACATCTACCTCTCTTACTGACCCATCACAGACCCGTTAATCCACTGACAATTTAAGGTGGCCACACACGTGCAATTCCACAGCATGTGTGCTGATAGATCACATAAGTATCTGTCGGTACACATGCTGTGGAAACAGCACACATGGACTCGACCAATCCCCATACGCGGCATGGAGATCAGTCGGCCATGTGGCCATACAGAGCACAATTGGACCGACTCCCTCTACTTAAAGGGAGCCGATACCAACCGACAGAAATTTTCCGTCATTCCTGAACGATCAGTGCAGACTACGGTCGATTGTCACCACTCCGATGGGTCGGGAAGAGCCATACACACTGATGATAATAGGTAAATCATTATCGTTTATATGTATGGCCACCTTTAGTTACAGCTACTGATCTGCTTCACCTTATGTCTCATCCCCATCTCCTCTAGACTGTCTCAGGCAGGGCCCTCCTTCCTATTGTACTACAGTCAAGCTGAATGCTGCTGGACCAGCACTTGAATTATTTGCTCTTCGTATTACTTGCACTACTGTTGTATGTAACATGTATGTTTTCCTCATGCATATTAATGCAACTGACCTTGTATGTAACATGTATGTTTACCTCATGCATATTAATGCAACTGTCCTTGTATGTAACATGTATGTTTACCTCATGCATATTAATGCAACTGTAAAGCGCCACAGAAGATGTTGGCGCTATGTAAATTCACAATGACGATAACAATATAATAATAATCAGTGACTCATTTGCAGGTAGGTCCCAGTTTGGCCACTTACCCCTAGGCACTACCTTCCCTTGGTCATAGTATGGAAGGGATGAAGGAGAAATTACCCACAATCCCCAGTGCACCCCCATATCCACACTGGCACCCCCACATTAACATTTCCTTATTGCCCAGGACACGTGACCATGAGTGGGCGGTCCTTGCTGTCCCCCTAGTGACACGGCCCCACCCCCATTACCCAGGAGTCACAGCGCTCTCCGTTCTGGAAACCAGGGCACGGTAGGTCACCGCAGACACCCCAGACAAGGGGAGGAGGGGCAGGGGCCCTTCTGTTTTGGGTTCGGGGCCCCTATGGACAGTCCAGTTACCTCGGAACTTGAGTTCGTGTTGTGGCTCCAACTGCAGGACTTGCTCCACCTTGGCCATGTCTGCCGGGCTCAGCTAGGCTCCGTGTGGGGCTGAGGGGCTCCGGGACCGTCCCGGCGGGTGATGCAGCAAAGCGGCGGAGGGCGGAGGCTGCTGTGACGTCACTGCCCCTGCAAGGCCCCGGGGGAAGGTTCGACCAACTGCGCGTGCGTGGGGCGGAGCCCGGGGTGTTAAGAAATCAGGCGGGGCCAGTGAAAGGGGGACGTTTAACTGGTCGGGCCAGACGGCGGATGTGACGTAGAAATCACCTGGTCACGGACCGGATTCCGGAAGTAAACCCAAGAAGTGGCATTTCGTTTACAGTGAGTGGGAGAGGATGACAGATAATAACAGAATTCAATTAAACCTGCACCACTCACATTCCATCGCAACATTGTCATATTATAATCATTTATCATAATAATAATATATAATTTATCATAATAATAATGTAATATATCATTTATCATAATGTAATATATTATTTATCATAATATAATATATCATTTATAATATTAATGTAATATATCATTTATAATAATGTAATATATCATTTATAATAATAATGTAATATCATTTATCATAATAATAATGTAATATATCATTTATAATAATAATGTAATATATTATTTCTCATAATGTAATATTATCATTTACCATAATGTAATGTATCATAATCATAATGTAATATATCATTTATAATAATAATGTAAGATATAATATTAATAATAATGTAAGATATAATATTAATAATAATGTAATATATCATTTATAATAATAATGTAAGATATAATATTAATAATAATGTAATATATAATTTAAATAATAAGTAATATCATTTATCATAATAATTAATGTAATATAAATTTATAAATAATTAATATATTTCATAATGTAATATATCATTTACCATAATGTAATGTATCATTAATCCTAATGTAATTATCATTTAATATAATGTAAGTATAATATTAATAATAAGTAAGATATATATAATAATAATGTAATATATCATTTATAATAATATGTAAGATATAATATTAATAATAATGTAATATATCATTTATAATAATAATGTAATATATAATCTTAATAATAATAATAATGTAATATATCATTTATAATAATAATGTAATATATCATTTATAATAATGTAATATTATAAATAATCTGCCCAGCAGATATATTTTTCTGTCAAGTTTGGACTGAACTATATACAGTTATTATTTATATATCCGAAGAACCCAAAACCCTGGTTTTAAAACGCTATTAATTCATCTGAACAAATAGATAAACATAACAGATTAAAGTGATAGTGTTATACAACAAATGTAAGATGGATCATGTCCGCTTTATCTTATATTCATCTAGATGCTAATTTGTACTTTGTTTATTTACCCCATGTATTTCTAAAGCACTTTTAATACATGAGCACTATCATATATAAATGTGTTTTATGATTAATAGGGCAATGTTTATAAAGGAGAGATATTGCTCTTTAACAATCAAATATATAATTGCGGTCACAAATCAACTATCACAATCTTACATTAATGAACGCCCACAGAATAACATTGGGGTATATTGTTACCACCAGATATTCTACAAATGAACATACATTTATGTCCATTATTGTACATTAATGATAACCCACGGTATCTCAAGTTTTTTTTAAAAATGGTCCATAGTTAGGGGAACTTTTTACCTTAGGGCCATATTAAGAAAATTTATGCGGGTTCAATTGCAGGTGTACAATTACAGCGATGGTAGGATAGGCCACAACAGTCACTACTTAAACCTCTACATGTGTTTAAAACTGAAACGATGTGCAACAAAGTTCCTGTATTTTACCAAATGATGTGCTGTTTGTAAAACATGTGAGAGTCTTAGCAAATCAAAACATTTTTCTAAATTTCAGATATGTGTAAGACCTCCCTCTCACCCCTCCCCATTAGAAAAAAGGAGAGCTGCTGTTTGCTAGACAGGAAGAATACTTGGAGTAAGTTTGTTCATCATTTATTTCATTTTTAAGCAATGCTTTATTAATAGGATGAGGCTGTGAAGTACATTTTGTTGTAAGAAGGCTCTAAAATGTATGTTTACAAATGCAAGAAGTCTGTCTGGAAAAACTGGGGAATTAGAACTAATATATTTAAAGCAAAGGTATGATGTAATTGGTATAGCAGAAACATGGCTAAATGATTCACATGACTGGGCAGTAAATATTGAAAAATACTCCTTATTTAGACATGACAGGGTTAACAAGAAAGGAGGGCCAGTCTGTATGTATGTTAAACAAGAATCTAAGCCAAATTTAAAAGATGAGATAGATGGGGGTAAAAACGATAAGGCAGAAACAATATGGATGGAGCTGTGTACAGGAAGCTAGGTGGGTAAATTTAAGGTTAGTAAGTTAACAAAAACGTATAACTTTAGGAAAGTTAATTTTATGTTGTTAAAGGAATCACTCCTGCTCATAGACTGGGGGGATTTGTTCCTAGGTAAAGATATTGAGCAGAAGTGGACTGCTTTTAAAGGGATATCACCTGAAGAAGGGGGTATCCCCCCGAAACGTTGTGACGTGAATATGTGTGGTTTGAAATAAAATTTCTTGATGATTTGGAGTGCGACACTCAGCTACTTTTTTTTTTTTCCTGCGAAGCCACTGGTTCCTAAGGGAAGAACCTACAGAGGCGTCTGCACCTACAGTTGGGTAAGAGTGCACCTCCACCATTGTTTATCCATATTAAACTATTACATTTCTTTTTTTTTTTTTTTACATAAACATTGGCCATGACTGTACAGTAACAACAAAGATACATTGTCCATCAAAGATACATTGGCCATGACTGTACAGTACCAATACTCGGTCCATCACAGATACATTGGCCATGACTGTACAGTACCAATACGGGGTCCATCACAGATACATTGGCCATGACTATAGTGTTTTATGATGAGTGTCAGTTTTTCAATAAATCCAATCTCTTGCAAACAGAAGTAATATATTTATTGGAAATCCACCATGGAAGGTTGAAGTGATTCCTGTGCACAGAGCAATGCATTTCACAAGCAATATATTCGCTTGACACAAATTAAACCAATTCCCTTGTTTTTTATTTAAACATTAATTAGGAAACATGTTAGATTGTCCCAGGTCCAGCCCAGGACAGCCATACAAAGTCTATTATCCCAGATACCTATTCCAATAAATGCTAAACATGCAGGATATTGACTAACATATGTTACATAGTAAAAGAAAGGACAATGGCTGAAAGTATTAACAAGTTTAAAAATATTCATTCAAATTCCCCATTTCAAACCTGTTATTGCAACATTAAAGGGTGAACGTTGGCTGAACAGGAGGTAAACTAGCAAAGACTTACCCCCCATTCTTCACTTAACGTACCAGGAGAGACAAGTGAACTTACCCACAGCGCGATCCGCCGCTAAGTCCCGACTACTTCCAGCTGTGAGTAATCTATAGAAAGCGTGCACATAGTTTTACAGATGGAAGCAGTCATTACCTGTCAGAAGTTCCAGCTGTGGATCGCGCTGCGCTGGGTTGACCTGTCTGTTTCCGAGGACTACAATTCCCAGCATCTCTAGCCCTTCACAAAGACAGGTTTATTTAAAGTGCGTATCCACCCACAAAATTAAAATATAAATTGACATATAGCTGCAGCCCCCCCAAACCCCACTTATGATTTACTTCCCTTTCCCAAAGATGCACCTGAACATACATTCAAATTCCGATTGGATGCCACCTGCTGCTGTGTGCTGGATGTGAAAAAGCACTGCAGCAGTCAGGCACTTCCCTTCACATCTGTCTGCTATTGGACCCGACGCCACCGTGCAAGCAGATAGAGTAAGGGCCGCGGAGCGTCTAGGGGCCGGGACTTTTAAGTATGTTTAGGTGCATCTTTGGAGAAGGTAAGTAAAACGTAAATGGGTTGGGGGGTGCTGCAGCTACTGTATACGTAAAGTTTCACTTTATTGGTGAACATGGACTTTAATAAGAAGTGCATAAAATTGACGGCAACCAATCAGATGATACCTTTTTACTGGTCTACTTCAGTAAGAAAACATTTGATTGGTCACAGCACAGTGTGTATGTTACACTGGGAAATACTTAATTCTAGCAAAAATATCTCTATTTACAGAGATTCCATCGGTCTAGCCTGGATTTAAATATATATATATATTTATTATATTCTTCTTGGTTGAGAAGGTTGTCCCCTAGAGGGCAAGGGACAGGAGAGCAAATTGATCCAATCTGTGGACATTTTTATTATATTGTAGCCTGGATTTAAAGGCACAGTACACAATTACTACCTGGAAGGGAAATTGTAAAGAACTGTGGCTATGGCAGATCTTATAAAGGCATCTGGACAAACCTATGTCTGACCCTTTTATTATGAGGGTCCTTGTAAAGCACAATTCTGCTATCTTTCTGAGGCTTCTATTTGAGGGTTGCACTAGAATTATACAAGTTGGACTTGTAGGATTTGTAGTTCAACAGAAAAAAAGGAGGGAGCACTGAACTATAGTATTTAGGTATCTGGTGAAACCAAATTCTTATATTTAAACCCCAGCAATCCTGACAGATACAGTATGGGGTGTATATAAAACTCATTCCAGTGCAATTGATTTTGGAAAAAAACCCTCTTTGTCATTGGATGATGTAAGGACCAATTGTTACCCGGAGGGAGATCTGTCCTGTTATTAACCCGATTGGGTTGTGTGTGATTTTTTTGGGTAGGTAGAGGCACACATGACTGGATGGCTCATGGGAAGGGGCAAGGTCTGCTGTCTGGATACTATCAGCACAAAAAGTACAGGACAATTAACTGGTGGTGCAATTAATCAAGTCTGTGCCTTTCCCTTATTTACACTGAAGTTACAGGATGAATTAGGGCGACAGACTGTAAAGGGTATGGGGAGGTCTATAAAAAGGCACTTAGCTACATAGCTGAATTACTTTCTATAAGGACATATTCCAATTAGAATTCCAGAGCCTTATGTATTGTATATGAACTGACATCTGAATATTGCATTAAAAGGGGCACCTGAGATGAACCATGGTACTCAATAGAAAAGCTTTTCCCTTACAATGTACTCTCTGGGCTACAACAGAGTACTGGGAGAGAAATATTATCAATTAATAGAATGAGGGGGACGTGTATGACCCATATAAGTAAATGTTACAGCTCCAAAACCCAAACCAAACACACATCCAATCTGCTAGACAGGTACAAGGGAAGGAACACAATGCTGGTTTCCAATTGGTGGAAAATTATGAATACTAATTAGCAGACAAACTGTACCATCCAAATGAGGGAAATGGCGGATTTTACTGAACCGCATAGTAGAAAATGTTTTAGTAATTAGTGTCAGGTTAAAATATTCTTAATCTGCTATAAGATAATGTGCCAATGTTGGACGGACAATAATCTGTTTAGCACATGCCAGTCACGACTCTTCACGTGTGCGGTGCAGTAAGGGATGTACCATTGCATTTTACATTATTGTGGTGACGGTAACTGATTGGTCGATACAAAACAAATCCAAAGCACCTCCTCTCCCTTGTTTGATGATCCATGTATGGAATTTGCCAAAAAAAAAAAAAAACAATTGTGACAAATAAATAATAATAATGTGCAATTTTGGGATTTTAAATACCGTTGTCTGGTAACCACGTGCTAATTTTGAATTGCTTACAGAACACAGCCACCCCAAGATTAATAAGACCCCTAATTGCTCCACTGTTAGAATCCATGAAGGAAAAAGACAATTCCAAATTTTGGAGTAGATATTGCCTTCAACAGATGATAGAAAACTACAACACCCAGCATCCCCTATGCTCTCGGCAGCAGAAAAATATCTTGTTGTTTCCCATTATCCTCCTTCTAACCAATTGTCTCTGGCTTTGGAATCATTGGATCCTCTAAGCATTGACTGACACCGTAGAATGTTACAGACTTTTGGGGATTTCCTCCGAGACCAATGAGGTCATCATCCCTCAGCCAATAAAATCATTTCTAAGTGCTATGTGCTTATTGGTTACTAAAGTTTGTAACCTGACCTAGGCATATTTAACCCCGACTATACAAAGCCCTGCTGTGGCTCTAATGACACGGGATACAAGTTAAACGTGGACCACAAAATCCATAGAAAAGAGATTACCAGCTGGACCACAGGTTTAACATAATGAATGGAACGGATTTTCCCTTTCAGATAAATAGATACAGACACTTTACACACGGGCGTAATGACGCAGGTCTGCGGTTGGCATAGAATCCCGTACACATGTCCCCTCTGTCAGCAACAGTTCTGCTCGACCTCTGATGACTGTCTTCTCAGCTTAAAGCCCTTCCCAGGCGTAGCAGCGCTGCTGGATGAGGGTAACCGTCTACCTGTGGGAGGGATGGGCAGATCATCACTGGTTAATAGAACGACAGTGGATTCATTGTTTTTAAATTAAAGGATAACTAAAGGTAGAACTGTAATTGGTGTGTGTGGGGTAACGGTCACTTACTAATTTCAATAAAAAGCTCGCTAATGTTGATGGCGTTCTTGGCACTTGTTTCAACGAATACGGCGTTGATCGAGTCAGCGTAATCTTTTGCGTCTTTTTCTAAAACTTCCCTAAAAAAGAAACGTTTTTTTATTCCACATTAATAACAGAGAAACCTCTGAACTCCCGGGAATGTGTGGGACCTGCCATATCACACATGCCACAAGTCAGAGCATTAGGGCACGGCCACACTGTGCCGCAGACGCAATCGCATGCCATTTCATGTGTGATTTTGTTGCATTTGCGGTTTTTCTATAGATATAGACGCGTGTTTTCAGTGCGTTGCCGCAATTTCAATGATCGGGGAAAAACGCATGCGCAAAAGCAAAAATATCGCAATAGTGTGGCCTAGCCCTTAAACCCCATTATACCTGGCGTCATTGAGATCACACTTGTTTCCTGCTATTGCAACAACAATATTGGGGGGTCCGTGTTGCTGTAATTCCTTCACCCAGTTCTTTAATGTTGAGAATGTTTCCTGAAACAGATAAAATAAACATATATAGTGACTGTAAACCCACCACCAGCTCCGGAACATTCTACTTCACTGTGTAGATAAAGGGAATATTCCGTACACAAAGTACCAGTGACTATAAACCCACCGCCAGCTCCAGAACATTCTACTTCACTGTGTAGATAAAGGGAATATTCCGTACACAAAGTACCAGTGACTATAAACCCACCACCAGCTCCGGAACATTCTACTTCACTGTGTAGATAAAGGGAATATTCCGTACACAAAGTACCAGTGACTATAAACCCACCACCAGCTCCGGAACATTCTACTTCACTGTGTAGATAAAGGAATATTTCGTACACAAAGTACCAGTGACTATAAACCCACCACCAGCTCCGGAACATTCTACTTCACTGTGTAGATAAAGGGAATATTCCGTACACAAAGTACCAGTGACTATAAACCCACCACCATTTCCGGAACATTCTACTTCACTGTGTAGATAAAGGGAATATTTCGTACACAAAGTACCAGTGACTATAAACCCACCACCAGCTCCGGAACATTCTACTTCACTGTGTAGATAAAGGGAATATTCCGTACACAAAGTACCAGTGACCATAAACCCACCACCACCCCCGGAACATTCTACTTCACTGTGTAGATAAAGGGAATTCCGTACACAGTACCAGTGACCATAAACCCACCACCAGTGCCGGAACATTCTACTTCACTGTGTAGATAAAGGGAATATTCCGTACACAAAGTACCAGTGACCATAAACCCACCACCAGCTCCGGAACATTCTACTTCACTGTGTAGATAAAGGGAATATTCCGTACACAGTACCAGTGACCATAAACCCACCACCAGTGCCGGAACATTCTACTTCACTGTGTAGATAAAGGGAATATTCCGTACACAGTACCAGTGACCATAAACCCACCACCAGTGCCCGGAACATTCTACTTCACTGTGTAGATAAAGGGAATATTCCGTACACAGTACCAGTGACCATAAACCCACCACCAGTGCCCGGAACATTCTACTTCACTGTGTAGATAAAGGGAATATTCCGTACACAAAGTACCAGTGACTATAAACCCACCACCAGCTCCGGAACATTCTACTTCACTGTGTAGATAAAGGGAATATTCCGTACACAAAGTACCAGTGACTATAAACCCACCACCAGCTCCGGAACATTCTACTTCACTGTGTAGATAAAGGGAATATTTCGTACACAAAGTACCAGTGACTATAAACCCACCACCAGCTCCGGAACATTCTACTTCACTGTGTAGACAAAGGGAATATTCCGTACACAGTACCAGTGACCCACCACCAGTGCCGGAACATTCTACTTCACTGTGTAGATAAAGGGAATATTCCGTACACAAAGTACCAGTGACTATAAACCCACCACCAGCTCCGGAACATTCTACTTCACTGTGTAGATAAAGGGAATATTCCGTACACAGTACCAGTGACCATAAACCCACCACCAGTGCCGGAACATTCTACTTCACTGTGTAGATAAAGGGAATATTCCGTACACAGTACCAGTGACCATAAACCCACCACCAGTGCCGGAACATTCTACTTCACTGTGTAGATAAAGGGAATATTCTGTACACAGTACCAGTGACCATAAACCCACCACCAGCCCCGGAACATTCTACTTCACTGTGTAGATAAAGGGAATATTCCGTACACAGTACCAGTGACCATAAACCCACCACCAGTGCCGGAACATTCTACTATCACTGTGTAGATAAAGGGAATATTCTGTACACAGTACCAGTGACCATAAACCCACCACCAGCCCCGGAACATTCTACTTCACTGTGTAGATAAAGGGAATATTCCGTACACAAAGTACCAGTGACTATAAACCCACCACCAGCTCCGGAACATTCTACTTCACTGTGTAGATAAAGGGAATATTCCGTACACAGTACCAGTGACCATAAACCCACCACCAGTGCCGGAACATTCTACTTCACTGTGTAGATAAAGGGAATATTCCGTACACAGTACCAGTGACCATAAACCCACCACCAGTGCCGGAACATTCTACTTCACGTGTAGATAAAGGGAATATTCCGTACACAGTACCAGTGACCATAAACCCACCACCAGTGCCGGAACATTCTACTTCACTGTGTAGATAAAGGGAATATTCCGTACACAGTACCAGTGACCATAAACCCACCACCAGTGCCGGAACATTCTACTTCACTGTGTAGAAAAGGGAATATTCCGTACACAGTACCAGTGACCATAAACCCACCACCAGTGCCGGAACATTCTACTTCACTGGTAGATAAAGGGAATATTCCGTACACAGTACCAGTGACCATAAACCCACCACCAGTGCCGGAACACTTCTACTTCACTGTGTAGATAAAGGGAATATTCCGTACACAGTACCAGTGACCATAAACCCACCACCAGTGCCCGGAACATTCTACTTCACTGTGTAGATAAAGGGAATATTCCGTACCGGAGGGGTGTGCTGTGGTGGCGGGCTGATGATACCCTACCGCCAGGACAAGGGGAGGAAGGTGCAGAGGGCCCGCGGTTTTGGGTTCGGGGACACCCTATGGATCAGTCCAGTTGCCCACCAGACTACGGAACGTGTCGAGGTTCGAGTGTGTGGCTCCAACTGCAGTACGGTGTGTGTGGCTCCACATCACCATTGGCCATGTCTGCGGCTCACAGGGCTAGGCGCCGTGGTGGGGTCTTGAGGGCTTCCGGGACCGTCCCGCGGTTGATGCAGCCAAGCGCGGAGGGCTGTAGGCTGCTTGACGTCACTGGCCCCTGCACGGCCCGGGGGAGGTGTGACCTACGTGAGCGATGCCGTGATGCGAGAGGCCCGGGGTGGTAAGAAATCAGGCGGGGCCAGTGAAATGGGGATCGTTTAATGACCTGGTCGGGCCAGACGGGCGGCAAGTGTGACGTAGAAATCAACCCTGGTCACGGACCAGGATTCCGGAGTAATATCCCAAGAAGTGGCATTTCGTTTACAGTGAGTGGGAGAGGATTACACGATAATAACAGAATTCAATGAACCTGCACGCACTCACATTCCAATCGCATAACATTGTCATATTAATAATTTCTTAAGCATTTATCGAATAATAATTAATAATTTGTATCATAATCATAATGTAATTATCATTTATCATAAGTATATTTTAGTTATTCACTAAATAATATATACTCAGTTCTATAAATACTATTTCTGGAATGTGTAAGATACTACTCATTATTATCCTAATGTACTATATCATTTTTATAATAATATGAATAAATCATTTATCAAATATTAATGTAATATATCATTTATAATAAGAATGTACATATATATTGTCTCTCTACCAATCTTCTCATAATGTGTATTTTCCAATTATGACCAACAACAAAGTCATTTACCCATAATTAAATGGTATCATTATCATAATGTAATATATCATTTATAATATAATGTAAGATATCATCTTACTAATAATGTAAGATAATAATTTAATAATAATTAATATATCATTTATATAATAATTAAGATATAATATTAATAATAATGTAATATATCATTTATCTATAATGTTTAACATTCACTTTATCATCATACATAACTGTAATATATAATTTATAATAATAATGTAATATATTATTTCTCATAATGTAATATATCTTTACCATAATGTAATGTATCATTCTTCATAATGTAATATAGTCATTTATACATCATGGCAGTAATATAATAGTAAATAATAATGTAAGATATATATTAATAATAATGTTATAATCATTATAATAATAAGTAAGATATAATAATTAATAATATGTAATATATCCATTTTATATATAATGTAAATTATAATATTAATAAAAATAATAATAATACTGTTTAAAAAAAAAAAACAAAACATTATAATCATTTATAAAATAATGAATATATCATTTATAATAATGTAATATTCTAACTAAACTCTGCCCATCAGATATATTTTTCCGTCAAGTTTTGGACTGAAACTATATACATTTATTATTTATATATCCGTGAAGAACCCAAAACCCTGTTTAAAACGCTCTTAATTCATGCTGAAACAAAAATAACAGAACGATTAAAAGTGATGTGTTTATACAACAAATGTAAGAATGGATCATGTCCGCTTTAATCTTATATTCATCTCCTAGATGCCGAATTTGTACTACTTTGTTGATTTACCCCATGTATTTCTAAAGCACTTTTAATACATAGCACTATCATATATAAATGTTGTTTATTATATTAATCGCAACCGTGATGGTGAAAGAAGGTGTTTTGACCATCTTAAGGAGGTGGAACACAGAGAAAAGGGGTGTATTTACCACTAGCTACAACACTGACCGACCAGCCATTACTTTACACTTCAGAGTATCATTAACATATGCTTTATGGCAATGTTTATAAAGAAGAAGAATTGCTCTTTTTACAATCAAATTATATAATTGCGGTCCACAAATCAACGCATTCGTACCCAAGTCTTACACATAAGAACGCCACAGAATAACAGTGGGTATATTGTTCCCAGAGACCCAGATATTACATACGCAAATGAACCGCATACATTTTTAGGTCCAGTATTGTACATTAAGGAAACCACGGTATCTCAAGTTTTTTTTTTCAAAATGGTCCATAGTTAGGGGACTTTTTTTACCTTAGGACAGGGGCCAATAGTAAGAAATTTATGCTAGGTTTAATTGGTCAGGTGTAACAATTACAATGCGATGGTCGGGAGTAGAGCCACACAGTCACTATTCTTCAACCTCTAACTGTTGTTTCAACTGAAACGATGTGCAACCAAGTTCCTGTATTGTAACTAAATGTGGGGACCATGCTAGTTTGTAAACATGTGAGAGTCTTATGCAAATCCAAAAACCTTTGTTCTCAATTTCAGATATGTGTAATACCTCCCTACAGGCTCCCCCCTCTCCCATTTAGACAAAAAAGGAAGACTGGTGGCTGTTTGCTAACGTAAGCTCATACTATGGAGTAAGTTTTGTTCAATTCAATTGTTATGTTCATTTTTTTTAAGTCAATGCTTTATTAATAGAATAGGCTGTGAAGCTACATGTTTGGTTTGTAAGTAAGGCCAAAATGTATGGTTACAAATGCAAGAAAGGCTGTCTTTGAACAACTGGGGATTAGAACTAATCATATTTATAAAGCAAAGGTCTGTACGATGTAAATTTGGTATAGCAAACATGGCTAAATGATTCACAGGGACGGGCGTTAAATACTTTCAAAATACTCCCTATTTAGACATGACAGGGTATAACAAGAAAGGAGGGCCAGTCTGTAGTAATGTTAAACAGAATCTAAGACAAATATTAAATAGATGAGATACAGAAGTGGTGGTACAAAAACGTAATGGTCGTGAAACAATATGGATGGAGCTGTGTAAGAAGCTAGGTGGTAAGTTTAAGGTAGTAAGTTACAAAACGTATAACTTTAGGAAGTTAATTTTATGTGGTTGTTAAAGGAATCACTCCTGCTCATAGACTGGGGGGATTTGTTCTCACGTAAACGATTATTGAGCAGAAGGTCGGGACTGCTTTTAAAGGGAATCACCTGAAGAAGGGGGTATCCCCCCCGAAAACGTTGTGACGTCGAATATGTGTGTTTGAAATAAAATTTCTTGATGATTTGGAGTGCGACACTCAGCTCTTTTTTTTTTTTCCTGCGACGGCCCACGGTTTCCTAAGGGGAAGACCTACAGAGGCGGCTGCACTACAGTTGGGTAAGAGTGCACCCTCCACCATTGTTTAATCCATATTGAAGAACTATTACATTTCCTTTTTTTTTTTTTTTTTACATAAACATTTGCCATGACTGTACAGTAACAACAAAGATACATTGGTCCAATCCAAGATACAGGGCCATAACTGGTAACAGTCCCAATACTCGGCTCCACACAGATCCATTGGCCATGACTGTACAGTATCGCAATACGGGGTCCATCACAGATACATGGGCATGACTGATAGTGTTTTAAAGATGCGTGTCAGTTTTTTCAATAAACCAATCTCCTTGCAAACAAAGTACTATATGTATTGGAAATCCACCATGGAAGGTTGAGTGATTCCTGTGCACAGAGCAATGCATTTCACACGCAATATATTTCGCTTGACACAAATTAAACAAACCATTCCCTTGTTTTTACATTTAACATTAATTAGGAACCATGTATAGATTGTCCCAGGTCCAGCCCAGGACCCCATATAAAGTCTCTTATCCAGTCCTATCCAATAAATGCTAAATCATGCAGGATATTGACTAACATATGGTTACATAGTAAAAGAAAGGACAATGGCTGAAATAAAGTATTAACAAGTTTAAAATATTCATTCAAATTCCCCCCTTTCAAAACCTGTTATTGCACATTAAAGGGTGAAACGTTGGCTGAACAGGAGGTAAACTAGCAAATACTTAACCCCCCATTCTCACTTAACGTCCCAGGAGAGACAAGTGAACTTCCCACAGCGCGATCCGCCGCTAAGACTCCCGACTACTTCCAGCTGTTGGTGAATCCTATAGAACGCCGTGCACAATAGTTTTAACGATGGAAGCAGTCCATTACCTGTCAGAAGTTCCAGCTGGTGATCGCCCGCTGCGCTGGGGTTGAACCGTCTGTTTCCGAGGACTACAATTCCCATCATCTTCGTATCCCTACACCAAGACAGGTTTATTTTAAAGTCGTATCACCCCACAAATTACAATATAATTGTGACCATATAGCTGCAGCCCCCCCAAACCCCACTTATGATTTTACCTTTTCCCTTTCCCAAAGATGGCACCTGAACATCTCACATTCAATTCCGATTGGTATTCCACCTCCTGCATGCTGTGTGCTGGATGTGAAAACGCCACTGCAGCAGTCCGGCCACTTCCTTCACTCGGTCTGCTATTGGACCCGACTACGACGGATGTGCAAGCAGATAGAGTACGGGCCGCGGAGCCGTCTAGGGGCCGGGACTTTTAAGTATGTTTAGGTTCATCTTTGAGAGGTAAGTAAAACGTAAATGGTTGGGGGTGCTGGCAGCTATGACTGTATACGTAAAGTTCACTTTATTGGTGAACATGGACTTTCATAGCAATTGCATAAAAAATTGACGGCAACCAATCAATGATACCTCTTTACCCGGTCTACTTCAGTAAGAAAACATGTGATTGGTCCACAGCACAGGTGTGTATGTTCACTGGGCAATCACTTATTCTAGCAAATCTCTCTTTTACCATAGATTCCATCGGTCTAAGCCTGGATTTAAAGATATAATATATATTTATTATATTCTTCTTGGTTGAGAAGGTTTGTCCCCCTAAGGCAAGGGACAGGATGAGTCAATTGATCCAATCTGTGTACATTTTTATATATGTAGCCTGGATTCTAAAGGCACAGTACACAATTACTACCCTGGAAGGGAATTGTAAAGAACTGGGCTATGGCAGCTCTTATAAGGGCATCTGGCCAAACCTATGTCTGACCCTTTTTATTATGAGGGTCCTTGTAAAGCAGCATTCTCCTATCTTTCTGAGGCTTTCTAATTTTTGAGGGGTTTGCACTAAGAATGTATACAAGTTTGGCTTGTAGATTTGTAGTTCAACAAGAAAAAAAGGAGGGTGAGCACTGAACTACTAGTAATTTAGGTATCTGGTGAAACCAAATTCTTATATTTAAACGAAACCCCAGCAATCCCTGACAGATACAGTAATGGGTGTAATATTAACTTGCATTCCATCCAATTTGATTTTGGAAAAAAACCCTCTTTGTCATTGGATGATGTAAGGACATTGTTACCCACGAGGGATATCTGTCCTGTTCATTAACCCGATTGGGTTTGTTGTGATTTTTTGGGTCGGTGAGGCCACACTTACTGGATGGCTCATGGGAAGGGGCAAGTCTGCTGTCTGGATACTATCACACACAAAGTACAGGACAATTAACTGGTGGGTGCAATTAATCAAGTCTGTTCCTTTCCCTTTTTACACTGAAGTTACATGATGACTTAGGCGACAGACTGTACAGGGTATGGGGAGGTCTATAAAAAGGCACTTTAGCTACATAGCTGAATTAACTTT